>OY720442.1:5868052-6533560 GCA_963082915.1 Dolichopus griseipennis
CTGGAATTTGCAATTCAATTTTTTTTTTTAATTTAAACGTTTTTTTATTTTGTTAAAATCACGCGGAACTACAGTTGACAAAGAGGTTCATGTATCACCATATAAGACATACAAAAAAAAAAAAAAAAACAAAATAAATAACATCTAAACTCATTTTATTACATAGCAGCGCAATCTATGTTGTATACGATGAGATGCCATCAATTTTCTACTTATAAATTTTTTAATATCTGTTGCGTGCTCATGCATTTATTATTTACTCACTTATTTTGTTTTTTATTATTATTCTGGTTTTTTTTTTAACTTTCTCACTATTTCATTGATTGAATAATAAACAAAAAAATTAAATTTCATTTGACCTAATAAAAGAAATAAATATATATATATATATATATATATATATATATATATATATATATATATATATATATGCAAGATAATAAACTTAAAGAAAAGACAAAAAACAAAAACAAACAAGGAAAATCTTCAGATACTTTTGTTATGTGTTATTTATACAAGATACAAAAAGAAAGAGTGAGCGAAAGAGATAGAAAGCAAACATTAATGGTGTATGCACCCAAAATCCAAAATGAAAATATAAATTTATATACTTATTAAATTTATTATAGTAGGAACAGAGTGTGTACATATTTGCGTATATACAAATTTAAATATTTAAGTGATAAATTACACTGATTATTTATTAAAAATATACACAAATTATAGATGATATGAAGATTCAAGGTGATCCGGTTGAAGATTTAAATCTTAACTTAAAAGCTGAAGATTAAAATTTGTTTTGAATTTGTTTTTAAACAATTTTTTCGAAAATGTTCGTGCATTGATGCGCGTTCATCCAAATGATTAGGTATAGGTATTATAGGTGCCAAAAATCTATAGATACGTAATTAATTGTATGTGAAATGCAAAAAAGTGTTAATTGAATTTAATTTCAAAATTTAATAGAAATTGTCACCTCAAAAAATAAAATCATATTGAAAGTAATTAGAAATACTATCATATTTTGAATCAGAATCAATATTTAAAACTTCCAATCATTTTTAGATTTCAAATAACGCGTTGGTTATCCCGCGTAAAGGCCTCATTATTGCATTTCAATAATGAAGGTAATTAAAATCCTTCAAAATTATTTCAATTCACCTTTATAGTTTTCTAACTCTTCTAAATTTCCCTAATAAAAAATATTGAAAATTCAGTAAAAGAAAACTAAAGTTCTAATTTATGTAAAATTCTTAAAATTTATTTTAATTTTATTTTATTTGTTTTCTGCTGTACAGTACAGGCTAATCACCAATTAACCTCAAAAAATTGATTACACCACTTAAACAACTTCTTTCAATTACCATTTTGCTAATTTATAAGACAAACAAAATTTTCAGTAAATATAAACATAAACTGAATTTATTATTTATGTTTAGAAGCATGTTTTTTTTTTAATTTAAAATTTCCTTAAAATTAGTTCAAAAAAAATTTACTTATCTATAGTAGAAATAATTGCAGATTTTAATTAGATTGATTAATGAATATCTTAAGTTTTGATTTCCGAATTCTACAAAAGGTATTATTAGCAGATCAATAGGAATCCATTTATTGAAGTTCCTATTATCTACATCCCCCCTCATCTGACCCATTTTGTATTCCTGTGTAAATGATTTCGAAATAAATTGATCAAAGTCACGAAACCTAAGACTAAACTAGGTAGTTTCAAGCTCTACATAATTCTGATACATATTCGGAACATATTCTGAAGATCTAATAAAAATAGCATAATTATTGTAGGGACCACCTATACTGTGCTCTAAAGTCAAAAGAGAATCTTAAAGATAGATTCGAAAAATTTCCGAAAGAAAACCCGATCATTTGATAACATAACTGTAAATCCTTCAAGTTATTGACTCTAAAATGTAGGAAATTGATTGAAAAGTTATTTTTAAAATATCTCAGGCTTTACATAGTTCTGATATATATTCGTAATATATTCTGAAGATCTAATAAAAATAGGATAATTATTGTAGGGACCACCTATACTGCACTCTAAAGTGAAAAGAGAATCCTAAAGAAGATAGATTCGAAAAACTTCCGAAAGAAAACCTGATTATTTGATAACATAACTGTAAATCCTTGAAGTTATTGACTCTATAACATAGGAAATAGATTGAAAAGTTATTTTTAAAAAAATAATTCAAAATATTTACTTTATTTTTACTTATCAATTAGTACGAATGATTTACTTATCAAAAAAAAAAACAAAAATTTACTAATTAGTAGTAATTATAAACTAACTTAATCATGTTTATTTTTATAAAAATATTATTTAAAAAAAAAAATGAACCGAGATCATAACAAAGAAGCTTTCTGTATTAAATAATAATAAGATATTTGAGATTTCCGATTCGAATTAAATTTTTCGAAAATTGACTCCACGCACGTAATAAGTACGTAATAAGTAAATTAACAAGCAAGGACACTGTGTAATTCTAAATCTATTCGTCCGTGATTTTTAATATCGAATTTAAAACAAAATTACAGCCTCTTTGACCTTATTTTCAATAAGACCAGCGAATGGACGTGCGAATGGATTAGTGGTCAGACAGTTTTTAATAATTTAAGAACGATTGTGACAAAAAGGTGGAAAGTAAAAAAAATCCGACAAAATAATTTAAGAAGAAGAAAACTAAATTTACATACAATCAATTACAATATTAAAATTTATATATATGGAAATGAATTGAGGACAATGTCATTTAAAAAATGTGTGTGCATTTGTATGCATATTATAAGTACATATATATATATATATATATATATATATGCATGCATCATAATATATTTTGCATTGTTCATAATCAGTACAACAGATGATAATTATGAGACAAACAAACAAAAAAAAAAATAATAATAAAATAGGAAGTCTAGTGTTAAAATTGTCGCATAAGTGTCATATTGAAGTGTCCCACGATTGTACATATAATATTTATTTAAAAAAAAAAAAAATTGAAAATTAAGATTCACAGTTTCTCTTTAAATATTTATTTAAAAAATTTACTTGGAATAAAGTATAGAATTTGCATTAAATTTAATAAATTTTGAAATGAAATTAATAATCAAGGTATTTTCAATTTAGATATGAAAAAGATCTGTAGATACTCATGATCTTATTCTCTGATCAATGAATTATCTACTAAACCTTTATGACTTCTAATTTTTCATATATTTTCTGCTCGATCTAACTGTTTTTTAATAACTTTGAGATATAAATTCTATGTTATTTAAAAATTAGTTGTTTCAAATTGAATATTTGAAAAATCTCCACAGAAAAAGAAATGTTTTTTTTTTTAAATAAAACAAACTTTAAAATAAATCTGTTTTTTATAATTTTTATTTGAATAAATGAATAAAAAATGTTTTCATTTTATTTCCATTACTAATGGAAAATTTATTTAATTAAAGAAAACTTTTTCTAATTAAAAACAATAAAAACAAGTAATGAAAATAATCAAGAGTTTTTATAAAAGCACATTTTTAAAATTATATAGAACTTCATACTAGATAAAGGTAGAAACTTTATATAAAAATAAATGATATTATAATTTAGCTTATTCATCAATTCATTTTCAATTATGAGTACTAGTGTAATCAATACTTAGAATATAATCCTAATGTACTCAAGAAAACCTGTCAACGAGTATCGAAGTATAATGTTGGGACTTCCATGATAACGTTTAATTTTGGAAAAATACACGTTGGTGACTAAAATACTGATTTATAATAGAAATCGGAAAGGTTCCCAAATTTTTACTAAGCTAACTTATTATGATTCTCGAGGATCTAACCTCAAATTTCTTAACCCACTCCTACTATTTTTCGGGGATCTAACTTCTCTAAAAATTTCAAGTATTAAGCTTAAACCGTTCAAGACATATGAGAGGCGAAAAATAACGGTTGCATAACGGTAAATTTTAGTACCGTATGGCAACCCTATACGGTTTGTTCGATATATTTTTGTAAAGCTTATAAAATCAGCTATTTTTTTTCCGTTTTCAGATTGAACGTAAACCTAATAGAACTCTGGTTATAACAATATGTAGGGCTTTTTCCTACTTTACGGAACTACGTAACAGGTGGGCTACAAAAAAAAGTTCTTCCATGAAATTATTTTTTTTTTGCAATACATACCCGTAGTTAAAATTTATTCTCTCTATTTCAAACGGTGTAAAAGTTTTTGAAAACATACGACGGACGGACGGAAAGATTGATAAAAAGAAGAAAAATTAAGATTTTTTTTTTAATTTCTTTCACACACTTGTAAATATAAGAAAAGCAAAAATATTTACATTGAAATGCGATTAGAATTGACTTGTGATAAATTATGGTATAGTACTAATTTCCTTTTGGAAAAAATTTTGGTTTAAGTAAATTAAGAAAAAAATTTAAACTCCATAATTTTTTTCATATCGTAAAAAAAGTTTGTACCATAAATAATTATATTTATAAACATTTAGGATTTTTTCAATTTCCGTTTGTTACAAAAATGCTATACAACTAAATTAAATTATTTATTTTAGCTTGCAGAAAGTAAGTGTCTACCGGGGAACACCAAATAAGTTAGATGTTTTCTGAATAATTCTTAAAGCTTTGAATAATCTTCTAACTCTGAGTGTTGAATGCGTACTTAAATTAGTCCCTCATTGATGAATATCGTTTTATCTAGTTTTATCTCAAGATGATTCTTGTAAAACGCTCTCTTATTTTCTTCTAAACGCAGTTCTTATTCAATTTTCCAAAAAATTATTTAACTTTCTAAAAAAAAACCCATACTAAAATAGCATATAAGAGCGAACACTCAAAAACTTTTGAATTACAAATTTAAAGAGTATGGTAACTTTAAAAATTCAAAAGAAACTAGTATACATATTTTTGAAACAAATGGAATTTGAACTTGTCAAGCATTAAAAATATTTACAAATCATAAAAATATTTTAAAAATTAAAACAGGTCACGATAATTTCTTAAAAGACGAATGATTTTAAAAATAAAATTATTGCAATAAAATTATTTTTCACAAGATACAAAAAAACAATAAATAAAAATTTTTTTAATTTTTTTCCCAAAACTTTTAACGAATTTTATTAAAAACTAAAAAATATGACAATGTCTAAAGATTATAACATAACTATTTTTTTATTGAATCATTAAGTTTAAGATTAGCGTTACCGTATATAAAACGGTAATTATTGCAGTTAATATGATTCATTAAAAAAAATTTATGACGTATATTTTTAATGAATTTTTGAAGTGGTATGATTTGGATGAAAGTAAGAATAATCAAAAATTTGGTTTCAAAAGATATTCGCAGGTCTTTTGTACTTTATCCAGTTTATAATTTAATATATGAATATATGTCAACACTTGAATTTTTAATGTATGACAACACTTGATTTGAAAATGACTGAATTGTAATGCTGAAAAGATTATTAATTATTATAAATTAATCCAGTGTTTAAATTCAGTTATGAAAAATTTTTATCTTCTAACGAGAATCGAACTCAAATCTGTTTACACCCGAAACCACTTCGCTAACCACTGCACCACACAATTCTTATTAATTTATGGTCAGATTTCTAATATTAATGTATCCTTAATTGACGGAATGAAAAATAAACCCATAGACACAGGCAAGGTAATATAAAAGGATATAAAAATAATTAAGTATAATAATAATATATAAGACTTCTCTCTTGAAATAAATTATATATTATGAATTATTAATAGAGTTAAAGTTTTTCATTTCTATTTTTTCTTTAAACAACGACAACACTAAATCATATAATTAATTGTATTAGAGATTACCTTGAGAAAAAATTATGTTTAAGCTTAAAAAAATGGTCATATAGCATGACTTTTAAAACGTGTAACTATAATATTATATATTTATATAGGCATTATTGTAAACTATATATTTAACTAGTTATTGTGTTTAAAATAAAAATAGATTTAATATTTCCAAAAAACTAATAGAAAAAAAAAGAATTTTATAGAACTACTTAGTAAATATACATTCGGAAATATTGTAGACAGTTGTTTCCGGTTATAATAGTATATAAAAGTCTAATACAAAATAAAGTCTAAAATCTAAACTAAAAAAAGTCTACTGTATTAATAAAATTCAAAAACTTAACCAAATAAAAGAATTACATGACTACTTAGTCAAAATTATTCAAGGTTATAGGAATAATGTATAGGTACTCTTATACCCATTAATCAGATAATAGATACTCTTATACCCATTACTTAGGTAATAGATACCCTCAATAATAGGTACTCTTAATAATAGGTACTCTTATACCCATTACTTAGGTAATAGATATCCTTGCACCCAGCACTTAAGTAATACATACCCTTGTACCCATTAATCTATAGGTACTCTTGTACTCGTGTACTTTTAATGAATGTAAATCTTTAATTAAAACCAAAAACAAAACTTTTGATTACCCGTTATTGTTTAAATATATATTATTATTATGTATTTATAATATATTTTAATTATTAAAGTCACTTGCCACTTTTCTAAACAATTGAAAATTTACATACACCTTTATTAAAATCTTTAATACGTTTATTTTGAATGTGAATGTGATGAATTACAAATGTGACATTCTGTGCATACAATGTATTTGAAATCAAACAAAATAACAAAGACATCACATGGTTTTTATTTAGTAATCTAAAAACAATTATTTATAATTACTTTTACTGCTATTACAATAATAATTACACATTAGATAACGAAAAATTCTCTTAACAGCTGTTCTACATTGTGTGAAACTTTAAAAACTATATTAATTCATTATAATGCAATTTACAGTCTACACTCAACAGACTTCTCACTACAGTTACAACTTACAGTACAGTTTGTAAAGAAGAGAAGAGAAAAAATGATAGATAGAAAAAAAATTGTTTCTCATCATGGGATAGGAGGAAATAAAATAAAACAACTGTCATCGTCAGACGTCAAGTCAAATTGAATATTACTGAATCTTTTACGTCACATATATTATAGTCTCGTATGATAATGATTAATAAATAATTATTTATTATAATAAATAAATTTTAAATAATACAATTAATAAATCAATTATAAATTATTACTATTTTTAATTATTTAAATTTTTTTTTTATTTTTAATTTAATAACAAAAAATAGTAAATACTAAAATAGTAAACTTTAATATTTATCATGTGATCAATTATTAAGTATTTATTAAAATTTACAATTAGGAAGGTAGGTACTAATCACAATATTTATAGTATTATTTATAATTTTTAAGTATAAAAACTAATAGATGTTTTTTTTGTAAAAAATATAAGAACAAGATCATAAAAACAATGATTAATTTCTATAGAGATAAAAATCGCTTTTTTAATTGACTTTTAGGGTTCAGAGATGTTAAATAATTTGAGTTATATAAATTTTAAGTAGTGCTGTATATAGGCAAAGAAAGTTTACAATGAATTAAATTTGAAATTCTTTTTAATTAATGCTATTTTAAAGTGAAATATTAAGTGGATAGTAAGTACTAAGTGAATTTATAAAGCAATTTTTATTAAACCGAAACCAATTAAGGTACAGTTAAAATAAAAATATATTGTTTTATAAATTTTTTTTTTTACACGATAGTCAAACTTAAGGAACGAATTCCTTTACATAACTTAAAAAAATAGATATGTGGTCTTGGCTATGGGACTAAGGAGTTAGAAGGAAAATGAGATAGGAGAGTTGGGTGGTAAGTTAGAAACAAACTCATTTAAGTTCTTTTTAAAACGTTGCAAATTGTATAATGGTCTATTTCTATCAGAAAGGAACACATTGGACGGAAGCATGTTCCATATTCTAGCAGTTCAAACAATCAATGAGTTTCCATAACCAGTTTTGAGCCACCTATGGTTTTCCACTGTGTAGATATGAGCACTGGAGGCCTCCCTGGTGTTGCGTTGGAATTGTTTAACGGGAGGCATTTTTTATTTTAAATAATAAATAGAGCAAATGTCAATACCTAACAAAATATCTATAAAAGAGAGTTAAAACTCCAATAATTACAATTATTTTTTAAGAAAAGCACATATTAACAAAAATAAATTTTAATTATCTACAGGTACCTACTTGGTTAAGAAAAACTTAAATTTTATAGGTATTTATTTAAAAATTATTTTTTTGTAATTAAAATTTACTAAACTTTTCTAAAAATAGTAAAAAATAAAATTCTACATAATTAGTTAATTTAAATGTTAATAATTGGCAAAATATACAAATTAGAAAAAAAACAATAAATTTAAAATGTCTCAAATTCAAATTGGATTTCGCCAATAAGTACTATATATAATTTATATGTTATATTTTTAATAAATAAGAATATATATGCAAAATATTTATTTAATAAAAATTCTTTAAAAGATATTTACAAAAAAGAAAAGGTTCAGTATTTACTTAAACTGAAAATAAGAGCTACTAAATTAAAAATAAATACCCAGACTTTGTTTTCTTCTTTTTATAAATTTAATATTTTCTTAAATAGGAATTAATTACAGTACAACCTCGAATATTCGTTTCAATATTTCAAAATAACCAAAAAATTAATATTGATATGTAAGTGATATTTTAAATAAAAAGTGATATTTTTAATATGTAAGTGATATAAAAGTGAACTTTTTATCAATTAAGAGATATTTAGATTGCATAAGATACCTTTATTATATATTAAATAAATGAAGTGTTTTGATGCTACTACATGTTAGAGTTACAGGTTAGATCAAATCTTCATTTTTAATAAATATAACCTTAATATTTAAAAAAAAGAAGTAGTTATCATTTAAATTATAACATTTTAAATAAATAATTATGTCTAGCATAGCCTCTAAATTTTTAATATTAACATGTTTACAGTTACATAAATAGAAAAAACGTTTAACTTCCCTATCTCAAAAAAAAATGTGTAATTAATTGCAATCTCTTTTTTAAATAGATAACAGTTATGTTTTGAGAGGGATTTAGATAGAGTTATAGTTTTAGGTAATTACTCCCTAATATTCTAAAATACGGTTCAAAGCCTTTATTCTATTTTACATATACCTAAGTATTACTTTGACATTTAATTATTTTATTATTTTGACTTAACTTTCCTCTTCTCCTAAATATTGTAATATATTCAACAAAAGTTTTAAATTAAGACACCTTACTGTAAATTCACATTAACGTCGTTGGAAAGTTTTTAGACTATAAATACGTACTTACATTGTTTTAAATTTTTTAATGACATCTGCTGTCATAAAGATGACAACAAAAAAAAAAAAAAAGGTTACCATACCATCTCTTAAAACAAACAATTTAAAAAAAAAAAAAAATTAATTAAATTAAATATAAATATAAATAAAATATTAAGTGCGAAAATGTAACAGTTTTGTTATATTTCCCTTTTTTTAAAATAAAATTGGATTAAATAAATAACAATTAATTAAATTTAATATTTTTATTTATTTTTATTTATTTTTTTTTTGCATGGGGTCAATAACCTAATCACCCTTTTATTCTATTCTTATTATTATTTAAAAAATTTTTAATTTTAAATTAAAAAACAATGATTTGTGTATTTTTTTTTTTATATAATAATAATAAAAAAAAATTAAATTAAATATGTTTAATGAAAACATGTTTTTTTTTTATCGTTGTCATAAAAAAAAAGTCAAAAAAACAAAATTGTCAAAAAATTAATAATAAAAACATATATATATATATATATATATGTACATATATACAATATAATTTAAAAAATTTAAAATTAATTCTAAAATTAATTATAGATTAAAAAAAAAAAATGTTATCAATTGGATTTTTTTTGCAAAAATTTATAAATATAATTTTTTATTTTAATATTTTTATCCCAAAAGGATGATATGAGGGACATCTAGGGACTGATAAAATAACTAAAATTACAAGAATAAACAATTGATTGATTTGAAACAATTGTTGTGTATTAAATTGAATGTTTTATTTGAGAATTTAAATGTTAAAAAATAAATGAATTATGAATTTAATTTTCTGAATTAATTGTCGATTAATTTTCACTAAAGACAAAACGTCATTCATTCACAGACAGTTCGTGGAATTTTAAACTACCTGTGGAATCTTGTAGAAACAAAAAGGAATTATCTCTATATCATTTAAGTGTTATCATTCAATGGTTTACTATTTTTTTATAAATGAACTACTTATACCATAGACTTGAACTCACTGGATTTAAAAAAGTCATAAGACACAGTTCACACATTCTACACGTTTTCACTTAATTTTAAGTAATCCGCGCACTTTTTTAAATGCGCAATATTATTAAAACCACTCTCTAATGCTTGACTCGAATCTCTTAATCATTTTCAATTAGTATTATCATATTAAATAATCCATATTCTAAATTCTATCTAATAGGGCATTCTTTTAACAATTAAATATATCGTTTTTTGTAATTACTCATATCTCTTTTGCACTTGTACTTGTAATACTTGTATATTGTAATTAAAATTTGCGTTGAATGGAAAATTTTCTTTTATTTTTAAAGCGTATTTTTTTTAAACTTTTGATGTTGTTGTTTTTTTTTTTTAATTTTTTCTAATAAAAAATAAATAATTTCTCTTATTTAAATAAATTAATAAATTAATAAAAAAAAGAACAACAACAATAACAACTAGTATGACTTATAAAATAGTAGAATTTATATATATATTTATATAGTATCTTTAAGTTTATTTTTAGTATATACTATGCATATACATGTATATATATATGTAATATAGTATCTAAAGTATAGGTAATATAAAATCTAATTTAGTTCACTTAACTAAATTACAGAATAAATTAATATGAATTGTAAAAAAACAATAGTGATGACGATGAGTGTTTTGTTTTTATAATTTGCACATTTTTTATTTCTATAATATATATATATATATATAATTTAAAAAACCTTTGGGTAAAGTGGGAGGACCTTTCACAATTTCTATTTTATTTATATGTTGTATTTATATTTTTAAATAAAAAATTGTTTTCATTTAACAATAAGTTATGAATTATGATTGCACATTGAAAGATCCGAGATTGTTTTTTTTTATATTTTTATCATAAAATTAAAAAAATGGTGCCAAAAAGAGACAAAAAAAAACGCGATAATAACAAAAGATATATATAAATATATATATATTAAGAGCTTTAAAAAAAAAAGGAATGCTCTTAAGTTAATAAAAAAATATAATCTTTTATTTTAGAAATAAAAACAAAAGTTATATTAGTTTTTATCATAATAATAATAATAAATTGTATATATATAAATATATATATATAAAATAAATTGATGTTATAGCTACCCAATGTACACTTACTAAAGTTAAAATATATATATATAGATACTTTTTTTTATTTAAGCTTTGTTTTTTATTTAGTCTATTGTAAATTATATTGACTTAACCTTGAAAATTAGTACCAACTACAAATAATAACACAAGTTTTTTTTTTAAATTATTATTACAATGTAGGTATACATGGGATGCATAGATTTATATTTAAATTAATTTTAACTTTTATGTTGATTAATTTTTAAGGAATTTAATATTAATCAATTTAAAGTGTCTTTTTTTTGGGACGCTATTTTTAAAGATAATCTATAGTTTTATTTTTTATCTTTGAGTAACTTTTAGATTTGATGTTGTATGACTCAAGTGGGAGGACTTACTTTATCAAAACTTACTTACTTGATCTAATTTGGTCTGAAGGTATCTATGTGCATTTTGCACGCAGTTTCTTTCCACTTTGGGTACTTTCACATCTTCAGAAGTCTTTTCTACAAATATTTTAAACCGATATTGTATTACTCAAGTACTCTCACTTTATCAAAGTAATCTAATTTGATCTGAATGTACATATGTGCACTTTCCACCTTATGTACTTTCACACCTTCAAAGGTCTTTCCTACAAATATTTTAAGCCGATATTGAATATAAAGACCCACGACTTGATAAGTTTGAATAAAGTTGACTTTTTCGAACAACTTATAAGTACTATGTACTCGGAATTAATATGTAATTTTATGATTCCTGTCAATATAGAATATAATTATTTAGTCCTTTGAAAATGCTTATGGTTTAAACATGTTTAGCGCTCTGTTTTACAATTCAAAGTATTTTCTAATCCAGAATTGAATAAAAAAAATCAAAGTACTTATAATAAGTAATTAAACAAAAAAATCAAAGTACTTAAACAAATAATAATAGAAGCATTAAACCAAAATCAAGATACTTTGTTAATACTTTCTCTTATTAGTAGTTGATAAGGTTTTTTAAAGTGTTTCTAGAATAATTTACAAACAACTCATTGTGGTTCACTGTCCAAAATGTAAAGTAATCGATGCGAGTCAAATAATCATTAATATCTTAAAAAATTAATAATTACTAATACTAATAAATTAAAAAAATATTTTAAAATAGTAATCAAAGCGTCATAATAAAATTTAATTAATTCAAAAAAAAAAAAAACAAAAGAATTTTAATTGGATTTATTAAAAAAAAAAACCTTAAATATCTTAATTTCAAATTAATTAATCACCTTATTGTGATTAGGAACCAATGACTCATATAAATACTTTTTAAATTTCAAAACATATTTTTATAATATAATTTATACTAATTAAATTATTTAATATTATTAAATATTTTTTCGGCACAGACAATTTCATTGATTAATTATTTTTTAATTGTATTTTTCTTTAGTTACTAATTCTTTTATTAATTAAAAAGATAAATATTAAAAACTAAAAAAATAACAAAAATTTCTATAGGAAAATTATTTACAAAAAACACAACAAGTGTCATAAAAATAAATAAAAACTTTCATAATCAAATTAAAAAAAAAAAAAACAAGTGAAATATAAAAAAAAAGATAATCTTATTCAATTACTAAAGATATAAATAATATTGAACTTCTATTTATAATGATAAAAAATTATAATTATTAATTGAAATATTTAAAAAATTAATTAAAAAGTTTATTTGAAAAATTTTTTGATTAGACTTTTAAAGTTTAAAAAAAAAAAATCTAATATAATTATTATTTTAAATTGATTAAAAAGTAAGTGGGTGAAAATTCTGTAACTGAGTGAATATTAATACTCGAACTTATATATAGAGGTCAAATTAAATACACTGAAAATTGTAAATCAAGTACATTGAAAATCGGTAAAAAGCTTGAGAACCACTTAATTACTTTCATTATTTTAAAAAGTGTTCTTGAAGACTGTAAAAGGCACTTTTAAAACAGGTGATGTATTTCCTATATAGATACAGATACAATATACACTAAATATATAACTATAAACGAAGTATTATTTTATACTCAGCGAAACTGGATAGGAATCACATGGATAGGAAAGTACATCATAAAACGTATTCTTTTGACAGCTTAAAACATACACTTGTTTTTTTTCTAATCATATGATCTACTACGAGTTTAAAAGTTATAGAATTAAATATTAACTTTACATCTAACCGAAAACTCAGTGATAAAGTGACGACTTTTCAATCGAAAAGTTTCGGATTCAAACCTTGGCTGGATTATATTAATAAAAAATATAGTGTATATTACAATAATTTAATAATAAGTCCAAAGGATTAATATTATCAGGCAACATTTACTATTCTGGTCTGGTCTGGTACTAAAAATAAATAAATTAACTTTGTAGTTTTAATTACTTTAATTATTTTAATAATTTTTAATAATAATTATATGTAATAATATTTTTTATTAATTGGCTGCAAAATTATGCATATGCAGTATTTGTAATTAAACTAATTATTTTTCTGACAACACGCGCTACTTTATATCGCGCTACATTAGAACGCGCAACTGCTCTTAGTAACTGCTCTTAGTTAAATAAAAAAAACATCGGTTGTCAAATTTAAAAGTCAATTTCCAACTAAAATGTCAACAAATTTTTAGAAGTCAAAGATGAAACATATTTGCATTTTATTAATTAAATCACTTTAATCAACTTTTTAATTAAAGAAGTACATATAAAAGACGTTTTTTTAAATAAATTGAATTTGGAAGTTTTATAAGTTATTAAAAATATGCAATTTATAAAAAAATAAGTCTAAATATCACAAAAATTATCGAATGATCAAGTATATATGTATATTTTTAATTAAATTCGTTTTAGGATAAAAGAGTTGCAAGAGTAGGTGAATTCCTTAATTTAATTTAATTAATTTAATAATAAAAATTTTAGTTCACTTTTTCATTATATAGAACTGAATTTAATTAAAATAAACATTTTAGACTTAATAAAAATTTTTAATACACTATCAGATGATTTTTGTATGTTTAATTTTAATTTATTTTCATTTGTTATTTTTTTTTTTTTTTGGGTCTGGCATTATTTTGTATTTTTTTTTCTTATATTAAATTTTTTTTGGCTTTAATTTAAAAATTTTAAGGCTCCAACAGATAAACAAAATTAAAATTAAAATCACAAAATCGCAATTAATATTAAATTAATGATTACACTTTCATACGTCATAATTTTTTATTTAAAAATTTTTCAGAACAAAATTGTTCGCAATTTATTTATTTATTTTTCAAAAAAATTTTACCAAAAAATTATAAAAAAAAAAAACAACATAAAAACTTGTTTTTACTATTATTTTATATATGATGTTTTTTTTTCTTAAAAACTATTATTTTTTTTTATATTTAATCAAAATATTTACTATGTTTACATGCCGGTATTTTATAATTGAATGTAAATTACATCTGTAATAGGTATATAAATATTTTAAAATTTAAATCAAAATAAAGTTTAAGTACTTAATTATAAATAATTAATTAATTTAATTATAAATAATTAATTAATTTAATTATAAATAATAAATTAATTTAGAATAAATTCAGTTATTTTTTTTTACTTTAGAGATAAAGTATTTATAGATTTAGATCAGATTTAGATTAAAAGTTCTCAGATAAAACATTTATTATAATCTATTAATTTAATATATTTTTATATAATTTTTAATTGAACCTTTTTACATTTTAATTACATCTTTACATATATTAGAACATATTATATGATATGTAAATTAAATAAAATAAACCTTTGATCAAAATTTTTATAAAATAAACAATTTTAATTATATTATTTTTCGGATTGTTAAATAATAAGTGGGTAGGTACTTATTAATAAAGATTATCTTGTTATATACAATATAAAGATTATCTATCTAATGACTTCCGAAAATAAATAAATAATTTTTCTTAATAATTTAAATAATCTATATCAATTGTTTAAATAAAATATTTAAAGTAATTGTTTTTAAAAAACGAAAAGTAAACAAAATAAGTATACAACTTATCAAGAAACTTATTGTTTTTACAAATTAAGTTAAATATTAAAAGCATATTCATCTCGAAGTTAAGTCAACATCCAACAACTTTAGTCAAATATATAGTATAGATATAATGATTAGATCTTTACTTATTAAACCCCATGTTAAATAAAACACTAATTTACAAAATCAATAAACTTTAGAAAAAATTAATAGATTAAATACGAATTAATAGATAAATAGAAGAAGCCAATCAGAATAGAATTAAATTTTTGTAAATGTGATATTTGGAATTTGGATGGTGTAAAAATAAGTGACAAATGTCTTATAATATACTAAGTTTAATTATAAATACTTTAAGCTCAAAGTACAAAATTACACCCTCTAATAAACTATCGTAAAATAAAATATTAAGTATGCAGTTCAATTGTTTTTTAATTTTAAAACTTTTGACTCTTAGCATGACTTATTGATTTAATTTAATAAAATACCTTATATGCATGTAAACATAGTAAATTTTTTTATTTGAATCCGTTAAATGATAATTTAACTATTTTTTAATATTATATTATATGTACCACAATTAAAATTAATTACACAATTTGTTTTTTCCCATATTTTTAATTATACCACAATTTTTTTGTTTTTTTTTAATTTATAATTAATTTAACATTTATAAAAAATTTTTGTTTTTTATAAAAATGTCAAATACAATGTGACATTTTTGTTTTTAAAAAAAAAACACATTAAATGTAATATAATTAAAAAAATTTAAAAAAATTCACTATAAACACATTAAAAAAAAAGTGATAAAATTTCCTTTCGATAATGCGCCTAAAATCCGTGAATTCGAAAAAAAGAAATTCAGGTAACCGGCATTTAAAAAATAAATTACAAAAAATGCAATCGAAATATGCGACACAATTACAACACGATAACGAACCAAAATATAAGAAAAAAAATATAAATAACAAAATTATAAAAAATAAATAAAATATTTGAAATTCCAGACTTCAATATACGACCGTAGTCAAAACAAAACTGAAATTATCATTTATATAAAAAATTTACAAAAAAAAAAATTAAAAAAAAATAAACAGGAAAATTAAAAGTGAGAGAGAGAGAGAGGGAGAGAGAGATAAAAATTAGTAGAGTCAAGTAAGAGATTTAAAAAAAACACTGCATGAGCAGTACACAATATGTTGTAATTTGTATTAAAATTATCTAAAAAAGCCGTTTTACGATTTTTTCTCACACAAAAATATTTCAATTATTTTTGGGACGATCTTCATTGAAACTTACGACGAGTTCATACCTTGATCTCTAAATAAATTTTTTTTTGCTTTTTCAATGTTTATTTTTATAATGATTTTCTCTTTTGTTTATTTTTTTTTAATTTTCTTTTTATTTTATTAAAATTCGAATAAATTAAATATTATAAAATTTTAGCTGCAAAAATAAAATTTAACCCAAAAAAAATGCTATTAGTTAATTTTTAATTAATTATTTATGCATAATGTCGAAATGATAACCCTAGTTTACATATCAGTGGTTTTTATTAATTCTCCCAAGCCCACCAATGTTTTATTAAATTGAAAGTAATTTACTATATATATAATTTACTATACATGGCAACACTTTTGCTATGTCAAATTATTGTAAATTGTAAATTATCAAAGTATTGGAAGAGTATCGATTACTTTATCTATATACTGATTACTTATCTTTGTACTCAAAAAATTGAACAAATATTAATGAGAATGTTGAAATATAAATTTTGAGTGCTGAATTTTGTTTGTTTTTAAAAATAAAAAATTTTAGTATAATTTTGTTTGATTTCGGTTTATTTAACAAAATGTTTGTTGTCTACATAGCTGTCTTTTTCCATAATAATAACAATTTCGTTAAATGTGTTTTTTATGCAAACATAGTTTCCGAATAAAAGTTATGTTTGTATATAAAAATCGCGAGTTCGTTGAATGTGACCTTAAAGCTGGTTTCTAGAAATAAAAAAAATCAGGATTGGAGTCATTTCCCATGTTTTATGTATTGTTCTAATATTAGGAAATGAGGTAATTCCAACTTTAAGCTTTAAGTACACACTGTTCATAGACTACAATTACTTGAATAACGATTACTGTTATTAAAAATTGAATGAAATTAATTTTTCAAAAAATTGCATATTTAAAGGGGCATTATACAAAATAATGAAAAAAGCTATTAAAACTTAATCTGAAAACAACAATCATTTGTTTTTATTATAAAATAGATTTTTATTGTTATCTGTATAAAAAAAGAAAAACAATAAGAAATTTGTAAACAAACTGTCTGTTACGCAACACAATTTAATAATTTATGATTAAAACTTAATAATCTTTAGAGAGCTTTCATAAGTGTTATTTATTTGTATATACAAGAAAAAAAAATTGTTTATAGAAAAGGTATCTTTATATTAAAAACTTACAGATAGATTATATACTTAGATTTTATAATTTTATCAGTTTAAGGTGTATGAATATTTGCAGGTATATGCACAGACAGGTGAGTAATTAATAAGTTTTCAAAAGTAAGTTTAGATTAAATTTTGGTAAAGATTTTCAAAATATAACGCACTTTTACTCAAGTCGGAACTGATGATCTTTAGAATTACCAAAATAGTATAAATGATTTTTTTTTTTAATTTTTAAGTGGCAATAAATTATTAAAATTAATTATCTTATCAACTTTTACTTAACTTTTAATTATCACTTATTTATTTATCTGTCTCTTTTCATTAGAATATTCTAGGTGTATAATAGGTGCTAATTATAGAAAATTATTAAAATCAATATAAAGTATATACTAAAGTGGTTATACGTCACTGATCAGCTGAGTGATGAGCAGAGAAAACAGCTTTTTAGAAACTATTCAATTTAAAATTGTATTTATATTTGGATTAAAAATATCTTACAGTTGATAAAGAGAGTTGATAAGTTATTAAAAAAAATTGTTATGAAACAAACCTTGGACTTAAAATAATAAGCAGCATATAAATCAATGAGTTTATGAACAAGTTAAAAAGCCATTTGAACTAGATTAAAACAGTAATTTATCAGTCTATAAAATTTAGGGTATATTCATAATCCAACTTAATAATAATAGTGATTATTACTTAATCAGTCACTTTTCCCAATAACCTGTGCTTAATTCAACATAATCTATTTTTTGCAATTCATTGTTACTCATTATCTGCTTAAAACTTCTCACTTTTATTAAGTGAGTACATACTACTATTTGATGAGCCAATGACTTTATCTTTTGGTATGTACATTGTACAATATTATATATATATATATATATATATTTAGTTTACTTTTTTTTTTTCTTATTTTTGCTCTCAAAAGCTTTTTTTTACAATTTATTTCGGTCATTTGCACTTTTAAGTGCGTACTTTTTTAATATGAGTTTAGCACAAATTTTTCATTTCCTTTAACTTAAAAATTTATTTTTTTGTTTTCTTTAGTTAAAGTTTTTAACTTGACAAGTTGTTGACATTGGATTTAAGTACATAATACCAATAATATATAGGGTAATACTCCCTAATGCTTTAGGTATGTATTCTGTATACAAGAAAACGAATAAATAATGCATTAAATCATTTAATCATTGAAATTTATTAAATTTTTTTAATTTTAAAGTTAATAGTTAAGATCTGATATTTAATGATACTTAAGAGTGTTCTATATATCTAAAGGCTTTCAAAGAACGGATGTACTTTTAATAACAAGTATAATAATCTACACTTAAAACAAAAGAGATATCTTATAGTTATATTAGTAAAAGGTGTAGGTCAAGGCCTATGCAAATTACTAGGCCTTGGCCATATTCATGTATTAAATTTATCCAAGGAAATATGAAAGACTTTTGTTAAATTATAAGTATGATTAAGTTTTAATTTCTTGGTCCAATCACAAGTTACTTTAACTCAAATATAAACTTAAGTGAAAGCATTTAACACGTGTTGTAACATCATATTATATTTAATAAGGTAAATAGTACAACAAGTGTAGAGTTGAATAAAACATTGACGACATTTAAGATTCTAATGATTAATAACTAATCAACTTCATTACATAAACGTAAATAAAAAACACAATTGTAATTAAGTGTTTGTATTAAAAAAAAATTTAAATTGCTTTTAGTTTGATGACTAAATATTTTAATTCTGTGTCAGTTCTTTATTATCAATATTTTTTATTAGAAATTCACCTCAAATATTTTTTTTACTATTAGTTAATCAAAGTAATTACCTATAATTTATACCTATAACATTTATAAAATTATATAAAAATTAATAGCTTTGTAAATGATTTGTTAACCAAAAAAATTAAACCACATTAATAATAATCAAATCTAATTGGTATTAACCCACACGTACAATTTTTATTAAGTGTTATGTTCGTTCGTAACATTTACAAGATTATTATTGTAGAATTTAATAAATTTGACATTTTAATAGATACTACTCTAATTTGAATTTCGAATTTGGGAATAATTTAATTTTAGAACCTTTAAAAGACACTCATTTCTACTCAATGATAAGTGAATGATTTTCAGTGATTGTATGATTGGATCTAGATTTCTTCCAAAAATACTAACTGCTATCAACCTAAACTTCAACCTAAATAGATATTAAATAGATAAAATAGATATTGACCTTTAATTATCAATAGAAAGAATAACATATAAAAAATAACAAGAACGTAAAAAACATTTATATTTAACCTGCATAATTAAAAAAAAAAAAATTTATATACTTTTATTTCCAATAAAATATTAAATTTTTGATAATTCAAATAAATTCTCGGTAATTTAATTAAATTTTATCTAGAAACTCCATTTCCTTTACTAAACAAAATTCTTGCAATGCAGTATAATTACTTTTAAATTAGTCATATTTAGTCAAAAAAAATGTCGAACACAGAAATAACAATTTTTTTAAATTATTTAAGCCAAACAATGACTTCCATTACATGAAATCATTAAATTTTTATTTCAAATAATAATAATAAAAATAGAATTTAGCTTAATATCAATTTATTTATCAATTAAGTAATAAAAAATCATTTCTAAACTAAAAGAAAAAAGTAAAAACCTCAATCTGTTTTATTAAACTAATTGATTATAAAAGTATGACGCTAGTTTAGAGTTACCAAATTATCTCAAAAATTAGAACTTTTAATAATAGAATATTTTATAAACCAATTTGCATTTCTTTATATTTCTTTAGACTTAAAATATCTTTAGAGTTCTTTTTTAATTGTTAAATAATTATATCAAATAAATAATATAAAATTTTTAAATAAAATTAAATATTAATTAACACCCTTTAAAAAGTAACACTTTAATTTTAATTGAGAGGAAATTTTTTTCTATTCCTTTTTATTTTGATTTTTTGATGCAAAGGTTTAATTTTGGAAAATTTTTAATATTTTGATTATTCTAAATATAAATATGAATTCCGGAAGCATTTTTTTATTAATTACTAATTAAATTCCCAAGAATTTTATATTAATTTATTTCGATATAAATAAAGAGCCCTATTAATAGATATGATTAATATTAAACGTAAAGAAAGTTCAAAATATAGTACTTGATAAGAATGAATTGTTCGATTACTTAGATAACGTAAAGATAGAGACTCTAAATGTATAGCCGAAAAATAGGTATAAGAAATCAACTACAAGAGTATAGAGTACAACGTGAATATAATTTTTGATGAAATGGCTTTTATCACTAATAACAATATCTCTCATATTTCCATATATATATAATATAATTAAATCGATTATATTCCAATATACACTTAATTAAGATAAGATTTGAAAAATTACTTCTACATGCTTCTAATAAAATAAATTTTATTTAAAGTATTCACTATACATATTTAAAGTTTTACAAATTTTATGAACTGTAAAAATATATACCTAATTAATTATCAATTTAAAGTAATAAAATTAAGTACTTAGTTATCTTTTCTTTATGTAAGGGTTATCATATAAATAAACGCATTTTAGAATGAAGTTTCATTATGTTAATATATTATATTATTTATAATTATTGTGGTATTTCCCTGGATTTAATCAGCACAATACATTATATTACCTAATTTAGATTACTTTTAAGTATTCATACTTGATGGGTAGTCTTAAAATAAACATGGTAATAAAAATTATACAATTAAAGGTTATTAAATGGTCACAGTGTTAAATTTTAATATACATTTTGCAAGTGTTCTACTAACTTGCAAAAAATTTTGTTTTTTTAAAAAAAGATATGAATTATGAAAAGAAAGGCGATTTACAAATTATGGACTAGAAATAACCTATTCATGAATCTTTTAATCATTTTATTAACCCCGAGGAGTTTATTCAATTTTAATGTCGGGGGTTTGCATAATAATTAACTCATTTTAAAATCTATTTACTAAATCGAAATATTATTAGTTAACTATTAACACTGCTATTATATATCGTACAAAAACTAATAAGATAGCTTGGTAAAAAATTAATTGTCAAATTTATCCAATATATACTAAGCTGTAGATTAGAACCTTATGTAGAAAATTATGCTGTTGTTGACCTATGATTAATTAATCAATTTAATTAATTTTTTTTTTTCAAAATAATATGACAATAATCTGAATCATTTAGTTAAATTATAAACTTAATTTATTTCTCAACAACATGTATATTTAGAATCTTATCAAGTTGTTCCAAAAGTACTTCATGGTCTTTAAATAGCTTCTAAATTTGATATTGATCATAAATTAAAGTTATTACAAAATATAGATTACATGTTGTTATTATATTTAATTGTTTCTTGTTGATTATTTTTAACCGGATTTTTTTTTTTATTGTTCATATTAATAAATTTTGTTTATATTTCCCATTAATTTAATAAATATTGATTGAGCAATTTGTTACTCTATATATAAAAATGGTTATAGATAACCTTTAAGTATAAAAGGTAAAGAACAATGATAATTTTTTTTTTTATAATAAAAACCAAAACAATTATAACTAAAAGAGCAAAGAAAAATTAATGTGTTATCAGTTATCACATGTAACTGAATTTGTTCGATATTTTTATTTAAATATTAAATACACTTGTACAGTTGGGTGTACTTTTCAATTGATTAGGATTTATCTGAACTAGCATTCATATCTTTTGATTTTTGCTTCCTTGACTTTGGGATAAGTGAAAAGTCATATGCAATACGTATGCAATTGCTTTATTATCAGTTTAAAGAAATTGTAAATTCAAAGCACGCTATTGGGTTGAGCAAACAGTAAGTATTTATATAAGAAATCAATTAAATTGTGAGAAATGTGAACATATGTACCGATAATTTATAGTTTAAAAAATTCATTGTTCAGAAGCCACAC
Source organism: Dolichopus griseipennis (assembly GCA_963082915.1). Classification (NCBI taxonomy): domain Eukaryota; kingdom Metazoa; phylum Arthropoda; class Insecta; order Diptera; family Dolichopodidae; genus Dolichopus; species Dolichopus griseipennis. Next base: position 5,890,914 of record OY720442.1, read on the forward strand.
GTTCTCGACCAAACTTAAAATTGAGTTATGGAAATTTAAACTTGAATAGGATCAAAAAAGTGTTTTAATAATAGTTAAAATATATTTAATTACCATAGTCGAGAATGTAAGTTTTACTGAAATTATTTTGTCATTTACCATTTATTAAATAAAATTCCTTTATGTTCTTCGAGATCTAGATGAAAATAATAAGGGTTGGAAAAAACTAAGAAGGTATTGCTCGAAATTATAACTTATTAAATTGTTAATTGAATAAAATAACTTCAATTTAACAACTTTACCTAAAATTTAAAAACTAAAAACTATTAAATGTTTTCAGCGCCACTAGTGTCTAATAGGAATATTAATTTATTTTTTATTTAAAATGTATATTATTTTCAAACTTTTTTGGATTGTGTCTTTGCTAGAAATAAAATTTCGAATTCGAATAAAAATTAAAATTTCATTCATTTGAAATTCATCAACTGTTTTGACTATTTAAAAGAAAAGGTTTTAAAAATAAAATAAGTACTATAATTTCAGACAATTTATAATTAGAATACCTACATAGTTTAAATAAATGGTAGTTAGTACATATCTAAATAATTAAATACATGTTTTTTTTTAATGATAACTTACCGCTTTTCTTTTATCAGCTTCATTAACGGCTAAATTAGAACGATACCTAAATAAATCCATAACTTTGGTCATTGGTGAACGTGATGCATCTGCCCTTCTAACAGCAGTCACAGTATGATAATACTAAAAATAATATACAAATTTTTTTTTTAAATTAATTAAATTAAAAAATGCAAGTAATTGAATTTACCTGTGCATCACTACCAGCATGCGGATGTGCTGAACCATCACGATATTTTGCTGATGGTTTTTCTGTTGTTTGATGATTACTATTATTATGCCGATGATGTCCAACAGTATTTTGTACAGCATTTTTCATTGCTTTCATAATACCAACACTATGTCCACTATGATTACTACTAGTACTACTATTATCTTTTTCCGAACCACTATGTAATGCTGCATCTTTTTCTTTACGTTTTGCATCTGATTTTGTTCTTGGCCTAAATACATCAAATATTGTTGGCCTACGATTTGGACTTGCAATACCATGTACTGTTGATTGATTTAATACTGGTGAATCTTCACCACTACGACGACGTTCTAATGAACCAGAACGTGGTGCTAAACGTTCTGTACTACGTGCCATTTTTTCTGAATTACGATTTAATTTTTCTAATTTTGCTTGTTCACGTTCTAAACGGCGTGCAGTTTCACGTTCAATTTTTCTTGCTTCTTTTTCTTTATTACGTAATTCTTTTTCTTGTCGTCTGTAAAAAATAAAGAAAAAAATACAAAAATTAAGACATGGAAAATTAATAACGGTATAAATTTGTATTGAATAAAAATGGGAAATTAAATAATTAATTAATTTACATTTAATTAATAACAATGTTACTGTTTTTTTTTTTAATTAAAAATTTTAGACAAAAAAATTTGTTGTACATGGGAAATTAATTTGTGACCTTGACTTTTCTCCAAAACAACATTAAAGGCCTTTCAACTTTTGGAAAATAATTAGAGAATAAAAATATACATATTACATATGTATATAATATATTGAATATATCTATATGAAGGTTATAGAAAATTTATAGTCATCGTTTTAATTTATTAGAGTATCCATTAAAAAATTGTGCGCAAAAATTAATAAAAAAAAAAAAAATGTGAAAATTAAAGAAAAATTAGACACGCATTACGAATTTTTTTTAAATATACACATGTCATGTAATTAATGCGATGGGTAACTTAAGATTTTTCTGGAACAGCATTTTGAAGTCAATGAATATAGCGTTGTGAATTCAATGAATACAGCGTTGTTAATTCAATGAATGCGTATTTTAAAACTAATTTATTACCTATACTTTCTACTTATTATGACGTCATACAAGTTATAATGCTAAAAATTTGATCCTATTTTTATGTTATGCACTAAAGTTTTGTTAACAATAATAGTCTCTTATAAAATACTTTTACAAATTCCTTATCCGAGTCATAAATTTTGACATTTTCAACTGTCAAATAAAGATAACAGTTTCATTTTTATAAAAGTATTTTATAAAAAAAAACTCCTAGACAAATTGCCTTTCATTTACGACTTTTTCTTAAAATAAAAATAAACGCACTGAACTCCTAAATATTTGTAAAAAATTTTGCATTAATTTAAAAAAAAAACACGTACACATGCATTTTTGCAACTCACTGTAATTAGACATGTCAAAAAAAACTCTACTTTCAAAACATAAACAAAGTTTTATTTTTAACTAACAAAATTCTAATAAATTTTTCACATTATAGTAAAAAGTGTGCTTTATTAATTTGGAAATAATTTCACCTTTAAGTGTAGTGGTATGTAAACTTTATTATTGTTTTGATTTTTCATTTGTTTTTTGTGTGTTTTTATTTTAGAAAATTCCTTTTTGACCTTGATGTCATGATATACTTTGTAAAATAAAAATTTCATACTATTTTATAAATTCCCTTCCCTAATAAATATTTCATTCAAAAATAGAATGACTTCATAGTTATTTTTATTTCAGTTTTGTCATTTTGGTTTTAGCCGCAAAAGCGCGCTATTGAATTTTTTTTTTTTTTTTGTTTTTTCACCACTTCCCAAATTTTCATCACCATTATACACGGCGTGTGTTTTTATTTACACATTTAATAATCAAAATAAAAACAAAAATTTTTGAAACAAAACATGCAATTCATGTACACTGATGTGCAAAATGATAGTGACAATGGACGGTTTTGAGTCTATTTTAATTTTTGATGGAATACAATTTAGATTTGATTAATTTCAGAAATTGGAAAGTTTTAGGCGATTTGGTGAATCATGATGTGTTATCCGATCTTGAATCTGATATCAAATCACTGGTTTCGGGTTCACTATTGGTTTAGGAATCACTTTTGGTTTCGAAAGTACTTGATAGATTTAAATGATAAATTTAAAAACTCTTCTAAAACTGTTAGGTAAAATCTAAAGTTAGATATCGATATATCTCTAAAGCTATTGGCCCTACAGACATGGTTATATATATGTACCCCTATTCTAAATGTCCTCGTAGACACTATGTTTGCTCCGACGGCTAAGTCAAAGCGAATCTTCGAATAAGTCGGATAAATTTCTCGTACGAGGGAATTTAGAATAGGGATGATAGTTAGTTTTCCCGACCCCGAACTATCTCTGCCTTTAAATTAAGGTCTCTGAATATAAAAATTCGGACTTACGAAATATCTATATCTAGATCTATTAATATATACATATAATTTTGCAACCCAGTGTAGGTCGTAATGAATAAAAGAAAAACTATGCAAGGACTTGCCTTTTAACTAGTTTTTTGATTGTTCATTTTAAATGAAAAAAAAACTTTCATTTTCGTCCTTTTACACACATTCAAGGTTAAAAACTAAACAAAAATAATAATTAATACGAAGGAGTGGGACTAAATTGTGTTTTTTAAATTAATTGATTGATATTAATTTGCGACTTTTTTTATATTCTTACCTTGCTTCTTTTTCCATTTTTTTCGATGCTTTACGTGCTGCTTTTGCATTTGGTTCAGCTGGTGCACTTGATGGACGTGATGAAACAGCTGATTTAGAGCCATCTTGATCCTGTAAATAGAAAATATATTTCAAAAAAATTAGTTCTGAATGTTCTTTTCATCAAATTAAGATATTTTAAATATCAAGAGGTGTATATATATATATGAATTATAATTAAAATTTATTTGGATATCAGATTAAGACAGAGTATTCTAGAGATTCCTATAAACTTTAAGTCTAATTAATTAGCAAATTTTAATTAAAGATGTTTTAAGAGAATTCAATTGAAAAAAAAATGTATATATACGTATATATACGTTTAAAGGGAAAAGAAGAGTGGGCAATTAAGTACCCTCGAATCACGAATTCTATACCATGATTCAGATCTTGATTCATCAGTTTAATACTTTTAAGTTATTTAAAAGTTCAACTTTGTAATCGTATTAGTTTTCAATGAATATTAATTCAGACCCTGAAATTTGTAAATCAGACTCAGATACCCTAAAATCTAATTTAAACCAGAGAGTGGAAGAAAGGTTCAATCTATTTAATTTCTAAAATAAATCGTCAATCAATAAAAATTTCAGATTCTTACAAGTACTTAAATTCTGTTACATGTTACGTACTTAGTTACTTAAATTCCTTCACATTATATTTGATTTCAATTCATCTTAAAAGTAACTTTCAAAAGAAGAGGACGTATTATTCAGTCCTTTGAATTCAATTAACCATTCTACCTTTACACTGTTCTGCCTTTACAAAAAATTCAATTTACAATAACACTCAATTCTTACAAATTCTTGTAAAATCCTCCAGTAATATCTTTAAAATCAATTTAAACTTTTAAATTAAATTATATTACTTAACTCACAATTCGAAAATCAAAACAAATTTTTACGAGAGAGTAAAAAAATAAAACGAAGGCAATATACGAGTAGATGTAATCAAATCAAGGATATTTAAGGACATTTTAATGTAAAAAAAAATTTTATTACATAAAAAAAATTGATTTTCTGAAGAATTCCATGATGGAATTGTTCGTAAAATTGAACTACAAGAGTAATAAAAAAAAATCAATTTTTTTTAATTCAATAACAAATTAACACGAAAACTGATACTAAATTCGTTTCAATATTTCCCATCTCTTTCCTTTTCGTTTATGTATTTTTGCCAGGATAATACTTATAATAAATTTTAAAGAAACTGATCTGACCTACACAGAATTGATTTTATCAATTATGTTTTTAAGGTTAAAAATACAAATTTTTTGAATAGTAAACAAACAGAAAACATAAAATAGAAGCAAGCAAGAAGGCAAGAAAGCAAGCAAAGCAAGAGAATAGAAAAGCAACTAAGATTTTAATCTTAATTAAGTAGAAAGTTTATTTTAAGAAAATTGATATCGTCACTTTTTATTAATATAACAAAGATATATGTATATTAAAATAGTGAATAGTTAGAAATAGTTCTTATGAAAAGATATAGATTACTGATGGCTGTTGAGCCCTCCAATGAAGAGGCATTAAATTCTAAAACGGACATTAAACATGACTAAGTCCTAAAGTACCTTAGCAAAATCTTAAAGTATCTTAGAAGCTTATATTTAAAATAAAATAAAAAACTGTGTAAAAGTATTTTTAAATTGTGCAAAAATTTTTAGCGCCAATTTTTTAATTTTACCTAGCTTAAATACTAGTATTTAATTTAAACTACATCAGCTATGCAATGAATTAAACTAATATTGAAGAAGTTTCGTTCTGTTTATCTGTCAGCTTAACCGATTCCAGGACTGTTAATCGCGTACATTTCCTTGCGGGAACATTTCCTCGTCCATATATTTAAATTTATTGTTAAAGTAATGCTCGTACTGTGAATACTATAATCAGTTATCATCAAGCCAAGTAATAATATAGTTACTGAAAATATTAGGGTTACTATTATAAACCTTTATTTCTTTTGACTGTACATAATTTGCTTTTATTTAGCAGAATTATTTCACTTTCTAATTCAGAATCTCACATATATACATATGTATTATGTACATATACAAATATTCTGAAAAAAGCGTATTAACCCTACTTCTGAATTCAACTCTAAAATATCTCCTAATTATCCATAAAATTTTAAAAATATTTATATAGGCAATTTTTATCATATATGGGAGTAGCGCATTGAATTATCAATTAAATTAATTTGGCCTTAGCTAATATTAATGAAAGTTAAAATAATTCTGCAAAATACAGGCGAATGACACTACACACAATTGAAACAAAGGCATATGGCACGCTCTCAAATGTTACAGATAGAAGGCGCTTTTATATAAATTCAATCTGTTTATTTTTCGAATTATGAATACCTCAATTATATTGTCATCTAAGACTAAAAAGTCATCTATACGTAACCGTTATTTCACCGTTACTCGAAAAAATATAAGTAATAAAATTGATTAAAACTTATAAATTTCCACCATTTTTTTTAAAAATATTTTCCATTTTAATTAGAAGAACAAACAAATATAAATTACTATACAACTTTTGGTTTTTAATATATATATGTGTAAGTATGTAATAATAAGGATAATTGGAATCAATTATCCTTGTTATTGATACTATGTATTTGTTTTTTGACAATATATCATACTTTTATTGACAATATTACATTATATTTTTTTTTGTATAACAAGGCGCACACACCCATCAGTTCAATTATTATTATTATTATTGTTATTACATTTTTCTCCATAGAAATTATTTTCCAATACAATCTTATATATTATTATATATTTACATACATTATATAAGTACCATATTTCCATTATGTCATATTAAACACATAATACCAATATTTACCAATTTTATTTTTCATTTAAAAAAAAAAAAACACTTGAATAAAAATAATAATAAATACCATTATTATTATTACATTTATTATTATTATGGAAGTAAAAATGGAACACAAAAGAAAATTTTTTGATATTAAATGCGCCCTGAAGGAGAAATTGAAAATTATAAATTTTCTTTGAAAATTTGTTTTTGTTTTTGAACTTAAGAAAAAAATGAGAGAAAATTGTAATAGGCGGTTATTGGAAGGATTTTTGAATATTAATAAATAATGAGTATATTTTTGTATCGATTTTAAAACTTTAACACAATTTCGCCTATTTTTAAAATTTCATTGAAATTATTTAGAATTCAAACCGGTATCCCATAAAAGGCAAGGATATCAAGGGTTTTTAGAAAAGCACTTTATAAAAAAATTTTCTAATTATCATATTGAAAAATAATATGAAAACTAAAAAATTTATAAAAATTTAGCTTCCAATAACGGTAAATTAAAATTGGCATCTGGCAACTCTATACAATTATCTAACATATATTTATAAAGTTTATGTAAAGTAAACACAAGTCTTCTGGTGTTTCGAAATTGAAAAAATACTTTATAGAACTTGTATATAACAATTTAAATACATTTAGGGAATTTGCAAACTTTGGAGGGCTGTAGTTCCGTAACCGCATTTATATTAGGTTTTTATACCCGTGCATATATATATGAACATCGGGTATATTAGATTTGCTCCTCCGTTTGTAACGCATCGATCTAGACGAGCTAGATATAGTGTCAAGGGTACGTATCGGCTCAGAATCGAAAAATTAGTCGATCTAGCTATGTGTGTCTGTCCGTCCGTCCGTCCGTCCGTCCGTGTGTCATCACGATAACTCAAAAACTAAAAGGGTTAGAGTCTTGAAATTCACACAAAGTCATTTTTAGACAATTTCTAGGTTCCCTATTGTTTTTGGTTAAAATCGGACCAAGGCTTCGGGGAGCTGCCATACAACTTTTTTGCACCAATATGAATTTCTTCAAAACTATTTATACTACGGGGATGAAAATTACACACGGTTAGTTTTATATTGACTCCGGCACTTATATGAAGTTTCAAAATGTTAGGGCCCCATTTTCGGGGGGCTGCCATACAACTTCCTTGCACCAATATGAATTTCTTCAAAACTAATTATACTACGCGGATGAAAATTACACACGGTTAGTTATATAATGAATCGAGCACTTATATGAAGTTTCAAAATGTTAGGGCCCCATTTATGGGGGGCTGCCATACAACTTCTTTGCACCAATATGAATTTCTTCAAAACTAATTATACTACGAGGCTGAAAACTACACACGGTTAGTTATATAATGAATCGAGCACTTATATGAAGTTTCAAAATGTTAGGGCCCCATTTTCGGAGGGCTGTCATACAAAGTTTTCGATTCAATAACTGTGAATCTAATAAAGCTACAAGGTTAAAATTAAAATTGGGCAGGTAAATTAATAGGGCAAGTTACTTGGCAAAGTTGGACATCACTCGGACCATCGGACTTTTAGGGTGGGCCAATTTTTTTTTTTTGTTTTTTTTTTCTTTGTTGTTTTTTTTTTTTTTAATTTTTTTTTTTTTTTTTTTTAAGCTTAAGTTATGGGACAATGAATGAAAACTTTTTTTTTTTTTTTTGTGATTTTTTTTTTTTTTTTGTTAATTTTTTTTTTTTTTTTTTAAGCTAAAGTTATGGGACAATGAATGAAAATTTTGTTTTTTGTTTTGTGACTTTTTTTTTTTTTTTGTTAATTTTTTTTTTTTTTTTTACGTCAAAATTATGGGGTAATGAGTTAAATGTATAAGAGAAGTAAATTACGGTTTATTTTATACACCATAGTGGGTATGCACGGGTATCTAAAAGTTGACAAGGGCAACTATAATCTTCCTCGTTTCTAATATTTTTCTAATATATTTGCGTGATGACAACTCATGCATGTAAGCAAACTTATTCCAAAAATGCAAATATGAAAACCAACATCAGAACAAATAAATTAGCAGATAGTCTCTTTCAGGATATTCTAAAAATTGCAACGCCAATAATAGAAACTAATGTTACAGAATAAGCATCTAAAATGGGCTTGTAAAAAATAGTTTGTAAATATAATATCAAATTTCAAATACAACTGCATACAAATATACTTAATTTTTTTAACTTTTTTGCTTTATTTGCATTAATTCTGAATATGAAAAAAAATTTGGCTCATCTTATCTTAATAATTTAATTTTTTTGGTCCGATTCAAAATAAGTTAGGGAATCAATGGTCTATATAATCGAATTTCTTAAAAAATTATTAAAACAAGCCAAAGTAGAAGTTGTTTTGTTTTTTGTTTAGTCTATGGGACTCCTCAATGGGACTAGGCTGAACATTTAACCCAGAAAACTTCTATGATCACAGACCAATTATGTAATTTTTTTATATAAAGGGTTTTATGAGTTGAAAAAATTTTAAAAAGTTGTCTGGGTTAAATGTCCAGTATGGTCCCACTTTTAAGAAAAAAAAATTTATAAAGCAAACCAATTAAAAACTCGAATTTACCAAAAACTAGAAATACAAGAAAAATTAGTAGCAACCGAATAAAAAATCGAAAGGGGAATTGTTTTAGAATTAGGCACAACTTTTTCTATTCAGAAATATTAAATTTCTCCATAGTAATTAAAAGTAACATTTCAAATTTTTGATTTTGTAGTATCTGAAGTATCTGATAGATTTCCCATTAACCATTATTTTATGGAATACAATTTTATTAAAATCGAGTACAAGCACTGAAGAAGTCTGCATGACCCTTTGCATCATAGACAAAATACTGGTATTTGTAAAAATAAATAATTTTTCTGGCCCACATCCGAGAAGAAAAGGGCCATTAAATTTGCTTATAATATTTACTGTTATAAAAAAATTATTTCTAAATCTAAATCTAAATAAATAATTTTACTGAAATTAAAATGAAACTACTCATTTTTCATTTATTTCAAATGCGATATTTTTAGATTTGTAAGATACATCAAAATCACGCAATCAAATTTTCATTACTAATAACTTCCTTTACATCTTTTTATTTAGAGATAAAATGACTTAGATTTAGGTCACAAAACAGTTTCCATAGAAACTTTGATGTAAAGTTATTCCACTACTCCCCTTATACCAAACACATTATCTTTATTAGCCAGTATCTAAAAATAATACATTCCATTTAAAACATCAAATTAAAATTAAATTGTTTGCATATCTTATTGGAATACTAACAAATTTATTAATTTCTACATAACAAAAATTATATATAAATTACATACTTATATACAATTTCATTTTCATTTCACTTTTATGTAAAGCCGAAATTTTATAAAAAGAACTCATAATTTCCTTCAATTTATTATTAGATATTTTAATCTAATTCAAATTTGACATGAGGAAAAACCTAAAAAAAACAACCATTCCAACTAAAAAAACCTCAATATTATCATTAATTGAAAATCATATATATATACATATATATATAATAATAAATGATCATTTGTATACATTATTTATAGTTTCATTAGTCTTATATAAAATATTTTATTAAAAAAAAATAAAAGCCTCAAACAGAAAATTGAACACAACTCCTTTAATACCCAAAGGCCCTTTTTTTTCTATTTATTTTTCGCCTCAAAGCACAATCTATTCAATTTTTTTTTTTTTTATTAATCCGCTATTTTTAATGACCAACGATTCGTTGCACATAAATCTATTTTAAAAGCACAATCTATATATATAAATATATATATATATATATATATATATTTGCAACAGATTGTTGCAATATAAATAACATTTTTATTTAGTATTAAAGTAATCATATCTCGTCATCATCTCATCAAAACTAAGATACAAAAAATAAAAACAAACTTTTTATATAAATATATATATATAAATATTCATTTGATTGCAATCATTTATGCGCTCCTTTTCATATCCATCGGATTCATCAGTGTATTTATATTGTAAATAAATATTAAAAAAAAAAAAGCTCATCATCCATGTCTTCTATTAAATTATACTATTTTTGAAAAAGCAATATTAGATTATGTTTAGGGTATACAATTATACATATATAAATAACCACTACATTGCATCACAATACAAACTATGGTCTATTGAAGAAAGAATAGAAATGGGTATTCAAATGTACCTATATTAGCGTGCATACATACTTAGTGTTCCTCCATTAATAAAGTGGTTTAAATGCAATTTCTATAATATTTTAAATGAAAGTTCTTTTTTTTTCAGGTGATAGTTTTATAATCAATAAAAGGAGTCCGCAAAGGTATAAATAAAATCTAAATAAAAGTAAAATATAAAATGTGTCCCCACAAAATAAAGTTCAATAGATTTTAAAAGTATTGATGTTTTATTTTTATACACAAGATTCACCTAAGTTCACTTTTACTGAAGATCTTATACCTTGCCTAGCATTTTAATTAGATTTGGGTACCTTCAGTACTGTTTTATTTAGTAAAATAGTCCCAAACTTGGGAATCACTTTTAACAAAATTCAAACAATTTGACTCTGCAGTATGGTTTTTTGGAGTCAAGATTTGTTGTATGAATTTCATCATAAGATAATTCTTCAAACTTCGGAACATAGCTCTTGATTGTAAACGATTTAGATTAATTTAAAGAAAAGGTTACACGTTTTATATTTTACCTTTGCAATTAACCTTTGATTCCCAATTCCTTCAAATATTTCATTCAATTAATCTGAAACTGGATGTAAGTTAACGGTTTATTAGCTCTTCTATTATAAGTGATAAACTGACATAAGTTCGATAATCAACTAGGTGTAGGTGAAAGATTTTTTAGGTCTGTCATAAGATCAACAGATTTCGACTATGTCTTTTAAAGACTATAAAGACAAAGACTTCTAATAATTCAAAAAATTAAAGTTAAAGATATCATGTAAATTGGAAAATTGTAATTTCTACACAAGGACTAAATTTTTTTTTAACTTAATCTATTAACTCACAACCTCTGTGTCTTCTTTTACAAAACTTTTAATAATAAATTTTATATTGAGAAACTGAAGACATCCAAAAACGTGTTAATAATTTTTTATATTATCCAAAATTAGATTAATGGAATTACATCCTTTTATTATTAAAAAACCATATATTATGTATAAATAAAACATAAACATATACATACAATCATACATATAGTTATACGGAGATATCTCATATAAATGTAAAAAGAGGAACTCATTAGTGTCATCAAAACAAGACAACTGATTTCTATTAAAATTTCCTTATGGATTTATTTTTTTAATTTTTTTTTTTTATCATTTTTCAACATTCACAACTATTCGTGAGCGCCTCTATTTTATGTTTGTTTTTGTTATTATTGTTGTTAAATAAAGCGCCACATTTTGCACTCACCCATAAACTGTAAATTATTAGTTTTTTTTTTGTATTTTTCTATTTTGATTGCGTGCATCCAAGTGTATATTATATGAATAACGTGTGTTAAATGTTATATTTAAGTGTTTATTAAGGATTAAAAAAAATAATGCACATTAAGCTTATTTAATTACAGATGGTGGGAGGAAAGGTACTAAAGAATTTTATTTGATTTTTTTTTTTTTATAATTTTCTTTGAGGTGACAATTTACAAAGTAGGGATGAATATATTTGTAAGCAGCTATAAAAAAAATTGACTTATGAAATATGTCAAAATGTCTGTTTTGAAGTTTTCATTGAGTCATAGTTGCTTTGCTTGCTTAAGCATGTGAAGCAAACAAAGCGTTCATTGGGTTTTCACCTTTAAAATCAAAGATAGAAAAAAACGATGTGAGTCACTCAAATAAAAGAGATTTAAGATTTGAAATGTTGGCCACATTAGTTTGAATAATTCAAATGTCAAATGTCAAGTGTCAAGTGTCAAATGTGAAATCAGAATTTTATATTTGTTTATTTAAAAAGTAAAATTTTTATTTAATTTATATATAATATTTTATTAATATCAAAAACTACATATGCGCCATCTTTTACAATTATATGTAATTATTTTTATACATTAATTTATGGGTTATGTTGTTGTTGTTTTTATGGCGTATAAAGTAAATTTTTACCTTAAATCAAATGAAAAAGAAACACAGCTATTGACACATTAAGCTTTAAAAAGCATTGTATACAATTGCAGGGGAATTAATTCAATGTAAGAAAGTAACATGAAAGACCTTAGTCCTATATCCGGCATAGAGTCCAAAAAGTACAATGCTTACGACTTATAAGTCAACATTCTTGTGTCATATATTAAAACAATTAAAATTAATAAATCACAAGAAAGTACTAAATTGTTTCTACATTTAAATACAAGGTTTGACACTAATATAATTCCAAACTCTTTAAAACTGTAGGGGTCAAAACAATAAATTTTTAGTGTTGAACCCCATGTTATATATATTTTATAATATGAATACCTTATATGCATTCAAAAACGTTTAAGAAACAACATGCCACAATCCCATGTAAATTCCACTTCACCAATAAAAATAACTTAAACTCAAGTACATATACATATATTTTCCTAATTTTCTCTTCTATTACGGTTTTTTTGTAACACACGACTAACATGTAAGTGCCATTAAAATTGATTATACTAACCACTTCAATTTAATTACCATATGTATATTTTGATATTTTTTTTTTTTTTGTTAGAATAATGCAAAACAATTTATTTGGAAAAATCTAATATATATGCATAATATATATATGTATTTGTATTATGCAAAATAAAAGAAAAACCACTCATTTAAATCTTAATGTCAAGAGTAATTCCAAAATAAATATCTTAAGATACTTATACTCAGATAAAATTTATTTTTGGTTTTTGTTTTTGTCATTATCCAGTGAATATTTAATTTTACTTCCTTATTTCTTATGACTTTCCCGCTTAAATTTTTTTTTTATTTTGTTTTTTTTTTTGTAATGCAGATTAAAGACCTGCCATTTAGATTTGTGTACTAAAATGAAAATACAAAAAAAATACAGAGAGAAGGTAAAAATGAAAGGAAAAATAAAAAAAAAAAAAGAGAAAGAAAAAAAAAGAAAAACATCTGAAGAATTTAGCGGATTTATGTTTCACGAATCATTGCATTTATTTATGTATATAATAAAATTAAAATATATTTTGAAATACAATAATGGTCATAAAAAAAGTTAATTAAATTGGAGAATATGATGCATATTGCGTTAATTATATCGTTGGCTATGAGACATTTGTGTTGGAACCGGTAAACCTGGGAAATAAATGAAATTGAATTTTTGTTGATATTCATTCAAATACAATTTAGGAGTTACAGAAGAATTCGACTGTAGATTTGTTATGTACATATAATTGACATATGACACTTAAAAACTTTGGGTATTATTTTAAAGTTAAATCATATTTTAAACTAGTTTTGTGGGTTTAAGAACTTGTTTTGTCTAATCCCACAGTCAAAACTTCAATATTGAAAAATGTTCTTAAATATATTTAAAAATACAGTAAGTTCTATACTGAACCTTTCACTAATGTAAAAATCATGTAAAATACCGTTATGCAAGGAAATTGATTTTTTGGAATCTTGTACACATAAGTATTTAGAGCTTTAAACGTTACTTTTAAATGGAAATGTCACCAAAACTTCGGAAACCCCAAATTTGTGAATTGTTCAAAATTAACTCAAATCTTCAAAACTAAGCAAAAGTTCTTTCTTTTAGGTTTTAATTCAGGATTAAATAACATAAGTTCATAATGTGTTCAGAAAACATCTAAGCTTGATATTAGGTACATTGTATCAACAGAAATATGATATGGAGTGAGTCAAATTCTGTTCAAAATTGTAAAATAATATTTTTTTTTGACTTGTAGTGTACCATTATGTTTATGTTGTATAATATAACTGTATAGATAAAAAATAAAATTATACGCGACTTAATATGGACAAGATAATGTGATGGATAATTGGTATTGTCATTAAGTAAGCAGCACGTGTTTTTATGTAAATAGCTTTTTTTTTGTGTTGTTTTGTTTTCTGGATTTGGATACAATCAAAATAAAGAGATCGCTACTGTATTAGCATATTTATTTGTATACATTCATATATGGAAGCGATATTGGATTTAATGCAAGTATGTTTTTTTTTTCTGGTAAAATAAATAAAAAATTGAAGAAAAAAAAAAATATTGACAGAAAAGAAAATAAAAAATAAATGCATAATACAGAATTAACAATGAATTCGAAGAAATTGAAGATATTCAGGAAAATAAAAATTTATTGCATTGAAAATTAAAATTTATTATGTATAAAGATAGTTACAAGAGTTTTCTTTGGTACTGGATAGATGATTGTATGATTCTCTGTCAGAAATTTGAATAAAATTTTAAATATATACATAAATATATTAATTTGTTAATTATATTGATAATTTAATTTGATATTTATTATACATTAAATAAAAATTCATGAGTTATTATGACAGTTTTATCAGGGGCGTATATCATTTAAATAAATTAAACTCTTTGATAACTTGGTATAGGTACTATATTAGTGTACGAGTTTATTGATATGTCATCAAGTGTTTATTTCAAATTAGTAATAGGTAGTTATATGAAATTTTAATAGAAATTAATATCAATATTTAAGTAACCATGGTAACAAAGCAAATATTAAGAGGAATTAATTAATTTAAATAGGAAACATTTATAGTTAACAAATAACTAAAAGTTATTTAGGAATTAAATTTTTTTATACCTAATTAAATCTATTCATATTATTTTCAATCTATCTTTTATTCAAATAATATCTAATAATATAATTTCATTTTTAAACAAAAAAAAGTATAAATTAAGTGTATAGTAAGTATAAATAACTTGTACATCTTCACTCCCATATAACTTCGAAATTCTATATTTCAAAACCGTTTTTATTTTTATTTTAATTAATAGTTAAATTCTCAATTTAATTTAAAAATAAAAAAATATTTGAAATATTTCGAAATTTTCAAAAAATTCTTTGGAAAAAAAATTTAATAACGTAATTTAGAATTTAAAAAAAAACCAAAACAAAAAGTACCGTTTATAAACAATCTTAAGTTTTTTTTTTTTTAAGTATTTTTTTGTATAATAAAATAAAAACAATTACAATTGAATTTTTTTATATTTTTGTTTTTATTATCAAATTACATTTACATAGTAAAGGTAATTGTACAATTAATAGGACAATGACTTATCCTTATTTTGTTTAGTTTTGTGTACTTATTGGATTATTTTTTGATTTTATTTTCATATATGTTAAAATTTACATAAGTACTACAGTATTGAGCAAAATTGTTCATCAAAATTGATTACATGTACTTAATTAAAATTAGAAAATAGTTTGAGAGAGACTGATAAAGATTACAGTCTACAAAGATAACAACTTAATTCAAATTGAGTATCACAGCTATATGATTACACACTACAAAGTTTTTTTTGATCGTGTTAAATTTATGAGTAATTATCACTTATGAGTAATCACTTCTACTAAAGTACTTTTTTTTTTAAATCAAATTTAAAAATCTCGTAAGTACTTAAGTACATTAAAAATAATTCAAAAAATCTTAACTAGTTACTTCTTAATTCATCGTTACTTTTTTGATGTCGAAAGAGGTACTTAATAATTTCTCTTGATAAAAATAAAAAAGTAACTGATTTTGATAAGTACTTAAATAAAAATATGATCAAATTTTATTTGATGTCAAATTTTCATTAAGTCGCAACTTTGATATAGAAAAATGAAGTACTTTGATGTTCAAGCAGGACTTTTAATATATGTGTCATGACTTATTCAATTTCTTAAAATTGTTTCTTAATTTTTACCCCGTACTATACCATTTGCATATTTAAGTAATTCTGGTATTAAGTAGTTTTTTAAAACAATTTTATTTTAGTTTTTGTTTTTTATTTTTTATTTATACCGCAATGTAATTGAGTTGAAAAATAAAAAGTTTTACATGCACGTTTTACTGCAATTTTTATCAGTCAGCTGATGATTTTTTTGAATTTTTTTATTTTATTTAAATTTTCTTTTATTTTTTTTATTTTTTTTTGCATTTTAAATAATCGGATATGTTGTCATGTGTTGTGCTTTTATTAAACAAATAATACAAAAACTACGCGATTTAGATGGTGAAATTTAGATATGAATCACATACTAAAAAAAAAAAATAACAAAAACAAGAAAAAGAAAGAGAAAGAAGGAGATATTAAAAGTACACGAGAAATGAAAATTAAAATTGTTCTTTAGTTTATTTTTGTAATATAATAACCGCAACAATTGCATACAACAACAAACAACATTGTTACAAAATAATAGTGCAATAAAAATACAATACAACCGTTAACAACATTTTAAGTTTTAAGAATTTGTTTATAAGTTCTTGCAGTATAAAAGTTTATTCTGATATAAGAAATATATTTTCGAAATTAATTTTTAAAAAGTTTTAAGGTAAGTTGGAAAAATATTTAAATAAGGTTTTAAAACAATTTTTTTAAAAGTTGCTCATTAATTTATTTAAGAAACGCTAAATAGGACCTATCCTCAATTTAAGTTCAACTATCATTTAAACTTAACCGAACATACCTAAAACTTCAATTTATTATCTTAAAATACTTTAAGCTAGTTTCATTTAAAAAGATTCAATATTTAATTATAAAATATCTAAGAGACCTTAGAGTTCCATTTTTAAAAAAAACATAATGAAATTTTCAAATTAAAATAATTTTATTCGTATAAATTAGGAAGAATTTTCGAATTATATTCGGTATCAGGGTATTCCCCTTTTTCGGAAAATTACTGGGTAATCTTGATAATCCTCTATTTCAAAATAATTATAGTATTTATGGGTAAAAGAAATTCTGAATTAGAGAAATGTTTAAAAGTTAGATTCGAAATTCTAGAAAAGGGGAAATGCCTATACTGGTTGTCAATCCAACTCAAAGATCCCTCTAGAATACTTATATAAACATTTTACAAAAGGATCGAAAGTTTAATTAAAAAAAAAATAACACCACAGGGTTTTATTTCTTATATTTTATGATCTTATTTCTCAATTGCATTACCCACTCGACTTTATTTCACAGGGCCATATTTCACGACTCCTTAAATTGTTCTAAAGTTACAACGACAATACAGATTTTTAAAATTTAATAATTAATACAATACACTAAATACCTCAAGTGAAATGTTCATAATTAGATATAGTGACAAATGATCTAAAAAACTGCAAACATTAAAACAGGCCAGGTACAATAAGATGTTCCTATGTTAATTATGTCAAATTTTGCAAATAAAAATTTTAGGTTTAAAAACCAATTGTTAATATCTAAAAAATAAATATACAAACATTTTAAGTCAGTTCTAAGTTTAAAAAAAAATTTAAAGAATAAAATAAAAATTAAATCAAATTCCAAACTTTAAAAATTATAATATGCCACCCTGTATAATAAAATTATGTGTTTGTTAGCATGACTAAATAAAAATAAATACTATAATTAGTATGTATTTCTTTTTAATTATAGCGTATTGTTTAAATATTGATATTTAAGATTTTTTTTTTTTTTATTTTTAATTAAAATATTTAAATTGAAAAATTCTTTCATAAGGTCATTTTAGATGTAAAAAAAAAAATAAAAAACTATTAAGGACACGAATAAAATATTCTTATCTTATTTTAAAATATAATAAAATTGTTTTAATTATCAAAAACCAGAACATTTACAGATCACTATGCGACTTAATTTGAAACGAAAATAATATAGGGAATTATACAAAAAGATGGCAATGAA
Source organism: Dolichopus griseipennis (assembly GCA_963082915.1). NCBI lineage: Eukaryota > Metazoa > Arthropoda > Insecta > Diptera > Dolichopodidae > Dolichopus > Dolichopus griseipennis. The sequence goes on from OY720442.1 coordinate 5,909,239, forward strand.
TAGCCGGGCCTCCTGAACTCTATACAAAAATGCGGATATAACTGACCCAATGGATAAGGCGGTCAAAAGAACCCGCGGAATAAATATATAAATAGTGTTATTAATTAAAATTTGAAATCAAATGATTTATATTATACATACTTTATATAGTTATTTACTAATATTAATAAATTAATTAACTAATATTAATAAATCAATTAACTAATATTAATTAACACTGTTGATTATAATAATTATTATATTTAATATTTATCTGAAGTATTATTATAATATATAGATGTAGTTAGATTCTAATATAATAATAATTAAATTTAATGGTAATAATTAAAATTAAAAATAATATATATTACAAAACATATTTAACAAATGATAATATTGATTTGGAAATCATGAATTTTGCAATAATTTTTTTATAAATGGGGTAATTGTAAAATCTAATATCCAGAAATCTTTACTGCGAAGCTTAGAACAATGCCCAAAGAGTTCCTTAATACACTAGATCATTAAAAACTGGTAGGTGTCAAACGTATGTAATGGAAGATGACATAAAAAATAGAAAATTCAAAAAAAAGTGCTTAATACAAACATGGCATTCCAATTTATATTTATCAAATATCCTATAGTAGAAAAAGTGTTTAATATTCAAAAAAAAAAAAAAACCCCGATTAAATTAACAACAAACAGAAACAAAAAATCTTAAAATAGGCATTTAATTTTCTATTCCGCCATTTTACTTAAAAATTATTAAAAAATATTGTGTAAATTTTTTTTAAATTAAACAATTTTTGTTTTTGTGTTTTTTTTTTATTGTATAGAACTTCTATTATTTATTTGTATTTTCTAAAAATTGTTGATTTAAAAAAAAAACACCATAAAATACAAAAAAAGCTCTAAAATATTTCCAAAGAATAATTCATATTTTCCCCTTATAGTTAGCAATTCATCCAGAATTATCTGGTTTTGTAGATAAACAATTTATTGAAAAAAACAAAAAAAACTTCTCATTAAAATATTAATAAAAATTTAAAACAAAAATATAGTTTTATTAATCAACTATAGGATATGAAAATTTTGTCAAGTTTTTAATTGGTTTCCAAACAAATCTTAATTAAAAAATATCACAATTACAATTTTCTGTAGCACACTCGATTATAAGCCATAACTCATAGAAGTAAAGTAATCCATTAGCAAACCAAAGCTGCGTCCCCGGCTGACAGTGTCCTTTTTTTCCCCGTTCTTTAGTGGTAAAAATTGTTATTTGCCAAGAGTAATCGACAAATACTTTGTAAAAGTTTTCAAGAAAAAGTCAAAAGTAATCAACTAGTATAAACCTAAAATTCCCAATAAAAAACTAATGTTAAAATTACTAATTATATTCTAAATGGGTATATGTGGGTAATGGTTAATAACAGAAATTTTGGTTTTGAAAAAATTGCATACCACAAGGCCTTTTGTTAATATTTGAACACTGTTAAATATTAATTACTTAAGTACTTATTACTGAAAAGTTCTATTCATTACCATTAAAACGGAAATTCTAACCATTAACTAAAACCGATGCATCATGTATTTTTTCGAAATTGGAACTATTTCCGCAGTTAGTTCCAGTTCCAGAACTAGAAGTTTCTTTCAAACTTTATCTCCAAAACCCTTATTAATTGATCGAAAGTAATCGATTACTATTAAAAATTCCACTACAATTTTTTTTTTTCAATTGCAATTGTATATATTGTAAACGACACATTAAATTTATAATATGTACAAATTATTATTAATTGACACAAGTACATATGTATTATATGTATATATATTGAAGAAATTAAAAAAAATTATTATTTAAGTCTCCAAAAGGTCTGTATTTACCCTGAATGTAAACAAAACTAAGACAACAATTAAATAATAACAATAGCAAAGAGATTTTGGTTTAAAACTGAATTTTAATAGTAGAAACAATATTTATAATGTCTACTTGTATTTAAAAATATTTTCATAATTAATAATACTTAAAATTTAATAATAATGTTGCTACCAAGGCTGTTGGGTAAATAATGATTCATAACATTATAAGACATTAAAGTTTAACTAATTATTCTGGATATTATTGTATATCTATACTTATAAACTGAATGATAAAATCTGTACAAGATCTGCAATTACTCTCACTTTATAAAGACTCAAAAAATTTACGAACTTATAAATGTTATTGGTTTGTGTTCAAGGTTCATGTATAAAATTGATTAGTAACTATATATGAATCTAAGAAATTCCTGGATGCTTATTTATTTATTGAACTTTATTGACCTAGGATCGAGCGTATAGTTAATTCAAAATTAAAACCCATCAGACATTGAAGATCCCTTAATTGACAAGGTTTTTGCAAGACAACCCGTTGCAAGCTTTTTAAGAATTCTATGTTGTAGATAGACCTTAAATGAGGGTTAAAAACAGCTACTAGCATTCTCTTATTTTCTTAATGACTTTTTGCCAATTTTTTTCTCCTAACCTCGATTTTGTTTTTTTTTTTTAATTCTAAAATCACAAACTAGTAGTTTAATCCTTTGTACTTAACCTAATTGGGATTATTTGGAATGGGATGTTTAAAGAAAAATTCGTGAAAAATTTGTTGGGATTCCCCCTCAATTTTAGCAAATTTTAAATAGCAAATCAAATTAATATAAAATAATATTAATATAAAAAAATAACCAGTAGAGTACCACTTAAATAGTTGTATGAATAAATTTGAGTACCACATAGTAGATTTGTTGCCTCTCTGGTGGTTCATTGAAATTGTTTCAGACAACTGATCAGTGATTTTGTTTCAATTATGAGCAAGTGACATTACCAACAAGATATCTATTAATAAGAGAAAAAGCTCCATATTACGAAGAATTTCAAGCGAGGTTATAGTATTACTCACGATGTGATCATTAATTGGGTTTCACCCGATAATTATCGAATGCGGGTTTCACCCGATAATTATATTTATGTGTACACTATGGTAACTATGATTGGAAACATAATTTAATACATTATGTTTTTATATAATAATATATATTATTAAATATCTGTGATGTAATTTTATATAAAATAAAATTTATGATTTTTTAATCGATTTTATGTTGGGAAACCATAAGGAACGTATTTTAGATTTTTCAATTTCTTACAAAATTCTTTTAAATTTTATTTTTATGTTATTAATATCGTGTAAATATCAATTAAAAGTTTTTATTTTGATATTCAATTAATAATAATATTAATTAATAACACGAATTTATTATTTATATATGATCTTATTCTTGATAAATAATATTTCTTGAATTAATTTTTCATTTTTGAAGTTTTTTGAAGTAACTGTTGTTAAAACTCTACAAGTTCCAATTATTTGAAGAAAGAACATATGATTTCAATTCGAATTTGAAATTGAGAAAAATTTAGACTCAGAAAATAAAGATCCAAGAATTACTTTGGCCTTTCTGCAGAAGACCAATTCAAGATTCTTATGTGATGTATGGCCTATCATCATGGCATGACCTACGATGCATGACCAATGATTGAGTTTGCATTTCTGCAGAAAACCAATTCAAGATTCTTATGTGATGCATGGCCTATCATCATGGCATGACTTACGATGCATGACCAATCATTTTGTATTATGCATATGCAAGCCTTGATGTATTTATTAAAAAATTTAAAAAACTTTAACCTAACCGGATTTGCCGCTCATTCAACCTCCAAATGTTCACAATTATACAAAACTTATAATTTTTGAAAAACTTCTTTAGATCTCCATGCGAATTCCTCCATTTAACAGCTCTGAAGGAACAAAACTTTTGATTTAATAGGTACTAAATTAAAAAAAAAAATATGAGATTAATATATGAACTATAATTAACTTTCCAACAACCTTTTTAATAAAGTCAACCCATCTTAAATAAATTTAATTTTTTTTTTAATGATCTCATCCAAGAGCAAATTATTTTGTAAGTCAAATGTTTATTACGACAACTGACAAATCAAGACAATTTTTTACGATAAATTTTATAAAAAAATTCAAAATGTAAAAAACTATTAAAATATTTTCAATATCACACGTAAATCAATTTTATTACAAATAAAATATAATTAAAAAAAAAAATGAAAACCCCAAAGAATCATTTATAATTAAATAATTACGACACTACATATCACCATTTTCCATTTTTATATATATACGACAATAAATTAAAGTTTGTTGTATAAACAACTAGTATTTCTTTTAACATATGTACTATAACTATACATAGTACATATATTAAAAGTTAAAATATTTTTTAATTATACCGTTATACTATATATATATATATATATATATATATATATATATATATATATATATGACAAACTTTTTAAATAAGTTTTTAAGTAAATAAATTGACAGAAAACATATATAATACATGCATTTTGATTAATTTTTATTAGTTTGAACAACGTAAACATTTTTTATTTTATATATATATTATATTAAATATTATATATACATTGTTACTACAAGTCTTCAATTAAATTAATTTATTTTTTATTTGTTATTTACTATTTATTATTGTTTTCAATTTTTTTTTTTAAATTCTTTAATTGTTAATTTTGAATTGGAAGTAGGCTGGAATACGACAAATTTTCATTTAATAAAACTTCGATTTTTAGTTAAAATTTAACAGTGTTACCACATTGATATATAATTGTGTATCATATAAGATACATTTTTCGTAAAATTTTTTGATTTGATATACTTAAGTATTATACAAATTGCCAAATGATCAATTTTTTTTTTTGCATAACGTAAACACTTTTTTAAATAAAATTTGAGTGTGTTACCGTTTTGTTCCGTAGGGAGTAGCAATTCAAATTGATATCAAAGTATTGTTTTGTAGAGTATAAACTAGAAATATTATCAAATTTGATATTATATTTTTCTTATATTTGTGAACTGGTGCCTTCAATACAATTTATGGCTACACAAGAAATAGTAAAACTGAAGACAGAAGTTGTCTACAAGTTAAAAACAGAAAATTTTAGATTACCTGTCTTCAGTCTTAGTGTCTTGAATTACTATTTAAAATTAAAATAGATTCGTTTGATTTATTTACTTTTAAAATATGTAATAAGGCCGAGACCCAAGAATAATTAGTACTTATTTAATGTAATTTGAATATTCTGAATGTAATTTCATATCTCTGACAGTTCGATGACAGTTCCTAATTTCATTTTCAATATAGTTATTGTACTACATATACCCATCAATGTGGTAACACTATTTCAAAAAAATTTCTTTTTAATTTATAAAACATTTAAAACATATTTTTACGGCAATATTACTTTGCTTTTAAATGAAAGGGAAACTGTCAAAAGATTGAAATATATTTGATAATAGAAATTCTATAATATAGAACTTATTATTATGTCGTAATGAATGTATACAATGTGATTAACGATGATTTTATTTTATTTCAAGAATTTTTTTCAAATTTTTTAATGTGAAAATTAAATTTATTTATCGAAGTAAAAAAAAAAAAAATATAATTTAAACAAATAAATTTTTTTTTTATTTTAGTTTTTAAGAGGAGGAGGTCTCTTCCATTTTATGTAAAATAAAATAAAAATAGAATTTTATGAAGCATTACTGAAAAACCACCAGCATGTCAAAGATACAACATGGCATTTTTTTGTTTCTTACTTTGTTTTTTTTTTTTTTTTTAGAAAATATTTTAAATATTATGTATTTAACCTAAAAATTTTATAATTTATGAATTAAAATGAATTTAATGACAGATATTTAGATTTTTTAAGTAATAGGTGTATAATAAAGGGTAAAGTTTTTGATTAAAAAAAAAATGATAAATGTTTTTGGTTTTTAAATACTAGTTCAAGGTGTTCCTCATCACGTGTATCTTATGTATTCAGGTTTATTTAAATGTAAAATTATTTATATAAGTTATATATTAAAATAAGTTAAAATAATAGTATATTATGTTATATGATTTTAAGTATAATAGAAATATATAAAAAAATTTAAAATATATTAAATATAATAAATTAATTAATAAAATTGTGCTTGACTGAATTAATTTTAAATAAAAATTTAATAGATTAATATTAAAAAATATATTTAATTTAAGTATATAAAAATATTTATTTAATTTATTATTTTACTTACATCAACAGAATTCCTTGATGAAGCTGGTGTTACACTATTTGATGGTCTTGGTAACCATATATTACTTTCATCATCATCGGTTTTTTTAATAATATCACTACATGATGTATCTAATGATTTTGTACTATCAGATATTGGACGTATTTCAACTAATGAAGTATCAAAAAATTGTTTATCTAAATGCGGTTGAAATGACACTGTATGCCTTTTTAAATCATCTGAATTATTATTTAGATTATCATTGCTGGTATTTGTTGAACTATTAGCACTTGTTTTAAATGGTGCAAATAAACTTTGTATTCTAGTATGACCACTAATACCTTTACTATTTGGAAAATGTATAGTGAATGAATTCATTTGTGGTTGTAAATATTTTAATTTAACTGCTTCTGAACGTAATATTTGTGTTTCTTTTTCAGATTCTGTACGTACTCTAGAACAACCACCACCACCACCACCACCACCAATACCATTCTTACCGTTACCAGTTTTGACTGTTTGTATTATTTTAGGATCTGGTATTTGTTGTGATGCAATTGATGTTGGTAATGAACTATTATCTTCAGCTCTTGTTACAACAAATTTACCTTTATATATTTTTGAATTTGTTGATAAATTTGGTGTATTTGATAAATTTGTACTAATTGTGCAATTTATTCCATCATCATCATCATGATCATTAAATTCTGACAAAGTTGTTGGTGTTATTGTTGATGGATGTATTTCTTCTAATTTCCGACGAAATTGATCACGTAAACGTTCTAATTCTTTAAATTTTTCTGACATTAATTGACTTTCAGGTACTGGTGGTGATCTTATATATCGATCACGTCTACTTGGACTTTTGTGATTACCAGCATCACTAAAACTGTTACTATTAACAGCTGATTCAGATTTTTGTGATGGAAGTTTATTATTATCACTATCTTCATTTTCATCCTCTTCTTTGCATTGTGATAATCTGCGACGCTCTTGAAACGGTAAACTATATGGTCGAAATAAAAACATTTTATGATTGTTTAACATTTCATTTGGTAATAATTTTGGTGATTTAGCAATTTCATTCATAATTTTGTCTGGACTATCTTCATCAGAATCACTCGAATCTGATATGTTTGTTTTAATTGTTTTTTCATTATCAATTTTAATTTCTGTATTGAATTTAATATGATTTTTATTTTTATTATTAGTTTTTTTATTATTTTCATTGGATGCAATTTTAATTGGGGGGGTTTCAATACTGATACCACCAATATTATTAATGCATGGTAAACCACTGATCATATTTTCAATATAACCAGTAGATTTATCTAATGGTGATGATAATGTGAATCTACTTTTTTCTATAAGTGATGCTGCTGTTGGTGGTGGTGATGTTGTATCATAATATTCAGAATTATCAGATTCATTATCAGATGAATTTGATGATGATTCATAATTATCACATGCCACTTCAAGATTTCTCATTGAATCTTCAAAAACTTTTTCAAATTCATCTTCATCATCAGCATCAACACCAGCATCATCATCATTATTATTATTATTATTATTTAGGTTTATATTATTATTATTATTTTTAGTACTAGTTATTTTATTAGCATTAGTAACATCATTATCATTCCGGCTCGCTTTAATTTCTTTATGTTCTTCGTGATACATTTTTGCTAATTCATCAATTTCTTTGGCAAACTTTATATTTTTTTTATGCTGTTGTTGTAGTTGTTGATGTTGTTGTAGAATTTCTGATGATGATTCAATATCTTTTATTTGTATATTTTGATTAGTATGCAGTTTTTCTTGTAATTCTGAAAATTTTCTTGTACAAGCAATATTTTTAGCTTCAATAAAATTATTATTTTCTGTACTAGAACTTGTTGTAGTTGTTGTAAGATTTTGTGATTTTTCTGGAATCATATCTAAACTTTTATTACTTTGACTTAGATCACCAACAATATCAGATAAATTTGTATCAGATGAAGAAAGATTTGATTTTTGGGTTTTACTATTGTCAATAAATTTAAGTGCATCATCAGCTGGTGCCATTTGTTTTAAGATTAATTGTTTTTTTCTTTTTTTTTTTTAATAATTTGTTTTTATTAAATTAATTCTTTTATTTAATTTTTTCTTAATTTTGTTTAATTTTTTTTTATATATTTATAAATTAAATTTGTACTTTCTAGATATGTTTTTTTTTTTGTTTTTGTTTATTTGGAAGTTTTTTTTTTTTAATTTTTAAAATTTTCAATTTTAAAATTGTCAAATTAAAAATGTTTTATATATAAGTAATAATTGATAAGTTTTTGTGTTAACTTTTGTATTAACTTTGTTTCTGGTTTTATCCACCGACTGTGGTGATTATTTTAATATGATGATGATATATATATTTTTTAGTGATCATTGATTGAACATAAGTCACAAGAAGCATTTGTTTGATTTCAAAGCAAAAAAATAAAATTTAAAATCAAAAAAAGTTTATTCTGAAATTTTATTTTTCAATTTTATTTTTATATCAAATTTCTTAAGGCACTAAAATTTTCCTTCAGAGAACAAATTCACAAAAATAGTGTAGAAGTGAATATAATATATATATATATATATATTTTTTTAATTTTAAGTGAGTGATCATACAAAAATCTGTAAACAAATAATAAAAAAAAAATTAAAAATAATTAATTAAATGAAAATTTTATTAAATCATTGATAAGTATTAGATTTCCTTGGATATACGATGACTTTACACAATTTTATAATAAGTATAAGTATAAGTTTTATAAATTCTTAATTTAATTTCATTGTATAGCATAAATTGAAGTTATTATTATTAAGTTGAATATTAAATTTAATATTGATGCCAAAATTTATGAGATTTCATTTTTAAAATATTTTTTATATTTTCAAAATAAAATCATTTGGAAAAGTCAAATTATTTTATTTTTACAAAATTTATTTTTAATTTAAGTTTATTTTAAATTTAAAATAAAGTTAAGGTTCCACCTAATTCTTATTTTAGTTTTTATATTTTGTGAATCAAGATTGATTACTTCGAAAAAATATTCAATTTATAAATCGAAAAAATCTTCAATTTACAAACTCAAATGCGATTTTCAAAACTAAAAACTTTATTATTAAAAAAAAATGTTACATAACTCATTATTGCATCTCCCACAACTTAAAACCACTGATTAGTTATAGAATTTTATTTCAATTAAAAAATTCATTTAATTAGAATTGAATAGTTAACTATTTTAATTAAAACTTAATATTTATTAATATCTTTTTAAAATACACTATTAATATTAATTAAACCGTATAAGTAATAAACTAAAAGATAAATTACAATTAATATTAGATATTTTTTTAAAATCCTATTTTTTTTTAATAAAATTGTTTTTTACAGTAAAATCTCAATTTATTTTATTTAATCACAATGTGTGAAAAACAATTAAATTAAATTAAAATTAAATAATAATAAAAAAAATATTAAAAATATAAATTTATATTGAAATCTATTGTTATTTAATCTCCAATACAATAAAATCGTTAAATACTTATTAGCGTTTCGATATTTACTCAATTTCAAATCTCTTTCAGAATTTCAAAAACTCTTTAAAGATAAATAATATAATTTACAATATTTCAATATATATTTTTAATTTTGGTAATAAATTTCAAAATAAATTGAAGAATTACTTATTGAAAAAAAAAAAAAACGCTTTTCAATAAATAGAGAAAAACTTATTATCACAATTTTATCCCATCCAATTAAAGTAAAAAAAAATTTATAAATTACTTAGTTTTTATTATGAAACATAAATACTTATAAGATAAATTTTAAAAGACTAATCAATGGATAAATTTTTTACTACTGCGGTTTTTCCGTCCAATTTACAATTTTTTTTTTTCAAAAGAATTTTTTTTTTTTATTTATACTTACATATATGTAAAACTATATATATACATATATATATTTATTTGTTCAATTACTTATTATCCATAAGATGCAATTTTATTTATTATTGAGATATTATAAAATTGCATCAAAATATATAACCATATTAATAATTGAAAGTTAAAATAAAAAAAATTCAATTGATATGCAGTTGTTCCGTATGAAACATTGACTTGTGATACCAGAGGCTTAACTAATTTGTACCACTTTGGGAATAGATTTAATCCACTTAACTCGCAACCTTTAGCTATTGCTATTAATAAGATTAGATATAAAATAAGTAGGGATGTTATCTAGGATGTTATCTTAAATTATTTAAAATTTTTAACGAGTCTTCAACCCAATTCAGTCTTTCAATATATATTTTGCAAATGATTATGAATCCATAGTATATAAATAGAAATCCATTCATATTCATCAATTTTAATTTCTATGTCTTTGTCTAAAGTTTTCTTAAAAAAACAACAAGCTTGCTTTTTTTAAAAATAAGCTAAAATTTAGCGTTTCAATCGCTTGTGTTTATTACAAATCTTACGATACTTTCACTTAAAATAAAAAAAAAAAAAAATAAATTAAAAAGCGAACCCTGAAAAAGTCATAACATTATTATTAAGACGTTGTTTTATTTAAGTTTTTATTATTAATTTATTTCTTATTTTTTATTTAAATGGATTTAGATTGAGTTCAATTTATGATGTAATGTCGCAATTTGTATATATATATATTAAGTATCAAAATAAAAAAATTTAATTTTTCTTTATATACGAGTACAAGTATATGTATTTAATATGTAAGTATCTTTATTTTTATTGTTAATTATATTCAATAAAGTTTTAAAAAACTACATAAGTAAAAAAGAAATGACATGAAAAAATCATTATACTTTTTATGTAAAATATGAATAATGATTACATTTTAAAAAAATTACATTTACAAGATTACTTAACAGAGAGATTACTTATACTTAGGTAAGTATTTAACAGTAAATTTATCAAAATTCATTTCAAAATAAGTTATATGAAAAAAGTACTTGTATGTTATAACTAAATTTTACTTAAGTAATTGCAAGATTATAATGAATGTTATTTTCTTATTTACTGTAATTGCTTAATAATAATTAATTGCTTGTTTGTATGTACAAGGCTCAATAAATTTGTTGTAGTAATTAAGGTATAAGTAGCTTTGGTAATCGCTAAATCAACCTAAAATTTTGAATAAGAGAATATAGTAATTAAAAAAGTAATTTGGATATTTTTTTCAGATTAAATAATTTAATTTACCTAGTTACATTAAAATTGATTTTTCAATACTCTGATAATAAAAACTACATAAGTACTTATAGAATTTTATTTCAAAATTCCAACTATTTTTAGTTCATACCTTATAACTCACAATGTAAATTATAATATTGATTGTAAGTTAGTGTAATAAAGTGCAATTACTTATTAATTACTTTTTAGAATTAAATTGATTTTAGCTATAAGTACTTATGTGCAGTAACTAGTTCTATTGAAAATTTCTTAATGAATGAATTTAATTATCAATTTTCACTTTTCCAATGTCAATAGACTTGTACCCAAAATCTTGTACTCGAGTGGGGGGAAATAATTAATTCAAACAAAAAATTGTACTTTAATTCTCCTTGTTAAAACCAATTTTTTTGTAGTACTCATTATAATAACCAAATTAAGTTAATTATTCTAATTATATAACTATATTATAAATTATAATTTTTTTTCAATTAATTTATAATTTTGCATAAAAAAAAATTGTATAATAATCCAAAAAAAAAAAAAATAACACTCATTTTATATTAATTTTATTTAAATTCTGATTAATTTTCATAATTTTAAAGCGTTAAACAAACAATAAAACAACTTTTTTTTTTTTTAATAAATTCATTTCAAATTAAATTAACACAGTTCAGAAAACATAATAATTATGCCATGTTTGTATTTAAATATATGTGTAATTCTATACATATATATACATTTACAAACAACACAAAAAAAATAATTAATAAATAATAATAAATAAAAAAAATTAATAAAATAAAACAAAAATAATAAATACGTATGAAGTGTCACTGAAAAGAATGAAATGACACCATGTAGAATTAATCTGTTATACATAGTTATACTATGTACATGTATACGTATATGTAGGCATATTATTTATATACTCAAAAATATAATGTATAAAACAATTTAAAAAATAACAAATTAATTAAAAAAAAAAAATGACAAATAAATTTTTAAAATAAAATTCATATTACATACTTATATACTGTATGTAATATAATTCTTTTATTTCAATCAATCTGGTTATATTTATTTATTTTTTTTTTTTAAATGTATTTCTGTCTCTTTCTATTATTGTAAGTCAATTAAATAAGTAATTAAGTTCTTTTTGAATAAGTACAAATACACAATATTTTATGTTATGTAGATATCAAACATTTTATTTAAAAAGCTTTAATGACCTTTTATTTTACACATACAATACTTATACATGTATTTATACATGAATGTATATAGTTAGTTGTACATATTATAGTTATATTTAAAAATTAATATATAAATAATAAATAAATAGAAAAATATTATTAACTTGTAAGTCAAATTAAAAAAAAAAAAAAAAACAATTTTTTAATAAATATGAAAATTTATGGATATATAATTTTCACCCAGTCGCAGTGGGTGACTTTAAAATGGATAGCTGTATGTTTATAATTTTTTATGTATAAGTACAAATACTTGTTTATATTATTTACAGTTTATGTAATTTTCTTTAATTGAGAATTTTTTTTATTTATTATTTGGTTTTTTAATTATAAAAATTCCTTATTTATTATGGTATCCGTTTTGTTGTAATTATATTTAAGTAAGTAAATAAAAAAATTTAAAGTATACTTGTAACTCTTGCTTTTATGTAATAATGTAGCAAGCTATTGTTATTATATAAGTACTCATGATTTACGGGGTGTAATCGATGATGATCACCTATGTTTACTAAATGGCAACTTAGTACTTATGCTTAGTTATCATTGAATTAAGAAGTTCGATTACTAGATAAGACGAATAGAATAACTAATAACAATGTTATCAGTTACTTCGATTTGAGTAATTATTATGTATACTTGAAACTACAAGCTTAAATAAGCTAAGAAAATGACGATTATTCAGTGAATACTTAAGTAAAATACAAGATTTAATTTAATTAAATTACAACTGCTGATCAAATGAAAATAATAAAATTTTCTGAAATACAATATTATTAAAAAATTAAAAAATGCTTATAAAGTACTTTTATAGTTTTTAAGTGCGTCAGTACTTGTTACAAAAATGGTTTAATAAATTATTTTATAATTATAAAAGCTAAATATTACGATATACTCGTTCAAAGTTAGACTTATATACTTATATATACTCTACTTTTATATTCTAAAACTAACGATATTTTTGTGAGTAACTAAAAATTTTAATAAGTACTTATCATATTTCTTTATAAAACTAGATGCTCCAAAAAGAATAATTTTTTTGTGTATATTATATTTTTTTTAACAAAATGTTCACAACAATAGTACTTATAAGTAATTAGCTAGATATAAGTAATCAATTGAAACACCTACAACTTCAAATAAATAATATTTGACAAAACAACCGACTAATAAACACCATTTTACTTTTATATCTTTATATTTCTAATAAACCCAACATTATCTAACAATTTGACAAGTTCACAATTATTTAATCTACAGTAAAAGTCAAAAGAAAATGAACAAAAACAAAAAATAAAAAACCCCGTAATGACATTGAAATCACACCGGTAATTTATGGTTATTATTTATCCACATTTCTTAATAATTTTAAAAAGCAATTTGTTTTCTTTTTATTTTTTTTGCACTTTATAACTAACTATCATTGAATAGTTAAATTTATTGCCGGTTAATGGGTGTGTTGATGATTTTCAATTTTTAATGAAGACAACAACAATATTCAGTCACAAATTAAAAAAAAAAAAGTGATTACTTTAATGACTTATATAATATATAATATGGAACGTTTATAATACATTAATATTAATTTGATTAAAAAATTGATTGATGACGATAATGTTTATAAAAATATCAAGTTAAAATTAGAAAGAGACAAATAGTAATAATAAAAATTGTAATTGAATACAAACAAATTAAAAGTAACCATTGTTTTGAATTTCTATGCAAAGTGCGAGCGTTTAATGGAATTTTTTACATTTAAAAGCGAAATACTTGTAATAAGTACTTATTGTTTTTTAATTTAAAATTTTATTTTTGGATTAAGAAAGGAAAGAAAGCATGGCACGTGTAAGAAATAAGTGATTACAATATTTTTACTAAGATTAATTTATAATTAATTATTTTTTAACTAATTTAAATTTTTTGATCGTAAATGATGTAACTTTAGTATTTAATTAAAACTTTTAAATTTTAAGCAGAACTAAGCAAAAATTTTATGGGATTTTTATTTTTCAATTTTAAGTACTTTCGTAATTTGCATTTACAATTAAGGGAAAGGAAACGAATTATGTTATTTGATAGATGGAGAATCCAGGACATAATTAATGAATATTTATTTCAAGGAGCAAAGCGTCATATGGCGCGGGAAAAATATTTTAATTTAATCATTAATCAAAATAAGTAAAATTCCAAAAAAAACTGCAAGTAACCAGATGAAGAACTTGATAAAAATTTTTGAACACCGAGTACTTATAGATTTTAAACATTTAAAAAAAAACACTTTTAAACATATTTCAAAGCTAAAAACATTTGAAAAATAATTTAAAAAATAAATAAATACATTAAACATTTAATAACTAATCAATTTCCTGTCTACCAGATATAAAAATAAAACACCATAAAAGTAATTATACTTAAAAGTTTTCTATAAATTAAATCATTAAAATTTTATTGAATACATAATTTAAATTCCAAACGATTTAAAAATACGTTTACTTTTCATTTATTGGTTGTATTTAAAAAAAAAAAAAAAAAAATTTAAGACCAAACATTTTAGAACGGAAATAAACTCCTGTTATCACATAATTACATAAAAATAAAAAATTTCAAATTAAAATAACTAAGTAATTAAAAAAATGTCATTTCCGCTTTTTGCAATTTCCACCTATGTTTTTTGTTATTATTTTTTTTTTTTTTTATAATTTTCATATCTTTACTTTAAAATTAATCATTATTATAAAATTATATAATATTTTGTCAATTTTACAAGTTTTCAATTACTTTTAGTTTGTAATCACTTTAATACTTGCTTATAATTCAATAATACCACACTTTTGTTTTTTAAACACATTTTGTTATTGTTATTTAATTTTTGTAAAATCACGCATATGGTCAATTGTGGAATTTTTTATATTTTATTAAAATTGAAATAAATATGGATAAAAAATAGTTGGTCAGTCAATAGAAGTAACTATAGACTTTTGCAAGAATCGATTAATATTATACAGTAAGTACTTAATTATTTTAGATAATTTCTTAGGAAAATTTATATCACTGTATCAAAACAGGGCAGCTGCAACAAAATGTTAAAATCGAATTCATCAATTGTAAGTACTTAGTTTAAAGAACCATGTAGGGTTTAAAAGAGGATCCTCTATTCTAGACTATAAGTCTCGTAGTCTTGACAACAAACACTAAGTTAAACAAACACTTTTTTTCTAAGATTACTTTAATCTGCCATTAAAACATATTGTACTCAAAATCATTCATTAGATTGGATTATACTCATATCTTAAGATACTTTAATTTAATCATCGAATCTTCAATAAAGTCTTATAAGTATTATCTGAACTACAAATTCGTAATAAATTTCGAAAAACAGATTTTAAATGGAAATCCACACAATGTAAGAAAAAAAAATTTATTTGATTTCCTCATCAGGAAATTAAAATGCATCAAACATTTGATTAAATTCATATATGGTAGAAAAATTGTAAAATTAAAAAAATGCATGAATTTTTACTAGTGTTACATAATTATACAATTACATATGAAAAAATATTAAAAAAAAAAAAACAACAACAAAATATTTAATTGCATTCGAAATTCCTCGAAATAAATTGAATAAAAATACTTAAACATATTCAAGAGAAAATATTATCTATCATGCGCGAATTAATTGGAATTTGTTTTTTTTTTTTTTTTTTGTTTTAATCATATATTACAAGTATCGTACTAGTATCGTACTAGTTATTATCGTAATACTATCATTATGCACAATCTTTCTATTTAATTTTTTAATATTTGAAAATTGTAGCTCTAACAAAATACAGAAAAACCAGATGCTTTTCAATAACAATTAGTCATTTCAAAGTTTTTCCTCATTATTATTAAAGCTGACATTTCATTTTAAATAACTAAGTATGTTTCATTTTTGCACCCTATATATTTCTATCTCTTTCTAGCAAATATCGCAAAATAAGTAAATTGTGTTAACTACATCAAAGTAATTTGATAAAATGCCGCTAAATTCATATTTGAAGCTTACAAAATAATTCTGTATAACTTATGGTATTATTATTGAGTTTTTTTTTTCACAATACTGTTTATTTGAACAGTGGGTGGGTGTTATGAGGTTCTAGATACGTTTAGAAGTATTTGTGGCAATTTTTTTACGCGTAGTTTGTAATTTATTTCTAGGATGATGTTCAATAAATAGGTATCTAATAACTCCGATTAATTATATCGTAATTATTTATATAAAGTAAATTAAATACTTACTGAATTTTATAATAAAATAAAGTACCTAAGAAAGTAATCATAAATTTGAATTCCCTATTTTTATAAGTACTTAAAGTTAAATTAAATTAATATTAGATAAATAAAGAAAAGTAATAAAAAAACAAAAGATAATTCATTTTTAAACTTCCTTTAATATGTCACAGATGTTACAAATATTAAATATAGGTAAGTACTTGCTAATCAAATTCATGTTAATCGACTAATAATTATATGGGAAGCTATTTAAAAGTAGATATAAGTGAGGAAGATTTACTATAAACAATATTTTATAAATTATAGTGTAATTATATGTAAATGTAAAATTAAATATTATTTCCATTACTGATACAAAAAACGCTTTTGAGTAGAAAGGGAAAATTATTAAAAAATGATACCTTCAAGTACTTAGTCTAACTTTGACAGTATATTTTTTTTATTTATTGGTTTTAAATAATTTACTAATTAGTTGTTCCTTTGTTTTTAGCCTCACGTAGTTTTATCTTGCAATCAAAAAAATGTAAATAATTATATATGAACATAGGAGTACAATTTATAATTTATATAAAGCTATAGGAAAAATTATAATAAAGCTTAAAGTTGAAATATAAGGCAATTAACTACCTAAGTATAAAATAAGATTGCTATTTTTGGAATATTCCTATTCCAAATTTATAGAAAAGCTAAAATAAATTTGATAGGTGTTTCATTATACGTAATATTATTACAAGTAAGCAAGATTTAATACATAATATTATGAACAATCGGTTTCAAAAATATGTGACTAGTTAAAAAACATCTTAGAATTACATTAATTAGTTATTTAAGTACTTAATATAAATTATTTTTCAATTATATAGTTAAATTAATTAAAGTTCGGAAAGTATTTTAAATTTTTTATAAAACCTTAAAAACTTATCATATAAAAATAATTTTAAAAACTAAGCGTTTCAAATTTGTGTATTTACTCAAAACCGTTTGGGTGTTATACTTAGGACCGTATACTAGAAGACAAATGAGTAATCCATTACTTATTGTACAAAAATAAACTCTTGATCACTATAATACAAACTTTAGTAAATCCATAACCTATTTATTGCTTAGAATTCATAATAAATTAAATAATTATTCATTAAACTCTGAGAAAATGTAATATCACCATAGCAACGCAGATAAGTGTGGTACAAGTTTCTATTATAAGAAGTTAGTAAAAATATGAAAATAGGAAAACAAAGTACTTATAGGAATATATTTTTTGGACAATTATTAAAAGCATGTATCTAACCACGTATCTTTAAAGAAAATAACCTTAACAAATCAATAAATGGTAATTTACTTTCCATATATGTAAAATTAATTTTTTATTTCTGCCATTTTTTTTTTTTTTTTGGTATTTTTATTGAAAATGAACTCAACTTATATTTAAGAAAAAAATTAATACAATACGATCCATTGATTTTTGATTGATTATAGAACAGACAACAAATGCTAAAAAACAACAACAACAGTAAAAATGTTCTATATATACTTACTTATTATACGTATATAATATATACATATATGTAGTTTGTGTATAAATTTTAGATTTAATATCGATAATGATATCTAGAATTTTTTTAATATATTAGTACAACTTATATACTTATATCACTTATAACTATATTTATTTGAGTTTATATTTTTTTATGAATATGTATAAGTACTTATACTCGTATATATATATATAAATATATTTTAAATAACATTGTAATTATATCGTTAATTTAGAATTAAATTATTTTGAAGTACGTCATGTTATTTAGAATTGAATTAATGGAATGCGGCATTTAAGATTGATTATAAAAAAATTGTATATATAAGTATTTATGATAAAAATTAACAAATAATTGACGTAATAAATAGTATACAAAATTATGTTTGTTTTTTTAAATAATTGAAGCATTTCCTACACTTAATTTAAAATTAATATATAGGAAAAATAACTTATGAATATATAATTAAATACTGATTACTAATAATAGTTATTATTTTAGTATGCAGTTAAGATCATTGTAGGCTTACAAAACTTCTATTTCCATTTAAGTACTTAGTAGATTTTTTTATGAACATACTGATAACCCAGGATAGCCAACTATAAGTTATAATATTATATTCTAATTCTAAAGAGTTGAATTTATACTTTTTAAAAACAATCTATAAGTACTCGTAGTTACTTAGTTAACAAAAAAAGGAAAATTGAGGCATCCATGCAATTATTAAAATATTTTGAAACCAGCAGCTAATTTTTAATTAAAACTTTTTGAATTGATAACTACTTATAATTATTGTGATAACTTAAGTTATTAATAAAAAAAATTTCTAAATTGAAATATGCTCAAATTTCTAAAAAGATTTCTAAATCATAAGTTAGGCAATAAAATTTTTTATTTTTAATCAGTTCTAATTAACATAACTTACTATTAGTTACTTTAAATAAATATTTTAATTGATTACTTTTACTTAAACAGTTATTTTTAATTTGAATCATTTAATTTCTTAATGTACCCACTATCGAAGGTACCTTGTAACTATATAATTAGCATAACTAACAATGATGACGCCATTATTCAGTTGTACATTAAATGAAATTGAAATTTTTTTTTAATTAGTAAGAAAATGATAAACTTTTTCTAATTAGATCAATTATTCTAGATAATAATTGGAATACTAATTATTATCTTCTTATAACTGAAACCGCAGTTTAAAATTTTTTTTAGTCTATTAAAAATCTCACCAATGACGTAGGATTTAAAATGCCTACGTCTTAGGTTGAAGGTCTCGTATTCAAAGTCTGGTCAGATTATATCTAATAAAAAAAATATCGTAATGTTGTAGGTACATTGTAAATAATATAAAATAACATTATATATAAAAATACATATACCTACATATATACATAAATCTTGTGTGAGATGGTGCACAAAATCTAGAATTTATGTATTTATTATCCTATACAATAGCTACAGCCAAGTAAGCATCGGCTTAGTGAATATAACGATTAAAGAAACTCAAGCTTAGTCTAAATTATTTGGTTAATTAAATGCCCTATACTTCTTAAAGGAGTTGAAAAGGAAAAATAATAATAATAATAAAAATAATAGTTAATAAAGCTTAAAAACAAATAAAATCTTTGTGGTAAGCTCTTATTGAAATATTTGACAAAATATCCATTTAATTTTTAAGCAAATTACTTATATATATATAATATAAATGATTATATATATAAGAATAAGCTAATAATTTAATAAATGCTTAAAATTATAATCTGGATAATCTGCAAAAATTTTCTTTTTTAATTTACAGTCCATTTAAACTTCCGGCATTAAAAATTTATTATTTGTTAGTCAACACAATTTTAAACATTAAAAATTTAAAATAAAAACAAAATCAAATTTAAAAGCGTTCTAAAAACATTTCTAATAGAAAACAAAACATTTAATGACTTTATCATTTCTTTTTTTTTTGTTTAAAAAAAAAAATTAAAAATTAAAAGTCAATAAATTAATAATCAAGAAATTCCAAAAAAATTTTTAATAATTTTTAACTAATTGTTCATTGTTTACTTGTTCGGCTACAATTTAAAACAATCCAATCATTCATAGCCAAATACTTAACAAAATAACAATAGAAAATCAAAATGATCATTTTAAAAGCTTTTTCTTTTTTCTTTTTTTTTAATTTCTTTGAAGCTTTGTTTTTATTGTTATTTCTTATCTGATCAGCTGATCGATTTTATTAAAACAAAAAGCAATATTTTCAAGGTTAAAAAATTTTGTAGCGCGGAAATAATGAGAATCGATTACGACAATACGACAAAATAAAATAAAATGAAATGAAAAACATATTCCGTATAGCAACGAATATTCTGTAAAAACAAAACAATAAAAATTAACCGTAAGTAGTAAAAACACCAGGCTGTCAGCAGCCGGCAGACATATCTACATAACAAATTGAATTGACAGTAATCATATATGTATAACAGTGTTGCCATTGTCACCGTAATTACCTTATTTCAAGGTAATTTTTTTCCAAAAACCGCCAAGGTAATTAAAAATTACCTTGTTAGAAAACACCGTAATTTTTTCCTAAAAAATAAAATAAAATTTTTTCCAGACATCTAAATCAAAAAGTAGTTGACATGATATTTAATGTTGGCATTTGGCAGCTTTTTTTTTTTAAATTGTGAATAACAAAAACGACTTCAAAAAGGCCATTGCAAATTTTGTGATTGTGAATGGAATAGTTATGTCAGTTTATTTTGTCAAATGTCAATTGTCATTTTATTTAAAATTCAAATCATTATTATCAGTTACCACCATTGCTACTTAATATTTATCCAAATTTCAAAAGGTTTTGCTATTTATTGAGGTAAGTAAAATTATTTTATATGGTTTATATAATATTAATTCTAATATACAAAACTAAAGTTAATAAAAATGCAATTTTCTTCATCTGATGAAGAAAGCAATACACCAAAGAAAAAACAAAAATTTGTGCAAGAGTTTAGAAAAGAATGGCTGTTCAATAAAACGTTTAAAGGTTGGCTTTGCCGTGTTGCAGAGGACAAATACAAAGCAAAATGTAAATATTGCGGCGTTTTTTTTTCATCCGAAATTTCTGTTATTAAGAGACATGCTGCTTCTAAAAAACATGTAATTAAGACAGCTAATCCACCAAATTGTACAAATCGGATAACAAATTTTTTGGAAAGCGAAGTATCAAACGAAACAAAAAAATTACAAACAGCAATTAAAACGGCAGAACTTAAACTTTGTGGTTTTTTAATCGAACATAATATCTCTTTTAAAACTATGGATCACTTAACAGATCTTATACAAAGTATATTTCCAGATTCAAAAATTGCATCTGGTTTGAAATTGAAACGAACAAAAGCTACTGCTGTTTGTAAAAACGTTTTAGGTACTTGTTTCAAAGATGAGCTAGTAAACCAGTTAAAAGTGAAAAAGTTTAGTGTACTTATAGACGAATCGACAGACATTGCTACAAAAAAAAGTATATGTGTTGTTGTACGATTTCTTGATGATAATGTAAAAGGAGGAAATATTGTTAGCAAACTATTTGAGCTTTTAGAAGTTCCAACTAGCAATGATGAAAAAGAAATTGGACCTAGTCCTAGTGAACAATTATTTAACTGTGTTATTAAAACTTTCACGGATAGAAATATTCCGCTCGATAATATAGTTGGTTTTGCCAGTGACGGTTGCAATGCTATGATGGGAAAACATAACTCGGTAGCTGCTAACTTTATCAAAAAATGTCCTGGAATTTACATTTTGAAATGTATTTGTCACTCGCTCCATTTATGTTCTAATGCTGCTTGTAAGGTTTTGCCTTATGAATGTGAATTATTAGCGCGCAATACACATAATTATTTTAAACATAGTCATAAAAGACAAGAAATTTTTAAAACCTTCCAAGAATATTTAAATTTAAAACCGCATAAAATATTAAGAGCATCACAAACACGTTGGTTGTCTTTAGGACAAGTTGTTTCCCGATTATTAGAAAATTGGGGAGCCCTCCAACTTTTTTTTATTGATCAATGGATTGACAAAAAAATTAATATGTCGAAGGAGCTTTATGAATATTTTACAGATCCTTTTATAAAACTATACTTCGTTTTTTTAGATTGGATGCTTGAAAAGTTTAATTCTACAAACAAACTTTTTCAATCATCTAAAATTGTAATAACTGAAGTTCATTCAAAAATGTGTCTAATTTACAAAGAAATATTACAATGTTATATAAAACCTGACTACATTTTTGAGAATTTAATAAAAGACATTGATCCTAATAATAGACAATATTTTCTCGACAATAAAAATATATATATTCCTATATCAGTTCAAACAGAGTTAAATAAAATAGAATCTTCTTATCCTGAAAATTTCCATAGTCAAAAAATCCAATTTTTAAATAACATTAAAAATTTTTATCAAACTTCGTGTCAAGAAATAAAAAAAAGATTTAATTTTGATGATAATATTTTAAGAAACATCCAAATTTTAAAACCAAATGAAGCAATAGATATTAAAACTCGAACCATGCATCCATCGCTTTTCAAATTATTTAATCAATGTTCTCGAATAGCCAATGACATAAATCTTCAGCAATTAGATGACGAATGGCGAAGACTTCCTTACTTTGATATACCTCATGATATGAAATCGCTAGAAATTGGAAGCTTTTACATTGCTCTAGGCAAAATATGTGACGAAAATAATACATTAGAATTTGGTTTGCTTTCGAAATTTGTTTTAGGTATTTTATGTTAAATTATTATGTTAATTATTTTATGTTCAAATCAAGTTAATTATCTTTCAAGGTATTTTGTCACTTCCCCATTCAAACGCTGATTGTGAAAGAATTTTTTCAAAACTGAATTTAATAAAAACAAAACAAAGGAATAAAATATATACAGATACTATAAATGATGTGATTCTGGCCGCTGAAGGAATCAGGGAAAAAGGCTGTTGTAATTTTCAACCAAATAATAATATGTTGAAATTGTTGGATAATAATATTTACGAAAATTGTAATGCTGACATGGTCGATGAACTAGTTACACTGTAAAATCACAATTTTTACAGTAAAATAATCTTTATTATCTTTAAAAATTCTGAATATTTTTTATTTTAGTTATTTTATTAGTTATTTATGTTTAATTGAATTTTTATTAATTTTTTAATATTTTTTGTTTAGTAAGTATGTGCAATTTAAAACTAATATGTTTAATAAAAATAAAGTTTTTTGTTTGAAACAAACGTTGTATTTGTATGTAAATTACATTATATATATTTATAATCATAATTTTTAAATTCAAGGTAAAAAATGCCAAAACAAGGTAATTTTTTACGAAAAATAAGGTAATTTTACAATTTCATTCTGGCAACGCTGATGTATAAGTATATATACATTAAACATTAGTATTTATACATGTATACTTATATGAACGCATATGACATAATTAATATGGATACCATATTAATCAAATATAATATTGGGTACATGTTTTGCAATTTTGGAACAAGATACAAATAATATTAAACACACAAATATATATATATATATTTTTTTCTAAACAAAATTGGCATGTTAAACACCACATTTTTCATGTTTAAATTATTAAAAATAAATAAAAACACAAATTAAAATAAAAGTGAACAAATACATGTATTTATACGTAGATACAAAAACACAATACAATTGAAAATCATTTAAATAACTGATATACAGTAAAACAATTTTAAATTGAATTGTTTATTGATTCCCTAAAACAAAAGTAGATTTACTAACTAGAAGTAATCTAGATCTAAGTCATTCTAATGTTTTCATCATAACATAAAAGATATGAAAGCAATTTTGATATTCAATAAAATCTAGTCTAGTTTCTTTATTATTTTATTGTAAATTACAGAAATTCGAAAAGCTTTCATAACTTTTTTTAATATCAAAGTACTGACTTAACACTAACAGTAATTAAAAATTGAATTCTTTTAAGTAAATAATACCTTGGTATTTTTTAAAAAATTTATATAAATTCTATTAATAGAGTTTTGATTAGACAAAAGTTCATTATAAAGAAGTTTCACTGTATTTAAACTTAAAAGAAAATTAATTTAATAAGTTCAAGAAAAATATGACAAATGAAAGAAGTAACTAGTTATTAGTATTTGTTGCAATTGCCGGTTATTCCATAAAATTAATTTGAAGTTTTTTTTAAATCAAGGCTAAAAATAAGATACAAAATGATTAGATACATCTGTTAATTATACCTAAGACTTATGAAATTGTTGCTAGGTTTGATTAAATAAAAACTTTTTGTTTTCAATTAGTAAAGTAACTAAATTAATAATTAAAAGTAATTAGATATAAAACAGTTAAAAAAATGCCTAAAAATCCTAGATTTTGATAAGAGCTTGGTAAGTATAATGTAATGTAAATAATCTGCTACTAACTATAATGTACATTTATGTATTATTTTAAAAACACCTAGAGGAAAGTCGTGTAAATCAAATGTTGGGTACTTTTAATAATATCCAGATATAAG
Organism: Dolichopus griseipennis; assembly: GCA_963082915.1. Classification (NCBI taxonomy): domain Eukaryota; kingdom Metazoa; phylum Arthropoda; class Insecta; order Diptera; family Dolichopodidae; genus Dolichopus; species Dolichopus griseipennis. Next base: position 5,934,263 of record OY720442.1, read on the forward strand.
TATGTATAAATAAAAATTTCGATTTAAAACTATTTACTTGTTTATATAAACAAGACGCACGTGTATATATTTTGTGTGACTAAGTACATAATATTATTGTCAAGTGCCAACAAATGTAAATCGAACAAAATTGAAAAAAAAAACAAGAAAAAACAAATTATTATAAATAGAAAATTTCGAGTACTGAAAGTACTCATTCTAAAATAAAAATAATTTTTTTAAAGTAATAAATCTTTAAATAATAGTGAATTATTGTAATTTATTTTCTCAAAAATAGTTTTTGACGTTAAGTATTAAAATAACTTGTCAATGATTACTAATTTATTGTAGCCCAAAACCAAAAAAATATTTTTAGTACTTGGTAATTAATAAATTTTATCTATTTTCAGGTAATTACATTTGTTTTCGAAAAATTCTATTCTATATTCTACTTTAAACTTTATATAATAAGTAGTTACACCTCGTTGTCAGATTCAAAAGTATAATAAATCAGAAATACTGGAAAAGACGTAATTTATCTACTTCCAGGCAATGAATACAATCCCATAAGTTATAGTCATTCTTAATTTACTTATAATTGCTTATAGAGAACGATAATTCTAACATTATTCCTTAAACATCGAAGATTAAGTATTTCTAGAGACCTTGATTACTGCAGCTTAGAAATTACTCTTACTGGGTTTCTATTAAACTCTTAACAGGTTTTTACTAATCTAATCACAAATTCAAGACCTAGATACTTATTATAAGTTACCCAAATTCTGATATTTTATCTTAGAATTGTAAAATTCTATCAAAAAAACAAAAAAGATCATGTTTATGTAAAGCTATTAAGTACTTATTTACATTTACAATTATAATCTACATAAAATCCATTGAATACTCAATTTACTTAGATTATTTTTCATAATAAATTATAAAAGTTAATCAAATAAATAAGTATTTAAATTTACATCTCATTGATAAGTAAGTACTTATATAAAAAACTAATTTTTCACTAACTTTTAACAAAAAACAACTCATCTTTTATTATAAAAGTTTAATAAATTCTCTAAATAATAATAGCATATATTTATTTATTTAACATAACTAATATTTAATAGTTACTTAAATATTTATGTATTTTTTTATGACTTTTATATGTTTAACAATAAAATTAAATAAGAATTAAAAAATTTATTTTAAATATTCGCACATCTTTATAACTATTATAAGTTATTTATTACTATCTCTCAGATTTTACTATTATAAACTAACCTAACTAAGTTCATATTGTTAAAAATGGTAATAGATCAGTAATATAAATATTTTGACCCAAAAATGAACTCCTAAGAATACAATAAAACTTCATGAATATTAAAATACTCAAAAAAAACATAAATTTACAAACAATGATAAGTAAATATATATTTTTTTTAATACTTACTTAAGTATTTTATTTAAATATTTATTTAGAAAGAAAAATTGTGAGTATGTTGCAAATTTCACGTGACTTTTAAAAATCTCGTATAGAATTTTTTGCTAACGTATGTGTTAGAAACCTTATATGAATTAAATATGAAAACATTATGACATCAAAAGTATAAAAGAAACAAATTAGTTAGTATTAGAATATACCAGGTGTCAAGGAAGAATAGATTCACTAATAAACAGTCGAACTCAGTACTTAATGTAAATAATCTTTATTAAACTATAAATCTCAATTTTTTTTTTTCAAGCGGTAACTGTTCAACTGTTAAGCCTGTCTATACCATAGGTATATGTTGGAACAGGGGTTCATATTATATTCGTGTTATTAGAATTGATCTTAACGAATTTCACATACAATTTAAACATGAGATAGTAATAAGGCCTAGATATCATGTAGAAACGCCTTAGATTTTCAATAGTTACAATTCTATTTTTTATTTATATTGTAATATTTTGTATTTGAGTTGTATGGTATTTTATATCTGTGAGTTATATTATTCAATTAAATTATTTGTTTATATTTTGCATTTGTTTATATTGGTTTATTAATGTAGTCTTTTATTAAAGATATATAAATATTAATTATTGATTATGTCATTAATTTGAACCCAATGGCGAATGGTAGCTGGGCCAAATCGAAAACAAGAAAAGTTTCTTGACTTTCACTAGGATTCGAACCCGGGCCTTTCGTATGAAAGGTAGGCACTCAACCACTGCGCCACCCAGCTGTTTAAATAAATTGTTATAGGTGTTAAGTATAGTTTATTTTACTAACTATTCCCTTTTTCTAAATTGAAATTTAATTCAAATAACAAGTAGACCTAATCGAAAACTTGAACTTTTTTTTACGATCAATAATTTGCAAACTTTTATTTTTGAAGTTTAATAATCAATAATCACTTTACTTTGCTTTTAGCTTTGAAAGGTATTAGTTATACTTTGTATATGAGTCTGTGGGACACTCTGTATGCAGACATATTTTTTAAAAAAAAATTTTGCAATATAAAAAACAAAACAATAAAACTTTAAAAATAGGAAAAAAGAAAGTGGTACAAATTACAAATAACTATAGTAATGATATCTGATAACATACTCGTACGTTGAATAAAAATAGGTTTATTTCTAGCATTAATTTCTTATTATAGAACTCTTTCATTAAATTAAGTATAGATTTTATAGACTATACAGAAAAGTAAAATTTCCGGCAAATGTCATATTTAATCTACATTTCAAATCAATCAAAACTAAATTTATTAAAAATGTGAAGTTTCACTAGTTATAATAAAAAGAGTGTGAAATATTTTATGAGTATCCATTTAAATAATGCTTCAATTTTCTAAAATTGAATTATTTCAAATGATTATTATTTAAGAGTTTAAAAAGTCACTCACAGTGGCCCTTGGTATACAGAGCCAAAAAATTATAATCGTAGTGTACACGTTTTACTATAATCAAAATAAAATCCGTGACCTGCAACTAGATTTTAAATCTAGCCGGTGTATCGCCCGACCAGTACTCATATTTGACTTTTTTATATAGGAAAGAGTAGTTAATAAATTTTTACATATGGCTAAGACAGGATTATCAGCTTTTGGATAATGTACTCACTCATGGAATTGTGCAATCTGGGCTTAAATCAGTGAAATTTCCATTTAAATCAACATTCACATTGCATCAGAACATTGAATGGTCTATTTGCTGACCTTTGTATCCAAATCTTAAGAAACAATCAAATTAAATGTAGTATTGTAATTGTATTTCATTGTTCTGTTTATACTTTAAATTCAAACTTATTATTTCATAATTTAAATTCAATTTTATACCCGTAATAATAAAAATTTTGCAATGAGATATAATAATTAATAATGATTTGTAAGATCAAGTCAATGACATAAGAATGACATAAGTAATTAATATAATTTAAAAATAAACGTAAGTACTTATATTTGAAATTTTCTATTTTTACACGTGCAATTACAAATTAGACTTTAGCTGAATTTAATTAATAGTAAACAAAATAATTAGTTAAGTAATATGGGAAAAATAAAATTTGCTAATAAATAAGTACTTATCATATCGGATTATTCAAAATTTTCTTATGAAGTTTTAATTAAAGTTTAAATAATTTCTCAAAAGTAATCAATAAGTACTCTTATGACTAAAATAATCTCTGAGAAAATATTTTATTATAAGATTAAAAAAAACAAAGAAGATACAACCTCTCTGATGATAGATTTCTAAGAATTCCAATAAAAATTTAATAAAATTTGATATACCATTTCTCAATACTTATTTAATCTATAATTAAATGGAACAAACTATTATAACTAAATATTTTTTTATTTAAGTAACTTTTAAAATACTCGGTATATAATTTTATTTTTAAAATTTCTTTTGTTATTTAAATTATATTTAAATATTTAAATTGTATACTTTTATACATATTTTTAATTATTCAAGACCAGATTAGACCGGTAGTTTGATTAAATAGACCCATTACCGGCTTATATTTATGTACTCATAAAATAATAGTTAATAAAAGATAAAAAAATAAATTTTTTTTTTATTTTTAACTTGATATTCAATTTAATCTTCACCAAGTACTTATATAGTAACTATATATAAATAACAAGTTTAATAACTACTATAACGTCTTCTATTATTACAACAACAATAAATAAAACTTTAGCAACAACATTAACAAATTTAAAATATGTTTAAAGTAATTTAATACTAAATAAAGTGATTTAAGTATTATTTAAATAAAATATAATAAAAAACTTGTTAGTTAAGTTATAAATTAAGTATAAAACTAATAGTTCAAGTTCATATTTTTTTTTTTCAACTTTTCAGCACGTGCTGAATGATAAAAATAGTGAAAACTAGTATGAGTTGTAAGTATAGGTGTATGTATTAAGTTAAATTGTAACCCTTTCCTTTTAATTTCGTTTATTTTATTATTATTTACATATGCTAAATATTTGTTTTTTTTTTTAGTTTTTAAATAGATTAAGTATATTATTTATTTATTTATTTATTTATACTTATTTATTATTAGAAGAGGTATTAATAAATGAATTTAAAAAAATATTAAATCAATAGTTACAAATATAACCTACAATATGAACTTATTTTAGTTTTTTTCACTTAAGTACTTAAAAAAATTTTTGGAATAGTAACCATGGAAAAGGCTAAAAGTCAATTGAAAATTTTAACCCAAAAGTAAAAAAGGTACTTGTAGAAGCTTTGATCAATTTTCTTTATTTCTGGGTACTTACTTTAATATTTAAATATTAAGTACTTATATTGAAATGAATATCCAATTACCAATAAATATACTGTTATTTTAAAAATTTTATGTTGTAAGTAAGTAGTTACTTAGTTTTAATATATTTTGCAAATTTCATTAATTGAAAAATTAAATGCTAGATTACAACCAAATTAATTTATAGCAATTACATTAAAATGAAATGGAGTACTTTATCTTTTATCTAAAAACACTTACTTGAGTACTTAAATTTTAAATAATTATAACGAAAAATATTACCTAGGTATAAACCTATATTATAGAATCTGTCAAGTCAAAAGTTTTTAGAATCATAGATTTAAGCTGTATGGTAAGCCGCCTCTTTACGAATCGTATTGTCTTTGATTACTTGCTTTCCGTATACAGTACTTAGTCATTAAAAAATAAAAGAATGTTAGAAACAGTACTTAATAGAAGAATTTAGTTAATAGTTTATATTTTTCTAACCCAAGTCTTAAATATTTATTCTCATTTTAGATACAAGGTTATTAAACTGTTAAATAATCAATAACTAATAATCTGTTAAAAACAATCTATTTATAGATTCGATTACTATTTTTAACACATAAGTATATTATTCTAAAACATTTTATTATAATTAACTACTTACTTATGATCTAATAATTCAATAGTTATTAGATCATCGTTTTTAATATTATTACAATAAATAAGTATTAAAATAATTCAAAAACTCAAACATCTCATACATCATTTAATTGCACAATAACTTAATTAAGTATTTTTCACGTTAAGTAAATAAATTAGTATTTAAAAGTTTCAAATATGTATTGAACCGAAATACAAAGAACAATGACCAATTTTCGATAAAAAAAAAACAGACTAAAAACCCAATCAAATTTTTTTTTAAGATTCTTTAGGAAGAAGTTAGACAAAAAACCTATTATTTATACAAAAACTTTTAAAAAAAAAAAGCCAAAATGAATTGTAAATAATATTTTATGTACCTTGCCTACTTTTGTATACGATTTTAAAAAATCTGAAAAGTAAATATTCATTTTGTTCAATTTTGTGGTCCATTGTTTGCTATACAAAAATTTTAATTTCTTTGTTTTAATTTTAATCACCTTTATTTAGAAAGTTAAAATACACAAATCACATTCTCTTTTTGTCTCTTCTTTTTCTACATTTTTTTTTTAAATTTCTGTTAAAATCAAAGTCAAAAACAAAAATGTACATTTAAAATACAATAATTGACAACAAAAAAAAGAATTTTTTTTAAATATTTATTTACTCTGATTTAATGCTTTTATCTAGAACTCTTCAAGTTCAATGGTTTTTTAATATATATAGGTGTACACTACAAATATTTACTTAGAAATGTATTTTCCAGATTATAATGTGTATTTTCCAGATTGTAATGAATATAATGTGTAAGTACTTATCTTATTATAAATGTAATCATATTATTAGATTAAAAATGTAATCAACAATTAAGTAATTATGTCTTAAATTTCATTCATTTATTAAATGCATTTTATTAAACCTATAAATTTTTTATTTCAATTAAAATGATTAATTTATAACCTGTCTAATTCTATACCTGGAAAATCTGTATAATTTATCAAGTACTGTACGTCTGTACTTATCGTTTTGGAAGAAACCTTTATCTTTTAATTCTCATTTTATTTAAATCTTTCACTTCAAAGCTATTTTAGTGTCCTTTCCACTAGTGCTGAGTATTTTCAACCAAGTAACTTAAATATTTTTTTTTATTTATAAATAGTTGTACAGAATACTTAACCCTGATACATACAAAAGTACTCAAGTACTAAAAAACAAATTTTTGGAACAACCTCAAATTTATCTCAAAATTGATTTGATTTTTTTTAAATTTAAAAGTTATAAAAATTAAAAAAACTTCTTTACCAATTATTGAATGTAAATATTTCAAAATTTTGAAACCCAATAACCTTAAATGCCTTTAACCTGATTTTTAGAATTAATCTTAATGAATTCCACATACAATTAAAAAATTAGATAGTACTACGCCTATAACATGTAAAAAAGTCTTAGATTTTCCATAAATACAAGTTTCATTAAAACTCCTGTATTGTAATAATTTTTATAATTGATTATAAAGTAATACTATAGGAATATCTGTGAGTTATATTATTAAATTAAATTATTTTTATTACATTTAGTATTTAACCAAAAAGCGAATGATAGCTGAGTCGATTTCGAAAGCCAGATAAAGGTTTTTTTTTGTCACTTTTCGTATAAAAACTTGGCACTCTAACCACTGTGCCATCCACCCATTCAATGTTATAAAATTAAATTAAATTACCCTTATCGATTTTTTAAATAGTTGTGATTGGGTGTTAAACAGTTAACGATTAACGAATTCTTAATCTAAAGCTTAAGGCAAGTGATCATATTTTCTTTTCTAAATAATAAAAAGTAAAAAAAAGACCGAAGTTAGGGTACAGTCCTTAATTTATCAATTAAATGCATTTAAAAAATTTTTTAATTTGACAACAGCAGATGGGATCAACACAGAAGCCTTGAAATTTTACGTTTTTTAAGAATTCTAATAAGAATCAAACTGATTAAATTTAATTTCCAATAAATAATTAAGTACTCTTTAGTTATAGTTTAATAATATACTAAAATAATTAAAATTTCTTCTTTTTTTTTATCTAATATTTTTTTCTAAATTTTTAAATAAAATTAAAATTTTTATTTACGCTGTAGTAAAAAAAAAAAAAAAAAAAAATAAGATTTTTTTAAGTACGTACATATACAAGTTACGTATTATACTTAAAGATTTGCCAATAACATTATCATAATTTAATTTTAAATTTTAAAATTTTGAGAAAAATAACATCTACGTAACCAAAAAGTTTTTGTATAGTGAATCAATTCGATAATAACTAAAAATAAACTTATTTTAAAAAAATAAAAATTAAAAACAAAACAATTTTTTATTTTTGATAAAAAGCCTAAAAAAAAAAAAAATAATTCCGGCCGGCATATTTATTTTTTTTTTAATTTTTTTTAATTTTGATCTGAACTAAAAATGTGTCATACATTTTTGAATATTTTTTTTTGTATGATCCAATTTTTTTTTAAATAGTAAAACACCATTTTTTTTATATAATTATTTATTAGGCTGTTATTATAATTATATATTAACTTAATATATATATATATCTTATTTGAAAATAAATAAATCAAATATTTTTATTAAAATATAATTTATTTAATTATACAAAGTTGAAAATAAATATTTAATAATATTAAACTTAAAAAAACAAAAGTATTTAAAAAATAATAAAAATGAATACAAAAAAAACAATTAAATGACCATGAATTTGACACTTTAAAAAAAATCAAATGTGACTAATTTTAAAATATTTTAATTTTAACATATATATATACATATATATATGTATATATATATGTATATATATACATATATATATACATATATATGTTATATTGGTTATATATTGGTTATATATATAACCAATATAACCATACATAATATACCTGTAGTATATGTATTAAAATACGTACTAACTATAGTTAACTATAGGTATATATTTTTCTTTTGTCAAATTTACCGTTATTTTTTATATTAATTTTGTTTATTTTGTTTTTTTTTATTATATTTGTTGTTGTTCTTGTTTTTTTGTGGGGTTGTCAAGATCATTATGGTCTCTATTGTTTTTAGATGAAATATGTGAAATTGAAATTTTTTATTTTTTGGCAAAGACTTTCTTTACACTTTCTCTTCACACTTTCTTATCGAAAAATTGGGGCAACTTTTAATATAAATTTATTTATTATATAAAAAAAATAGGATTAAAAATTTTTTTTAATTTTTTCTAGGTTATAATTTTTTTAGGTAGGGGTGGAATACTAAAACATATTATACAGTGTTATGTTTAGTTTGCTATATATACTTTTTTCACATGAATTTGATCGGTTTTCAAATTAAATTGATCTTTTTTAATCATCTCTTGGAATCCGACCAATGGCGTAATGTAAAGACGCCACCTTTCTTGTGGAAATTCTGGGGTTCAAGTCCCAGTCAGATCATATCGTAATATTGTAAAAGCTAGTTAATGTCGTAATATAAGATAATATTTAATTTAATATAAATATATATATATATATATATATATATATAAATAACTCTTGTGTAGAATAATAGATGGCGCATAAAATTAATATTTGTGTATTCATAATCTTATACAATAGCTACAGTCGAGTAATCATCGGCTTAGTGAATATAACGATTAAAGAAAATGAAGTCTAGTTTAAATAGACTTGGTGAATGCCTTATACTCTTTAAAGGATTAAACGGAATAAAAAGAATACTCTCTTGGAGCCCAGTAATCGAATTAATAAGATTGAAAAAATGGTGCGCACCGACTTAGTTAGGAAAAAAATAAATTAGAAATGCAATGAAATCAATTGATTTGAAATTTTCGATCAATTTAATTTAAAAAAATACCAAATTGATGTGAAAAAAAACCAAATTGATTTGAAAATAGATTAATTTAATTTGTAAAAAGCCAAATTCACATAAAGAATAAAATTAAAAAAATTTAATTATAATTTTAAAATAAAATTAATTAATTTTTTTAATTTTTAATTATACTTACTAAACTAAAATAATTTTTATTACTTATCAACTGAAATGAATTTTTTTTTTACAGTTACGTCATTAATTTCTTAATTACGTAATTTTCTTTGTTCTGGAGTTAAAATAGATTAAAAAAAAATTTTCTTAGGTAATCCCGTATACATGTGCATGTACACAAAATCAGTTTAAATTTTTTTTTTTGAAAATTACGTAATTTTTTGATTTATAGGTGATTTTTACGCAAGGTAAGTTCTGTCATAGTTTTAAGCAATAAATAATGTTACATTTAAAAAATGTTTATTGGGCCAAATACTTATGTTTTGCTAACCATCAGTTACTATATTATAACTAGTTGGATTATTAAATTATTAAAACTGTAGACGTGTATTATACGTTTTTTGTATATGTTTTAAGTTAGTAATTATTATAATTCCAGTAATAAGTACTCCGGTGTTCATAACTTTAAAAGAATTTTGTGTATTCATTAGTACAATTGTTATGTTAAATGATTCCCCAGAAAATATAAATGTATAGTTAAGTATAATTCTAAGTATTAACATAGACAAAGGTATTTACTTTTATGTTTTTCTAAGAAAAACTTTTGTTTTCATTAAAAAATTAAATAATAAAATTTTAGAAGAATTATTTTAAATTTATACGTACAGTTCACAGGCATTTTATTATGTATTCAAGTACAAAAAAAGAAGAGATTATTTATTGTGATACAAGTACTTACTTAACTTCATCATTTTCATACTTGTTATGCTTAATATTCAATTTAAAAAATTTTAAGACCAAGTACATAAGTAAGTACTTCAGATCAGTATCGAATACTCAAACCGAATATTGATATAATCAAAGCATCAACTTCTGTACTGTAACCAATTGTAATCAACTGGGTTCCAGTTCAAGAGTTCATAGAAAATCAAAAACGAATAAGTACTTACTTAACTTTTTTTAGTGTTTATATACTAATTCTTGTCAGCAGGCGTTAATTCGGTATTTAAAAAAATATTCTAATAGCTAAGTACATAAGTACTTGAGTAAAAAGTATTAAAAAAATTCAAATTTATTAAAAATTAAAAAGAAACAAAAATAACATTTAATTTTAAGTATATTTATGGAATAATGTAAATTATAATGATAATTATAAATTAAAAAAGATAAATATATCTTAGCGCCTATAAATATGCATAAACAAAAACATAAGGCAAAAAAAAAAACAAATATTTATTTTGTAGAAAAAAACAATTCATAATTCAGATATCATCAGGTGAAAGAATGATTTTAAGTGTTCTTTGTTTTATTTATTATTTTGTTTTTTTTTTAATATTATTTCACCTTTATTTTTACATTTTAAAATTAGAATTTCACTTAAGTACATATTGTTTACATATTTAATATTTTTTTTTCTCTGTTTATTTTATTTAGAAAACAATTGTAATTAGTAAAACTGTTTTTGTAATTTTTAAATTAAAAAACTTTTACTTTTAGTTATTGTGTCTAAAATAATTTGTTTATATTTTAATTAAAAATGAAAAACATCAGATACATTTATTTTATTTGTAGGCATATATAAATATTTAATTAAACATAGAATTTAAATAAAAACATTATATACTTATATTTAAAAAAATCCACCTTTAAATAATTGTTCTAAAGTACTTGGGTGTGTAAAAATTAATAGAATTGCGTATTAAATTAAGTAATTCTTAATATTTCTTAGAATAACTATAAGTATATTTTAATTCAAAAAGAATAACCATTTAACCCCTAGGTAAATTTTCTGAAAGGGTTTCATTAGCAGTTAACTAATGAAAAGGTTTTAGAAATGAATCACACGTGAAGTGGATTTTCACAGATTTTTAACTCGCTCAATTAAAGTACTTACTTATAGCTAATTAATTAATTTTTATCTTTGATATACAATGCCATTTATTGACTATTGTTAAAATTTAATAAATTCAAAGTATCTGAAAAACACATCTAATAAATACAAGTTGTAAATCATACCTATAATAACAAAAAAAATTTTGGAGCTCGTGAAAAAATATATAAATCTTCCTGAAACAGAAAACAAAACTTATTTAAAATGCGTAACTAATTTCAGATTTATGATATCAAGTACAGAGTGTACTCGTATTTCTACAATTGTTTGGAATATATATATGTTAACTTAAGTTTTAAGAGTTAATTAAGTTTAAAGTGTCATGAGTTCTATCTTTTTAAAATTCTTAAAATCTCCGTATTTCAATCCGAATTTCTTCAGATCGTTTCTAATATACGCGTAATAACAGATTTCCATTTCCCTAAATCCAGCATATTCCTTTTTCGCAGCATACCATTCCCCTTACTTCATTACACTTCTCATGGAACAGATGGGACTCACAGTCTAAGTGATGACCAAAAAAAAAAAAACAAATCTCGACTTATTTCTACAAAAATTTATTAGAAATTTTAAGTCAGTACTTTTATCAATAAAGTACTTAAGTCTCTATTTTCGCATCATACCATGCCCCTTACTTCATAACACTTTTCATGGAACAGATGGCGCTCACAACCTAAGGGTTGACTGCAAAAAAAAAACAAAATCTCGACTTATTTCTAGAAAATTTATCAGAAATTTAAAATAAGTACTTTTGGTAATTTTTAACTATTATTGATAAATTACTCAACTAATTATAGTTAAGTATATAATTAAACAAGTCAATCTTCATGCCAATTTTTTGGCCGAATAAGACAAAATCTTTTTCTATTAACTTAATAACCCAATCTTATCTTAAATACACGGTACATATATTCAATTAAACCCATCTTAGCATTTTCAAAACAAACAAGTACCTATTCTTCTAGAATAGATCTATATGAAATCCAGAATCAATTTAAAATACAAAAGTTACTTATGTCTTTTAAATCTTTTCCCATCCAAAAAAAATTAACAGAAGTCATAAAAAATAAAAGTTAACAAAACACGCACCATAAATATTATACAAAAGTTACTACCTTTTAACTGACTTGAATTATTTAAGGTGTTGTTGATAAGTAAGTACTTATTATAAAAAACCAAATTACTTTAAAAAGAGTAGTAAATATAAATGAATAATTTTTCACAAAGACACCACAAAAACTGTATTTTTTTACACAATAACCCAAATGAATTTAATTATTTTTCTTCATTCGTTTTTGGAATTATTAAATACAAAAAATTTTCTTTAAGTTTGAGTCTTTTCATCATTACTTTTATTTTTTTGTACTCAGAATTCAATTTTGGTTTTGTTTGGTTTTTTATTACCTTGAAAATGAAAACTAGGCTAATAGCATTTTAGTGGGAGAGTGAGAGAGATAAAAATAAAATGAAAAAAAATCAAAAAAAAAAAAATAGAAAAAAGGAAAACCACAGAAAAAAAAATCAAAATAAAATAAACAAACAAAAACAAATTATTTTGACAGTTTAATGTTTGAAAAAAATAAAAGAGCAATAAAATATGAATCAATATAAGAAGTATTATGAGTCAAAGTTTAAGGTTTTTTAATTGTTTCATCATAAAGTACATTTACTTAAAGAGACCAGATGTTGTTGTTTTTATTTTTGTAATCATGTTACAAAGCAATAATACATAAGTACTTAACAGTATTTTAGTACTAGTATACATAAGTACTTACTTTTAAATTAAAATGGTGGTTTATTGAAATTTTTACCTATATAGGTTTTGAGTTTTTTTTTTAAGTTTTAATTTGATTAAGTACAGTTATTTAAGGTGGCCAAATACCTAGATTCTTTCAATTTATAAATTTAATACTATTATACTAATTTAATCTATAATAAGTATTTAAATCTTTAAAATGATTGCCTTCTACGCATAATTTTTTACTAAGTACTTTTACAAAATTACAAATTTGAATACAGATATTCTTTAAGGTCAGGTGAATATTTCAAGACTCTTAAACTATGAATACCCGTAAATATCTGCAAGTACTTCGATTTAAACTCTAAAATTATAACTAAATACAAAAGCGACTTTAAATTGTAACTTGTTATAAAGAGACAAAGACGATTCAGTAATTGTTATGCCTTCATAACTACGTATGGCAACATTTAATATAATACTTAAGTACTTATAAGTACGTGTATTAAAGTACAATATTTAAAATGTTAATTAAATATTTAATTATATTGATTTCGTGATTTTTTAATGGGATTTCTTTTTTCTAAAATTATTTTATGAATCATATTTTAATATTTTAAAGACATTTTATTTTATTTTAAAAAAAAAAAATTTATGAGTTCTAACGAATTGCACTAATTTAAATATCTTTTATACCTGTACATTTAAAGAAATATATTATAATTTTATATGGGTGAGAATTATACTTATGAAAATTTAAATTTTAAAGGTAAGTAAAATATTAAATAAGAATTTATTTAAAAATTTTGCTATTGTTTTAGCCTTACATAGTTATACTTAAATTAATTTTGAATGGTTTCTAAGTATGATGAATCAGAATGATTTAATATTTAAAATGAAAGATGTGTTCATTTTAATGATGGAATTTTTTTTTAAAAAAAAATTTGAATTATGAAATTAAGTATATGATATATTTTTTTTTAAGAATATGGAAATTCTTAGGTGTAATTTCCTGTAGAAAATTTTAAAAATGTTTTGTTAAGCGTTTATGAACAAAAATCGGGAGAAAATTTCCCTTCAAACATTTGTACTATGGATTAGTATAAAGAATTGTACTACTTTCTTACTTCAACTATAAATGCACCTACTTTAAATGATATAACTAATTATTTAATTTTAAAATCGAAGTAAGTAATTATTAAAATGGTTTATTTTGTCTTAAGTACTCAAGTACTTATTATAAAACTAAGTTTGAATTAATGGAATTAATAAATTGATAGGAGTAAGTATAACAGGGTTCAAACCCCATTTAAATGAGTTAAAGCTTGAATTTGTTTATTCTTACTGTGGAAAATCTGTGAATCAAATTTAAAGTACAAGGTCAAATTGTTAAAAAAGTACTTAGTTTTCAAAAACTCTAAAGTTGCCAACCAAAAAAGTAAATTTTAAATTACTAATAAAGTACTGACAGTAAAAAATTAAAATTGAAATAATCTGTACCAGATTAATTTTCGAGGGTTTATAAGATTGGGTCTGTTCACATTTAAGTAAGTACTTTACAAATAATTCACTTTAAACCAATAATTTAATATCAGCTGATTAATGGGTACGGTTTGACATTAGTAATTATTCGAATTGCATCTTTGATATTAATTACTTACTAAATTACTTAAATTTCTTATATTTGTATCTTATAAATATACATACTACCAATAAAATACATTGGGTTAATAAAGTGTAACATAATAATTAATTATAATTTCGTTTAATAACCTTTGTTTTGTTGAAATCAAACCGAAAAATAAACAAAGTACCAGCATTTGTATAAGTATATGTACAAACGTAATTAATATTACTAACTTCAAAGTACTTATTTCAAAGTAGTTTTTTTTTTTTTCTTACTGATAATAAAATGCAATTTTAATTAAAATATAATTAAAATAATATTTATTTCGTAATAAGAACTTTTTAAATTAGATAATACTTACTTATACTTATAATATTTAAAAGCTTATGCAACTGCAATATACTTATAATCGGAAAAGTAATCTGATCTGTTTAAGTTAGATCAAATATACAAATATATATATATAAATGTATAGTTAAACTTAGTAACTTATATTGTTTTCAGAAAAATTGAATAAAAAAAAATTTAGCTTTTAAAACTTTTCTGATCGAGACAAACTGACTCTTTGTTCTCGAGATTTTTTTTATTAATTTAAATATACTTATAAGTACTTTAAGTACTTAAATTTGTATTTTGTTTTTAAATATCATTATTTAAATATTAACGAATACTTATTTGGAATAAAGAAAAATTTGTTATTTAATCAGTAACTCAGTACATGACTTCTAATATAAATATTTAATTGTACTTGTAAAAAAATTAATTAAACTCATTCAGTCTATAGAAATTCTAGAAATTTTTATTTTATATAGAATAAAAGTATATAACTAAAAAGTAATTATATTTATATATGTACTTATAACTATTTAAAAAATTG
This sequence comes from Dolichopus griseipennis, assembly GCA_963082915.1. Lineage (NCBI taxonomy): Eukaryota > Metazoa > Arthropoda > Insecta > Diptera > Dolichopodidae > Dolichopus > Dolichopus griseipennis. The sequence goes on from OY720442.1 coordinate 5,949,782, forward strand.
TTTAATTAAAAATGAAATTTAGTAAACAATAAAAATAAGTGAAATTGTAAATACTTAGGTAAATAATTGTCTAAAATGCCGCAAAAATAAATAAATATTTTATTTTTACTATACAGGTTCGGTAATCGTTTTTGAATTGCCTCTAGAATTTTTAAAATTGTTTTGCAATAAATAAGTACTCATGTAGAGAGTATTTATCAAAGATTCAAGATTGGGGGATGAAAGATTGACAACCTTTTTTAGCAAGCTTAGTTTCTATTATTTAAGATTGTTTAGAGTTCATAATTGACAGTGTAGGTTAAAAATATATACCTTAAGTACCTATGTTTAATTTTGATTTGGAGTTGAAATCTTTTTTATTAAATTTAAAATTTTTTAAGATTAATTTTATTATTCTTGTTTTTTTTTAAATAATTTTCACACAATAATAAAATAAGTAATTAAAATGCTAAATATAGTTATTAATTTTTTTAAGAATATGTACTCATAAATACATTTTGAAAAGTATTTGTTACAGTCATAGAATTAAACATGTTAATAAAGTAATTTTCCTTTTATTTAATTATCTAATTCATGAATTATGTATTTTTAAAATATTTTTATATTTTAAACGTATGAAAATTTATTTAATATTTATTTAATATGTGAATTTATTTAACATGTTATTTATATTAAATATTAATATATTTTTTAAATTTTATTATGATTTCCTTTGTGTGGTGCTTAATTGAAAAAATAAATAATTAAAAACTGAGTTTTCTAAAATATCTGTACTTTTAAAAAATTTTTATTCTATTATTTATATTTATTAATTTTACTAAGTACCTAACAGTACTTTAAAGAGATTTTGCCGGAGTCCCCCCTATTAAATTTATTATAAAGTAATTACGGATACTTTTTATAAGTGAAAAAATAACTAAGTATTTAAGTTTTTTCTATACTTAATGATTAGAATTTAATGCCGTATTTCAATCCACAATAGATTTTTAAATGTGGGGATGTAATCACCACTTTTCCGAAGTACTTAATTATAGTTATTTTCATTAATATTATTTTTTTAAACGGATTTTCAAAAATATTATTTATTATGAACTGACAATTTTAAAACTCTTATAATAAATCAATTACCTTAATTCTTATTAAATTAAACGTAAAATAAGCAAGTACTTATACGCAAGTAATCGGTATTTTAAACTTTTTTTTTTTTAATTATCATGGTAAATATTTAAGGAAACATGTTATCTAAAAAAAAATATTTGCAAGAACAATAAAAGGGTATGCCTACTAGTGATGTGAACTATCGAACGATTTGAACTATCGATAAATAGTAACTGAATGATTTCGACTATCGAACGAATTCGTTCATTCATTCATTCATTCTGTCATTTATTTCTGTTTCGAACATATATCCATGCTTGCGTAATATTAAGTGTATTACCTACTTACTTAGTACTTATAAGTTATACTAAAGAAAAACAAGGCACAATGTGAAACCAAAGGTTTTTAAAGTAGCACATATATATTATTTTTATATATTTTTAGAAAGCTAATAGAAACAGCCGTTATTTGGCGTTTTCAGATACCGTATAGAACTTAAGTTATAAACATTTAAATATAGGGCTTGCTTGAAGTTTGAGGGGCTGTAGCTTTATAGCGGGTGGGGCTACATAAAAAAGTTGTTGTAGCACTGGTACTTTTTTTTATAAAATCTATCTACGTTTAAAATTTCATGTCTTTATCTTAAACGTTGTAGAAGTTTTGTAAAAAGACGGACTAAAAATATAAACAAAATTCAAAATGTCTAAAATTCTAAATTCCAACAAAATAGCGTTCTTTTCCATGTTTGTATTTGTTCAATATTCATTCTATTTATATATATATTAAACTGTTCAGTTATTTGAACTGTTCAGAAAAATTATTAGTACCTACATAATTCCTAAAAAATTGTAGTTCATAAAAAATAGTAATTCATTCAACTGAATGAAAGAAATTTGAACGAATAAATGAATGAACGATTTTTAATACTGAATGAACGAAATAATGAATGAACGATTTTGAAAGGATAAATGAACGATTTTTAATACTGAATGAAAGAAATTTGAACGAATAAATGAATGAACGATTTTCAATACTGAAACAAAGAAATTTGAACGAATAAATGAATGAACGAATTTTAGTTAAACAATCGAATGAATGATTATTTTTCAACTATCGAATAAAACGATAGTCTTTATTCGATAGTTCACATCACTAATGCCTACAATAAGTTAATCTAACTTTATTAAAATGTCTTAATTTAAATTAAATAAAAGTAAGTACTTACTCATACATAAACAAAAAAAAGCGATTAACTGATAAGAAAAATCAGCAAATGGATAACTGGTTAGCTTTTGTTACTTATCCTACAATTTTTAGTAGACAAATAGTCGTACTGATTACATATTTTATTTTTGCTATAATAAAAAAATTTTAAAAAAATTCTTCAAATTTTTGGTATTAAAGATACTAAAATAGTGCCCTTTAATGGTTTAATTTCTCTTCATAACTCGTTGGAAACATTTCAAAAAATTGTATTTGCACACATATGCAAAAATCTCATATCAAATATATATATATATATATATATATATATATATATATATATATATCTAAAGATTTAATTATAAAGCTAATAATTAATAATGCATTGTATGTATAATAATTAATGTGGAGCAATGCCCTATATCTGACAGGCCTTGAAAAGAAATAAAAGTAAATAATAAGCACTTAAATAGTCACTAAACGTACTTGAGAAGTTATTTAAAGAATTATTTTAATAAAATAAGTACTTCTACCCAAATTAATCTATGAAGTTAACAATAATAATGTACTTGAGGTGTGACAAAGTCTTATTTTTAACAGGCCTTGAAAATTAGCGAAATTAAAGAATGAACGGATATAAAGCTTTAGTAAGGTATTATCTTAATATTTATAAGATAAGTAAATACCTAGATTTTACTATTAATTATTAATAATTAAGAATTGCACTGACAGATAGATAGACTAATAATTACAGTGTCAAAATCAAAAGATTAAATTAAAATTTTATTTTTCTATTTAAAAAAAAGTATATAATAAAAGTTTGTTTTTGTAATTAAAAGTTTAAATAAGAATTTAAATTATTGATATATTAATTAGATCATAAAACATTTACTCAGATAATGTCAAGTTTGTTATCTTATCATTATTTTTTAAAATAATATTTATACTACAAATTAGACAAATATTTTCAATTGAAAAATTAAACTTTGCAAAAAATAAAAAATTATTTTCTTTTTTAAAATATAGTAGCTAGTAAGTATATATACATATAAATAATTAATACTTTGCAACTAAAATACTTACACAATTAAGTATATAAAAAAATACCCTTCAACTGCCCTTTTAGACTTTATAGAATCCTACACAAATCTTAATTCTCAAAATATTTCATTAATATAATTTTAATAATGGAAACCTATTAAATATCAGAGCGAAATGGAATAATGGAAGCCATTAAATAATTAATTAAACTTAATAAAAATGTATTACTCATTTTTCATTAACATTGTTTTTGTTTTTGTTTTTTTTTTGTAACGTAAGCAAATGACTGGAAAATTAAACTTTAATTTTTCATGTAAAGTGTATGTAAAATAAGCGTATATAAGAATATTTAAAGCGTTTTCTTTGTGTTGCTAATTAATAATAAAAAAAAAACAAAAATAATTAATGATAAAAATTTTATTTTTATTTAAAAATAACATAAAATTAAACTTACAAAGTTTAAGGTAATTATAAAATATATTCAATATATATATACTTACACATAAGTACAATTACAAATTCACTTTTATGAGTCAGACTATAAATAATCAATTAAATTCAATAATAAATAGGAAAATAAGTATAACTATATATAAGTATATATGTATATATAATTTATATATAAGTATATGTATTTAAATAACCAACTTATTTCAAAAGAAAATTGAAAATCAAAGATAAGTATTTACTTATGTTTTAATTCAAAAGGAGACTATTTTTACTTTAAAGGATTTTGATCAGAAAATTAAGTACTTTTGCTTAAAGATTCCCAGCAAGTTTTTTGATTTACTAAGATCTAAGACCCTATTTATTTTTATATGAAGGGACCTGCAAACAAATGGTATCAAAATCAAAAAAATTTAAGTAGAAAAGTATAATAATTACATAATCCGAAAAAATTACGAAAATTTGAGTAACTACTTAAGTACTTGAACAAATAAAATTGGATTTTATATCAATAAAAAGTTTTCTATACAGAATTGTCAGTAACTTTGATAAGTGATATGATAACTAATCTGCGTAAGTACTGAAATAGCAGTTTTAGTTGGAATAAAAAAAATATCAAAACAATCAATTTAACTAATTTATTGTTTTAATTGTTTTTGTACTAAGTACTTACATATACACTTACGCAATTTATAATCAAAAAATTATAAATAACATTTTTTGAATAAGTACTTATGAAAATTTCCTAGATTTATACAAAAACGTCTATACGTAATTTAAGTGTTTTTTAAATGGTGAATTAATTTTAAACTGCTAAGTATGTATTAATCTTATCGAAATATAGCCCGATTTAACCTAGCAATCTAATTTTCAAGCAGCTAAAAAAACTTATTATAAAATTAATTTTAGAAAGACAAAAAAAAAAAATTTAATAATTTAACTAGTAATAAGCCATAATAAGCTAGAATAATTCTAAATAGGAAGGTCTTTTTCACTTAAACTTCTAAAAGTCCTAATGAGAAACGACAATTTTGAGAAAAATTGTATAAAAGGTTCTAAGTACTTATCAACATTATTTGTAATTTTTAATGGTATTAATTCATTTAAACTTATGTTAAGATAAAAGTAATTATTAAACACGAACAAGCTTTAAACTGAAAAGTCAAAATTGTAAAAATGTAATCAAATGCAATTTGCAACTTAAAGCAAATCTTCATCTAAGTGTGGAACACACAGTACTTGTTTAATGTACCTTATAACTTATTAAAAATAATTAAAAACAAAACCGTTGAACAACAGTTCTTTAATTAAAATTTACACGTTTTATATGTAAGCGAGTACAATTAATCTTTTTTTCGGAATTTCTAGCTAAAAAAATTACAAGATTAAGTAAGTTGTTAACTACTTATAAACTATCATATGAACTATAAGATTACCGTAAATAATTACCCATTATTAAGTATTACAATAAGAGTTAATACTTATATTATATGAAAGTAAACGCTTTATTTTACATGTAATTATTAAGTATAGTAATATTCATATATATATATATATACACAATCAGATTAATTAAATATGTAAGTAACAATTAAAAAATTATAAATAAAGAACATAATATCCATATATATAATAATTGCTCTAAAATTAACTGGTTCATTGGTACTTTATTATATGTATTGTACATAAGTATACTTATTTTCTGTTTTCTTTTTTTTTTAAATTACTTATATATTTACTTTAAAATGTAAATTGTACGTTCAACTTATGATTAAATTACATACTTAAATATAAATATATTACTGAATTATAATAATACTTATATAGTACAGTTACAATTGTAAATAAATACAGTACTTATCATAAATCTTCTGCTACACAACTACTTGATTTTTTATTAATTTAAATCATACTGTATAAAGGTTCGATTACTTATTTAAAATTTTTAATGCCTATGTTAAGTAGGTACTTTATAAGTACTCTTAAAATACAATTTTTCAAATTCTTATTTGAAAGAAATAAAATCGAGTACCTTAGTTTCCTTTTAGTTTCATTAAAATTATTTATTTTTACAAATACCAGTATTTCGTCTACAACTTGCAAACTTCTTCAGTGCTAGTACTCGATTAAGCCTTTTTGTCTTAACAGATTGTAGCAACAAATTTCATAGAGTTTTCTTTGGATCTATAATTCAATTATAATTAAAAGCCCTAATAACTAGGTCCGAAAAGTTCAAAAATGTTGATTTAAACATACTTAATTCCAATTTGATGGAAAACAAAAGCTTTGACTAACAAAACTAACAAAATCATGCTAACTATTAAGTACTCAAAGTTTTATGTTCCATCGTTTGTATCAGAGTACTTATATATGTACTTATAATTTAAAATTCTATACTTTTAGGCACACCTAAGTACTTATTCAAATTCTTCAAAAAGTTAATTTAAAAAAATTTTACTTGCATGCATTTATTAACATTACTGTATTATTGATAACTCCATTAAATTTATGTTCAAAAAATTTTAAACAGCACTGTATTTTAATAAAAAACGAGGAAGAGTGTAGTAGAGTAGACTGTGTCAACTCTGGGATACCCGTATGACCGTTATATAAGCTTTATATCATTATTATTATAAACATTAATTACTTTTGGCAAAATTTCAAACATACCAGCTTTATTAGGTGAAATAAAATGCTCATATAAAAGAAGGAGTTGTATGGCAGCTAGTCGAACCATTGGCAGTAGACCAACCAATTTGCAGTAACTTTGGCCATTACACTAAACTATTTTTGCCAAAATTTCAGACACCCAGCTTTAATAGGTATAGAGTAATGCTCATATAAAAGAAGGAATTGTATGGCAGCTACTCAAACCCTCTGCAGTAGACCAACCAAATTTTGCAGTAACTTTGGCAATTACACTAAACTATTTTTGGCAAAATTTCAGACACCCAGCTTTAATATGTATAGAGTAATGCTCATATAAAAGAAGGAGTTGTATGGTAGCTATTCGAACTCACTGCAACAGACCAACCAAATTTTGCAAAAACTTTGGCCATAAAACTAAACTACTTTTGCCAAAATTTCAGACACGTAGCTGTAATAGGTACAGAAAAATACTCATATAAAAAAAGAAGTTGTATGGCAGCCACCCGAACCCATGGACCAAAATGGCTGGATTTAAATAGCGATGACGGCTATTGCAAAAAAACGAATTTGCGAAAATTTCAAGATCCTAGCTCCTTTAGTTTTTGAGTTATCGTGCGGACGGACGGACGGACGGACGGACGGACGGACGGACATACATAGCTAAACTGATTTTTTTTTCGATTCTGATCCGATCCATACACTTGAGTCTATATCTACCCCCCCTCCTTCTCTGCGTCACAAACGTAATGGCAAATTTATTATACCCTTTGACTATATAGTCATACGGGTATAAAAATTAATAGAATATGATTACATATATTAAATACGTTTTTAAAATCATTCATGGAATCTGTAATTACATTATCCAACCATAAGTACACAATATTATAAATATAACTAACTAGTAACAAGTAGTAAATAACATTAAATATATATATATGTATACTTATTTCAAAGGAATTAAATAACAGACATTAAAAATGTTAGTAACTAAGAGATAAAAATAAAAACAAAAACAACAAAAAAAAATAATAAAAAAACAAAGATAGAAAATAAACATATGATATTCAAGTTTTTCTTTTTCATTTGTTTTTATTTTAGAATTAAAGCAATTTGGGTTTTCAACTTTTTTTTTTATTAAAATATGTAAAGTATAAATTTTCTTGTTTCGGTCATATGAAAATTTTATTAATAAATATGTAAATTAAAATATACGTATACATATGTACAACCAAATACATCTATTACATACATATAGAAACAAGAATAAAATAAAGAGAGAGAAAAAACATATGATTATTATTTCTAAATGACTGGATGTCAGTGAAGTGAAGTGACGAATGACAAAAAATGCTAGACAAATTGGCATCACACACAACACAATAATAAAATAAATGTCAAAGTGAAAGAGTAAGAGAGTGTAAGAGAGAAAGAGAAGTAATACACAAAGAAAAATAAAGAAAAAGGAAAAACAAAAGTGGAAAATAAAAAAAGAAAAAGTAACAACTGGTAAATAACTAAAAAAAAAAAAAAATATCATTTTGCTAAAATAGTCATTGTGCTTTTCCATTTTTATTTTATTTTTTTTTTTAATTTAATTTTAATTTTCAGTGGAAAATAAAATAAAAATTAAAAATTGTTTTTTTTTTTTTTTTTTATTTGTTTTGGTTTGTTTTTATTTTTAGGATATTATTATTAAATATATTCAGGTATAAGTATATATATAGTTTAGTATATTATATATTTGATTTCTGTATTTTCTAAGAATTTTAAATAAAATTGAATTTTTCATTTAAAATCTAAAAAAAAAAAACGATTTTAAATAAAAATAAAAGGTGATAATTTGTTTTTTTTTTTTTTTTTTTGTTGATCAAATTTTGGTAAACATTTGACATAAAGTGATTTTTAAATATATATCACTTATGATTTGTGTTACTTTTCGAATTTAATAAAAAAAAAAAATATATAAAATATTTTATTTTCAAAAATTTGGATTTTTTTATTTTTTTGAAAAAAATTTATTACTCTAGGTCATTTAGAAAAAATAAAACTGTGACAGTTTTGACTCGTTCAGAATCTCTAATTATGAATATCTAATTTATGTAGGTACTTAATACATTCTGTGATTTTACTAGGTCTAAATAGGTCTTAAACTAAAAATTAAATCCTTGGTTACATAATAGTTACTTAAATTTTATAAGTATTGAAATTAATTGGAATGAAATTGCATTTAAGTACTGAAATAAAAATAAAGAATAAGTAATCATTCGCAAGTACAAATTTTGTAAATTTTGAACAATTACTTAGTCTTATTCAAAAGATTGGTGAAATAATTGATCATTTAATATATAATTAGAGATTTTAAAACTGACACTTGTCAAAGGTTTTAACTGGAATGAGGGGTCTATTGACTGAAAAATAATAATGATTACTTAAGTACTTAATACAATTAAATTTCGTTATTTTATACTCAAATTCTGCCGTGTCAAATTTTAAAATTTAATTATACTAGCACAAGAGGTTTGGATTCTTAAATTAATATTGTCCTCTTCCATTATCTGACATGAGATCACTTCAAAAGTTTTAAAGTACTTATTGCAAAAAGAAAAGAATTACAGACGAAGTAAAATCTGACCTTTTAAAAACCTTATTAGTACTCATACTTATGAGATTTAAAACTGATTACTGCAAACTTCTGCTGGATTCTAATATGATTAATAATGACTTTAAATAAGTAAATGACAAAACATAACCACCTAAAGATAATACTAAAGTACTTAACAAATCTCAAGCCTGTTAATACCTGTATGTCAAAATAATCAGATTTGTAACCAATAAAAAGAGATAATTCCAAATTAAATTGCGAAAATTTCAAAAAGAAAATAAAACTGAAATTGCATCACTTGAATGAATCACTTAATTGAATCTTTTTTATAGGTATGCATAAGTAATTGTTGTCACAATTTTATTTTTAAAAAAATAAAGATCAACAAACTAATATAAATGTTATAAAATGTTCAATTAAAAGATAAGACGACTCGTGTTCATAATAAAAAGATATCGAAAAATTAATAAAGAAAAAGAAAATTGTATTTTTATTTTATATATTTCTTGCAACAAATCGTTTTTAGGTTTAAAATTATCATAAATTACATTTTAACCTTCCCATCAAATTTTGATACAATTAATCGACAATGATTCCAAAAGAAGAAAAACTCGTGTCAAATTTTAATTCATTTTTATTCTTTTTTATTTTTTGAAATTATCTTTTCATCATTTCTTATATGGGATTTCCTTCATGTTTTTTGACTCATTATTAAATAATTACTTATATGCATTTTTTAACTCGAAATTTAAAATTCATTAAGTGTATTTAATCTTTGTTAAAGGTTAACAAAGTTTCCAACTTCAAATTAATTAATTTTAAATTTTTAACATGTTTTAACAGTTAATTAATTTAACAGCATTAAATTCAGATGAACCGACCCATTAAATTTATTTAATTAATTTTTTTCTTAATTTCAAAATTAATTAAAATTATTTACCAAATTAATTTTAACCTCTTTTTTTTTGACTTTCTATAATAAAAAATTGAAGTTAAAAACGTTAAATAAAAATAATATTAGTGAACTTAATCAATAAGTAATTATATAGCTAAACTATCAACTGAATACTAATTAATTACTTTATCTGATAATTTAATTCAAAAAGATTAAAAACTTTAAAGCAGAAGGTTATTTTAATCAAATTAAGTAGATTACAAATCTGAGAGAAAACTATTGGTTATCATCACACTCTTAGTTTTCTGTTAAGCAGACCTTAACAGATATATTAGTATTAAGTACTTTGATTTCGATACAAACAAAATTTAAGTGTAACTAAAAGAATCAAGTAAAACTAGTGATTCCCAGAAATTAATTACATTTTGATTTTAATTACTTTTGTAATTATTTTCGATTCTCAAATAAGTACTCATTTAAATACTAATTCTTAAGTACTTAATTAAATACTAATTTTAAAGTACTTATTTCAAGTGCCAACAAATACTTGAATATCAAGAATACTAGTACTCATTTTCAAATAAGTATTCGTTTGAATGCATATAGCAGAGCTTGAACTCAAATTATCATTTCTCCATTTGAAATATTTAATTTTTGAAATTAAAATAAGTATTGCAATACTTAATGCAAGTAGTAACTATCTACTTAATAAGTACATTCTCATTATAGAATTTCTTATATACATATTTTTAATTTATTTTTACTTGTTTCAATCATTATGTAAGTATTATTTTAATCAGTACAACATACTAAGCTATACATGAGTGCTATAGTAAAACTTTAATTAACATTCACTTTAATACGTATATTAAGTAATATACGTACACATATTAATTCAAATCAATCAAATATAAATTTATATTATTTTTTTTTTTTTTATTAATTTTTGATTACATTTTCTTACTAAAAAAACAAAAACAAAACTTATCAATTTTAAATTTTTTCGTATTACTTATCATGAACGATAATAAAAAAAAAATAAAACGCGATTTTAATCGAAAGCAAAAATTTATTATTTAAGAAAGAGAAAACATTAAATCAAAAAAAAAAAAAAATAAAAGTTTAAATAAAAACAAGTTAAACAGGTTTCAAAATTTAAAAACAAAAAAGCACAAGCTTTTTTTTCGCGGATTTCATTTTTGTTTTTACAATTTTGACTGTTTTTTTTTGTGTGTTTCATATCAAAGCAAAAAACTAATTGATAATCAGCAACGCAAAAGGTAAACCCAACACAAAAAAAAAACCTCTAAAATAAAAAAATTTAACAAACTTTCGTTAGCATCTTTTAATTATGTTCTAATCCCAAATAACACTCTATGGCATAAAAAATAGAATTGGTTCACTGAATAGAATTTCAATTTTATTTCTAATAAGATTTTGAAAAATTTTAAAAAATCGTATTTTAAAATTTAAAATCAGGCGCGGCTGACTTTATTATTCAAAAAGTTTTAGTTTGCTCTTACGCGGATTTGATTTTCGAATCTGTAATCTATGGGTCAGTATAAGTACTTATTATATTATTACTTAAGTAAGTACTTAAATTTTAAATAACATCATATATCAAATACGGTAATTCATTTTAGCTTTCATTTAAAAAAAAATAAGTACCGAGTACAGTACCAAGTAATAAACCAAATACTGTAAATTATTTAGACTTCATTTTAAAATCTAATACTTTTGGGTGTATGTAATACAGAGCTTGAACTTAAATTACAATTCTGCTATTTAAAATATTTAATTTTTCAAATCGAAATTATTACAATAAATAAGTTTGATAAGTACTTTTAAGTACTGATTAACTTTTTAGTACTTAAGAAGTACTGATTAACTTTTTTATCTGATTCAATAAATTACAATTACTTAAGTAACTAATTTTTATTAGCTTTAGTTACACAAAGTTTTATTTTAAACGTCATTTGCTTTAAACTACTTAATTATTTAAATAACAAACTTAATAGGGTTTAAATTTGAAGTGTCAATTCTTGTGCAATATTTTCTTGTTTTTACATAACAATTTATATGATGTTGAATCAATGAATTATCTTTAAGTACTTATAAGTACTTTGATTTAATGCTGGCTCGAATTAAGATAAATCTAAACTTTTCAAACCTCTGATTCCTAAACATAATAAGTACTTAACTAAAATGAAACTTAATATAGCACAATTCAAGTGTATTAATAAACGTATTTTATACTTAATTTAATTTAAATATATTTTTATTTTTTATTTAGATTTAATTTTAACTTAAATATTTTTTTATTTTAACTAAAAAAAGAAAAAAAAAATACAACGAAATTTTAAAAAAACATGAAGCTTTAAAAAAATAAAATACAAAAATTATATAATTAAAATATAAACAAGACAAAAAATGTAAAACATATGAAAACTAATAGATCATCACAATTCGCCATGTTTATTTTTTTTAATTTTTATTTTTATAAAAAATAAATTATTAAAACTTATAGTTATGAAGTATTTTTACGTCTAACCATGTCTAACTAATTAATTTTAATATTTAAAATTTATTTGCTTGAGAATTATATTAGGAAAATTAAAGACTGCTGATTATGCGATTCAAAAACTTTCAGGGTTTCACTTCTGAGTTATATGGTTTATATTTTAAAATAAACGTCTCACTTTGGTCCTCACACCTCCTAAGTCTCCTATGAAATAGTCGTAAGTATATATTAAAAAAAAGAATTTCAACTACTAATCAAAAGAAAGTAATTTAGCTAAAGTTGATGACTACAATATAAATAAGTACTTAGTTATTGGCAAATAGTTATCCTCTATAAGTACTTGTTCTGAAAATGAAAAACCCCTAGTATGCCTAGCTTATTCAATTTAAAGGTAAGTACTTCTCAAAACGTATTAATACTAAAGTTTAACAGTACAAAACGCTCATACTCCATGTTCTGCTGTACAGTGCAGAACCATGGACTTTACCAAAAACAAGTTAGCTAGCACTAGGTATTTTTGGAAGTATAATTCTACGTAGAATATATGCTCCTGTAAACGGTCTGGCGGGGGAGATATAATACCGAACTCTATGAACTGTATAATGATGTTGATGTAGTCACGAAAGTCAAAATCATACGTCTTCATTGGCTCGATCACGTCGAGCGAATGTCAACCGATGCTGCAATCAAGAGGATATTTGAAGCCAGACCTCAAGGAAAGCGACGTCGAAGGATACGGAACCTCCGTTAGTTAGATGAGTTATCGGCAGACTTAAAAAAACTGCACCTCGCCAATCGGAGGAGATCTGTGCAAAACCGAGACGAGTAGAAAGGGATATTACATCAGGCCCAGAACCTTCATGATTTGTGGTGCCTAACAAATAAGTAAGTAAGTACTTCTTAAAACAAAGAATAACTATAAAGGCAATTAATTTAACGATAAATATTTTTAATTGTTAAAAAATAAAAAAAATTGACAGAAAAAAAAAAAACAAAAAAAAAAAATGAAAAAAAAAACGGAATCACTCTAAAAATAATTATTATGGAATCATCATTTCTGCCATCTTTTGAGTTTTTTTTTATGAAAATATAAAAAATAAAACCGATTTTTTGATAGCATGTTTGTATTTTGTTTTTTCTTATGTTTTTTTTTTAGCTCTTGTGCGTTTACTTTAAATCTTTTTGATTAGAAAAAATTAATCATCACTGAAATAAGCTAAAAAAAAAAAAAAAATTAATTAATAATTGAAATAAAAACACAACCCACCTTTACTCACATCAGAACTTTTAAAAAAACAAATTTTTCTTACTTAATTTTTTTTTGAAATTTTTTACTTTGAAAGGTGAAACTTAAATTTTCATTAATTTGAAAAGCACACGTAAATTTATCAGAAAAAAAAAAAACAAAAAAGAAAATAAAATTTGTATTTTTGAATTTTGTAAACAAATTTGACCGAAACGACCCCCTTTTTTTATTTTGATTTATTTCGTGTTTAATTTTAAATTTTAAAACCAAACTGATTACTTTCAACTACGATAACTGATATGTGGAAGAAATTACTTTGAAGTACTTAATTCATTTATATTATGTAATTAATGAATTTAATATTATTAATATTGTTAACTAGTTATAGATGATTCAGTACTTACTACAGAAAGAACTTTGCAATTGGAAAGGTCTTAATTTAAAATATATGTAAAAATCTTTCGTTAATTAAGTACTTAAGTACTTATCTAGTAATCTGATCTCCATTTAATAGTCAATCTATTGTGAGTTCAAAAACAAATAATGAGTTCTAACAAATTAGTTTACTTCAGCAGTCATCACTTAAAAAATTGCAAAAGAAAGTATCCAGTACCAGTTAGTTATTTAGGTACTTAGTTTTGTAAGTACTTATATTGAATTTAAAAAGGGTTAAGAATATTATATGAAATTAAGTAAGTAGTTATAAAAAAATTTTTCTAAATTTTCATCTGATTTTAAGAAACTCAAAAAAAAATTCTGTTATATAATGATTATTTATTTACCAATCAATCAGTCAAAAAAAAAAACAATCAATCAATCAATAATTGTTTTTTTTTAATTGAAAGGGAATTAAATAAATTGGAAGGAAATATAACGTCTGTTTTAAAGCAGAAGCGGAACAGAAGCTTCTTTTGTGTGTTTTTTTTTTAATTTAATAAAAAATAAATAAACTAGTTAGTTAGTATTTAAAATAATTTAATATTACTCAATTTAGGTGTAATTAGATATGTATTAACTATGCATATGTATTGATACTTATTGCAAGTACTTATTAATTTAAAATTAGAATTGATGTGATTATTAAGCAATAATTCAGAAAATTTTGCAAAGAATTTTAATTTAAAAGATAAAATGTTAAATCTAACCTGGGGAAAATCAAAAATAAATGCTTTAATCTGAAAATAACTTTGTAAAGAGTTACAGAATTTTGTTTTATTTTGATAACGTCGAATTACTTACTATTTTTTTACAAGTATGTACTTACTAATATAACTATAACTATAACAAGTAACCAAATACTTCATGATTTTTTACTGAGTACTTAAGTATATTTTCATTTTCTATGAAGTTTTACATCATGGCACACCTTGTATATTAAACAGTAACAAAGTGCCATTGAAAAATATTATATTTTAATAGTTTATAATTATTTAAAAAATTTAAATATTTTAAACATAAATTATAAAAAAAGGCGTTTACTTATTAAGTAATATTTAAATTAATTCAAAATTATATTTTCTTTATCACTTATTTAACACTATATTTTGATATTCGAACAAGGTGATATTTATTTATTGTAAGTAAGTACTTACTTGAGCAAATATTTTAATTATAGTAATTTTAACTGGATAAAAAATAAGAAAAATAAAAAAATAATTAATTCAATTAATTAAAATTTTACATATACTTAAACAACACAATGCCTAGGTGGCTAGGTTAATTTAAAGAATTTTGAAATCATTCCAATTTTATCATGCATAATTTAATTCTAACTTTAAACTAACTGTACTTACTTATCTTAATTATGTAATTAAAACTGTACTAATATTATTATTATAAGCTACAACTCGACAAAAGAAAATAATTGATTAATGAATGTTTTTAAACAATACTTAAGTATACGCATGCGTACAAGACTTTGTAATTAAAAAATCATTTTTAACCTAAACAATTAAAGCTACACTAACGTGTTAATATTCAATTATAAGAAAATTGCTGCAGGTTATTAAAAAAGTTTTAACAAAAGCTACTATTATATATATATATTTGTTTATATATTTGTAAGTAAGTTTACGTAATCAAATAATAGACGCCAAATTGTCTGTCCTATCTGTTAGGTAATTAAAACAAAAACAAAGTTAATTTTCAAATTCAATCAAAATAATTTAATGCAACAGCAATCAGTATTGAAAAAAACAAATACTTAAAATACACAACTTTCAAATGATTTGTACTTATTCTTAATATTTAAGTAAATAGAAATTCAATTGTAATTGTTTTTTATTCTATACCTACTTTAAAAAAAACAAATCTTATCATTAAGTTCTAATTTTTATGGATTTTATCTAATTGTGATAAGAAAATAATAATTTATTTATTTAAAACGCTTATAAATGCTAATATACTATAGTTATCTAAAACTTTTTAAATTCCTTCAAATAAAAACTATTCATACTTAAGTATTTAACTAAGTAATTGCATTTTTAAAATAAAATATTTTTTCCAATTTCTTATCACTTTGCATTTACTTTTAAAACTAACACCAGACATTACGAAAAAAAAAAAAAACACAACAACAACAAATACTAAATGGAAAATTTTGAAGTTAAAAAAAAAAAAAAAATAAAACAAATTCGGTGGAAAATTTCCTCAGTTTTTTTTTTTTTTTTGTACTTATATTTATTTTTGTAAATATAACCTAGAAAAACACCATATTATTCAAAATTAAAAATGTAAATGAATTCTTATATGTAAAATACAAAATACAAAACAAATTAAAAACAAAAACAATCAGAAAAACATGAAAAAAAAAAATGGTTCACGATTAAAAACAATAAATGAAAAAAAAAAAAACAGAAAAACAAAAAAAACTATTTCAACGACAAAGAACTCTTAAAGTCTATCTGTCAACATCATCAACACAAAATAAAATAGAAAAGCTTATTTTTATAAAAAAAAAACATAAAAAAAAAAAATTTTCCACACCCCACTCAATCACTATCAATCTCACAATCTCACCTTGCCATGTATATATATATAAAAGTAATTGAAAATTATATATATATATTTAAAAAAAAAAAAATGATGTTAAATAAACACTAATCAATTCAACAGCCGGCTGTCATTTACACAATATCAACCGCAATATACAACAACAACAATAATAATATTATAACATATGTTCATATACACATGTAAAATACATTTATAGTAGGTTACATGTGTATATATAAACTATACATGATTTGAATTGTATAACAAATAGTATTAGAATAATATAACATTAACATATTAATGAATTTAAATGGAAAATTACAAGTACAAGTAACTATAAGTACAAATAATAATTTATATATGTACTTATATTCTGTACAATATACGGTATTTGTACTTAAACTTTTATGAAAGGAAAATAATTTAATTCTTATTATGAAGTGTAAGGGAAGTTGTTCATAGTGAAGTCATAGACATTATTGAGTGTCATTTAAAACGTCAATGACCAGTAGTTCTTCTTCTTCTTTTGATGCATATCCATTATTGGATGTTAGCGATCATATGATGCTGTTGATCAACTGTTGATGATTAATGCGATCCCTAGCTGTTTGCATTAACTCTCCTATGTCTGAAATGCCTTGTCCACTGTCTGATGTTTCTTAGCCATGACATTTGTTTTCTACCTATGCCCCTTCGTCCTTCAATTTTGCCTTAGATAATAAGTTGAAGCAATTCATATTTGTTTCCGCGCATAATGTGGCCGAAATATGATGTTTTCTGACGATTAATTTTTAGTAGCAGTTCTCTATTTGCACCAATTCTGCACAGGACATCCTCATTTGAAACGTGTTCAGTCCATGAGATTTTTTGCACTTTTCTGTAGACCCACATTTCAAATGCTTCCAATTTGTTGATGTCTTTAATTTTTAACGTCTAGGCCTCCATGCCATATTATAGAACTGACCATACATAGCACTTCATGGATCTTATGACCAGTAGTTAAGTACTTAAATAAATACCGTGTGATAGGAAAGGTGATCGTTTCTAAAATCCTTACTATTAAATTTAACTTCGTGATTTAAAGCATAGGCACTATATTTAGTTCTTCACAAAATTTAGTTAGTTAAAGTTTTTTCAAATTAAATCTAAACTGAAAGTTAAACTCATAACACCTTTGAAAGTTCTAGTTTAAAATATTTGAAATAAAAAAATTGTTCTATGGTATTAAATATACACGTATATTTAATTTTAAAATAAAGTACTTAACTGGTTATTATCTATGTTTTTAATTGTACTGTACGTATATTTGTCTGTTATATATATATGTAGGTAAGTACTTATTAGAAAAACTATACACTAACATTTCGTATATACTTATTAGATGTCAATTTAATTTGAGATATATATATACGAATGAATTAATACTTAAATAAAATTAAATTGAATAATTTTAAGTCATCATAAAAAAAAAAATGTAATTTTAGACAAAAGAAAACAAATTATTTGAAATATTTTTATTTTTTAATTTTTTTTTTTTTTTTGGCAAATATTCTACGAATTGATTATTGTAGACAAATTGGCGATTTAGCTGACAGGAATTGAATAGTTTATTTTAATCTTAACCTTTAAGTGGTAACAAAAAGGTTATAAGTAGCATCTGATCATTATTTTTGTACTTATAGCTAAATAGTAATCAAATTTACCTTTAGCATTAGTAACTAACTTAAAATGTTTGTAACCCTTTAGTGAATATTGAATTTTGTGTATTAAGATCATCAAGTAACTAAGTAACTACTTATTTAAAGACATATAGTTATATTTCAATTATCAAAAGTAATTTTAATTTTAAGGGTACTTATTTTACTATTTAAAGTTCTAATAACCAATTTTTGTATTTAATAAGTTTGTTTGATTCACGACGCTGGTACTTACTTAGATAAAATTAAATATTTGTTCGTTTTTTAACTTTAACATTAGGAATTTTTATTTAAAAAAATATTATATAGTTATATAATAATAATTACAACTGTACTTATAATAGTTTTTATAAGAAAATACTCTATAAGAAAATACTTAAGTACTTATGCTGAATTTTTCTTCAAAACAAAAAGACAAATACTTTTTTTATATAATGAATACAAGTACTTACTGTTATTATTTATATACAATTTTTTCTTTTATATGTAAAGTACAACTTTTACGCTTACTATAGCCTATCTTTAGGATAAGTACATATTGGAACTGCAGGGAAGGTTCTCTAGGTAACTATATTCTTATAAAATTAAAATTGATCTTGATGAATTCTATGTCCAATTATTTTATAAGATTAATAAACCCAAATTAGAAAAAACTACTTAAATTTAATAAATTTTATTTTTAATTACATGTCCACTTACAGGTTAATAGTTTAGTTGATATTTAAATTTATTTCTAAATTCTTTAAGTAATTTTAAGATGAAAAACAAATACTTACGTATACAAAATGCAAATTATTGGGAAAAAGTATAAAAAAAAAAATATTATAAATTTGATGAATATCGTGACAAAGCCCTTGAGTATCTATTTTTATACCAAAAATTTTTACTTACATTATGGTAGGTGGTAAAATATTTTTTTTTTTTTGTTTTTATTTTAGAATTTTCTAAATTTTCCGATGAAAGGAACATATGGCATTGATTTAGGTTTGTTATTATATTTTAAATTTTAAAGAAATACAGGTAATAAGTATATTAAGTATTAATTATTCAAATTTTATTTTAAATATTTGTTTTGAAAAAAATTAAATTTTGTTATTTTAATTTTTTAATTAGTTATTTATTTTTGTATTTAAATTTGTTGTTTCTATACATTTTAAGGAATTTCATATTAAAAATTAAATTATTTTATGACATAAGTAAAATACTTAAAAAATAAATACAGTACTTAGTTACTATAAAAGTAAATGATTATAATATAAGTACTTTGTTTTAAAAGATAAAGATTAACCTAGTAATTTTAAAAAGTTTCGAATTAAGTGAAAAAGTACTTAATTAAAATCTTTTGATAAATGGGTGCTGTAAAATTGGATTAAATACCATTTAATTAAATATAAATCATATGACTAAGTTGTTTATTCAAAAAAAAATTTTTAAATGAATGCAAGACTGCTTAAGTTTATTACCGAGAAAGGAAGAGAAAAAAGATGGAACTTGAGTACATGCATGCCATTGTTTACATTTATACTAAAATTAGCTCTCAACAGCTTAATGTAAATGAGTTCAACTTTTGGTTAAGGTCTGTTTAAATTTTAAAATGAAAAATAATAGCTGTCACCTACCATACAATTAAAAAATTGTAAAAAATTTAAAAAAAGAAATTAATTTAATAATTAATTAAAAAAAAAAATTAAAATTAGCACAAAAGTATTATTCAGATTTCAGAAAATAAAATTAACAATGTTGTAAAAAGATACTTGTACCAAAAAACATCCATATAAAAGAAAATATACTAAAGTTAATAAAATATTTTATGTTTTTGACCTTAAAAAATTGTCAAAATGTAAATTTTCTTAATAATTATTTTATACTTTAATTTTTTAGAAAATATAATTTATTTTTGGTATGAAAAATTACTTGAACAAGTATCTTAAGTACATTTAAATTCCCTAAGTATTAAAAATTTCTCCTTTCACAAATTATATTTAAAAAAAAATTGTGTACTCATTGACACTTTCTTTTTAAATAATAATTAATTAAGTATCACAATATATATAAGTACTTATATAAAATTTTGAACTTAAAAAAGTTCCATTACCTTAATTATATAAGTATGCAATATTTTAAAATTTTATTATTAACACATATCTGGGCATTTTATTTTACTTTTCAAGTATTTAACTTTTAAAATAAACAAATAAAATTATTATTTTTAATTCTAGTTTTTTTTTTAGTACATATTTAATTCTGAAAACTATTTTTAGAAATATGTCACCCCACCGATATCCATGTTTAGTTAATTAAATTATTAAATACAAAAAAAAAAAACCAAATTAACAATTTTAACTCTCTTTTTATTAAAAATAACTTTTAACTATTAACTACTTTTATTAAAAAATTTATTTATAAACTGCTGGATATAAGTAATCATATATAGTTGATCCTCTTCCTATGAACTACTTGTAAGTTACATAAATTTAATTAATTAAAAATCTACTTGTAAGACACATAATATTGAATTTTTAGTACAAAACTATTAATTAGGAATCACAATCTGTCCAAGTACTTTTAAAACGGTTCAATTTTAACACCGACTGTAAATATTAAAAAACCTGGTCGTACATTAGATTTAGGAAACTTAAAACTGCTTTTATAAACAGGAGAAGTCCGTATCCTATGTCACCATCTCAGCTGATTATAAACTGGTAATATGATTTGATTACATAAGTACTTAGTATTTTTATATATTATACTTTAAAGTAAGTACTTGCATTTAAAACGAAACTGCTGAATTAACTGATTAAATGGAATCCAAGTACTTATATTTACTAATATTATGTTTCGTAGTACTTAATTTTAACCTTATAAACTTTATAACAGTTAAATAAGACTTATAATGCCAGACATATGATTTTATTTAAGCTTCCAAACATAAAGTAATCGTTTATTGAAAGGGTAAATATTTTCTTTGATTTTTAGTATTTAACGGGCAGCTCGAAATAAGTGCTAATTTTTGGTTCTAAATTAACTTTTTTTTTTATTTTTTAATTTTTTTTTTAATATAACACAAAATTAAATTTTTTTTTTTTTTATTAATTTGGATTTGATTGCAAAGTTAGTAAAGTATAGCTACCTGAGCTATTTATAACTTTTTTTAAATTGAATATCAATGAAATTAAAAGAAGGAATTATATAATACTTAACTAAGTAGTTATGAGAAAAATGGTAGACAAAATGAAAACTGGTTAAACTTTTAGTGATTTTAATGGACAATCTATTTATTTATTAGGTAAAAGTTAAATTTAGATTTTATTATATGTATACAAAGTTATAAATACAATATATAAGTACTTTTATATTAAATATAATTATTTATTATTAAATTAAAATACTATTATTTATTTGTTGTATAATTTTTTGGACACTTAATTAAATCAAAAAATATATTAAGGACCGGAAATAAATGATCTGCACAAGTGAGCACAATAAAAACACAGATTTTTGACTCTTTTTAAAAGTAATCAAAATTTTACAAAATTTAATTAAGTACCGAATTAGATTAATCACGAAATTTAATTTTAAACTTATATAGGTATAGTTGTATAGTATAAGTAAATATTGTAGATTTAAATTTATTTGTAATTACTTTAGTACTTATTTCTATTTATTGTAATTACTTAATAACTCATTCTTCTCTCGATATATATGCACTTAAACTTAATAGGACTCAGTTAAAGTCCCTTACTTTAACCCTCTGTTTTTTGAAACTCTATAATAAACTATAAATAAAATAATTTTATTAATAAGATGATTTCAATTGATAAATTAATCAACTTTTCTCTTAAACATACAAGCAATGTACTTAATGTACCATAAATATTTTTTTTTAACTACTTTTGAAATAATGATTACTAAAGTTTATTGGGAAAACCCCGTTTTATATGAATTAATTTCTTATTCAAAATCGAAGAAAGAAATTTTCGCAAAAAATAAAACGAATGATGTCATCATAATTTTTTTTAACTACTTAACTATGATGTCATCCTGATTTTTACCAAAATAAATAAATAAGTATTGACTTTTTTCGATAATAATCAGTAAATAACTTTTTTGTTTTAAAAAATGCGAGTCAAAATATAAGTAACTATACTTATATGTTGCATATAAAACTACTTACACGAATACTTATTTTTAAACTTAAACTAACTATAAATACAGTACTATTTTGTAATAACTATCAATTCGGATTAACTTTTAAATAATTATTGCATGACTGTTTATACAATGTTTACAAATAAATATTTGATTCTGCAATGTCCATTCTAGCCTGTTAACATATCACGCCAAATATAAATCAAATTTAAAAAAAAAAAAAACAAATCCATTAGTAAAAGTTACTAAAAACTGCTTTAGTAATAAAACTAAAAACAGAATTAGTCGTAACCTATGATGAAATCATCTTCAATTAAAATTCTATTTCCCTTCGAACCTAAAGATTCGTCACTAGCTTTTTTTTTGTAATTCATCATATATACGTAACGACTTACTACCACATATACTTTATAAAGTTTTTGTTACATTTTAAATCCCAAATCCCTTACATACTTATAAAACACACGAAAAAAACTGTTTTGGTTCACCTTTAAAACGAACATTAACATTTTACAGAATGAACTTGGATTCATAGAGAGAATGTTAAGTTCATGGTCACGTCAATCAAAATAAAAATTTGACTTTTTTTATGTATTAGTTTTGTTGTTTGGTTTGTTTATATATATATATGAATTATCTACCTACGTATATATATATATATATATACGTAGGTAGATAATTCGAATGTTATTTTGACAGAATATAAAGCCCTTTTAAAAAATAATAATTAATTCTCTTTTCAATAGAATTACAATTAAAAAATGAAAAATTATTTTTCTTAATTTAACTTAAATACTTTTCAATAAATAAGAGAGAGAAAGAATCGTTGATCGATTTTTAAACCATGCCGAACGTATCTAAATTTTTTATAAAAAAGTAAAACCTAAAGTATTCATGTATAAGTAATTATTCATTCATTATTTAATTCATTCATAATATCATAATATTTAAGCCATCACCATAATTGACAATTGAATATTAGTTTCATTTGTACAACTGCCTAAATAAGTACTTACTAATTTTTATTTGGTAGAGTTGTTAGATCAAACAACGTAAGTGTAGTTGTGAGACTTATATAAAATAAAACTAAGTAAGTACTTACGTAAGTTAAATTACTATATTTAAAAAATGAAACAAGTTACAATTACAAAACAAATACAAATATTAATGTACTTACTTATAACTTTAGATTTAAGTAATAAAATTTCATAAAGTAATCACTAAATTAAAAAATGACATTTTAAAGTTTTTACTTCAAGAAATTGAATGAGTACTTACTTTGTTTGTAAATTTAAAAATGCGGATTATAGGACTTTAAAAAATGTAGAAGAACTCTACTTACATAACCAAAGCTTATAAATTTGTAATATTTACTTTGTATTGAATGTAATTAAGTAAGTACTCTTTAAATTGTTTTGGGAAAAGTAATTGAAAGCGCAACCGTCTATCCAAGAACCATTAGGTACTTAATTGAAAAAACAATTGATGTAATTAGTAATTACTAAAGAATAAAGTAATTACCTAGGTACTTTAGTAACCACCTACCTAGGTACTTAGTTACTCTTTTTGTTATTCCTTAAGTACTAAGTACGTATTATTCGTAACAAACGTGTCGTTTCATTTTATTCAATTATAGTCAACTCAGTACTTACTTACTTATTTAATGTTTTAATTTTTATTTCGTGTCATATTTTAATACTTTATTAATAAGTAATAATAATTATTAAAAACTGAAAGTCCATTAACTTATCGATTCTAAAAAAAAAAAAACAAAAAAAACAAAAAACAACTTAAAAGGAAAAAAAAACCCAAAATAAAAAAACTTTTCTTCGAAGTTGTTTCAAATTTCAAAAAGTAATTTTTTTTTTACCAAATTCATTAATTACAGTCAAAATTACTTTCTTTTATATAAAATAATAATAATTAATATGTATATTATATACATATATGTAGTTATATCCTATGATCTGTAGAAAATTTCGCTGACACAAACAAATTTTTTTTTTTTAAAACAACAACAACAACAAAATTAAGTTTAAGAAAAAAAACTCAAGTTTTAAGTATTTTCTGAAATTTTCCAACTGGCTTAAGAAAAATCGCTTTTCTTTCAAAAAGGAAAAATTACTTATAATAAAACCAAAAATAATTGTTGTTTTTGTCATTTTTTTTGTTTTTTGACAACTTAAAAAAAAAATTAAATAAAGTATTTACCAAGAAAATAATAAGAAGAAAAAATAACAACAAAAAGAAAACAAATAATAGAAAAATAAAAACAACAATTTTTTTTTCAATTTTTTTTGGCTCACGTCATACGATTTTTGATACGTTCGCACACAATGTGCGCAATTTCGATGTTTTATTTATAGGTTACTGACCTAACACAAATTTATCAATATATATGTATGCGTATGTTCATGAATATGTATGTATGTAATTTAATAAATATATAATTACAGAAACAGAATAAACCAAATTAATATTTATTTATTCAATAGTTTTTGAAATTTGGTCTGTTTGTTTACCAATTAAAATTGTATAAGTACTTCCAATTTAAAGGAATTGGTTTATAGTTTCGGATTACATTAAGTACTTAATATAAAAGTAGGCTTTTCAAGGATTAGGTTTCAATCTGCTTTCTATATTCCTGAATTTATAGATAAGTTTTAAATATAAGTACTTGATTATATAACTTATATTTGAAGTACTTGACTACATAATTAATAGCAGTTAAATTTAAATTTGAACATTTTTAATTCGGTTACTTAAAAACAGCGGCTTTTTTAAAAATGTATTTAAGCCCTTTGGGGTTAACTATTATATGATTACCACAGAATTCAAGAACTTAAAATACTCAAGTACTTACTTAAACTTTTTTTTTTTAATTCCTATCAATTTGATATATTTAATACATATTATTATAAGTAAGTACTATTAATACTTAAGTACTTATGTATAGCATATTACTTCAAAGATTGAAGTTTATGTAACTAAATATTAATTCTAAATTGAATTGTTTAAATTCTTTCCAAAAAAATTTTTTATTATGTACTAAGTACGTACTTTACGAAATTTATTTAATTACTTACTAAAGGTGCCGCTACTAGCTATTAAATTTACTGTTATATTGAATAATATTTATTTTACTTAAATAACTAAGTAAATAAGTATTATAACTAATACAATTACTAGATTGTTCATACAAAAATTACTCTAAGTACTTGTTTACTTTTATATTAAACATACTGTTATTTTAATAGCGTAAAATATTATTTGCAATTACTTATTAGAAGTAATTTCTTCCCAATATTTTTTTTTATACCTATAAGTATTTAAGTATATATATATATATATACATAGTATACTTAGTTATACAATAAAATAATTAGATTAGAAAACTTGTAACATAATATACCATGTGTGTTTTACAAGTTATTTTCTACTTTTTTTTTCATACTTATTTCTGTCTTGCTCTAATACTTACACTGTACAATTTTATTAACCGAATAGAATACGCTTTGTAAAAACTTCTCCAATTTTCAAATAAATATTTCGAAAATTATATTACAATCTTTTATTACCTTCATATCAGTTAAAATAATTTTGTAATAAGTTACTACAATGTGTAATTCAAGTTTAAGCGTATGTTAAGGAACATTATTATTATTAAAACAGTGTACCCCAGAAAGTAAATATCTTAAAAAAAATACAAACTTATTAAGGCTTAGGAAACTAGTATGTTTTTAAAGGTTTCAAGTTGTAATACTATTAGAAAATAAAAACTGAAAAATATTGTTAGTACTTACTTTCTTTTGATAAAGATTTTAACATGTAGTAACTAACTAAATTTTCTCTTGAAGTACTTAAGTAATTATTTTCTTAATTAATCGTCTCTTGACATTTCTCATATCAATCTGAATGTTTTCTCCAGATTTAGCTTAGTCCATGGTTTCTAAAGAAACTTAGTTAATCGTTTTTTGAATTTATCTATTTAGTATTCATTATCTCAAGAATTGACAAGAACTTGTTTTTCAATCATAAAGTACTTAATATATTCAATTTAAAAGATAGATAAAATTGTTTAGTTACTTGAACCTTATTATGAATTAATATTTCTTTTGAAACACTCTGTACATATTAATTTACGTGTTATTGAAAACAAAATAGAATTTCAAATTGAAATTTCTTTTTTAATCCTAAAGTACTTAATAAAAAAGTGAGATAAAATTGTTTAGGTACTGGAACCTTATTATGAATTAATATTTCTTTTGAAACACTCTGTACATATTACTTTACGTGTTATTGAAAACAAAATAGAATTTAAAATTTTATTTTTTTTTTTTCAATTTTCTAATCTTGACTTTTACATATATCTTTAAAACAGAATACTTATATTTTCTCTGTATAACTATACATATAATATTTATACTCGTACTTTAAGTACTATACTTAGTTACTTAAATTACGTATGCAAAACTCATATTTATACAAATATATATATGAGTATATTTACTTATTCTTAGCTTTTTTAACGTTATTAGCTAGAGTCAACTAACTAAGTATTAAGAAGTAACTACTTATAGATATATTTGTATAATAACACAAGTTACATTGATAAGTAAAGTTAGTTGGTTACTACAATTAAATAAAACAAAATAGAAGGTCAAGCGTTTTTAGTAACTTTTAACTATTATACTTATGTTTTCTATCAAAATATAACATAAACGAATACTAATGTACTTATTTACTTTGTATTTGTAATATTGTCTTTTTAGTTAAATTTCGTTTTAGATACTTTCAAAAAATATGTAAATTTATACTACCTACTTATAAATACATAAAATTTACTTGAATTTGAAAAAAAATACATAAGTTCTGTCCCTTTAACTTTTTCGTATAAGTACTTATTACAGAAAATGTAAAAAAAATTTGGTTAAATCGGTAGTCATATAAGTAGTTACTTAATTTGAATTCATTGAATGAAATAAGTAATTGAAATACAATTACATTCATAAGTACTTAATGTTAAATGATTGACTTTCAAAGGTAAAGATTGTAAGTACTTAACAGTTATTACAAAATTAACAGGAACTAAGTTTTCAGAATAAGAACCAACAGATTTTTTCACGATTTCAATACTTTATTTGTTAGTACGTAGGCAAAAAAACTAAATAAAATATCTAAATATATATATAAAATATCTAGTATCAACAAATGAAAAAAAAACTGTTTTTTTTTTTATCTAATAATTGTATGTAAAACATAATGTGTAGGAGATTATAAGCATCCATATGTTTCTTGTTAACTATGTTTTGTGGTTAAGTTCAGTGACGTTCATTGAAATGAAAAGAAAAGACAGAAGATAAAAAATTTAATGAAAACATAAAAAATAAAAAACTTAAAAGAAATAACCGAATTCAAAAATAGTCAAGTGGGAGAATAATGGTAAAAAACAAGTTAATAAGTAATAGAATAGAAAAATAAGATTTGCATTATAAAACAATAAATATTTCAGTGATATTGAAATTCCAATATCTATCAGAATTAGAAAACACGATTTAAGTGTATGTAATTACATATTTATAATTCTTATTAAGTACTTAAAAAATTTAAATAATCGATCAAATATTTTAACCGTTTTATTGTAAGTACTGAAGTTCTTAAAAGTTACTAACATCATTTCTTTGAAATACAACTTGAATGCTTAAATGGTGTCTAGTAATCGTTTCGATAATTGGTTTTCTTTAAATGGTGAACAGCTGGCTAAGTAATCATATTACAAAGTAATTTTTGGCAATCGGTTTAACGAATTTAGATTAAATGATCATATCAGCATTATAATAATCAAAATGTAATCAAAAAAGTACTTTATTACATATAATTAATACTTAATCAATGTTAGTGTTTTGAACTACTTAATAACAGTAAAATCAATACCCTAGCTTATTAAAAAAATATTGTAGAAACGAATTATTAATTAGAAATTATAAAAGTACTTAAATACTCAAAAAAATATGAAAACTAAAATGGGTAAGTACTTGGTTAATAATATAAGAAACGAATTTGATTGCAAAAGTTAATTTATGGTTAATTTAATTAATGGATTAATAACTGTTGCCCAGCATATAAACCGGATACATAATAAATAGTTAGTCTCCCAATGATTGATTACAAGTAATAAGTATTTTTTCATCATAATTAAGTACTTATTAAGAAAAACTACTTTAACTAATAAAAATACTTTACTATATATGTAATAAAAATTTATTAATTTAATAACTTATCTATAAATTTTGATGAATTAATCAAATTTTTAATCCGAACAAAAGTAAAATCGTTATTTTATTTTGATGAACTAAATAAATGTTCCTTGCAATTTTATTTTTTTCCGTTTTGATTTTTATAATTACGAGTACAACAGGGATTGGCACCCATTATAATGGAAAATAAAAAATAATCGTGATTATACTATTAATGCATTTTATTGCAAAGAAAATTACTTTAGTTTTAGTTACTTTCTTAAATAATAAATTTCCTGTTTACTTATTTTATTAAATTAAAATACTTAGTATTTGTTATATAAAAGTATTTACTTATACTTTACTAAAAACAAAACATTGTAAATTAAAAAGATAAGATGACCGAGATTTGCAATTTTTACTTTTTAATTTAGTTAAACAAATTGGGTCAATTTTTTATAGTTGCCTCATATTTTATAACATAATATGATAGATTAAATATAGAATAGAATAAGATAGTCGCGGATATTAATTTTTTTTAAGTAAATACTTATAAGTAATTATTACAATTATCTAAATAAATCTTAATTTTATAATTTAAAAAACAAAATCAGATATTCATGTTATGTATAGTACTTACTTTAATAAAATTAATAAGTACTTGATATTTTTCAAATTGTCCTTTTATAATTAGAATAATAAGCATTTTAAATACTTTTTTAATAGCATTAAGTACTAAGTAATTATCGATGAAAGAATGCATACGTCTTATTAAGTACATTAAAATTATATCAAAAGACTCACTGGTAAGTACTTTTTTTTTTAACAAGTACTTATAAATAATTTTTTGTAGAAAGTAATCACAAGCTTTTGATTTGTTTATTGAAACCCGTTTTTAATTGAAGAAAATTATAATAAGTATTTATCTATGTAAGTACAATACATAGGTATCATGAGTATCAATTACCCTGAAATACTTAATTATTTACTTAGCGTTGATTAAAATTTTATTTTTAGTGTAAAATTACTATTTTTTATAATGAACTTTGGTGACCAATGTTTACATTATTACTACTTATCACTGCGTGTTCTAATTTATTTAATGAAGTTAAATGAAAGAGATGAATATTAATATTTATCAAATAACTTACTGATTTTAATTTCTATTTAAGTAATTACGGTTTAAATATAAAAATTTTTTAATTTTATGATTGTGACAGAAACTTAAAAGATAATTAAAAACTATTTCATTTTATTTAATAGGTCATAAATTAATCACATAAATAACATTCTTAATCTATTTATTTTTTTCTTTAGAATATAAAAATTTAAAAACAAACTGAATACTTATGTGGAGTATAAGACAAAATAAACAGAGATAACAAATTAACTAACTAATAATAAATTAACTAGTAATAGGTTCTTATAGTAAAATTATTTAAGTAAGAATTAAGTTCTTTAGATAAAAACATATCGTAAGTTATTTTACGATTTTAATAGGTAAGTAACAGTAATAAGTACAAGTTTAATACACTTTGTATAATTACTTAAGGTTTTAAATAGTTAGATAAGGAATTATATTTCATTCAAGAACTCTGTTTTTGTTTATGTTTTTAAGAGTACTTATATGTAGCTTATGTGAGATGTTTTTAATCTTAGTTTAAAAATTATTGCAGATAAGTATTTTTAAATTATTCTAACTTCACTAATTGGACATTGAAATACTAAGTACTTAAATAATAGAGCTCATCTACATAAGTTATGTTTACAAAATATTCAATATTAAAATACATTCAACCCAACGGAATAATAAATTCGCTAATTACTTAAGTACTTTGATTGCAATATGAATAATTGCTTTTTTTAAGTATAACGATAAGACATCGACATTAGTACTTAATTCCCAATTTTCAGTTAGTCCTGATAATATTTAATTAAAACCCATATTAAGTACTAAGTATAAGATCAATTCCCAATTACTTATGTAACTACGAAATACGTATTACTTAGGTACTTACTTCAAATGTAAAAAAATGTCTATAATTTCCTCATAAAGTAACTATTTAAAATCAATTGCACTAACTAGTTACTTTGTTCTTAATTAAGTAATAAAAATTTGCACTAAAGTAATCACATAAATACTACAAAGATACTTTACAGTACATTATAAAATAAATAAGTACTGTATACAAATTATAATAATCAGCATTTTTAAATTATGTTAATTAAGGTAAAAAAATTAAAAGTTTGAAAAATGCTGATTTCACTAAGTAAGTTTAAGTCAGTATATAAAATCATTCGATTAACTAGTGACCTAGTCAATGAGTTCAACGATTTTTCGAATTGTTTTTTTTTCTATAATTTTTAATTATATTCAAAAAAAAAAAAAAAATTTTAACTTAATATCCATGACCTCACGCAATAAAATACAAGTTTTTTTTTTTAATACCGTTATTTCACTTAAAAACAATAAAATTTAAAGTTAAACTTTAAAATTGAAATTGCTTGTTAAGTACTTTTTAAAGTTATTTTTTATGTTGTTGTTAATGCGAATTGAAGTAAAACGCAACGGAACATTAATTTAAAATGAATACTTTAAGTACCACTAAAGTTATTTTTCAAATGATTTTTGGATTATCCATTGAATAATTCAAATGAACGTTTTGTGGTTTTATGAGCCTTCGAAATTATTATTTTGAATTCCTTACAAACTAAGTACAAAATCACATTATAATTTTTGTACTTAGTAAGTCAAAAAATAAAGATTACTGATTAACTAATCTTGTTAGTGCTAATTTGACATTAGCCGGGTACCAAAGTAATTAAATTATGATTTACAAAAAAATAAAGCCAATTTTGAAAAATGAATCCATTGTAAGAATAAATACTAAGTAGATACTAACTCAGTACTCTAAGTACTCAAAAATATTTATAAAAATAATAAAAAATGGCAAACTTATTGAAATACTTAAATATCGATATTATTGGAAATATTTAACAATTTTAAAACTTTAAAAATTCTATCTATCGTATATCCAGGAATTCTAAATATCTTTTAAATAAATTTTTATTTAAAAATAAAAAAAATGTAAATAAATATAAAAAAAATTAAAAAAAAATTAAATAATATTTACCTTTTAAGTTTAAAAAAAAATTAAGTAAATAATTTTTTTTTTAATTTGTTTGTTTGTATCCAAGTATATAATATGTTTATAAATCCTTTGATAAACAAATTGTGTAAGTAACCATATATGTATACAATTGATATTATCAATCAAAAAATTTTAAGTATTTTTTTTAAATAAAATGTGTTATATATATTTTATATATTTTATTATGTAAAAAATAGAATCAAATTAAGTACAATTAATTTTTACTTTTTTTTTTATATACTTATATTATATAAAATATATTTATGATTAAAATGGAAATTAATCACGTTTAAGAGCACTCAATTCATTGCTTAAGTACACAAATAATTTAATTTTTTTTATTTTTTATTTTAATTAAATTTTTACACTGGAATTAATTTTTGAACACTTTAAGTATAAGAAATTTTAATTAATATTTAAAAATATTTGTTTTAAAATAAAATAAGTATAAAAGTAAAAGCTAATCACAGAATGAATATTAAAAAGATAAAGCTTAATTTAAGTATTTTTAGGCGTCAAGTCGTTCTTTTTTTAGTTAAACTTCGGAGTATTTAAAATCAGTAAGTATACGAGTACATAGTTGGTCAAAGCATCTAAGATTGAATAAGTACTTTACAATTTGTTTTTGAAAAAACCAACTGAACTGCATAGAAAATGAATTAAATTAATTTAGTTTTAAAAAAGTACTTGTCTAGAAAGTACTTACTTTTATTAAATCTACTTTAGTTACTTTTAAATTTTGCCAAAGTACTTATAATAAATTTTTGCAAAGTACAATGTTAATTATAAAAGTAATCATCATTCTTATAATAACCAATTAAAGTAACTCTTAAGTATATGAAATTTCCACATTCAGTAAGTAACTACTTACTTAGTTAATTATATTTTAGCATATTTTTGAAATTAAAGATAACAAGTGTAATCTATTGAGTTAAAACTTTTTAAAAAATTAAATCGTTAATATTTTACCAATAGTTTGTGATCTAAATTTATAATCTAGTCTAATTTTTTGTTAAAAAATCTTTAAAAATTTAGCTTAGTAACTTAAATACTTAAGTACCATAATATTAGTTACTTTAACGATTACATACCCTGTATTGTAGCTTAAACAGCTTTAACAAAGAGATTTTTACACAAAAACTAAATAAGTACTTATTCGCATAAATTAAGTATTTTAAAATATTTCATTCTGAGATTAGCTTTAATATCACTTTATAAGTAGTTTAGTTATATAATTATTTATTTTAAGTACTTATTACTTAGAATAAATTATTATTAATTTTTTGAGTAACTAACAATAAAATAAAATAAGTACAATATAAATTATTTAAATTAAAAAAAATTAAAATTAAATAATATGTTAAACTTAATTTTATGTAATATTTTTTTCACTCACTAAACAATTTAGAAGAATACGTGTATAATATAGAGATTGATTAAATTTTATTATTATTTAAATTTTTTTTTTTAATTAGTAATTAAAAATTTTGAATTAATTATTTTTATTTTTAATTTAATGATGGAAATATAAAAATTCAATTTTTAGTAAGTACTTATATAAGTATTGTAATTCACACACTAAATCAGTGTTATAAGATGTAAGTAACTATAAAAAATAAATAAAATTTAAGTAATAATTATATATAAGTAATTCTTCTCTTCTTTTTAACTAAAAAATTACTAATTAAAAATTTTTTTATTCAATTTTATTTTTCTGAGAAAAAAATATTAAAAATAAAATTACAAATGGTAACTAAGTACTTAGTTGAAAAATTATATTTTAAATGTTAAAAAATAAGTGACATAACATTCATATTCTGATTTCTTCACTTTATTTTATGTGATTTTTTTTTTTAAATTTTACATTTTTTTTAAATTATTTTATTATTTAATTTTTGTAATTTTTAGTATATATATAAGTAATACATATATATATATATATATATATATATATCTGTAATAAATAATAATTTAAAAAATAATAACTACAAGAAAATGCAATTTTTCGATACACTTTTTTGTTATGAGTAGATTTTTCGTTTTTTGATGTTTTTTATAATGCGAAAATCAATTCACTGTTTTGGTATACAATTTTAAGTTATGAGAATTTAATTATATGTAACTACTATTCGTATATATACTTTGTACTTGGTACATATATGCTTGGTATATATATAAACCAAAAATTATAAGTAATAATTATTTCAAAAATTAAAAAAAATGGAACATAAAAGTATAAAAAAAATTATTAATTGCATAGTTGCATGTATAACTTCAGTACAATTACTTATATAATTACTTTTTTGATATAGTTACTATATGAGATATTTCTACAATATGTAACTATGTGGCGTGTAATTGTACTATATTATGTTTTTTAAGATCATTCGGAGTTCCCAAAAAAACCGTTATTTTTCTGTACAAGATACAACAAATACATCTTTATGAACTATAAGTAATTGTATATTTCATACATGTATTTGATTAACCGGTGTTATTATTTAATAAGTACTCCTTCCTACCTTGAGTTTATTTAAATAAGTAACTAAGTATATTTAAATAATCTCAAATTTGGCTAGATGAATCAACTTTACTCAGATTGTTACAATTACATTTTTTGGAGATCTAGAACTTAAATATTTAATACATATTATAAAATGATTTTTTTGGTATACTTAAGTACTTAGATAATCTTAAATGTTTTTAATATGCTTTTATTCTAGATGAGGTAGTAAGTATATAGTTAAGTACTTCTTCTAATTTGTGATTGATTATGAGATTTTTATAAAAATGATTGTCCCGACTGGCAGAAGGAAAAATATCTCAAGAAATAACAAATGTTAATACGTTCATCAGGGACATACAATATTGCACAAAGTGTCTTACTTAAAAATATATTTTGTAAAATTACTTTACTTTTCAATATGATTGATGAGAATTATAATTTTGAATAGATAAATCACACCTGTCGCCTTTAATATGTATGTACGTAGTTACTTATAACAAATACTTATAATTTCAAAATTTTTTGACAATTAGAGAAATTTTAGTAGTATCATTATATATCAATCATCTAATATGGAAACATTTTTATTTTATAACTAAGTATGTATTTTTTAGAGTACTTATTACCAATAAGAAAAGTTATATAATTAAGTAAATGCAGGAATTACTTAACCATTTGGTTTATTTATATTCATGTATGGATATTAGGTTGTAGTATTATGTAATAAAAAATATAAGCAATTTTGCAAAATATTATAAGTACTTACTTTAATTTTTTTATATAAACTATAAGTACTTATCTTTTATTTTATTTTATTATATGAAGAAAATTCTTTATCATATAAAATGACAATCAACTTAATGTAAAATATCGTGTCATTTTACAATAAAGAATTTTTACTTATCCAGAATCAAATCAATAATGACCATGAAACTAAAGGTTAATACTTAGCGATCTGATACACGATAATAACTATTAAAATGTCATCCATTGTGTGACATAACACCACAATACATAAAAATGTCTGATTAGTTATTAATAATTCTTTTATAAGTATTCATTTTACTTTATCCAGTGACCTAGTTACTTAAGTTGCTTAGAAATATTTATTTTTAAAAAATTTTTAGACTTCATACAACATTTTATAAACATCCTTCTAACTTAAAACAAAATCCTTTAACAAAAATAGTAAGGACTCATTTGTTTTGAGTAAAGAAAATACTAAAATAAGTACTTAAGTACCTATGTGAGTTTTGATTAAATAATTTTTGAAAATATGTCTAAGCAATCAAATATAACCCTAATTAGGATAAATGTGATGTGTGATGATTGACAGGCGCTACTGCAGGTATTTTTTGTCATTGAAAGAAAAACCAATTAATTATTCCTTTTTTTATATTAATGAATTACTTATGTTAATAACTAAATATTTTTTAAAGGTTAAGTTATATAGTATAAAAATGAATATAATTATCAATGAGAATGTATTAGACACATACATATAATCAATGTACTCGTATAACTATATCAATATTCAAAATGTTGAACATGTTATAGGTACAATTGACAAAATTTGCATGACATGCCTAACTATATTGTTTTCTTTCCTAACCTTTTTTTCTGTCTTTTAAAACTTTTAAATAACTATTTTGAATTCTTGTCTTGCACAACTAAATTGTAAATTTTAAATTTTGCAACTATTAAAAGTAACAAAAAAATAAACAAATAAATAACCCTCATTAAGTAACGAATTTAAATAATAAAAATAACTATACTTAAAATTGGAACAAAAAAAACTAATTTTTTTATTTTAAACTAAACTTTATTTTAATTGGCAATGAATTTAATTACTTATTTATTAACATTAGTTTATTCGCAAATTTGATAAAAGTTAGTTAAATGTTATGTGTACCTGCATGTTATTTTGTTAATAACATGTTTGATTATATAATAAGTAAGTAACTAACATTTAGTTTCAATTAAGCAAGTAAATGTGCAAAGATTTAACTAATATGAAGTCAATAAAATTTTGATCCTCAAATAGAATTATATATTATTAAATTTAACTACTCGTAATTGTGAGTACACTCCAAGGGAACAAATAACACAACTTGAAAATTAATTGGTGTTTTGAAAATTGTGAATTAAAACTATTCGTAATAAATACGTAAAACATTAATTAATTAGAATAAGTACGTCCTAATGGGTTCTTCACTAAATGAAAACAATACCAAAATAAAAACTAACCAAATAAATTAATCAAAGAACTACTGGAGTATGAATATTAAGGAAATACATGGACTTAATCATTATTTTCTTAAAATTTAAAAATAATTTACAAAAAAAATTATTTGAACTAAGAAAATAAGTAATAAATTTAAATATCTATTTAAATTTAAGTACTTAATTATATAAACAAAATCAGAATTATTAGTCTAAATTAGCTTTTTTTGCAAAAATCTAACTTCTTATATACCTGAGTACTTATCAAATTTTTGCTTATACTTAGTTTTTGAAATGGCCAGTACTTATAACAAATTATAATATAACTTGGCAAACAAAAGTACTTATGACTTACAAATTACTGAAATAAACTAATCTTACATATTTAGTTATGCAGAGTACTTAGCTAGCTTAAAATATAATTGAGTAAGTAAGTACTTAGTTATGCATTGAAATTTGATATGAAGGTTTAAAAAAAAATTAGATTGAAAATCTATGGATAGGTAGATAGTTACTAAAATAAGTACTTGAAATATTCATCAACAATTTATGCATAAGTACAATTTTTTCTAAACTTAGAATTTTTAAGTATAGTATTACAGTAACTGAGTACTTACTTATATCTGGAATTATAAGGTTCTGTGTGAGCAACTAACTTTAAGCTTAAAATATATTTTGCGTATGAAAGGTAATTCTCAAATATTAAAACATTGTAAGTACTTATTTTTAAAGAAGTTTTACGAACATATTCAACAAATGTAATAAGTTAAAAAACATAATAAACCTATTTAATTAAATCGAATATATTTTAAGTTAAATACAAAAAGAAGAACAACTTGATACTAAAATGAAACAATAAAATACTAAAACTTTACCCACACCTTGTAAAAAATCCATAAACTTTATAGTTAACTATTTTTTTTTTGATTTTACAACTTTTTGCCGATTTTTAAAATACATTTAAAAAAAAAATCAAAATAAAAATCTATGACAAGACAAATTTTTACATTTATATATATATATACTTATATATATATATATATGTATAAATTATACAAAATTAAAATAAATTAAAACAGTAACAAAACAAAAATATGAAACAAAGTTCAACAGGTGAATTAACAAAATGAGTATTGTACTCGTATATATATAAGTACTTATGTATATATAAGTATAAAATAGCTATACATTTGTTTGTTAACCAAGTATTGACAATTATGAATTAACATAAAATTATATATTTACTCATGTTTGGGTGTAGGTAAATATATAGAATTGAGTAAGTACATAAAATAATAAAATCAGCTGAGTTTTAAAGCTTTTGCTTTTGGAATATTTTATTTTTTGAATACAATTTTAACCTGTTTTATTTGAAAAAGTACTTATTCATACATCTTTTAAATATAATATGTTTTCAATAAATAAAATATTTTTAACACACCCTATTTTTAATTTGAATTTTAAAATTTTTACAAAAACAAAATAAAGCACAAAAAATTTGATAAACAAAATAAGTTTTTTTTAACAATAAGTATAAATTAAAAAAAAAATTAATTAAATTTAAATAAACAAAACATTTATATATTGTGTACTTATGTACTAATGTATATGTATATAACACATATGGATATAAATGTAAAATTAAATATTGGAAAGTGCGAATTTTAAGTATAACTATTTGGTTTTGTTTTAATTTAAATTTGAACCAAAAATAAATAAGTAATCATATATTTAAATATGTGAGTACTTACTGAAATGGATATTATAAATTACAGATATTTTACATTCAGATTACGTTGTGTAAAACATGAAAAATTTTAGTAAAATAAAAAATTTAAATAAAATTAAACAAAAGTATTACTTATATGTTGAAATGATAAAAACAAATAAAACAAAAATGTATTCAAAGTCAATTAGTTAATTACTCGTAATAAAAGTAATAAAATCATTGAATAAAAAGCTATCTGTAATTGTATACGTGTATGTATGTATTCAACTAAATTAGAACAGAATAGGACCCAAAAAAATGTTTAAATAAGTAAATACAAATTATAACTTGAAAATTTTTAGAGTAACTAGAGGTTCATCATAGCTCCGGTAGGCTTTTAATTTTTATAAAATGAAGAACTTAAGCTTAAGTTTGTGATGGCGTTCATGCTGATTTAATGTATTTATAATTAATTAATTTTAGAAAAGTAATTAAGTACTTAATTATTTATAATATTAGGAAATAATTGAACTCTTCCTATGCTATAAGATTATAGTAGGAGGATTCTTATACAATAAATTTGTCAAAACATTTTTTTAGAATAAGAATGTATAATTTTGTCTTTTGATTACTTATAACTGATTACTTTGGAAATTTTGTTAAATAAAGAGATTTAAGTATTTATGTTTAGATATAAGTATTAATTATACTATGAAAGTAAAAAAATGTTTAAGTACTTAGTACTTATAGGTACTTATATACCTATAAGTGTTAAGACTAAGTAACAGCCTAATATTTTACTTAAGACTAAATCTTGAGTACTTGACTAAAAGCACGTAAATTTTTAAGTAAAATATAAGATTTTATAACTACAGTACCTAAGTCGTTAATATGAAGTTAAAAAAATTTTAAAAAAATCTTAGTTCCAGTAATCAGTTAATTACTTAAGCTTTTAAAGTCACCTATAAAATAACTGGATAACTAAGAACAAGCAAAGCAAATTATTCATGAAAAATGCAAGTTAATAGCTTTATTTAAAAAGCATTAACTAAGTAGTTATTTATGCAATACTTAAATATCTTAATTGTAGTTTCTATTACATAGACTATAATTTATTAATTTTATAAGTACTTAGTACTTATAGTTAATTACTTTTAAAAAAATCTTCTTTAGTTCGATCCTGTTAAGAGTTATTTAATGTATTTGAAATAAAAACCTAATCGTAGAACATAAAATATAAACATATATAAAATTATATATATGTATATATTATATATATATATATATAAGTATTGTACATGCTTTAATATATTGAATAAATTGTAGGTGAACTTTTTTTTATGTTAAACAATTTTTTATTGTTTATTTACGTGCAAAATAAAATAATATTAATTGCCATACTATTATGTATAAATTATATACAACTTAGTAAGTATATACGAGTATATATAGATTTATATATTGTTTAAAAGAAGGCGCTTCACCAAAACTAAAAGTAAAAACTATTTTGATATAACTAGAGAATCTAATTATAATAGAGGAAATATTTAAATAAGTATTTAAGTACTATGATGTACTTATACTTAGATAAACTTATCAAATTTAAATTTAATTACAAAAGTACTTATACTTGTATGTATATATATACGTATACTTATTTTATTTCAAATTCAAATATATACATACATTTTTATATAACTTATAAAGATGTTGCGATATACATATAATTTATATGTAAATATATTGCCATTTTTCGACATTGAAATATGAAACCATTTAATTAAAGTAGCAATTTTTTAACAATTTTTTATTACACAAATTTTATTTGATTTTTTTTTTTGCGCAAAAACTAATAAAAAAAATAAAACATAAATTTTGATAAAAAAAAAAACATTGTTATTAAGCATGAAATTTTCAATTTTATTCGTTTTATTCTTATTTAATCACTGGTATAAATATAGGGGTGTTTAAAATACAATAATTAACTTTATTATCTTCAATTATGATTTAATTTAGAAGGTATAAATTAATAATTACTTAAGTATACAACTTTTGAATTGATATATGAGTTGATGTTATGTATTCTATATAATAACTAACTATATTTAATATAAATAATATACCACAGATTCAAGGACATCTTGTTTTGAATAGTTCAAGGCTAATATGATAATATACTTTCTCTTATCTTTAAGGTGATATAATGTCAACATATATATATATTTGATACAAGGTTCATTCTTTATAAATTAGAACTGGTATATATTTATACTATAATTAATTATTCAGAATACTTATTAGAAAATATTTTAAAAAAACAAACAATTTAAATTTAAGGAATCATTTCATAATATTATTAATAAGTAGGTGGATTAAAAAATTAATAGATTTTTAAGGAATATAAAAAAAGGTGATAGAAATGAAAATAGTAACTGAAAAGATTTAATGAGATTTATTTAAAATTAAGAATTGGGTACTTCATGTTGGTATGACTAAGAACATAGTAAAGTGTCACATGGATCAGTCATAGGCAAGTTTTTACTTAGTTTTTTTTTTTTAATACAAAAAAAAAGTAAGGAATCTAAAGAAAAAAAATTTGTGCAACGACTCATGATGAGTGTAAATGATAAAAAGAGCTTAAAAGTGCTAATCATTGCAATTACCTTAAACTTGATTACAACTGAGTACTTAAGATGAAAATTTTAATTTTTTACTTAGGGTTTGGATCATAATTAAATACCTATTAAAGATCTTAAAATAGGTACTCAAGTACTTATATGTTGAATATTTTTTTTCACAGACTAACTGTCTAGGCTTTCTATACCTATAAAAGTACATAAGGTCCTGAATATATAAACAGAAATAAAATCTTAACGAATTCGACACAAAATTAATGCATTAGATAGTTAGTTCAGTACTAAGCTTTATATTTAAAAACATTTAAGATTTCAATAAATCCAATATAAATAGTTTTGTATTTGAATTTTAAAGTAAGTAAGTACTTTTACCTGAGTTTGAGAGTTATTAATTTTTTTTTATATTATTGAATATAGAATTACATATTAATTATTGATTAACATCACTCGTCACCTGTTAAAGATCTGAATATAAAGTTCTTTATTTACTTAGGTAACTTGTAACATGGACTAAGTACTAACTAAATTATATCATTCTTTTGTATCAACATTAGTATAAGTACTTTGTTTAAATAAATATAAATCTTTTAGAAAAAATCTCAAAATTCGAAAAATTTTTAATTTTATGACTTTTTGCTTTTAATTCATTTATAAAATTGAAGCAGTTCCAAATTTCAACTTTTAGCTCGTGCATTCAACAAAAGAAAGATTTATAATAAAACATTTTACTAAAATAAGAATCTAAGTAAATATAAAGCAAAACTAAAGAGTCATTTAATTTAATTGGAAAGTATAGATGAAACCAAAATTCACTAACTACAACAATAACAACAAAAAAGAAGGATGGAAAATGAGAAAAATTAAAAAAAAAATCAACACCAAAAAAATTATTTTGAATGGAAAAATTTTTAATTTGATTTACAATAAAAACAAAATTTTTATAGATAAATTTCACCTTGTTTCGAAAAAAAAA
Organism: Dolichopus griseipennis; assembly: GCA_963082915.1. Lineage (NCBI taxonomy): Eukaryota > Metazoa > Arthropoda > Insecta > Diptera > Dolichopodidae > Dolichopus > Dolichopus griseipennis. The sequence continues at coordinate 5,991,761 of OY720442.1, forward strand.
AAAAAAAAACAAAAATATCTAAAATCATTTCAGAATTACTTTTAGTTATACTTTTAGATACACTACTGTCTATATTTGTATGTTATTTACAAAATTGAAAAAAAAAAATTTATAGATTTATATTCTTATGTTCCAGCATTTCTTCTGAAACGAAAATAGAACTTCAAAAGAAAATTTTAAAAGAATTCTATACTTTCAATGCTATAAATTGTATAAATCTACTAGTATATATATATATATATATATATATATATATATGCTTTTAGTTGTAGGGTTCTTATTTCTTAAGAACACTGCTAATTATTGAAAAAAAAAATACTTATGATGAGAAAAATAAAGGGGAAAAAACGTGATTATTTGTAATCTTTTTGTTTTTCAATGTGAAAATATCTGAAGTACTGTATTTTTCTTTGTAAGATTACTAATACTTTATTTCATTGCAAAGAAGTATAAATATATGAGAAAATTTTATTCTAAGAAATATTGGTATATTATCAATTGAAATTTTCACTTTTCATAGAAAATTATACGTGTATATACTTGGAAAAGCTTTTATAATAATTTAAAATGATTTACTTAATAATGAATGAAATTAATTTTTAAATAATAAATCAAAAAGTAGATTAATAATAAATAAGTACTGTACTTATTTAATAAAGTTTAAATCAATAAAATAAGAAACATTTAAAAAAAAAACTATGTCACTTTCACAAATAAGACACGTTTTACGTTTAATTGTATAATAAACTTTTACGATATCTTCATCATAACGATGTCATACAAACGACAACCCCTTTTTTATAATTACGTATTTTCAATATTCTAATAAGAATATATTTATTAAGTACTTAGGTACTGAGTAATTTAATGTGAGATTCCTGTAGGTAAAAACACAATTAAAAAAATATATCTTACATCATTTCAGAGAACAAATCCAAATCTCTTCATTTTTTTTTATTTATTCCTGAACATTTTATAATTACTTATGTGATATTATATTAAAAATAAGTACATAGAGTCAGGATAAAATTTTTGCATTAAAATTTGTAAATTTAAGAGTCGCATCGCAGGTACAACTGTCGTATAGGTATTTCATTTTATAGTGCATTTGCACACATTCAAAGGTTATTTTAATTGTCACATGGTCGAATGATTTTTATAATGGAATGGAACAGATGTTGTTGCATAAGTACATATGTTTTTTGAAATATGTTTTCATTAGATCAAGGTAATATTGATTTTTATATTTTGTCCTTTTTGATAATAGTAAAATTTATAGTTTATTTTTAGGTTTAATAATTTACAATGATTGATTTATGAAATGTATAACTAAGAATTAAATTACCTTAAAGAAAAAGAGGGTAAGTAGTTAAGTACCTACATTATAAATAACATCTTTCAAGAATTTTATCTAATTATTGGAATTGATTTAATGAGAAGTTACTTGAATAGTTATCAAAGATGCAAAATAGGTATTTAGTTCAGAGCAAGTAGTCAATCAAATCCAGTAACTAAATAACTTAACTAATATAAAAGTTTAATTGTTCCTCAGCTAATATTGCAGAGTTATTTATTATATCTTGCGTTAATTTTAAGGCTTCAATAGTTACTTATCCAAATGTTTCCCTCTGGCAGTGTAACATTGTATTCATAACATTCAAGTTTATTGTTTTTTGGTTCTTTTGAAAGCTAAAATATCAAGGCATACTTATAATATAAGTAATACCAATAGTTACAACAATATTCATGGTGTTGTATATTTGCCACTTTTGGTGATTATTCCAATTAGTATTGACACAATACAATTTCATCGTGTGTATCATACTAAAAAACTTTTAAATTAAATTAAAATGTAATTTTCAAAATGAATCCATTTTCCATATAAACTTCAGAATTATATTCACCGATTCCCCTCATTTTACATATTTTTTAACTCTAAAAAAATATTCAAAAAAAAAAAAAACTTATTTACGAATTCATTTTATATTTACAATTTACCAATTCAAATAGGTATACAATTCGTAATAAAGATACACCTATAATTTTCCATAAAATCAAAAATTATATATACATATATACGTATGTACCAATGTATTTTAATTTCATTCCAGTACAATATAAAATATTTCGATGTATAAATCGAGACTCAATAATATCCAATGTTCCAATTTATATAAATATAATAAAATATTTTTAATTCATACGAAATATTCCAATTAGTTTTGTTTAGATTTGATATTTTTTTTTTTTGTTTTTTTTATCAATTTTGCTTATCAGCAAAAATTTTGTCAATAGGGATTTTTTTTTTTTCCACAGTATACAAAAAAAAAAGACGACGATAAAATAACAATAGAAAAAAATTTTTTTTTATAATAAAACATTTATTGTTTATTCCAAGGCATTCGGTTTTTTTTTTTTTGAGCTGATAAAATTAAAAAATTAAAATTAAATTAAAATTGCAAGAAATTATACAGAATAGAGAGCCTTAATTAAAATAATTTATAATAATAATAATAGAATCTGATTAAAATATTTTATTACTCATACGTACAATAAAAAAAAAAACCTAAAATTTATTTTGAAATTTTAATTTAGGGGGAAATAAAATAAGAAATTAGAATAATTTTACTATTTTGTTCCATTTTTAAAAATTAAATTTAAAATACACCTTGTGTGTGTGTTTTTTTTCAAATTAAATTTATATTTTTGATTGAATACGTAATTAAATTCTCAAAATTTATATCTAGGTATATATATATATATGTATGTTTAAATAAAATTATTTCCTCAAAATTAACTTAAAAATAAAAAAAAATTAGAGCAAAATAGAGCAACCGAAACTAAAAACGTGATTTTTATTAAAAATTTTTAAATTTTGAAATAAAAATTTCTTCAAATAAACTATAAAGCAAATTTGTATTTTTTTTTTTCTATAACTAATTACACTTTTATTTTACATACTTTATTTTCCTCAATATTTTTTATATTATATTTTTCTTTTCTAAATTAATTTTTATAATTTTTGCACAGAGTATAATTTTACGATCAAATTACAGAAGAAAAATCACAATTTATATTTTTTTTTTTAATTTAATTTTTTTTTTGAAATTGAAAAATAAAGAGCGCGGTTGTCAAAAATAAAATTCTCCACTGTTATCTCAAAATTCTTTTTTTTGTTTTTTTTTTTTTTTATATATTTTTATTCTTATTTAGAATTTTTTTTTATTTGTAACTTCAAACTTCAAGTATTTTGTATTATTTAACTTTTTTTTTTACAAATATTTCACTATTTCTTGAATATTAAACACAACACATGAAATTTTCTGAATTATTTCAATTTAATTTTAAAGTTTTTTTTTTTTTCAATTTAAAACTTTTTAGAAGGAAGCCGTAAATAAGTATATATATATATATGTATATATGATATGTATAAAAAATCAAAAAATATAAAATCACGATTTACGCGAATGAACGAAAAAATAAATATTATAAATTTTTTATTCTTTACACAAAAATTTTTTATTCTTATTTACTTTTTTTAATATCTGTACGAAATTTTTTCGTTGTTATTTTATTATTATTTTTTTTTTTTTGCTTTTTAAACCCTTTTTAAATTTCCAATAAACAGCAGAAATACACAAATAAAATAATAAAAACAAAAAAATTGAAAATACATTCAACGAACGCGATTCCTTCTTCAACTAGATACTAATAAATTTTGACTGTTGTTGGCTGGCTGATTGCTGTTTCTTCTAGAGAGCTGTCAATATAATAACAAAAACATAATACAAAAACAACAAGACTAGAAAAATCAAAACAACAAAACGTAAACGACTACTCTACAAACTTCAAAAAAAAAAAAATAAAGGAAAAAAAATGATATTTTTACAACAACAAAACAATTAAATAACCAGCTGATGACAAAAAAAAAAAAAACGGCTGACCTAAACTGACATTTTGAATACCCAAACAACACAGCAGCAACAGAACAGTCACACACAAAGAGAAATGAACGGAATTGAGACACAAAAGAATATACAAATTATTATGTATTTTATGACAAAAGAAAAATCTTGTATTTGTTTTTTTCCAAAAAAAAATTAAAAAACAAAAAACCCAGATAACAATTTAAAAAAAAAATGTGTTTAAAATGTCATTTACAAGATATTTATTAATATTTATAATATATAATTATTGCATGGTATTTTTAACATTTATGCATTATTAAATAACTGTGTGTCGTGTGCGTACAGTGTAACCTATATTAAACAATATTGAATTAATAAATAAATTAGCAAGTAAATTTTAAAAAAAATTTTACATTAGTTTGCGATTATGTACTTTACTTTATTATTTATAAATTACACCATATTATTTTTTAATATTTACGGAATAATTTCTATATAATTTATTATTATTATTTAAAACTATATATATATATATTTATATATATATATATATCTAAATAATTTATAATATAATATAACTTATTAAAAATAATATATTAAAATTATTTTATACAAAATTTTATTTCACATAATAAAAAAATAAATTTCATTAATTGCTTCCTGGGTAATTGAAAATAAAAAACAAAAAATATATTAAAAATGAAACACGGCAACAGTGTACACAAAGTATAATTATTTTATTTTGAACATCATGGAAGGAACAAAATGGAATTAAAAAACATGGAATGAAGATGGAGAATGGAGAAATAATAAAATCAGCTGCTAAAAATGAAATGGAATACAATGCTGCCATTGTATATATTTTTAAGACACATTTTTCTTTGTTTATCAACTGTCTGATTTAAAAAAAAAATGAAATACAAAATACAACAAACAGTTAGTATATTTTTTACCGTTGATTGTTGAATTGAAATAAATAAATTTGAAGATTAAATTTAAATTAAAGTTGTTTTCTTATACCAGTTTAAACTTTAAATGTATATTTTTATATTAATAAATTACTTTGATAACTTTTTTATTATAATAAAATTTCTAAATTTTTTTTTATTTAAAAATAAATTCAGTCAAGCACAATATTTTTTAATTAATTTTAAAGGTTAATTGAAAAATTCAAAAAAGTAAAGTATTATTAAACATACCTCAATATCAAAATCCCATTCTGGTGATGGTGAACGATCACGTTCATTTGTTGTTGAACCTTGAGCAGGAGAACCATGTGGTTCTTCTGGTATCACAGCAAACCTACCTCTTTGTAAAAGTGGGGAAGTTGGAGCACCATAATTACCTAAGTAGTAATAAATAAAGTAAATAAAATAATAAATTAAATAACAAGAAACTGTTATATTAAAAATTGTTTATGGAGTTTCTACTTTAAAAAAAAAAAAACTTACTTGTTGGCATAAGACGAAATCTTCCTAATGTTTGTTCTGGTGGTCCAGTTGAAGGTGATGTTACACGAAATCTTCCATGCCTTACTTGTGAGGAAACCTCATCAAGTAAGGCAGCTCCACCTCCCCCGCCTCCACCGCCGCTACCCGGACCATCGTTCACATCTGTAAATTAAATATGAAAAATATAATATTTTAATCAAATTTCTCAATCAAAAGCTTTTTTTTAAATATTTATATATTAATCATTTGACACAAATGGTGTTTTAAATAGTTTTTTAATATAAAATTTTAATAGTGAAACCCCCCTCAAATTTTGTTAGAAAATCCCCTGTATTTAAATTGTGACCCTAATCATAAAGTAATCTTGCACCTTTGTCAGAATTTCGTTTTTTTTTCTAACTTTCATTTACGAAATCCCATAATTTGTTTTATTATACAAACTCATACTCAATTTAAAATGGGAACTATATAGTTTAAAATTAAATAACCTTAATTAATTATAATAAAAAATTTTATTACTCAGGAAGATAATTTATTTAAAAATAATTTTTTTTTCAAATTCATTCTAAGAAAAATGATAAGTAATAAAATTAATTAGGTCAAAAGTTTTTGTTCATGAATTATTTCTAAAATTTATTTTATAGATACTATTAAAATAAATTAAAAAAGTATAAACCCACGATAATCAGCTAAAAAATTTTCATAAGTATATAAAGTTGTATATATATATCAGAAATATCTGTTTTTGATTATTAAAAATGGAAATTATTCATCCAAAAAAATAACTATTTATAACAATAGTCCCCATATTTCACCTGGACTTATATTATTAAAATTGAGAACGAGAGCACAAGGTATAACGAAAATTCAATGTGCATAAGATTTTCTTTTTAGGAAAGAGAAGTAGAAAATATGGATACTAAATTTATAAAATACCTACTGGTTTTTTCATATTGTGAGAGAAGTCAGGACACTTGGTTATGTCAGATATATTTAATGAATAACTTATTACCAAAACACTTAATGGTAAGTTCATTAATCAATTTAGGATTTCCATTTCAATTAATGGTATGGTAGGTAAGAAAAGATTTCCAAAAAAATGTTATTTAATGAAATGCAGTTTTAAATGGAACTATTTCAGATGGTGGAAAGGACTAAGAATTATTTAGTGAAATTAAAAGTTCCAAAAAATTTGTAATATTTGTTTAGTATTGGTTTTATTCTTAAAAATTGATGCCACTTAACATTTTAATGTGGGTTTATATAATATTCCACTTTTTTCTAAATATTAGTATCCATTATACAATTGTTATATTTAATATATTCAATGAAATGTAAATTGTAAATCAGATTAAGTCTCAAGAGATTTATTCTTATTTACAAGTTAACATTTACTTAAAAGATTTTTTATTCATATTGTTCTACAAAAGAAGGGCACTATTCCATTACTTGGAAAAATTAAGTTTTATTGTTTTATGTCATTACTTATTATTATTTGCATTTTAGATTATAGTTATTACTTATTACTAATTAGTTACTCATTAGTTATGTGCCTTAATATAATTTTTGAGAGAACTTTTATTTGGATTCGCTATTTGTTTAACGCATTTGAACCATCTTTAAACCAAAACTCATTTTAAGATTTCTAGAACTCCATTAACTTTTTTCAACATTATAAATAATATGTAATTTTGTATTGGACGTTCTCATGTAGGTTTTATATGAATTCAAATCATTTATTTGATATTGCTCTTTAAGCAAAAAAGTAAGCACTACTACAGCATAATTTAAAAAAAATTGTAAATAATTTTGAAGTTCTGATGAACTGATGTAAATAATCAAAAAAAAAAACTTTGAATGAATCTTAAAAAGTCCAAAATATTTACCAGATTTGCAATTCAGAGAATATTTATAAGGAAAAATTATAAATAATAATATTTTATCCCTGAGGCATTTATTGTGAATCACCAGAATTTTTCAAATATAAATTAAGATATTTCAATTTGTATGCTGGAATTTTAATGTTAATTGGATAAGTGCTGCCCCTTTCAAACAAATATTAATATTGAAAATTGATATAACACTTATTTTACTCGTATGCTTTGGTTATTTTTCAAATTACTTAATTTTAATTATTTTTTTATGACATGAATGTTAAATGTTTTATTTGAATTTTTTTTTTTTATTTTTCAAAATATTTAAATGAAATTCATTTTTACATTTTATGTTTGATAATTTAATTTCATATAAAATCTGTTCTGATAGAAGAAGTTAATTAATTGTAAATGCCTGAATGGAAAATGTACTTACACATATACATTTGAAAATAAAGTAATTACTTTTACATAATACATGTAATTTTGTATGTATATGTAAAATAAAATTTAAAAAATAATTAAATTTTTAAAGTTCATAATAATTTTAAAATTAATTTGTATTTGGTACATGCATCTTTCGAGTACAGCCTAGAAATATGCAATAAAATAAATAAATTAAAATATAATATTTTAGAAAGTTATATAGGTGGACCAACGACAGCATTTTTATATGTAATTGCTATCTTATTTGAGCCATTGTGAATAGCTTTCGATAAGTGCAATAAACTCCCACTTTAACTCTCTTTAATTGTAAGTATTTATCCACCATATTTGAAGAGGATTTGATACAACTTCTTAAAAATAGTACAAGTCTTTTACTCTAGAACAAATCGAAAGATTAACTATGTCGTATAATTTTTTATTCAATTGATATTTTTCACTTTGCTAGTTACAAATACCTCCTACACGCTCTAAATTTCTTTTTTCAGTACTAGATAAGCCAAGTAAATTGGTTTTTTAATTCTATAATAAAAACTATAAAATGTCAAAAATTTAATCTAGCAGAAATTTTTATACAGAGTGTGCTGCAAGTGTTATTCGCAGTGTGCTGCAGTGTTTATAGTTTAATAAAGAAGAAATATGTCAGAAATTGGACTGTTGTACATTTGTGTAATTTGAATTCAACGCTTTCCTCATATTCATTAATGAATGAACCTTTCCACGTTGCTTCGAATAATTTAATGAACCCAATTACATCTTTTATTTTTAATTGAATGTTGAAGAATACCTATCTTCAGAACCGTTAGATATAACCGTTCAAAACCGTTAGTTTTTATCTATTTGAGATTATTATACTAGGGTTCACCCTGTATATTAAACTGCTACTATTCATGTAAAAACCAATCTATAATAATATCTATGTAAAGGATTATGTATATATATATATAATTTTAAAAGCTTCTTTTATTTAATTTATAATGAAAATTAATTTTTATTTTATTTTGTTTTTTTTTTTGATTTTTTTATTCAAGATTTGTTTAGACTGCACCTTTCCATTATGAATTCTTCAACTGAAATTAAAAGGTAAATATTTATACGGTAAATGTATATGAGTGATATTTTATTGAGTTTTCAATATCTTTATGGGATTATTAAATCGATTTTTGTATTTTTTGTTTTTTTTATGTTTTGTTTTCCTTCATCATTTCCGTATTTTTTTAAAAATTTTATTCTTGTATTGGTAATTTGCAATATAGAGATAATTTAAATGAAATTGAAAATTTTTCAGTGGTTGATTTTTTAAAATTAAAAATGGAAATTTTTTGCATATAGAATTTATTATTGGAAAATATTTAACAAATTTTAGATAAATATTGCATAATAAACTTAATTTTTTTAAAAAATGGTTTTGACGATAAGGGCTAGGTGACCAGGACCCTATTGCACTAACAACTTATCACTAATGAAATAAACAAATTATCAAAATATTTGTTGCATCAAAACCAAGGTTGTAAATGAGCGGACTCAAATACCAAACTCAACTCATGGCTAAACTCAAATGATGTTGCGATACATATGCGCTCACCAAAGGTTGAGTGGACTCAAATGTTGAGCGGACTCAAAATTCGAGTTAAGCGATGAGTTGAATCGAAAATTGAACTTTTTACAACCCTGATTAAAACCATATTTGACAACAAACAAATGAAGTTTGATTAGTAAAAATCACTCACTTATCAAAAAACAATTACTTAGTCGTATTTCATAGTCGTGGTTCACTGGTTGGTAAAATAGAGTTTTGATAACAATTTTGACTGATATAAGATTGTATAATTCTTATGACTTATCAGTTATGAAAAACCATTATACATTTCTCAAACCCTAGTATCTATTACAACTTATTTATTACTTTTACAAACTATTAGTACATCTTTTTGTTTAATACTACCACTACTGTATCATAGCACGTCACGTGATCAAAATATATGTTTATGAATTTATTTTTAAATAAACATTAAATTTGTCTCATTTCATATTTTTCTAGACAATGTTTAGTTTATAAGGCAGCAAAGAAAACTGAAACCTATTAATCAAATTTGTGTTTAAAAATAAGTTTTATTATCATGTTTATTTATAAGTTTTATTTGTTTTTTTTGTATTTTTATATTGTTTTGTCATTTACTAAACGACTGATATTTGACACGCTATCAACAATTGGATAATCTTTTCAATAAATTGATTTCTGTAGATATACACAAATTGTTGTTTATTAAAGTTACCAGACATGTTTCCTCCAGTTAAGGTCAATGAATTATGGGTTTATCTAAAGTTAAGATTTAAAAGTTGCAAAGTTAATTTAAACAATTTTCAATGAATTTGACGGAGCTTATTTGAGTATAAAAAATTATTTTTTCAGGTGTTTTCTTATAATATTTATATTTATTTTTATGACATATATTTGACATTTGACAGCGGAAATTACTAATTTTTTTTATTTTAAATTTCTTAAAGTGAAATTGTAATGAAAATTACTTTTCTCAGTCATGTTTGTTCAAAAAACTTACGATCTGCGTGGAGATCGAATTTGTATTCTCTTAGTTGATACGCCAGGTACTCAACAATTACCCTTCCGCTGCACCTGATCTATGTCTGCAATTTTAACACAATTTGAAACCATTTTAACACATTCACCAATGAAAACTTTATTTCAAACTTAATAAACAATAAATTAAAAAGATATTGTCTTTATTCTGAAAACTTACTACCGAAAAGTTTCGTTAAAAAAATTGCATACTTAAAGGGGCCAAAACATTTTTTACATTTAAGAAAGTAAAAATAAACGTTGAACATTTAAAAACTTGAAAATAAATTTTGTAAAAATACTTTTCTTTTTATGTATTCAATGAAAATTTGCAAAAGGAAATTTAAATACTAATTATTTTATAAAATACCGTTATTTAAATTTTTTTTTTTGAATTTTCTTTTCTCTGTCTCCGTTTGTTTTACTCTAGAGTGCATTGCATAAAATTAGATCTTTATTAAAACCAGACTTTAAAGAAAACACGTATCACTAATGACGATCTTAATAAAGACCCAGTTTAAAACTTTACTAAGTATATAGTACTATAAAAATAGTTCTACAACCAATTAAACTTTTTTAATGTTTCCTAATACTTAATTAATTCTTTGAAACTAAAATAAGTCTACATTTAATAATAACTGTTGTTTTTTTTTTTTAACTTTCATTCAGGGGGGGAGGAAATTATTACATAAAAGTTATATCGTGAGAAAAACTCATTTCCGTAATGACTTCAGTTAAGATATATATATACTTGTACAACATCAATTTTACTATATGTCCATTTAAAAATTTTTATATAAGTAGTATGAAATAAATGCATTTGTGTATAAACAATTTGTAACATATGCTCTTGAAAACATGCAATAACAAATAATGCTCGTAATATATACAATAACATTTTGTTGTTTTTTTTTGTAATATAAAAACATTTTGGTAAAAAAAATTTCATTGAAATATACATGACATAATAGTCAGTCAGGCAGGACTCACTTTTTTCAAATTTTTTGTTTTTCTTATAGTTTTGGTTAAATTCGTCTTGGTTTGGATGTGGTATGGTAACTATATTACTATTACTAATATAACAATTTATAATAGTTATAAAAACTTTGTTAAATAGTCTTAATACACATGTATACATTGTATATATCGCATATATGTAAATTTTATATTATAATGTTCTAAGTGATTGCAACATATATTATTTAAGAACTCCTTGGTTTTAAAATTCAAATATGTAGTGAATGGTAAAAATTGCAAAGTTATGTAATTAAACTAATATATATGTATTAGATATTAAATAATAGTTATACATATTTTAATTTAGATAATAATTAAAAATATAGAAGTATAAGTTTTAAAATTTTAAAAGTAATATATATGTATGTAGGAAAATATTACACCAATATAAAAGAAGGGATCTAAAAAATGAAGGATATAAAAGACTATATTCTTATGTTCAATAATTAAAAAAATTGTTCTACTATTAATAACTATATTTAAATTTTTAATTGTATTTGTAAAGAACCCTTTCTTTAGTATGGGGTTGTTTAAAATTCTGAATATTGGGATTGGCGCGAATTATGATTGTAATACATACGACAATCATAATAATTGTTTTAATAAATTATTTGAAGCACGTTATAATTATTTTTATACCTTTGCTATTTTTTAAATAGTAATTTAAAATGCAATTTCTATTATTAAAGAAAATTAATTATCATGAGGGGTTTATTTAAAAAAAAAAAAAAAAAAAACCAAACGACTTTGTCATAACATCAACTGTAAATGCAAAGAATTGAATTATACTTTTATAATTCAATAACTGGCATTAAGGAACAAGTTTTAGTTTATAATACTTAAATAAAATATTTAAAAAAGAAAAAAAACCCTGAAAAATATTTAGTAAATATTTAAAAATATTACATATATTTAAATTAAAACCAAATTAACTCACCATTACGATGTGAACGCCAACTTGATTTTTGTGATGCCGTTGTTGAGAAAATTTTGACACTTAATTAAAAAACTACTTTTTTTATATTAAAGAATTAAAGCCTAATTATTTTAATTTCACTAAATTATTTTTATTAAATTGGTGTTTAATTTTTTTTTTATTTAAAATTCTATTTTCAACACTTGGTTTCTTTTTTTTTAATATCACTATTTTTTAAAGTATAATTACTTTATTTTTAAGAATTTTAAAATAAATAAATAAATTTTTTTTAAATAATTATAATTTATTTAATTTCATAGAATTTTATAATTAATTTCATGACTTTCTTTTCATATCAAAATAAATATTTATAATATATGCTATAATTTTCATAAATTTTCTTTTAATTATTTAATTTTAATTATTTTTAATTAATTATTTTATTTTTTTAATTATTTTTAATTAATTAATTACTTTTAATCATATTATTTTTTTTTTTTTAAATTCAATCTAAACGTTAGATTTTGTATAATTTAATATTTCCTATGAAAACTTTTATTTTTATTATTTTGCTTTTTTTGGATAAAACGCAATAACTCCAAAATTTTCATTAATTTTTTTTTCTTATTTTCTTAATTTTTTGTTTTTGTTTTTTTTTTTCTTGTAATTTTTGTTTTTGTATTTATTGCATACAAAAATTTTCAAATATCACAATATACTTTTTTTTTTTATACTTTGAAATTTAACACCAATAAAGAAAATGGGAAAATCAATTTTCTTATTTCTTTAACACTTTTTGGTATATACGAGTATAAGAACCATAGAAATTTAAAATAAAAAAAAAAGTGCACTTTTAAATTTCCCGTGATTTTCCCGTTATTTTTTTTTTTTCTTATTTAATTTTCTTTTAACCTTTTTATTTTTTATTTTGTATTTTGTTTTGTATTTAAAGGTTTATTCACTTTTGTACTTTAAAAGCTTCTAAATAAAAAAATGAAAATATAAAGAAATATATGTTACATACAATATTACAATATTACATACAAATTTGAATAAATTGTTCTTTTAAAATTCTTTAAAGTGTTTTTAATATAATTATATATTTAATAAATATTTATCTTAAAAATATTTAGAATTCTTTTATAAAAACTAATTATACAAAAATTTATTAAAAAAAAAACCAAAAAAAAAAAACAATTAAATCTTTAGTACAGCTACAAAAAATTAAAAAAAGACCGACATAATAAAAATAAGAAAAGGATTTTCGCGCGCGTGTTCTGCTAGAAAATTCTTTCGTTACTGCAGACACAAAGAATACAAAAAAAAAAATGAAAATAACAAAAAAAAAAAATAAAAATTTGAAATTTGTTTTTTTTTTTACATATTTCCGTTTTTATTGCATTTTATTATATAATATATCATATACTTATATAAATGTAAGTATATATTTATATGTATAAATATATTTTGTAAATTGGTGTATGATTTTTCAATAATTATTTTGATTTAAAACATTGACTTTATATGCATTATAATCAATGTTGTATCAATTGTTCATTGATGGTAAGCAATGCTCACCAATTTATTCAATTTTATATATAATATGTTGAGATATAGTTTTATTATATAAGATAATCTTGTGTTCTACGAAATAAAAGTTATGATCTTAAAAAAAAACACATATAAAATGTCTTCGGTATAATCTTTAGATTATAAGTAGTTCGGGGTTTGTGTAAGAGTTTCCGAAAAATTATAATAATATAGTAAGAAACTAAAAGTTGTAATGAATTAAAAATAAATTTTCAAAGTCAAGTAAAATAAAAATTCAAAAAATAAAAAATAATATAAATAACTCGTAAAACAACATTTTGCTATGTTTTATTTGAGTTACTTCTTTAATATATGACGGACAGACAGGGATGGCTTAATTTAAAATTCCTAACTTAAAAATTTAAGAAAATATCAAATTTATTTTAAAAAGAAAATCCTTAATATGGAAATTATGAGGGATTAATAAATATAACTTGTAAAATAGCTAGGATTAATTTAATAATCAATAAGTAAGTAAACCGCTGCCACAGATCCTGATATGCAACATTCCAAAACACGGCATTGAAATGCATACTATACGACAATATCATAGAAAAACTGAAAGTTGTCAAATAAATATATAATCAAATTTTAATTATACTTTTAACAATAATAACAAAATTTTTCCGATTTTCACAAATTTCCTATACTTATAGATATATGTATAATAAAAAGATACTATTGCATTTTATCATATATTAATTTTTTTTTAAAAATAACTCCTGCACTGAACTGAATTTCCATATATTTTTATTTAAATTCATACATATTATAAGTACTCAGTACTGTATACGAACACATTCATTCATACATCAAATTTTTTTCTGGGATATACATTTATAAAATGCATTTAATTTTTTTCCAAAACATATTATTAAGAACATGCATTCACTTACACACACACACACGTTCGTATTTACAAAAAATAATACAAAATAAAAACAAAATAAATAGAATAAATTTTTCGCTTCGCAGAATTTTCATTTCGCATTTTTTTTTCTATTTTTCAACATTCTGCATTTTTCGCCGTAAAAGAAATTACAACAGAGAAGAAAATGCACCGCATTAAAAATCAAAAAAACAAAAAACATAAAATCAAATAATGATGAAAATAACGGTACAAGTTGTGTAGTGCAAAAAATTCTTCTGAAGTTATAAAAATCAAAAAAAAAAACTTGCATTCAATGATTACATAATGATTTGAGGGGAAAATTTTCTATTTGTTTTTCTTATTTTTTTTTTTTAATGCCGCAACCAGTAAAAAAAAAATTGAAGCGAAAAAAATAAAAGCTTTTAAATATAAACAAAACGATTTTCGTGTTTGTTATGAATTTTATACCTATTGTATTTTCTATGTATTTTCATTTTTATTTTGACAGTTTAAAACTTCAAAACATTTTTATAAGTAACTATGATTAATGAATACAAATATGTTGTATATGTATGTGTATGGAAGTGTTTTTAAATACATTTACTTATAAGTGTTGTGTCAAAAGCTTTTTTTTTGTTTCTTTTTTTTTTTAATATTTATATGGGTAATAAAAAAATTTTAACTGTCAATACAAAATTACAAAAACAAAAACTTAAATAAACAGTTAGATTAAAGTTTGAATGAGATTTAAAATTCTAGTTTCGTTAAATTGTTTACAAAATATGAATAAAAAAAACAAAAATAAAAAATAATAATAAGAAAAAATTTAAATTATGTCAATATAGAGTAATACAAATATTTTCGTATAAACTCACCTAAAAATTAATATTATTGAAAAATGTCAAAATATAAAAAGAATAAACCGTTAGAAATGTAAAATAAATATGTGTGTATGTACACGCAAATAGTAAATTTGTAATAAATAATAAAGAAGTCAACAATCTAATAATTTGTTGAATTTTGGGATTTATTTACAAAAAAATTGATTTATTTTAAGTGTTGCCGTTTTTTTGGAAATATAAATAAAAATTATTGATATAAGAGTTATTTGGAAGAAGGATACTTGTAAATGTAATTAAAGATGAAATATGTATTATTTGGGAGTGATATTTTCTGTTTCGATTTTTTTAGTTAAAGTTTTATGTAGAGGCTACATTAAAAGCAGAGTTCTGGATTGAAGAAAAATTTTTAGCTTAATATGTTTTGAAAATAAATGTGAGGTTAAGTGAAAAGTTGGTTGTTATGTAAAAGATTTCTACGCGTATACGAATCTCACATATAAGCATTTAAATATTAGAAAAGGATTTGCAGCACTATTTAATCAATGGTGCAATTCAATTGTAAACTTTACAATTGTATACCTAATAAAAAATTAATTTCTAGGATGACGTTGACATTTTATTTTTAATTTTAATGAACAAGTAGGATGTTTGAAAATTTCTATTTTAAATTTTTTTATTTTTATTTTTTTTAAAATAATACAATTTGTATTAATTGTTTCTTTTCAATTAAATGAGGTTATTTACCTTTTATTACCTAAGGTCTTCTTTTTATATTAACATTTTTTCTACTTAATTATGTTAATTATTTTTATTTAGAGTAAAATGTTTGCGTGTTGAATAATATTAATATTGACAAAAAAAAAAGAATTTTAAAAATAATTTGGATAATTTTCAGTATTGTAAATTGTAATACTAATTTTGGTTTTTATTTTAACTTTTTTGACCATTACATATTTAATTAGAATTGGGTTTTTTTTTGAAAATGAATATGATAACATTCATTTAAATATTCTAAGGTCATTAGCAGAACATTTCAATTTGTTTGGTACTTTATTAAAACTATTAATGAATATGTGATTCACTATTTTGCAATTTTATTTTGTCATCTTAAATTGAAGAATGTCCCTTATAAATAGCAAATATATTTAAATTATTATTATATTATATAACATAGAAATTGAATGAGACATAATGACTATAATTTGTATTACTAATATATCAATCATATAAGTCATTTATTACACGTTTGTTATTAACGTTTTAACTGACCTCTCTTGTATTCGGTTTGAAAAAAAAAAAACATGGTTTTATTAGAAAAATTTTAAGAAAATTGACGTCAATCATTTTTGTGACATAAAATTAAAAATTAATTATGATTGACGTCAAAATGGTTATTAACACTAAGAATTATTTTATTATTTTGTTTTAATATTAAAAATAATCAAAAAATATTTTAGGTAATTATTTTTAAGTTTTAAAAAATTTTTCGAAATGAAATTGATGAACATATTTTTATTAATTACACCTTACAAATTTAGAATTATTGTTGAAAAATATTTAAAAATAAAATTAGAATACTTTATTCTAATTACCTTTTTAAATAAAATTTATTTATTTTTATTTTAGAACTAATTGATTTTGTAGTGTAACAAAGAAATTTTTTTTTTAATTATTTTTATAATAGTTTTCACAAGTAATGCCTTGTTTTTCTTGGTGATGGTAAGGTTGATATATTTAAAAAGTGCAATAACAGAGTGATCTGTGGTTTAGTGCGGATTCCTCTTCTATGAATAAAATTTTCAATATAAGTGTCTTTTATGCTTAATATGTTTTTTTCAAATTCTAAATCTACGATTTTAAGTTAGGTTCAATATACATATATTTTTTTTAATTTAATTTTTCAAATCATATTTGACTTTGTAATATCTAGCTACCAGGGCAGTTATATTTTCGATACTAAATATTATTAATTTTAATATATATATAATATTTATTTATATTTACTAGAGGGATTTTGTAGACACTCCTTCGAATAATAAGTCATATGTCTAAACTCTACTTCTTCAAGTCCCCTAAGTTTAAAAAAATCCTTTGAAATAAAATAAAAATATAAATTGCATACTTATAGGGAAAATAATTTATTCTAACAGGCAAGCCCAAAAATAGACTTCAAAGTTAAGAAAAAGGTTAATTTTATAGCAAAAATTGATTAAATAACATTTGAGACATTGAGAAGATAAATTATACGGGCCCTTAATTATTATTATTATTTACTCAACTTTAAAGTACACTTTAAAACTGTTTATCTAAGAAAATTTAGGATAAACTTCAATAAATTACCTTTTTTTTGTAATTCTGATGATAATTTTTAAATACAAAAATATTTTTTAATAATTAAGTATAAAAATATACAAAACATTTGAATCTACTTTGTTCAATTATATTTACAAAATTCAAAAAAAAAAAAACAAACATTTAATTTATTATAAACACATTTGTATATTTTTCCTTCATAAATTTTAATTTTAAAATTTATTAATAGCCAAAAAATTATTTTTAAAAATTTAATTTATTTTTCAACTTAACAAAAAAATTTGTTTATAGTAAATTAAATTTTATTTATTGATAAACTTAATTATATATTTACTTAAAAATTATTTTGGGTAATAATAAAATTAATTATACAAAATTTAAATCTTTGTTAGAAATTAAGCAAAAAAAAAGGCAATAATTAATTATTTTTATTATTAATAATTTGAAATTTGTGTTTAAGTGTAGTATAATAGGAATACAATAATAATTTAAAAAAAACATATATATCATATATATTAAATAATACATATATATATATATATCAAATTTTACCGTTCTAGAAGCATCAATTTTTAAAAACTCACATATTTCGTATTTTTCGAACAAGTATACAGATAAAAAATTTTGTCTTAGAGGTGCTTAATCCTTAATCAAATCAGTAGTTCATCTAAACCTCAGTTATCTTTGATACAAATCACACTTAATCTCTCTCTGATAGAAATTACACTTATATAAAAATATGAAAACGTTTAATAAAATAGTCCTAATTAATAATAATCCTAACTAATCACTTTGGTTGTAGGTAATTAATAGTTTATTAATAACAGTATATTTCAACTTTTTGAAAAATTATAACCGATTTTTAAAAACAAAGAATTAAAATCTTAAAAAATCTTAATTTATTATATAACATAAATTATATAATGTGTCGATGCAAGTTTAAACATTTTACAGTTGCAAAAAATCTTAAAATTTCTCAATTACAAAATTTTTTTTAAAAGTTCAATAATAAATCTTCAAATTTTTAAGATTTCCATTAATGTTTTTTGCCGGCGTTTTTTATTTTCTTTAAAAAAATTTTTCACATATTTTTATTTATAAAAAAAAACGTTGACCCCATATGTTTTTTTTTCACGTTACCCCCCGTTTTTGAAAAATATCGTACTAATAATATTAACCAACCAAACTAAGTTCACAAATTACCCGTTTATTTGTCAAATTCGTTGTAAAAAATCTTGAAGATACATAATTTTGAACTGCGTCGAATCATCGAAAGCTTTTTTTGTTATGATTTTTGTTTGTTTTTTTTTTTTTTGATTTTCTATACTAATTCTGAA
Organism: Dolichopus griseipennis; assembly: GCA_963082915.1. Classification (NCBI taxonomy): domain Eukaryota; kingdom Metazoa; phylum Arthropoda; class Insecta; order Diptera; family Dolichopodidae; genus Dolichopus; species Dolichopus griseipennis. The sequence continues at coordinate 6,010,902 of OY720442.1, forward strand.
TGAAACATGTGGTAGATTTTCCAAAATATTTGGCAGTTCAACTTTTTTTCTTATTTATGTTTTGTTTATATTTTTGTTTTTATTTTTTTTTTTGTTTTTTTTTTAATTCATTCTTCTCACTCTTTACACACCGGTATTCGCGTTATCCCGTATACGAACATAGTTTTATATTAACTATAGTTTTACTGTTATATTGATAAGAACACAAAAACCATTTTGATTATTTCAAAAAATTTATTTTGAATTCAACTAGACTGGCAACATTTTTTTTCTGGGCCAAACAAATAAAGCTACGTACCTAATATGTAAAATACATAGTTATATAAAAGAATATAGAAAGAGATAGAAATAAAAATAAAATAACAGTTTTTGAATTTTCTCGAAACATATGGTTTGATTACACATGTATGAATGACGGTTGTTTTTCATGTTCTAAATACATACAATTAAAAATAAAATATGTATTTTAGTACAATTGTGTGTGTGTGTGTATGGCAGTATTTTTTTTAAATTATTATTTTTGTAATTGTATTGTGTTATTATAAAAGCGTGGTGTGATGGCGTCTTTAGTATATATTTAATTTGTATATATATTTATTTATGAATGTATGTAGGTGTATAAATTGCGCTCAAGGATATATTGACTGTCAAATTAGCCACGTGACATTTTACCAACAAGTTTTACGTAACTTTTATAAAAAAATGGGGAAAAAAAAAACAAAACAAACAAATGTTGAAAGAAACCAAAGGCAATGATTATGCTGGTATATTTTCTGTATAAGAAGCGTTACAATTGTTTTTTTATTTTTTAGAATTGAAAAAAATTACAATAAAAGAAATTAAAAATTAAAAAAGAATATAAATATGTATTTCTTAATACTTTTTTAAATTAAATATTTTTTTTTTTTTTTTTTTGTATTTTATAAGCGCTTAAACGAACATTTGACACCTACATATTAAAAAAAATTGAATGAATTATTTGAATTGAAATATTTATATTATATATACAAATTAAGCTTCTTCATTGAAATGTAATTAAGTATGAAATTAACATTAAATTTAATTTATATTAAAAATATATTTAATTTAAATTATTATATATATATATATTTATATGTTTAATTTTTTAAGAATTATTAAAAAAATCAATAAAAATATAATTATGTTTTTCTGGGCAATTATTAATTATTTTGGAAATGAGGTTCCATATAATGATTTGGTCTATTATAAATAAATTATATATTAGATACAGGGTGGCACAAAAAGACTGATATGGCTTGAATGTTTAATAACTTTTTAAATTTATTTATATTTTTTATTTTAATTTTAGAATTTTGTGAAGAAAACTTGGGGAATTGGAAATGGAACAGTACACAACAGAACAGCGATCAAAAATTACGAAAAGTTATGGAAAATGTACTGGAAAGAGTGCGAAGCCGTAAATGGTCACCACTTACTTAAGCTAAAAATATTTCCCATTAATATACTGTATAACAAAAAAATAATAATAATCATTAACCATTAAATAAAAAAGTTATTAAACATTCAAACCATATTGGTCGGTGTGCTCCACCCTGTATATTATGAATATACTATAATTAAAAATACTACTTATAATTAAAAATACTACTTTTTATTATAAAAAATTGCTAATTTGATTGATTGTTTCATATATATTAGTTTAATATTTTATTCCAAGCAAGGGTAAATCTTTAGGTACTTGAAAATTGAAGTACCCCTCAGTGTGGTGACTGTTCTTACTAAGGCACTTTACTCAATGAGTGGAATAAACACTCACTAAATAGAAGTGTTTGCATAGCATTAAGGTGGAGAAGTAAGGTGGACAGAGTCAAAACTAGTATTTCTAGTTATAGTAGTAAATGTATATGTTATTAAAACTAATATAAAAGGTAATTACACTTTTTTCTACAAATTTTTATTTATTTCAGTAAATAAAACTAAGCCAAGTGTTTAGCCAAAATGTGTATAGTATTGTAATTGAAAATCACATTTATTAGAGCCCTATGTTAATAAATCTTCTTGAACTTTAACTTAAAATTTTTGAACTTAATAAGTGTGGATAATAATTTAAAAGTTAATTTGATTAAAGTTCAGCTGTTAATTAATATGAAAAAGCGATTAATAATGTTTTACATAAGGAAAACTGTTTTAATGTATTTTTCGAATACTTGTGTAAAAACATTAGTGTTATTAATCAACACTTATGTAAGCAAAGGAAATTTATTTTGTTATTGTTGTTATTAATATTCCTTCTTCCGGTTTAATGCAAAAAAAAAATTCTAATGAAATTATTAAATGAGCCTTATTTTAGTACTTTATAGAACTTTAGCTTGTGTTTAAAATAATTTTCTCATTATAAAATTTTCCTAATTTATACCATGTTTTATACCCGTTATACATTTCCATGAAAATTAAAATTAAGTGTTTAAAAAACAATAGCTTTATATAAGGATACAATTAATTGATTATGTCCTTGAAAAAAAAAAACAAGTTATTTATAAATTTTATCCATTTCTAAATTAAATACAAATACGTTATTTTTTACTAATTAATTCAATTCTGTATAAATTTTCCCTTTTTAATTTTCCAACAATTTTCTTTTTGTATTTTTTTAATTTGAACTTAAGTGGGTGGAAAAATTTGTTTTCTTGAATTTTTTATTTTATATTTAACATTGTAATTATTTTTTAATATTGTAAAAATGTAAATTTTATTTCCTTAGGTTTTTTTTCAATAAAGTATACATATACATATACGAACATATACGAACTAACAAGTGTATTTTTGAAAATGTAAATTTTTTTTTTAATTAAAAGTTATTAGATTTTGATTATTATTTTTTACCGTTATTTATTCCAAAGTTTTATTTTATTTATTTTATAATTTATTTATATTTTTTAATCTTACAGATATACATTAGTATATGTATTTAGATATTCTTAATGTATAGATATGTGTATATATCAATACAATACAAAAGTTTAGGATATAAGGACATGCTGTTTTAATACATATATGTACATAATTTCATGATTATATGAAATTTATATATATATAATTTTATATAAAAAAGATACATAAAAATAATGTGTTTTTATTTTTTTTTTTTTTAATATTTTCTTTTAATTCTCAGAAAAAAAAATATGAAAAACACAAAAAAAAAAGGAGGAATTAAATAAAAACAAAACGAAGTATCTTTAAGATGAGGTCATTTTTTTTTGATGATCTGATGCTTTTTTGGGAGGAACGCGCAAAGCAATTATTATGTAACTTTAATAACTGTAAAAGGAAGAAAATTTTATATTTTGTTTTTTTTTATTATTATTTTTTTATTACCTTGGATATTGATTTTATTTTTATTTGATGAATTTATTATTTTTAATAGTCTTTTAGTGAGAAAAATTGTTGAAAATCTTCAAAAAAAAATTATTTTTAATTTTTAATTTAATAATAATTACTTTTTTTAATTTAATAATAATTACTTTAAGTTTTAATTAAGTTAAAAGATTTTAATATTAATTTAATTTATTAAATTCATATTAATTTAATTAAGTGAACTTGGAATTTTTTAAATTAGTAAATACAGAATTTTTCATTAATATTAAATTAAATTAAGGAAGTTAATTAAAAAATACTGTAAATATGAGAATGGAAAATTTTTAAATTATATAAATATATATATATATATATAAAACTTTAAATTATATAATATTCTATATAATGGTTTATGTACAAATCTTTTATTTTAGACAGTTATATATCGATATTATTAATCTTATTGAATTAAGGACTAATTTAAATTTTTCAATCCGAAAAGTATGCAATTCTTATTTTATTTTATGTAAAACACTTTATTGATTTATTTGATTTACTGCTGATGTAAAAGTACAGTCCTCGGCTACTAGGACTTATATTAGGTTACTTAAATTAAAATTTAACATATTAAATAATAAATAATTTAATATTATAGTTTTTATTTAATTTTATTTAAAAAACAACTATTAAAGTAATTATATACAGTTTTATACCCAATTACTAGCGAATTCAGTCTCAAAATTTCCATCAATATTTTTCAAATAATATTAGAAGATATAATTTAATTATAATTTTCTTTTACCTCATGTTGCCAAAATATAATTTAATTTGATAAAAATTTTTCCAACGAAAGTTATAAATTACGTATATTTCAAAATTAATCAGAATCTTTTCAAAAAGCCTGAATTCTAAAGAAAATTTACTTATTGAAAATAATAAAATCAAATTAAATCGAAATAATTTTTATAATTCTAATTACGAGTTTTTGTTTCCATTTAAATCTGCTTTAGAAACAAATAAATATGGAATGACGGAATTATTTTTGTTTTTCATAAGAAAATGATAGGTTTTTAATTCTTACGATAAGTTTTACAACGTTATTCAGATTGAAAATTATTGAGAAATACGAAACATAAGTAGGCCTCCATTGGATCAAAAGAATCAAATTAAATTTAAAGATTTAAAATTAATCAAAGTACCTAGTATTACTGAACTAAAATTTTACTTTAGATATTATAAAAATAAATTAATTTTGATATAATGTATATTTTGGTATTGGAAGCTCCTTAGGAAGTACAAAAAAAAACTTAAATTTTGAATTCGAATAATAAGCGGAGCATTCTATACCGCCATAGTAATCAGAAATTGGTTTATTCTGAGAAAAAAAACTCTGAATATAATACTAAATGCATAAAAAAGATCAAAATCTTAAAGCAGGATTTGTAAAAATGTATATGAATTGGGCAAAAGTTCTGAATGATTCAATATCTAAAAAAGTTATAGACACAAGATCATATAGGCCAGCATTGAAGAGTGTATTCAAAAGTAGAACACTTTTAAGGCAGACCAATACAATATCAGAATATAAAATGTAATTCAATTTTAAATCAAATCCTTCAAATCTGAATTCTTAATAAATGCGTATATTAAAAAAAATTGACCTTTTATCCTTTCTATAATTCACAAACTGTTATACAAAAGTAAACAAAATTATATTAGAAGTATAATCGATGTCATAGAAGGTCAACGATTTTCTCAGATTTAATTCTATATATTGAATTACTTATATTACATAATGTCCTTGAAATTTCATATACAAATCAGGATTCATATTTATTAATATATATATATTTTGTATTTAGTTAAAAAAAACTTTTGTATGCTTGATTGAATAAATATTATTATATAGGGGATTAAGAGTTATTTTCACAGGATTTTGAAACATAACAGTTTTTGTCTTTTAGTTATAACTTATAATTGAATAATTTTAGACAAAAGAGGCATTAGTTTGACCAATTTCAATAAGATTTATCTTTAAATCTTTATAATTTTTGTAATGTCGATATCTTGATAGGATCCTTTGATTTTAATAATGAATGATAAAAGTTACTGAGTTTAATTTATATGTAATATATAAATTACTAGTAATGAGAGATTTATAATATTAATTTTTAAATTATAACTTTAAATTGAAATTTCAAATATATTTCTATATAAACTAAACTCAAGACACGAGTTTTACAGTAACTTCCGCTTCAAAAATAGTCTGAAAGTACTGTTATTGAAGTTTAGAATTTATTTTGAAAAATATTCAAATACCGAGTTCTATTATTACTTAAAAAAAGTACTCAATTAATTACTCGAAAATATTCAAGTATCAAAAAATAATTACAAAATTAATTAAACTCAAAATTTAATTATTTTTTATTTCTTGGTACTTAATTACTCAAAAATACTTAAGTATATCAGAAAATAATTACAAAAGTAATTAAACTCAAAATTTAATTACTGTGGTAATTGCAAGTATTTTTATTTGATTATTTTATACATACTTAAATTTTTTAAATGTTGGAATTTAAGTAATACTCTGGTACTTTACAAAGTAATGAATATTCGGAATTGGTACTTACAATTATGCTCAAGTACAGTTCTAAGTCAAAATCTTCGAAATTAAATTATTTTTTATTTCTTGGTACTTAATTACCCAAAAATACTGAAGTATATCAGAAAATAAATACAAAAGTAATTAAACTCAAAATTTAATTACTTTGTGGGAATTACAAGTGTTTTGATTTGATTATTTTACACATATTTAAAATTTGTAATTTTGTAAGTATCGAAATCTAATAAATACTCTGGTACTTGACAAAGTAATGAATACCAGGTATTGGTCCTTATAATTGTACTTAAGTACAGTTCAAAGTCAGTATTATACAGGTCTGAGTTAAATGGTACTTAAGTACGGTTAAAAGTACTTAATTACAACTGCACTTTAGTACCATTTTACTCAGTACTATACAGGTTTGGGTTATTTCCTTATCCAACATTTCTTTATAGCTAAAGTCATATTTTTTGCGGCATATTGAATTCAAATGTGTCTTGCAAAACAAATTGAAACAGAACCCAAATATATCAATAAAACAAATTTCGGATATTTCTGGTGTTTGATACTGCGACATAAAACTACTCTTCTTTCCTTTTGTATAGTGATAGTTCCCATAAATCTTTAGACTTTAAATTTAAAAATAAAAAATAAGTATAATTTCAACCATATATAAATAATTCTGTAATAATTTATTAGCGTTCTATTAACCACGTTCAATTGGTTAATGATAAAAATATACGTTCATTTATGCACGAACACAAATTGTGCATAAAAAAAATTTATTAAAATATTTTTACAAAAAAAAAAAAAACAAAAAATGAAAAAAACGAAAGGAAAAATTAAATTGATTGTATAGAAAATCAAAAAATTACTAGACGGAAAAAATTGAATAATTTTTTTTTATAATTTTACATACTTATATGCAATTGTCTGTAATTGGGTACAGTATGAGATAAAATACTGCATATGTTATTTATTGAAAAATTTTGGAAGGGAATATAAGATAGTTGGTTATAATATTTTAGTTATGAAATTTGAAAAATGGAAGTTATGGGACCGATTATTTTGTTGCCAGGAAATCATATTCTAATTCTTTAAATTTTCAGGTATTCCATTTGATAGTCTTTTCAATTCCAATCTTACTGTCCATCTTTAGTGGGTTGAAAGTTGTCCGCGTCGAGTGCAATATTTCGGTTTTTAAAATCCTGTAAATCAAAATCTCGAAATTGCAGTGTTCCAGATTTCGAAAAAGTTGAACGATCTTTGACGCGAGTGGAAGTGAAATTTTTACAACTTCGTTAGAATGAAATATTAAACTTAAATATCACTTGGACCTTTTGCACTATCCATTTATATTGGAATAAGTTTTGTTATACCAAAACAATTTTGATAAAAACCAAATAAAGTTTAGATTAGATAAAAATCCTTAATTACATTTTCATTTTTATGATAAGTATTTGCTTAGTGAAAGTAATAAGTGTTAGGGGCTACACGACCCTATAATTAAAAATTTGTTGAAGCCGTTTAGTTCTTGTCTTAAATTGACATAAGGCGGGTAATTTTACATTTTTTAGGAGGATTTTCCTTAAGAACTTCAAATATATCAAATATAAATGATTTAAATTTAAAAATTAAGATAATTTAATAAGTATTCTTTGATTTATAATTAAAAAAAGGTGAGAAAATTTAATAAAATCACCTAAGGAAAATCGTAATGCATCTTAATTTATTGAAAAATGGGGCAGGATTGACATTTCATAATTTTTGAAAATGTTTTTTAAAGCTTGAACGCTCTTTGGCATGTAGTCAAGGGTACGAAGTATTACAAAATAAATAGATTAAAACAAATTTATTTTTTTTTTTTGAAAGGCTTTATTTTTTTTTGAAAGGGGGTCAAATCTGTCCCATTCTACTGTATTTAAAAATATTTTTTTTAAATAATATTTTAAATTCTTAAAACTAAACAATTTCACAGATTAGAAAGTCAAATTAGGTCCCCCAAACCATAAATAACTTTTCATTACACCATTTGCATATAATATTACCCATAATATTTCTCCATATGAGTATCTAAGTAATCAGAAATCAATAAAATCTGTTCAACATTTTTTGTTCAATACTGTTTTATAAGTAAATGTAATCAAATAATGTTTAAGAATCAAGGAAAATTTAAAAAAAAAAACATAAATATAGAAAGTGAACTACTTAAAGAAAATATTATGCCTATTCATTTTAAAAATTCTAAATTTAATAATACCTGAAGAAAATAGAAAATATATTTACAATTTTACACAGAAAAATATTAAATAATCGATGGTCAAACGGAAATAAAATTGTAATTGTTTTTTTTGTGCAACAATTTTACATAAATACACAAATACTCATTCTAAATCTAAAATTAAAATAATTTTTTTTTTATTTTCGAAAATTAAATAAATAAATTGGCAAAAAACAAAATGTTTAAATTGGAAAAACGAATTAAATAGAAATTACGAGTATTATATCGCAATCATTTTCTATATAATATTAGAAAAACATTTATAAGTGTGACGAAATTGATTTGGCTTTTAATTCATTGAATGTTTTGTTGTTAATGCTTTAAATAAAATTTTTATTTTCATGGTCTCATGCTTAAATTTAAAATTCAAAAAACAAATGGAAATTAAAAATAAAAATTTTGAATATTCACGTGTTTTATTAGAACAGTTGTCCAATGGATTTTTATTTATTCCTTAATCTTCTATCATAGTTCATCTTAATCAAATATTTTAAAATCTTCCGCAACTCAATAATTGCTCTTAAAAGTTGTACGAATCTATTAAACACAGTTAATTTTATATTAAATGGTGGTTCTGTAACTCACAGGATCACCATTCAATATAAAATAACATAAATGATGCCTGAATACCATACCAGGGTACATGAATGATGGTCCTGCAACTCTGATTTCTAATTTAAAATGTGCGGTACTTTTATAACATAATTCATGAAATATATATATTTTTTTTTTAGATAATGATCTGATCTGGGTTTTAACCTGAGACCCGAGAAATGGGGATGGATATAGATCATACACTTTAGAAACCGATAGGAAACAATGTGCGTCCGGCACTTTATTTGGAACTTACTTTGGAACCTTCAGAGATAAAGAGATGTGGGTGCAACAAAAATAACTTGAAAAAAATCAATTGTAAAAGAAATCAAAAGGTGTGGAAAAACATTGGCGGAAATCAAGAACCTGGCTTTCAACAAAAGCTTTATGGCAGTCCCATCCTCCTCCAAGGAGTAAAACCCAAAAAAAAAAAGGGCGACTAGGACTAAAAATTAGGAATAGATTATAAAATTTAAAGTATTCGAACCTATTTCCTTTAATGGAACAAAGTATTGAATATACAACAAACCAACCTTGCTTTAGGATCAAATCCTTTAAACAGTCAAATCCATTTGTGCAAATAAAATACTTTAAGTTGTCTATTATATAATAAGATATTTGTAAATGCCACCAAAAACTTACACATAACATCAAAAATCTGCAAATCCTTGCTGCAGAGATGTTTTTGATTATAATCTTGCAAAATCTATTAAAGTCATAAAATAATTATGGAACTGTCGTTTGACTTTTTGATTTCTGAGAGTAGGTACTTTCCACATAATTTGTCGAATTAATTTGGAACTTATTTCATAACGCCTCTTATATAAATTAATAATAGCTCAATTCTAATACAACTTTTTGAAACAAGCAATAGAACATTTGACAATCATTCTCTTACGCGATCGCATTTTCTTATTGTTTTAAATTTACGCATACTTTTATTTGAAATTATTTGCATAAAGGCAATTTTTTCATGCTAAAAATTTAATATTCATATTTTATTTAATATTATTACAGAATTATTTAAAACTATTTGTTAAAATTTTAATTTATCCCATTTCATGAAAATTTTGAATGCCAACAGTTTTACAACTGAAATTATATTTAAATTTATTTTTACTACGGCTGCTACATTTGCTTCGCATTGAAAATATTTTAATCATATTTTATATTACATTTTAGTTATATTTATTTAAATTTTTAAATAAAATACAGAGTGCACGACTGTTGAGGGTTTGGAAAAATTTACATACGGCCTTAGATGCAAAACTATAAGAAACAAACTTTTAATTATATTCTACTTATGTTAGATTGTAATTTTATTTAGATACTAAAATAAAATACCGGGTGTCTAATTGTTGAATGTTTTTAAAAATAATTATATAAATTTTAAATGGCCGTTGATACAAGACTATATGAAAGATAATTTTATTTATATTCTGCATGTGTTAAAGTATAATTTTATTTCTATATTAAAATTAAATACAGGGTCTCTGATTTTTGAATGTTTGAAAAGTTTAACAAAAGATCTTTCTATAAGAAACTATAACAACTAAATTTACATTATATTCTACTTATGTTAGATTATAATTTTATTACAACTTTTAAAATAACATACAGGGTGTCTGATTGTTGAATTTTAAAAAAAAATTATATAAATATTAAACGGCTGCAGATACAAGACTATAAGATACAACTTTTAATTATATTCTACTTATATTAGAATATAATTTTATTTCAATATTAATATTAAATACAGGGTGTCTCATTTTTTAATGTTTGAAAAGCTTATCAAACGATCTTTCTTTCAGTTATTAGAACAAACTTATTAATTATATTAAATTTGAATTACTTTTATATATTAAATTAAATACAGGGTGCTTTCGACTAAAAAAAACAGGTTGCAAGCTTTGAAAAAAGGATGTAAAAAAACTGTCAATATATATCAAATAAATATGCAATTCCTTTTTATTCGACTTTGTATAAAATTATTTAGCATCAATAAAAGTCCCTGTCAATAAAACACATAAGACACCCTATTCGTACATTTGGTATTTTATTACAAATATATGCTTATTAATTTTTCAGTATTCAGTGTATTTGATTTTCTATTTAAAATGTTTTAAGGATTCAAAATTCAATTTAAATTGCAAATTTTTTTTTTATTTTTGTCAAGGTCCTTTTTTTAACTTTTCTTTTTCAATGTGTATATATGTATGTATGTGTAAAAAAAATATGATGGTATTATGAATTTTAACTTCTCAAAAATGAAAATGATTTTTACTTTTCAATAAAATATTAAAAAATAATTCATGCAAAAAAATGAAATATTATTTTCAGAAAAGTTTGTTTTTTATTTTTTCTTTACAGTTTTTCTTTGGAAAAGTTTGTGAAAATTTTTTGATTTTTGTATTTTTTTTTTTTGGAATGTAATGGTCGACTGATTTATTTATTTTATATTTTCCTCTCACTAGTTAAGAAAACTTCTACTGTACCACGGATATTAAATTTAACAATAAAATTTGTTTTAAAAAAAAAAAATAAAAAAAAAAAAAGGAAAAGTTTTGATTGAGATCAGAAAAAAAAAAGGACGATTGATAAAGGAGTCTATATATGATGAGATGAAAGGTATTTTAACAAATTTATAACACGTGTATGTATCTATTTATACGTGATTAATACGAAATATTTTTTTTTATTCATTTAATTTGTTTTATGTGTTTGTATTGATGTTTATTTGTAGTTGTATAGGAAAAGGAAAACTAATATAAGATAAGGAAGTTATTTTAAGAAAGTTTTCTGGTTTTTTTACACTTAGATTGTCCCAACATAACTATAAAGAAAAATTAAAAAAATAAAATTACTTTTCAAGGTTAATATTTATCTATAGATTTTTTACTCAAGATATTTTTTTATTAGATATATTAAAAAGTTTTGAATTGGTATATTGGAAGTTAATTTAAAAAGTTATTTTGAATTGAAAACTTAAATTAATAAAAATTGAAATGATGAACTGATCAATAGGTTCAAATGAAAACATGTTTTATTACTTTAGAAGTTTATAATAGATAACACGAATTTAAATTATAAATAAAATCCCATTCCAACGTTTATAATGATTTTATTTAAATTAATATTAATGATATTATCTATTTTTTATTATTAAACTTGCTTAGAAGGGATGGGGTGCTCAGGGGTTAGAAATATATAATATAAAAAATTTTGAAACAAAGTGTTTATTAATAAATCCAAATTTTCAAATTCAATGAATATTAACATATCTCTTCTTAATATATCTTCAGATTTTCTGCCAGACTTATCATAATGTAAATTCCATAATACCAAAGAATCCTTTCCGTATCCTCACCATTAAAATTAAATAGTAGAATGAGGTATTTATTGTATAACTCTTCGTATTTACAAATATTGAGATCTGAAAGGGTTCGGTAAGGAACATCTCATCCTTCATCCTTGAAGCTCATACCTCTCAATATTTAGATTTAAATAATTGGAAATTATTTAGTTTAGATCCAGTATTTGACACTCTTAGAGCTTCTATAGGTAACTTCTGACAAATTATCCTAAATTTAATTACAAATTTTCAATCTTATCAAATCATACTTCCCAATGATGAAAAGAGTTCCGACTCTAAAATACTTGTAATCATTGCCGCTATTAAGGAGTTACAATAAAATTGCGCAAATACACCTAATCTACAATTGAGAATCTTTCATTATGAAATTTTATATCTGTTCTCAAACATTCTGTATTTCAATGTAATTTTAAATTTAAAATGTAATTTACTTGTACCAGTCTTTTTTTTTTTAATTAAATTAAAAACACAGAAACTTATTGTCCTGCAAAATATTTTACAAGATTATATAGAAATATATAGGACTTTTCCATTTCCATCATCAATTCTGCATATACGTGTGTGTATCCTAATGACCTAGTTCGTGCTGGAAAAAAACTTTATGATTTATATCCATTATGACATTACAATTTTTTGAATTCTTTCATAAAAATCTTCAGATAAAAAAAAATTTTACATAAAAATATGGTTAGGTAGTGATAGGCATTTATTTATTTTAAACCTATATAATCACTAGCCCCGGGTATTTAAGTTTTTTAAAAATCCTACCATTTTAAGAATCCTGTTCTTAAGTTATATATTTTATAAACAGGGGCGGGATTTCCTCCAGTTGAAATTTTTAGAAATGGATCTATCAAAAAAGTCTGAATTACGCTCCGCTTTCCTCGAATTCAATGTCTTACAATATACAAGACAGATGAATGCAAAAACCAAATTCAAGGCACTAAAAAACTTGATAATCAAAAATGATAGCTACAAGAGTTACAATAGATGATCTAGATGGGTAGGCAGAAGCTCACATTGAGCAGAAAGGAGCATCCGGGAGTTGTTTAATACTTCCTTTCCTAGCCTTAAGACCTAGTTACAATATCCATAAATTGAACAAAAACACCAAATTCCCCCCCCCCCCTTTTTCACCTTTTTATGTCCTTTCATAAATAGAATTTAAAAATAAAATTACAAATAATATCAGACAATTTTACAAATAATAATTTTCTTTTACTGCGCCATGATAAAAATATAAAAAAAATATTTTTAGAATTTTTTCAAAAATAGAATTTTCATCATTACTGGCATTTTACTTTTATAATTTTAATTTATTTCTATTTTATTTCTATTTACTGGCTTAATGATGTTTAAAATTATGTTAATTTTAATTCATTCATTGACCTGTTAGTCATTCATACTAAAATTTATAATTAGTATCATAATTAATATGCATTTGATGATGATTTTTTTTAAGTAATTAAACCTTGAAGTCGTAGACGCATACGATGATGGGGTTCTTTTTTTTTAAGTTCTTCTATAATAAAACAGACACAAATAAAATAAATTCAATGACCCTCGATATCGATTGAATTAAAAAGTAATTATATGTGTAAGCATTTCATTTTTTTTTCTAATGCTTTAAAACTAATGCAAAATATATTCTTTTCTATTTGATTGAATTGTCTGTTGATTATGCGATATTATCGTATAATATTGTAAAATCGATTTTTTTAAATTTAAATTTATTTTTATTTTATGCAAAAGTTTTAGAAAATTTTTAAGGGAATACAAATTGTAAACGATTTCATATAAAAATTATACATCTCTATTTACCATCTCTGAGATCTGACAAAGTGGCCTCAAAGCCATACTTGATAACAAACCAATGAAGTTTGATTAGTAATAGTACTCACTTATCAAAAAAAAGGGTATTTGATTAGTGATAAATAGTGAGTGCAATGGAGCCTAGATATATTTAATTTGCAAAGCACGGCTTGTTATTTATGCATTGCAAACAAAGCACAGATTCTTGTTCGAATGTATAAATCAACAACGTTGGATACTTCAAGGTTCATAGCCAAAATTATTTTTCGAAGAAGGGAAGCTCATTTAGCTAAAAGGCCTGGTCATTAGGGAGCTATTAGCTAGTATAAAACATCGAGTTTAACCGAGCTTCGGAAGCAGAGAAACTACCTTTGATCGCAAAAGATACAAGAACATTTAGAATTAGGCTACCAAAGCTCAAGATACATAGCACCTAATGGCTCGTTAGAAGTAATTCAGTTTTAATAACAAAAATTTAATTGTCCATTTTGTTTTTGAAGTTTTTGAAGAAAATAAAGTCAAAAACGACAGCGTTTCAGAATTTTTTAAATTAACCTGATAAATTATATAATTGATTACAATTAAAGTAATCGAAACTTTTTTTTAATTTAATTTTCTTTTATGCAAATTCTTTAACGAACCCATAAAATTAATCAAAAAATAAAAACAAAGGAGTGGAATTAACTTAACCCAAAAATAAAATAAGGAAATATTTTATACAATTATGCTCAAAATCAATAATTTATTGGACTAAACAAGATCATTTGTTAATAACTTTATTTTGTTATTACTTGGATTAAAGCCTGAGGGCGAAATTTATTTTTGTAATTAAAAATGTTCCAATTATTTATTTTTTATTTTGTTTATTCTATTTCATTAATTTTCATTATTTATTTGTTCTATACTTCCGTTATATAAAGTTCTTAAATACTGAAATTAATAGTTAAAAGTAAGTTGAAATAATCTACCCAAAAAATTTAAATCCCATAGCCCAGAAATTGTGACACTTTAACAGGAAATTAGAACAATGAAATATAAAAATTGTTTTAATAGCATTAATGAATTGAATTATTTCCAACTTATTTAAAGCTTCTATTTGAAATTGCCAAATAAAGCCATAATTAAAGTTTAAATAATAATTTTGGCATGGCCTGTATTATAACAAAGGATATAGTATATATTATAGCTGTGTGGGGTAGTAAAATTTACTATATCATAAAACTTCTTAGAAATATGTTACTAAAGAACTCAAAAAATGTTTGTTTCAAACTTAAAATAAAACCCGGCTTGATAAATTAATGGGATATGCAAAAAACGCTGTAAAAGACTTGAATATACAAGTATCTAATATCTAATAAATGGTGTTAGAAAATTTCCAAGTCTATAAGCTTTATTAGAGATTTTAATAAAAAAATTACATTCGAAGTTCTTAACTATACGAATAAATGAAAGCGATAGTATATTTACAAGATACAAGCCTAATATATAACATTTCTTCTTCTATTATACAAGCCATGCCTGAATCATTATTTACACTTTGTTCACATAATTTTCATTCATATTTTTGGATTCTAATGCTATTTGTTAAAATTATGCTGGGTAAATTTTATTAAATGCGTGTACTATAGCTCTAGAAATTTCATACAATGTATTTTAAGTATCAGGAATCTAAGAACAATATCAGAAACCTTTTGTACCAAATCTTAAAAGTTTATATTCATTAGAATAATTGTTTGACTTATCCAAAGTATACTTATTTGGCTTGGGTCTGAAGTAGATACTCGATCCGTCCGTCCTATCAAATTCAATTAATTAAATAATTTAAGGAAATATTTAGGATACAAGACCCAAAAGAAATTTTATTTGTTGTAAATACCCCAAATGCATTCTAATATTCTTTAAAACTACTAAATCAATTCACAGTTTAAACTGTTTCAACAGTAGATCCTGTATTTGATTTTAAAAATCAATTCAAAAAATTTTTATTCAATTAAAGTTTTTCAATTCTCAATTTTTATGCAATATCTGTATATAATTTTATTCAATTCACGTTATTTTCAATATTTTATAACTCTAAACCACATTTTTGGGGTTTTCATTTCTTCGGAAGATTTCTTGTAGAAATTCAATTAGATTTTGTTTTTTTTTTTAAATAATTGACAGAAAAAATCGTATTTTTTATTTGATTTTCGGTTTTCTTTTATTTTCAACCCACTTTCAACCCAAAAAAAAATACTCAATTTTTTGTATATTTTCTATGATCAGATTTTTCCTATTTTCCTATTTTTTTCTTTGAAAACAAAATTTAAAACAAAAAAACTATGTATTTATTGAATGCTTATTGCTTACCTTAGCGTGTGTTATTCAATTCCCACCATATTTTAAACGTACACACAATTATAAGCAATCAATAAGTACCAAGTTACCAAAAAATAAAATAAAAATCCATTACAAATAAATTTGAGAAGAGTTTTCTTTCTAGAAATTAGAGCGCTCTATATGTTTGTTAGGTGATCTGAATTAAGGCCCTGTAAAATAAAGCTCCCGGGTGTTATTTCCCATTTGATGAGAAATAACGCCCTGGGGTTTTGTTTTTCGTAGTAATTGAGAAATGAAACCTTTAACATATGGGAAAAAAAGCCCAGGGTTTTATTTCTCTTTTAAGTTGAACTTATGACTTTTGTGAGAAATAAAGCCCCGTAATAAGTAAGACCCCGGAGCTTTATTTCTCAATTACTATGAGAAATAAGACCCCATGGCGTTATTTATCATTAAACGGGAAATAATATCCCGGAGGCTTTATTTAACAGGGCCTTAATTCAGGTCGCCGTTTGTTATCCTTTTATTCATGAGTGTGTACATGTGTGTGTGTATGTATAGTATGAAATAACATTTTATATTTCTGATATAAATAAGATAGAATTATTCTGTGTGTGTAGGTACTTGTGTTTATTTTTTTTATTTTGCTGTGTGTTTATTTTGCAAAATTTTAATTTGAAATAAAATGAAAGGATAACAGAGTCCTGCCTGACTAATGCATATTTTAGCGTACATGTTATTTAGGAAATAAAAAAAAATTCTGTAGAATTTTAGTTTTATAGTCAAAATGTCCTACTAATATACTATTTCCTTTTTGAACTTTTTTTAATTTGCATATATATATATATATATTTTTTTTTGTTATTATTTGGATTAATCGGTTTAGGTTGGATCAAAAATGTCCTTGTGGAATTGTATATGCTAGTATTAAGAATAAAAATAGAATAAAAATGATTACATTTGACATTTCAATATCTTTTTGATTGACTTTTTATTAAAATTGATATTATTTACAGTGCCTACAGTTGATTTTATTACAGAAACATTTCTTATAATTTCAATATTGCAATAATCATAATAATTGTAATGACATAATAATACCATTTTACTAGTATAATAATAACATTTATACAAATTAAAAATTATTTCGAACTAATTGTCCTTAAGAGAAGTTGTCAGAATTGAAAAATTATATCAATAAATGCCACTGGGGAGATACATGATGTTTTAATTTATCTAGAAATAACTGTATTTGAAAGATGAGTTAACGTTTAATTAATAATTGAGTGTCTCTATTATTGTACCTGATTCACAGATCTGAATATCAACTAGATTATTAAGTACAATATTAAGTAAAATGCGTAATTTTGAAATTAAATATTTGAAATAATTTTTAATTGACATATTTATGTTATACACATATAGGATGTAATATATAATAGGTTGTGCATATATATATATAAACAATATATAATTAAACAACAGGAAATCGATGCAACCTACTTAAACACCCTATATCAGAAAAAAATTTAAATTAAATTAAAAATCTATATGGGTATATTTAATATAAAATTAAAAACGTGTAAAGGTTCTTCTTTTTTTTTAACACAGAATTGAGTAATTGGCTAGAATATTCTTGAACTTAACTTCAAGTTTTTATTTTACATATGCGTGTTAGGCATTCGGAGATATGTGTTATAGCTACCCGAAATGCCACATCAATTCATTTAAAATATCAGGGATCTAAAGGAAATATTCCAGAAACCCCATGTATCAAATTTGATTCAAATGATTATATCTTCATTAGTTTCAGAGATATACTATTACTAAGTCGTGGTAGATGTGTAGTATAGTTATTGAAACACCAGCTTCTAAGTAATTAAATTTTTTCGGAATATTAAAAAGATATGGCAGAGAATACTTGTACCGAATTTGAATGATATCATTATTATATTAATTGATATAATTTTTTATTAATTCGTTCGGAAGCTTCTCTAAGTCGGCACGTGGTTTGATTATTTCCTATTTAAAATCTCTCCCATTCGAAATTTTTCAATAGGAACAATTTAAAAATGAATTTAAAAACAAACTAAGAAGAACTTCTTAAATATGAATTAATATTGAGAATATTAAGTTAAGAACTGAATATTGAGTGACAAAGAATAAACATAAGCTTAATCGTATGCTGGCACAACTTTATTCTTAAAAGGTTCCTGAAACTTATTTTATTTCTACCTATACCACTGTGTGTGTAAAAAAAATTTGAAAAAATATTTACTTAGATAACATTTATTTAAGACATAAAATAGAAAAGCATATATATATTTATATTTCTATAAATATCCCACGTAAAATGATAAATTTTTATTATGCGTTCAAAGATAAAATTTATTTAATAATTAAAATTCCATCTTTTCTATTATTTTCTAGAAATTCTAATACAGAGTATATCCAATTTAGTTTGATCTATTGTAAAATATTTCAATGGATTATAAACTACTATTTAACTTTAATGAATTATTATATGTAAATTAAATACAGTATTAAATAGATTAGTAGTTTGCTTGCATTATAATATTAGATGCATAGAAGCACAAGTTCAATTATTCCATCTCAATGTCTTAAATCAAAGACTGCCATTAATGAGAATAAGATTTAAAGAACATACGCTCAAGAACAATATCCAGAGAGCTCAGGAACAAGTTTAAGAAAAAACAAGAGTTTAAGAGCTTTTAGACTCGACTTTTTGAAAAATTCTTAGATCTTTAGAGTAACTTTAAATGTGCGAGATACTGAATTTTATTTAATCAATTGGGTGGTGGTTTAGACGTCGACTATTCAAGTTGGACATCTCCTGTTCAAACCCCCAGATTATATTAAATATATAATAAGAAATATAAAATAAGATTATATATAAAAATAAAAAACATGATATAACTCTAATGTAAGATAATAAATGGCGCACACAATTTTGAATTAATTTGTTTTTATTCTTATACAATAGCTACAATCTAGTAATAAACGGCTAAATGAATAAAAAGATTAAAAAAACTGCAGCTTAGTCCTAAATGACATGGTGAATGCCCTCTACATCTTAAAGAAGTGGATAAAGAAATAAAAAAAAATAAAAAAATACTGAATCTAAAAATAAAAATAATGAAAAATTCAATTGCATATTTTAAGGCGGAGTTCCTAATTTAGCATACTTATAGGTACTTTCCTTGAATTAGGAATTGCAATTTCAAAAAATATATTTATATTATATTTTTGTCAAAATTACATTTGTTTTTTTTTAATTTGTTGACATTCTAAATACAAGTATTCTCAAAAATGTAAAATAAAACCAATAAAATATTAACAAAATATTAAAAAAAATATATAAAAACAAAGAATAAGATTTGTTAATAGCTCATAGACGTTATAGGCGTTCTTAAAATGAAAAGCAAAAACAAATATTTGAAAAAAAAATGAAGAACAAATAAATAAATAACTCAAGGTCTTTTTTAGAAAAATTGAAATTCTCATCAGATACAAATTAAGATTACGATAATGGAATTTTATTTTATTTTATAATTTATTTTGATTTTGTTGGTTTTTTTTTATAGGATATTATAATAGATGGCAGTAGTATATTCCTTTTCTATTTCTTAATAACTTTTGACTCCCTTCTGTTCAGTTATTAAGAAAGGAAGTTAACCAATTATTGTGGGGAATATATATATATATTTAAATTATTATTGTTATTGTCGTAATAGTGGTAATATAGTAAATAATGAAAATAAGTATAAGTAGTGAGTAAGAGTACAATGTATATAGAATTGAATAATAAAAAATAGTTATACACTGTGGTATGTAAATATATTAGTATAGTTAGACGACACAATTCTAATAAAATATTTACAAAACAATATGTTTAATAAAAAAAGGGAAATGTTATTGTATTTTATACAATATATAATACTTATGTGTAGGTGAAGAAAATTCATAGACGATTTGGTGCCACAAAAAAATGATTAATTTGAAAATTTTTTAAT
Source organism: Dolichopus griseipennis (assembly GCA_963082915.1). Taxonomy (NCBI): domain Eukaryota; kingdom Metazoa; phylum Arthropoda; class Insecta; order Diptera; family Dolichopodidae; genus Dolichopus; species Dolichopus griseipennis. The sequence continues at coordinate 6,031,253 of OY720442.1, forward strand.
TTATTTATTTGTATATATGTGTATGTTAATAGAGTATTCCGAGTATGAGGTCTGTACTTTAATATAATCTGATTATGTGATCTTATCTGAATTGTATACTTTAATGGAGTCTAAGTATGGCGTCTGAGCAATTCGGAAATAAGTTGGTCTAGGAACTGGTCTAGGATTGCATATGGTAGTTACTCCAACAACCGTTCCTTTGCAATTGAATTATCCAAGAACATAAAAGGAATTCGGCACAATAAACGTGATATACTTGTTTGGAATGCAATTAGTCGCAGGCGGGATTTCCAATCTGAGCTGAAATCCGGAATTCAAAGCCTTACATAAAACTGATTTGAAACGTTAGTCATAAAGTTTAAATTCTTACAAAAAATAATAAATAAGACTAAATCTAACTGGATTCGCCGTAGCCGAAGATGGAAGAATAGTTGTAATCTGAATGGCCACATAAATCGGCGTCTGAAAATGTAGGAAAATATTATAAAATGCAGTTGAACTCGTAACATAGTTATGAGAACTTCTACGCATTATATGACAAACTCTGAAGCAACTTTTCACACTTAACGGCCCTCTAAAGATGGGGGTTTGGCTTAGGTTTACAGCCCTATCCATTAAAATGTATTGCTACGAAACTTACACCAAAGCCAACAAAAAATGGATATTGACTTTGAAGGAGGCCTAGCTTTGACAATGGACTGTAGCGTCATAGAAGGAAAGAAGAGACTAAATCTAAAATTATGTAATAAAAAGTATTTTATTAATTAGAGTATCATTAGATATGAATAACATTTATTCCTAATCTAATTTAAACGTAGTTTAATGTCTAAAGTAATTCATACAATTTCAACCCATATCTTTCAGATTTTTTCTTCTATTTTAACACTTTTCTGTTAAAATAAGTAAGAACTTTTTGTAGATATAGATTATTTCTATAAATAGAATTTCTATTTAACATTTTGTAATCTTATTATAAACTTTTTATGAGAAATAAGAAAAAAAAGTAGAGGAAAAAATTAAAGAAATTAAAAATAAATAATTATTTTATCTTAATTAGGTCATTTTTGTTTTATTGGATTGTTTGTTTTTTAAAATAAAATATTTAACGTGCATAATATTGACATGAACTAATTGAAAAATTTTTTTCTATAATGTTATAATAATTTTATAAAAGACATTTTAAAGAATTTTAATTGGACACGTACAATAGTTGATATGTTTTTTTCTATTTTTAAATAAATATTTGGATCCTTACGCAATATCATCTTTGGTTATTTGATGCCAAGGCTCAAGTCTTTGAAAAATCCTTTGAAATTTGAATCTTTTAGTTAAAATGAGAATTTGTATAATCTCATATTATTTTTATACCATTAGAGGTTAGGAATGGATATTATTATTAGATTATACCAATGCTATTTATTATATTTATTTAATTTTTATTATAACTGTTATTGTATATATAAAATATTGCATATATATAGGCGAAATACTGCTTATTTGTAATTAGTAATCAAATTACTAATTCATTCACAATAAATTATGCTAATTTTATATATATATATATAACATTTTTTTACAATATTCACAACTTACATATTATGTTATACATATTATAAAAATAACGGTAACTGTATAAAATCATATATTTCAATTATATAGGACATGTTACCTAGCAACAATTTGTTTTTACATTAAATTAACATACATTACAAGGAAATTAGCTTTTTACTATATTATACTTCACAAAGCTCTGTGTTTGTAAAATTGTGTGTATTATATTTCATAATACTTATTTACACGGAATGTAAAAGTTAGTGTTTAATCCTTTTCCTAATAAGACTTTTCACACTGGAAAAAGATTAAAAATTAAATTGTATATTATTTACGCCTTCGAAAAAATTAAATTAAATTTTTATATTTTCTTTTCCTGAATTAAATTGTCATTATTTCATCAATAAAGTCATCACTATTATATCATTGATAATAACAACATCATCATTAAATGGTGATTATTCTGACATAAAAAGTGAATATTTAAACATATTTTTATTTTATAAGCACAAACACATATTTTTATTTTCTCACGTAATTTTCACAGTAGACATTTTCAATCATTAATTTGGCGACAATGATTCAATCATCATCACATTAAAAATGTATATAATATGTATGTATGTAGAGCATATTTGCAAAACAATGTTTCACAAAGTTTAGGAATACAGTAAAAACTTGTTAAAAAATTAAATAACTAATGATATCGTATAAAATAAATGTTTTTTTTTTTATTTCTATAGCAAAATAAAATGAAACCTCCTGTGCAAAGGTTTCATATAATTGCAAAAGTTTTCATTATTTTTGCAAAAAGTTTAATTATAATTTGAAAATGATGTATGAGAGACATCAGTGAAAAATTAGTTAGAATATGTTTAACACAATTCTTGTGAGTTGTGACTCAATACCATTCTGATACACTTAAATTTTAGTTATTTTACACAATTATGAATTAAATAACTTGAAGTTAGAGTATTTTAAAAAATATAAAAGACATTATATAAAATATAGTGAAATTGCATTTTTTTACCCTGATTTTAAGACCCAACATTTAATTATTGCATATTACAGTGATATTAGGGATAATTCCCAAAGTTACCTCAACACTCACTCCACATAACTATCATGGTATAGTTGGTCACTGACCTTTTTCTTTTAGGGACCTGCTTTAAATAAAACGACTAAAGTCTCTACTTAAGATTTTCAAACGACCTTACCCCTGCTTATGAAAAATCTTCTTCGCACTTATGAAAACATATCCCATCCAGTCTGTTCTATAAAGTTGGTAATGCATATGTGTAGGATTTAGAAAAATTTAAGAAGAACATTAATAGAGCTTTCTTCTAAATACTCCATCCAATTTTGTCCCAGAATCTTATAATTCCCGAACCCGTTTCCCAAAAATTCGTTCATATCCCTGTTCTCATAATTTTGGGGTCAAAAAGGGAACAGCCATAATAAGTGTATGTAACAAAATTAAATATTCAAAAATACTTATTGAAAATTGTTTAAATCAAATTAAGTAACGAATTCCAATTGCCGACACAATATGAAGATTCAATTAAAAAGTTCCTATACATAAAATATACCAAAATATAAATTATCCCGGAACGTTCTAGAAACATTTCAATGTCAGATTTAGACTTAATTTACCTCATTTGAGACTCATTAATTAAATTGAGTTTTATTTGAAAACTTCGCAATTAATTCGCACTTATCTCAAGAATTCACTTATATTAAGTTTATGTAATAAATACAATTGATTCAGTTAATTGTAAAACTACTTTATTCGATGTAAATTCATTGATAAAACAAATTTTTACTAAGTGTTTTTATTTTATTTGTTTATTATAGATTAAGTACTTCGTAAGTGTCATATTATAATAATTGTAAATATTATTACTTAAAAATTAATTGAGCTGTTTTTTATAATTTAGAAGCTTTAAGATAGGATTAAAAAATAAATTGCAGCTATATTTCTCTACAATATATATAAAAAACCCAATTAAAAACAATTAAAAATAATTAGGAATTCCAAATTAATAATAATAAAGGCAATAAAAATGCATTATAATTATATATGCACTTAAGAAAATTAATATAGTGCAATTCAATTTATAAAATATAAATGAACTTATTATTTAAAAGTTTATAAGTTTTTTTTTAATGACATTTCTTTTGTGCGATATTCGATTAACCTAGATATTTTCCAATTATTCGAAATTTTACTATTCTAACGGGATTTTATTTTTATGTCCTATATTTCAGGATCATATGATTTAATAAAATGTTAAAAAATTACGTAAAGTAATTCGATACAATCAGTTTATACTTAGCTGTCTTTTAATACAACAATTGTGAATCTCCATTATACCTACATCTAGATTCTAGAATTCTATATAGTAAATATATATATATATCTATATTATTCACATGAATGTTAAATTATAAAATAACACAGTGATTGCAAATCGATATTAATTTATACATACATAGTTTAAAAAATCATATTGCAGTCATTATTATCTCTTGCATTAATTTACAACCATCCTCTTCCTCTTCGTCAATTATTAAATATTATACAAAGTGTATTAAATATTATTTTTTATCAAAGGTATTTTATTGAAACAACAATTAATTACACATATATACCTATAAATAATCAGATTTAACAACTCAGCTTATTTTTAAAATATTCACTAAATAATTCCCTTACATTCTAACCTCAACACCCTACTCTTCAATCTTAAAACATTCTTAAATACTAATCAAAACACACCATCCTACACAAAATTTAACAATCACTGTTTTAAAATCTAAATCTTTTTTACAAAAAAAAAAAAAAAAATATTGCAAAATTTATTAAAAAAACACAAGAAAAACAAAAAGTTCGACATCACTTTCGCCTTTAAAATTTTTTCCCACAAACAAGGAACCAAAAAAACCCTTACAACAAACAAACAAATTATAAAAGAAAAACTTGTAACAGTAATAAACTATTTGTTTTTGTTTTGTTGTTTTTTTTTTATTTGAAACTAACTGTAAAAGAAAAACTATTAAAGAAAAACTATATAAAAGTAAAAAATCAAAATAAAACACACACACATTCATATCTTTTAATTTGAAAAAAAACTATACACATGCATATATTCATTTTTATACACATATACATAAAAAATATTGACATTAGAATTTACACAACATATCTCTACTATACAAAACCATTTTCACATTGATACAATATACAATTGACAGCAGCTGTCAAGTATCACTACTATATATTATAAGAGTACACAATACCAATCTCTACAATTCTCTACTATATACTTTGATACTTTCTCCTGTCCACCATGTGATAACAAAAAATGAATTTCTCAGCAAAATTTGAAAAAAAAAATGTTGGAAAATCTATTTATTAATTATTTTTTAAACGTAAGTTTTGTTTTTTTTATTTATTTTTACGATTTTTATTACATATTATTTAAAAAACAATAATAAAAATAAAAAAAAACTAAAAAAATAAAACTAATTATAATAAATAACAAAAAATAAGAAAAAAACAGCTACATTTTAAAATAGAAAATAAGATAACAACAAATAAATGACAGAACAGAACAACAACAACAACAAAAACAAAACAACAGAAGAAGAAGAAAAAAAATGATTATGTCATATTATTAAATTCTAATTCATTAATTTTAAGATAATTTTTGTTTTTCTGTATTTTGTATTTTTACTAAATATTTATTTTATTTTGTTTTTTAATTTCATATATATATATATATATATTGTCCAATTGTATATAGACTCTAGCTAGACTCTAGTCTGTCTCTCTTAATTCTTTTACTCATTTTAATATCCAATTCCCTGTTATTTATTATTTATTTATATAAAAGTTTTTAATATTTGAATTTTTATTCTTAAGAAAAACTTATTCATTCAAATAAATCACTTAGGAATTTTTTGTTTATTTTTTTTTTTTTACAAAAAAGAAAATTGAGGTGGGAAAATTCCCTGAAAAATTAATAAATTTTACCAAAGAAAAAATTGAATTAAAATTAAAAATTACCGTAAGTAAATATTTTTTTTATCTGTGAATTCAAATTTTTCACAGAATCAACAAAGTACCGTTTGTTTATGATTTTACAGCTACTTTAACTGTAATTCAATGAATAACTGTTAAAGTATTTCCTTTTAAATTGAAATTACATATATTAAATTTTTAATATGTATTGTTATGATTTTAATTCCGCGCTTACTTTCAAATTTTTTTAATTGAAATTTACAGTTAAAATTGTAATTTTTAATAACGGTTTAATGCACAATTTAGTAATTGGATTTTTTTTTTTAATTTTTTTAAAGTATTATTATATAGATTTGTATGTGTAAATTAAATATATTACATATGCATTTATAATTTTTAATTAATATATATGTAAGTATGTATGTACATATGTAATCAAAAAATTTACAAAAAAAAAAAATTTGATGACTTTTGGAATGTTAGATATTTTTTTGATTTTCCGCTTTTATATATTCCCGTTATACAATTCGAAAAAAAAAAGAACACCGAATATAACATGAATTTTTACCCGTATTGAATTTTTTACTTAACTTTTTTATTTTATAATAATTTTATTTATTTTCAATTTTTTTTAATTTTATTCTTATAGATTTTTATTTTTTTTTTTTTTGACTTTGCTTTACTTTAGGACGATTTTCATACACTTTTTTTTTAATATTTTAATTATATGCCCTTCTTTTTCTATTTTTCTACTTCTTGTATTATTTTGTAATATAATTTTATTTAATTTTTGATTTATTTTTTAATTAAATACAATTTTTTTTAAATATTTCAGAATAAAATTTTATAATGGAAATCTAATAATTTTTTTTTGCTTTTTAAAAATCTTCAAATCTCATATAGGATTATTTTAATTTGATGGTAATAATGCACTTCTTCGTACCGATTAAAGGTTTCTCGAAGTACTGATTATCTGTCATTTTAGACAATTGGAAAAAAAAAAGTTTTTTAGTTTTTGTTTTTTGTTTTTTTTTTTGCTATTCTGTTACCCCGCATGTTAAAATATTATTAGAGAATTGTCAATAATTGCGATGGTTTTTGTGCTGTGCGCACCAAAAAAAAACACAGAGAATAAATAAATAAGCTTTTTTCTAACTGTACATTATTATATATATGTATATATTTTATTGTTATAATAATATATATATGTACTGTACATAGTTATCTGTAAATATGTAAGTTAGTAAATAAATAAATATATATACTCACTAAGTATATATTATTTTAAAAGTGTATATACATATATATTTTGACGAAAAGGAAAAATTTATTATTTTTTATTTTATTTTATGTTATTTAAAAAAAAAAAAACAACAAAAAAAAAATAGAAACTGTTTTCTATTTTGTTTTTGTTGTTTTTTATTATATTAGTTTGCCAATTTTACTTTATTTAATTTTTGTTTTTCTTTTTTATACATTATTATATATTTGAAAGAATTATGCTTTTATTAGGTCGGTCCAAATTCATTTTATGTACATACTCGTATATGCATTTATTTTGTATTTTTTTAATAATTCGGGAAATGAAGCAATGGGGGGTTTCTTCTTATTAGATTTAATTATTTCACACATTTTTATGTTTATTGAGTTGTGTATTTTACATATTTCTACTATTTTGCTATTTTGTTTATTATGTACTTTTATATGAACTTGCCTGTGTCTATGGCTTTTTTTTATTTTTTATTTAGGAAATCAATGTTTCAACTCCAATTCTTATTGAACCCACACTTCAATATATCGTGTCTGAGGGCAATTTCTTTATATAAAAAGAAGTTTCTTAATGTAAAGTTTATTCGAAAATGTTATTTTCAAAAATCGTTTTTTAAATGTTAATGGTTAAATTTTATCTGTTAAATGTTATAATTATATTTAAATTTTGTACATACATATGTAATTATCATTAATTTAAAGAATTTTAATTAAAAAAACTTTTAGTCTTAGTCAGTAGCTAAGGATGAAATGTTGTGATTATTTCATTTATTTTTATTTTTTATTTAAAACCGTTTATTATAAAAGATAAGTAGAATCAAAAAGTGGTGAAAAAGACTCACTAAGAAAAAAATTGATTTTAATAAATTTTGTATAATTTAATTCATATATATTGGTTTTACGGATAATTGTTCATAATCATACTCAAATATTCTTTATATGCATTTGATTTTTACTTATTTCTTATTTATATATTTATTTATTTTTTTAACTTCCTTAATACATGAATGGACTTGGAGGCTGTAATTGCAATTTGAAATTTGGAGTGCTATATGATATAAAATATAAACTTTTATTAGATATGATCTGACCAGAGCTTAAACCGGAGTCCTTCGTTATTATTTGTTTTTCTTTTTTAAAATTCTTTTGAGCTATCTGAGAACTAGTTCTGGAAAATAGTTTATATATACATACATACATACAAATGGGTTTTTGCAAATGGGTCCGTTTTATTTCATGTCGATTTTTTTTAATTGGAAAGTATCTAGAAGCAATTACATTCTTCTCTTATTTAGTATTTTATTTTAAAATATTTCAATTTCTGAATATGAGTTCGTCCATTCCACAGAAGTGAATTATGTAATCGAGTGAATTATGTAATAAAGTCTATTCTAAGTAATAGGTATATAAATTGAAAGACGGATTGTGTCATTCGTAAAATAAATGTAATTTTTTTGCAAATCTATCTTAATTTTGTATCTTCAAAACTAAAGGCAGGAATTATTTTGTACTAAAAGTTATCTTTAGTTAAGAAGATAAGTACTGGTACAAGATAATGAAAATAAGTTGGATAAATTTTTATAACAGTATTTTGTAAGTAACTTTGTACTTTAGAAGTCTATAAAGGATATAAAGTATCTAGAAAATTAGTTTGCCAGATTTAATTTCTAAAATTTTATTAAGGATTGATCGAAGGCCGATTTTTCTCTAAATTTACATAATTATTAAATTTGGAATTATGGGAAGTGAAATCTTAATCAGTTTAATTAATAAAACAATACATTATAAATCAAAAAATTTTACAAAATAATTTTATAAAAGGAAACAATTTTCAAAAAATAAGGACGAAATATACCACTCTAAAGGAAAATAAAATTATACATATAAATTAATTCATTATACTGAATTTATGAGAGTTTTTACTTATTTATAAAACTACATATATAACCATTTATATAAAAAATATATAAAAAAACACATGTGTACGTGGAATGAAATAAAAAAACGCGATACATAATACAGAAATGATGATAAAAAATATGAAATGGAGGGAAAATTTACAAAATATATCCTGTATAAAAATTCAAAGGGTATTATTGCTTTAATTGATAAAAAAGCAAATAAGTTGAAAATTTTTATATAAAAAACTAAAATAACCATAAATGAAAAAGGAAAAAAGCAGATATTCGATTTACTAGGCATGCGTTCTAATTTAATGTTTCCTGTCAAATAAATACTTATATATACATTTACATACATAAATAGTTATAAATGAAAACATTACTGATTTCCCCCTTTATATAATATATTTGGCAATATTTTTGCTTCAAAATATACATATATATACATTATATATATAAAATAAATTAAAGAGCATAATATTATTTGTAAATGTGTGCAGTATGTTCCCATTTAAATTATGTGTTATTATTAAAAACAGCTGATCCTTTTCTATGTATTTGTATTAAGAAATTGAAAGAAAGTTGTTTTTTAGTATAACGATTTAAATTTTTAAAAATTTTTATTTAAAAGCTTTTTATCTTTAAAGACGTTATTTTTCAAAACTAAATTTAAAGAATAAATTTTTTTAAATACATTGTGTAGTAATTATAATTTTTTCATATAATTTTTCTATCCACCCTAAATAATACCATTAACCTTTTTTACTTAAAAAATTTAAGTATTTTTTTTTTTAAACAAATTATACTAAAATATCATAACTAATTTATATTATTTAAAATAATTAGATAGGAATTTAAGTAGATTAGATTAAAGTAAGTTTAATGTAATCCCTATTGATTATTTTAATTTATTAATTAAGTTTAAAAAAAAAAACGTCACATTTATGCGGCAAATTCATTTATCTACTAACAGTACTTTTATTTTGTGTAAATATAATCAGTGAAATCTAATCAGTTTGTTAATTCATATAAAAATATTTATTTACAAAAAAAAAAACAACTATAGAATCTCATATCATTAAATACCTCAAAATTTGATTAGCTTAAAAATTAAAAGTTTAATCATCAAAGCGTACGTCTCTTGACTTTTTCAAGTACACTATATGTGTAATTTTATGTATTAAAGTATTTGGAAAACATTGAACCTGGCCTAAAATTAAGATAAAAGAGGAATGGGGATACAATCTTTAGGATCTTTTTAAACCCAAAATTTTTGGGGAGAATCGAATAGCAGCAAATCGAGAGATATCCTTTAGTTTTAGACCATAATGCTAGAACCCATAAGACTTAGAGCCCCGCGAGATAAGTTTAGAGATTATACTGGTCCAAGGAGGCGCTGCAATATGAGCAATTCCGAGAGGAGAAGTGTACAACCTAACAAGCCCTATATGTAAAGCTTGGTTAATCAATGCTGTAACAACAATAAGATGTTTGATTTTTTACTTGATATTTTAGTAAAAGATAAAGTTCTTATTTCATCGGAATTTTATCTAGTGATGCACATTCAAGTTAATATAAGAATAATATTTAAGATGTTGCTGAAAAAATAAGCAACATTTTATATTTAAAAATTTTTGTTGTTTCTATCAAATTTTATTCAAAATTATATTTTGAGATAAAGTAAGTATTAAAACTTTATTTACCTAGCCTAAAGCTTTCTTAAATACATAAAATCATATACATTGACTTTGAAAAATGGTATCTGTAGATTTTTTTTGTATTTCAATACTTTTCTTATACCATTGGGTGCAGTAAGATGAAATAAAAAAGGGTGTATTAAATTTGTTCGAAATTATCATCATTTACTAAATGTTTTGCGTATTATTTATAGTTAATCATATAAAACGTCGAGTGTATTTCAAAATATTTATTTAATATTAGTGTTATCGTTTTGTGTATTTCTGCTTTTCTTTCTGAAAGTTTCAAAGTCATTTAATATCTGAGAACAAAACTCCATAAATTTAATCTGTGTAAAGACCAAAGATTTTTGGTCAATTATTCTTACTTCAGTAAGCTTAAGTTGAAAATATTTCACCCGCCCAATAAGTGGTTCTACAGATATTTTAGTGGTTTCTAAAGATTTCCATCTTCTTTTAGAAAATAGGGATGGATTTTAACGCAGTTCTCATTAAATTAGGCTATTTACATCACAATCTAAATTTTATATATAAATCTTAGTATGAAGTATGTTTTAAAGACGGCAGTTCTTAGTAAGTTATGTAGGATGGTAAAATAATGAAGTTTTGCTATCACGATATGAATTATTTCCTTATAGACTTATTAAATTGCTAGATTACAGATGTTCTCTTTAAAGTTTATATTTTTTCAAATTTACAAGGTCATCTGTTTTAAATAATCTAATCTAATCTTACTAAGATAACAATTTTTATGTACTTTGTAGTAAGTAAAATAGTTAGTAAAATATATATTTAAAAAAAATTAATTTAATCGTTGATAATCAATCTTAAAATTTTATTCATTAGGATTCAAGTTTCGGTGATACAAAAGATAAAAAACTTTAAAAATTATTAAGAAAATGTTATTAAAGTTGTCAGTTATAAGTACTTTTTTTTAATTTTAATAATTTTTTTTTTTGTTTTTGATAAAAGAATTATTAATTAATAATCTTAAAACAAAAGCCAGATTAATCTCTAGGTAACTTAGATGTATAAGTCGAACATACATCTAAAATTAAATTACAAAAATAGTTTTATTTTAGTTTGAGTGTTATTGGTGTGAGTTATCTTAAGCCCGTCTTACAAATTTGTAAGAAATAAATTTAATGTGAGTGTTATTCTCTTGTAGGCTTCTTCAACTTATAAATCCTGCTCTGAAAACAATCTAATCTTAAGTTAGTAATTTATTTAAAATAAGGATATGTGTGGAGAATTTTATATTATTGATGCCCTGTTTATTCCAAGTCTTTTTACAGTGAGAAAAAATTCTTTGTTAGTTATTTGGAAATTTGATAGGATTTGTTTTCTGATTTCTTGATTAGTGAATGAATTCTATTATAAAGGAACAAGTCCTTAATTTAAAAAAAAAATTAAATAAGATGAATATTGTATTCTTTTTTTATTATTTTTAATTTTTAAAATATTTAAGTTACATTTATACTCGATTATATCTTTAAAAAAAAATATAATCGAGACCAACATATTTAGATTTTTCATTATAATTCATTTTTTTTACTTAATTTTAATGAAATATATAAAATATTATGTGTTAAAATTTTTAATTATGATATTGTCTTTCTTTCATTATTAATATTATGTTTTAAAATTTGAATGAAGCACATTTAAAAATAATATGTAATTATTATCTTTGAATCCATACAAAGCAGTAATTTATATAAATGATGAATATTTATTATAATATATATAATATAAATGTGTGTATATTTAGTTTTTGTATAATTATTAAAAATTTACATTTAAATACAAATATATATGTTACGTACGTTACTTTTCTAATTTTATGGTCATTTCTTAAATAATTTTAAAAATTCTACATTTCTTTAATAAATGATTCAAAAATTCATTTTTATTTTGATTTAATATGTTGAAACACAGTTAACAAAAATAAAATAGAAGTAGATTAAAACTGGGTTGAAAGATTCAATAATAAATTGGAAGACAAAAGGATGTTAGTTGTTATATTATTCGACTTTAATATGGGTATTTCTCATTTTACATTAATAGGGATTCCAAAATATTCTATTTATTTCGTAGTTTTCAAATTTTAAAAATTTTTTTTTTTTTTTGTATGTTTGGAAAATGTGTTAAGTGTAACATCTAATGTTGGTCATAGTTTTAATAAAGTGAATTATTAAATATATTATTTTTATTAATATTATGATTTAAGAAGCCATTTTTGATTAATAATACTTAATATTTATAGACATTTATCTTATTTATTATTCCATTCATTTTGAGATTACTAACTTGTAACTTGAATTTAAATTGTAAAACGAGCAATACCTGCAACTACCATTTTAAATGTATAATAATAATTTAATAAGCTGACTTTAAAATTTTATAAAAAATAAAATTTTTTAAATCTTCAAAAACATTAAATTCTTAAATATTAATAGTAAAAAATATACATTAGTTGCTTGATATAAGCAACAATGATATCCTTGTATAACTTAGTATATGAAAAATATAAAAAAAAACTCAATATAAATTTTATTTATTTAAAAATTTTAAAATCAGCTAATCTTAATGTATTTATTCAATTATGTTAAGAAAATATATTTAAAAAAGTATTCTTTTGATATATGTTTTCTTGTACATTTATTTGATAATAATTTTTTTTTATTATTTATATAAAACAAAAAAATTTACATAATTAAATAAAAACAAATAAAAATTTTTGTGTTTTTTTATTTAAAATTGTTTCTTATATTCATAAATATTTTCTCAAACAAAATATATAAATAATAATATCGTGAATGTTATTGTTTAAACTTTGAAGGTACTTAATAGTTTATAATTTGTATTAAACTTAGTGTTAGTAAATTTTTTTTTTAATTTTTTTTTTTGAATTAATACAATAAATATTGTAATTAAAAATTAATAAAAACATAAATAAATTCTCTTCTAAAAATTAGTTTTAAAAATTAAAAAAATAATTCAAACAAAAATAAAAATTTAAACTAATAAAATGTGTTTGTTCTCAATTAAAAAAAAAAACTCCTCAAAAAATTCCATCTAAACAAAAACTTCTTCGGGCTATGATAAAAGTTTCTTTTTCTCATCAACATTCTTTGTAGATTTTGAATTTTGTATTGGTTTACTATTTGAATGTGGTTTTTTACCCAAAAACATATCAGCAAATAAACCGGTAAATACTAATATTGCACCCAACCATTGTCTTGTACTTAAAACATTTCCAAATAATATTACTGAAGACAATACTGTGAAGAATTTTCTTGTTGTAGTGACAACAGAACATGATAATGGTCCAAAACAGGAAACCATTAAAAATATAAATAATTGTCCAAGTGCTCCTGCTAATGCTAATGTAGCTAAATGGGTTAACATACTTGGATGTCGAATTGCAAATTCAGCGAAATCTTTGCATTCACCTAAAATTGAAAATTTAATTAATTTTACGACTATAATAGAAATGCAATATTAACATACCAGTAAATATTAAAGCTGCACCCAAAATAATAGTACTCCACCAATTCATTGCTAACATCATTTGTTGTCCGGATGGTGCACTTGCTGCTCTTATTCTTTCTTGTATTGCACCAATCATACCATCCATTGTTAAACTCATAAATAATAATAATTCACCCATTGCAACTTTATCTTCATTTTCTTTTCTACTTCCCTTACCGTCAATGTACATAAACATTACAACACCAATTACTATTATCAATACGCATATATATTTTAACCATGGATATGATTTTTTACCAATTAATACACCCAATATCATTACAGGAATTGGTTTAGCTGATTTACCAACAACTTGAGTTGGATATGTAACCCACCTTAAGGCCATATTAGAGCTAACCATTGCCAGCAGATATGTAAGGGCACATGTTGCATAATAACCGGTATGTGTAGTGTCCTCTTTTTGTGGTTTAACATATAACATTAATTTAGCAAACAACCAATTGCAAACACATTGAACCCAAACGAGAGCTAATGCATATGTAAATCTTTCACCAATTGTTCCATCAGAATTTTTTTGAGTTCCATAACGGCCACGTGTAATTTTCTCTTGAATTATACCATAATAAAAATAGCAAAAAAATATTCCAATAGCGTAAACTAAAAATCTTGATTTTTCTGGTAAAAACATTTTTCCGGTGGATGAATTTTTTTTCTCTTAGATTTTTATTGAATTATTTTAAAGTAGTGTTAAAATGAAAATAAAGTATAAAACTATGTACAATGTATCAATTCCTTTGAAAAGTAAGATGATTTCAAATTTTAAATTATTTCACGTAGCATTTTTTTGTTTTTTTTCTCATAAGTTAAAATTTTTCTTGTTGTTATTTGCAAAATAATCACTTATTTCTATTTATTTGGAACACGTCAGTAGAGAACTGAATTGGACAGCGGATTTATGACGTGACTGTGGCATATGACAGTAAAAAAAAATTGACATTTGACATCATCAAGTTTTTAATACAACCTTTTTGATATTTCAGGAAAGGGCGACATCTTTTTTTTCATATCAAAATTAATAGTTTTTTAAATAATTCTAAGTTTTTTTAATTTATGGTGTAATTTCAAATTAAAATTTGAAACTGCATAGTTTTTTTTAAATTATTAAAAATTTAAAATTGATTGAAAATTTTTATCAAGTATATCTTTAAGTGAATCATTTTTTAAACTTTATTTTAAACAATGAATATTGAAATTTTTTGTTTGATAAAAAATAAAAGAAAAATTAGAATAGGATGGTTCAAATTCCAGAATTTTATTTGATATGGCTGGCTATTTATTGTAGAGTTAATAATTATTTAAATTTTTACTTGATTGAAAGGCAAACAAACAATGCTGAAGAAACTTTAACCTATGTACATATTTTTCTTAATCCCCCAAAGCAGAGATGTACAGTACAAAGTGGTTCATTAATTCTTAAAACAATTTTATAACATCAATTTAAAGTTCCAGTTGAAATATATTTAATTTCTTCTGCAATTAAAAAACAAATTTATGAGTTTCATATTGTTGAAAATAATTATATTTCCATTTTTTTTTGCAAAAATTATTAAATGATCGTAAGATAAACTAAACTTTGCTCTAAAAATTCAAATTTCGATATTTAATAAACAACAATATTCATGGAATAGGATAAACTGATGAGTTATCCTTTATTCAGCTAAATTCAGCTTAAATCAAATTTATTAAACGACCACTGCCTTTTTCCAGAGACCTCCAAAAAACCTTAAAGTTTTCCTAAAACTATGCTTTTAGACAATGCAACTAATGATAAAATACAAGAGGATCTTTATCAAGACGGGTCTCCAAGGGTTGAGAGGTTTTCCCTAACAAATCCTCTTAGCGCTCAAAAAACTGCATATATAAAAATGTATTATACAAACGAATTCCTATAGAATTAAACCACATTCTTAAACTTAATATTCTATGGTTATTAAAAATTATTTCGTCCTATGTTCAGTCTGTAGGGCTCATAGTGAGAATCCTGGCATTTAAAATAAAAATTTTAATATTATAAGATGGAATCGCGTTTTAAAGATAACGAATCTGAGGAATTTAATGGATTTTAAAGAATGGTAGAAAAACTAATTACATTATATAACCAACAAAATGATTTGTTAATATGAAACTTTACAAAATAATATTTTTTGTATAAAATGAAATCAGTTTTGATTAGAAAATTCACAATTAATTTTTAAAATAAGCACATAAACGCATAATAATTGTTAAATATATTGTAAAGTAAACTTTTTTAATATTAAAAATATATACATACATATATTATTTAATATTTTAAATATACGATAGTGTTTTTCAATGTCATTATAATGAAAAGACAATTATTATACATGTTATTATTGTGAATTATTCATTTTGTTGAATTTAACTGTTTAATGAACTACATTGTTAAGTTTATTTTGAAATAATTTAGAATTGCCTTATTAATAATTTTCTATTCAAAAAATATTAAAATTTTTACATTAATAATGCAAATATATTTGCATGCCAATTTTGTAAACAAATTGCACTGAAAGCTTATTTTAATTTACTTACCTACATACATATTAAAATTGCAATTGCATGTCTTCTAATTGTAGCAATTCATCCTACTACAATTATTGTATTGTATTATTTATAAATGCAATATAATGACAAAATGATTGTAATTCCACAAATGCTTATTTCACAGTAAATAAATATGCAATTTTTAGATCATATTATAAAGATTCCTATTTATAGGAGAGATTCAGTAATATTTTACCTAAAGCTTTTGAGCTTTTAAATTACAAAAAAAAATGTGACATATATTATGCAACTTAAGTAGGTAACTGATTATTAATAACAATAGAGTAACTTTCAATGCATTTCATGACTTTCGAAGTTCTGTACGGGCCCTTCGCCCTCGAAAAAAAAGCAAAAATAAATTATCATAAAATAATATAAATATAAAGAGTTCTGTTATTAAAGTCTCTATTATAATAACAGTATATAATTACAGTATACAATTACAACCTATAATTAGAGTCTACAATTACTTCCTATATGTACTTATACAAATAGCAGGGATGTGCAATAAAGCAAGTTTTACTATAATCGAATTAACAATGGAAACACTAAATATATAATAATTGAACAAAATCATTATGCCTAAAATCAAACCCTATCGCCGTATAACACACGGCTCGCAGCTCAATCACATCCATATACAGTTGAGCTTTTCAGAACGAGAACTCTGAAATTTAGGAACTCTTTTCTGAGTCGCATCTCCAAATTGTGGAACACAATACCCCCATATCTGTTTCCTAATACATTTGATCTGGAAAAATTCAAGAAGGAAGTCAACTTATTATACCTCTTGGGTTGCCCATTCAACCCTTAATAATCATTTATATTTATGACTTGTCGTTACTTTTCAGCCATAATACTGCGCGAACAGCTAGGGTGCTTATCCCATTATTTTGGCTACGGGTGGAGGTTGTTTTTGTGTAGTAAAAAAATCACACTACCTAGGGGATAAGGATTTCAAATGCCTTTTGAAGATTTTTTCCTTCCTTAGAAAAACAAAAAAAAAAACATTCTTATATAATTTGAACTCAAAAAATTATTCGTTTTAATTCCAAACTTCTAATTTATTGTTTTTAATTAAATATCTTTTTTGTATAAATTTTGTATTTGTTAATTATGAATTTAATAATATACGCAAGTTTTAATTACATAAAATAAGCTCTAATGTATTGTTAAAATTTTTATTTAATTATCTATTATTACTTATACTAATTATTTATTATTAATATGTATATTACTTATTAAATAAAATTTTCAAAAACAACTAATCTTTATACAAAAATTTTTTTTAAAAACCACCATATTGTTATACTCATTGCACGTCTCTGAGAACTTTTTCAATAAAAACACTTTTATATTATATATATTTATATATAAATGCGATGAATATTTGAAAATTATTTATAAAGTATTTAATCAGTTACGATTTTTTAAATAATTAAAAATATGTGTGACGTCACAGATTTAAGATTTAAAAAAGAAACCAGGAAACTGTAAGACAAATCGTAATCATATTTAGATATGGTGTCCAATTTTAAGAGTGAAATAAACGGGTTAGTATCAAAATCCCGGATTTCAAAATCCCGTAGTATCATAATCCCGGATTGAAAAAATGTCCCGGAAATCATAATCCCGGATATCAAAATCCCGGATTTCAAAATCCCGGATTTCAGGTCATATGTGAAATCCCGGAATTTTCAGCATGAAAAATCCCGGAATTTAAATGAATTTTTTTTAAAAAGTAGAAATAGTTGAAAAAAATTTTTTCCAGATGATATACGTAACCGTTTATAGAAATTTTATTTTGCCCTTTGTTTGTTTTTAATATTTTAATTTCCATTTTTTTCCAATTTTTAGTAAAATATGTAACTTGTATTTTCACGTTTAAAAAATTCTAACTGAAACCGCATACCAAATTATTTGCACTACATTAAAAACATTTTGGGAATTTCCCAAAATATTTATAATATATGTATATGGGTTTAATAATTTGTATGCAGTTTTAGTTACAATTTTTGTAGTTACAATTTTTTTAGTTACAATTTGTTTAGTTACAATTTTTTTAGTTACAATTTGTTTAGTTACAATTACAAACGATAGATGTTTTACTGTAACTCATAATATAGGAATTTAAAGTAAAAGTAATAATTAAAAGTGCGCGCGCACCTATATTATGAGTTACAGTAAAACATCTATCGTTTGTAATTGTAACTAAACAAATTGTAACTAAAAAAATTGTAACTAAACAAATTGTAACTAAAAAAATTGTAACTACAAAAATTGTAACTAAAACTGCATACAAATTATTAAACCCATATACATATATTATAAATATTTTGGGAAATTCCCAAAATGTTTTTAATGTAGTGCAAATAATTTGGTATGCGGTTTCAGTTAGAATTTTTTAAACGTGAAAATACAAGTTACATATTTTACTAAAAATTGGAAAAAAATGGAAATTAAAATATTAAAAACAAACAAAGGGCAAAATAAAATTTCTATAAACGGTTACGTATATCATCTGGAAAAAAAAACTAATTCAAGTTTTAATTGGTGCTGTGCTAAACGTAAATCTTATTTGTGCAAAGCTCGTGTCTCTACAATTATACAAAATAATGAGCATTTTATTAAAAAACCTTCTACTATTCAGCACAATCATGATCCTTTGGCTTATGAAGATACTGTTTCAATCACCAACAATTTCATTAAAAATAACGCAACAAATGAAACGTTATGGCCGTCACAAATAATAAGGGATTCTGTTTTTGAAACTGCTAGTGAATGTCGTGTGTATTTGCCTGGTAAAAGTGCACAAAAACTTAAAATTCATCGAACTCGCTCAAAAACTATAAAGGAGCCAAAAAAGTTAAAAGATATTAATATTCCTGAAAATCTTAAATATGTTGAAGGCGAGTTATTTGTCTTGGCGGAATCGGAATATAGAGAAGAGAAGATTTTGATATTAGGTACACGAACTAGTTTGAAACTTCTTGGAGAAGCTAAATGTTGGCTAGTAGATGGAACTTTCCATGTTGTTCCTTCTATTATGAGCCAACTGTTTTCTATTCATGGTTATATTCAAGGAATAATAGTTCCTCTAATTTTTGCTTTAACGAGTCGGAAAAATAACGAAGCATATTCAGAAGTTTTTTTTCATTTATGCAAAATAGCTTGTGATGCTAATATTCCCCTAAACCCTGAAATTATAATATCAGATTTTGAAAAGGCTATTTTAAATGCTATTAAAGACTTTTTTCCAAACTCTAAAAGCAAAGGATGTCTGTTCCATTTTGGGCAAATAATCTGGCGTAAGATTCAAAAGGAAAAACTCAGCGTAAAGTATGGGAAATATGAAGACTTTAGCATTAAAATGAGAATGCTGAAAAGTTTAGCCTTTGTTCCCAACGAAGACGTACTTAAATATTATATTCTTTTTAAAAAAATAGCGACAGATAGTGACTCTAAAAAAATAGCATTATGGTTTAAGGTGAACTACATTTCGGGAAGATCTCCAAAGAATATGCCAAGATATACACCCGATTTTTGGTGTGCAATAAATGATGTGTCGAAAGTGAATTATCCTCGAACGCAAAATAGCGTTGAGGCGTGGCACCGGCGGTTAAAAGTTGTAGTAGGAAGAAAACACTCCGGCCTTTATAAATTAATGGAAGATTTATCAAAAGAACTTGTTCTTGCTTTAAGTAATATTGAAAAAGTTAAGTCAGGGCAACAAATATCAAAAAATAAGATTTCATTACAAAAAAATGAAAGAATACGTACAATTTTTGAAAAAAGGGCAACTATGGATGAATATGACTACCTAAAAGCTATTGCAACAAATATTGCCCTGTCCTAATATTTTGCTTCAGATGACGTATTATTTGTTTTTTTATTAAGATTTCTATTTATTTTTGCTTGAATTTTTAATATTTTTATTTTTGTTTTGACTGAAGAATTTTATTTATTGTTTTCTATAAGTTATGAATTTAAATTTTGTTTTTTAGAATAAAATACACGTACTTAGGTACTTATAAAAAAAAGTATTAAAACCAGTATTTTTTTTCAACTATTTCTACTTTTTAAAAAAAATTCATTTAAATTCCGGGATTTTTCATGCTGAAAATTCCGGGATTTCACATATGACCTGAAATCCGGGATTTTAAAATCCGGGATTTTGATATCCGGGATTATGATTTCCGGGACATTTTTTCAATCCGGGATTATGATACTACGGGATTTTGAAATCCGGGATTTTGATACTAACCCATTTAAATTCCGGGATTTTTCATGCTGAAAATGGGTTGGTATTGAAATCCCGGATTTCAAAATCCCGGAATGCCAATCCCGGAAATCAAAATCCCGGAATTCAAAATCCCGGAATTCAGAATCCCGGAATTCAAAATCCCGGATTTCAAAATCCCGGAATTTCAAAATCCCGGAATTTAAAGTAAAAGTAATAACTAAAAGTGCGCGCGCACTTTTAATTATTACTTTTACTTTAAATTCCTATATTATGAGTTACAGTAAAACATCTATCGTTTGTAATTGTAACTAAAAAAATTGTAACTAAACAAATTGTAACTAAAAAAATTGTAACTACAAAAATTGTAACTAAAACTGCATACAAATTATTAAACCCATATACATATATTATAAATATTTTGGGAAATTCCCAAAATGTTTTTAATGTAGTGCAAATAATTTGGTATGCGGTTTCAGTTAGAATTTTTTAAACGTGAAAATACAAGTTACATATTTTACTAAAAATTGGAAAAAAATGGAAATTAAAATATTAAAAACAAACAAAGGGCAAAATAAAATTTCTATAAACGGTTACGTATATCATCTGGAAAAATTTTTTTTCAACTATTTCTACTTTTTAAAAAAAATTCATTTAAATTCCGGGATTTTTCATGCTGAAAATTCCGGGATTTCACATATGACCTGAAATCCGGGATTTTGAAATCCGGGATTTTGATATCCGGGATTATGATTTCCGGGACATTTTTTCAATCCGGGATTATGATACTACGGGATTTTGAAATCCGGGATTTTGATACTAACCCCTGAAAATTCCGGGATTTCACATATGACCTGAAATCCGGGATTTTGAAATCCGGGATTTTGATATCCGGGATTATGATTTCCGGGACATTTTTTCAATCCGGGATTATGATACTACGGGATTTTGAAATCCGGGATTTTGACACTAACCCATTTTAAATATATTAGAGCCGCCAAAAGGTACAACGCAGTAATGAGTATATTGAAATGAGCACTTAAACTTTAATCATAAACTCGATCTAAAAACAATCATTTGTTTTCGCTTGTCCATTTTTCATTTCGCTTTAAAATGGAAATATTTTATAAGAATGCGATAAAAGAATAAGAATATATTATTATTTATTAAGAACATACATACAAAATTAATATTTAATTTACGTTTTATCAACATCATATAGTTTATTGACTAGGAACTTTATATTATCTTAGTAGCTGAAGTGTATAAATGATGATAATGAAATAGGAACCGTATGAAGCATTAAACGTTGTTTTAATTATTAAATTTTTTTAACAAAATATGATTTTAGAATTTTTTAAGGAAAGAGAAGATATTTGACCAGAAACTATACAATATTATACATAAATTTAATAGTTGAATAATTTTAAAAAGTTTGAGATCAGTGTGAGTGAAATTTTTTTAGGTATAAGCAAGCATTAAGCAATTGTATTGAAATTGAGTGCAAATATATATAAATGCTCTTAATAAGTTTATCATATAAAAAACGTATATCTCCTTTTCGTTTTCCGATTAAGTAGATTCGAGTGCTTTTATCTTAAGGTTTTCTGCATGAAAATCTGGAAAATTCCAAGCAATTTTTCCTTCCTGATTTTCACAAATTCTCCATTTTTTAAGTTTACAATAAAAATAATTAAGTACATTCATGTTGCAATATGTTTGTAAGTGAAAAATTTATTTGTAATCCGAGAAGTAATATTACCAAATAGTCCTTAAATTTGCCTTCGACTTATTGACCAAATTGGAGCTAATTTTAATTAGTATTCACTAAGCTAAGTTATAAATCTCTTTTGTATTCAGTGTTCTGAAAGCTTTGAAGCCCAATTAATTTTTAATTGAAAAAACCAGTCACGTAAAATTTCTGAATAGTGCATTTATTACATAATAAATATTAATTCTCATATTATATTAATTAGATATATGTATACAATAATATTTCTTAATATTTAATGGGAGTGTATTTATTTTAATGACATAATTTTTATTATATTGCATTATTATTATTATATATTTTAAAAGTACTTATTTAGTTAAAATTATTTATTTATTACTAAATAATGATTATTTAATTTATTTTTATTATTAATAATTGAAGTGATTAATTTTTAATGATGTATGGAACATGATTTAAAATGCAGTTATTTATTATAATATATATTTAATATATATCTTATATATTTTATAAAAGTACATTTCAAACTTTAAACCTAACAAATAATTACTCAAAATTGATTACTGAAAATATGCTCATTTAAATTTGAACAAATAGCGCAGTAAGAGTTACTTCAATTTTTCAAAAGCTTAAAAATTAGTTTATAAAACATTCTTTGTTTTCTGAGTTTTTCTCGATTTATGAGTGAGAATATTGAAGTAATAAACTTTAGGTATTTTTGAGATTTTAAAGAGTTTTAAAAATTGCAAATATCTAACATTTTAAAATTCTGCTAGAATTATTTAACATTTTAAAATCTAAAATTCTTTGTTAGTACTCGTATTTGAAGGGATGCTGTATAATAATTATTATTTTTTTGACTCATTTCAAATTAAATGGGAGCAACTAAGGTGATGCACAACGTGCATTCAGCATTGGGAAGTTTAATCGTTAAAATTGTTATTAAAAAGTAAAATTAGTTCCAGAAAATAAAATAATAGGTACAAAAAAGGTGTTTATTTGCAAAAAATTAAAATAGGCTTAAAAGTTTGAAAAAAATAAATACTTATACGAATATATTTAATGAGTTCGTGTAGGAGCTTAAAGAATCCACCAAACTGTGTACTCATTGAGTTTTAAGTTGTGAGAATTGAGAAGTACTACTTCTAGCCCACTCCTATTAAATGCGACTAGAATAGAAATTTACAAGGAGATACTATGCAAGTTTTAGATTGTGGAAGTATATTTTTTGGAGGATTTGAATTCGATTTGAACTTATCTCAGAATTTATTGGTTATATCTTATGTCATAATTGGTTATATCATCTTCAGTATATATTGAAGCTGATTTCCTTAGGTCCATCATACGAAAAAAATAGCTTAAACGATATATTTCTATTATCTTAGACTTTTCCAAGGATTTTATAGCCTTTTTCTATCGCGTCAGAAATTCTTGAAAGACAAGAATTTTTTTCAACTATTCTGAAGAATCGCATCAGTGATGAGTGTAAGGGAACATAGGTGAACATTCAAAGAAGTTTTATTATGGTCTCAAATCTTCCATTTTCTAAATTGCAAATTATAAATTCTTATGAATTTCCTTGTATTTTAACAAAACAACTCATCGGAAACTAAAGCTTTTTTAATTATTTGTATTATCATGTTTTTATATAAAATACATGTATATGTATATATATAAATATAATTGTACAAACTCACATGCTTTTCTATCAAAATATCAGTATAGATTTTGTTCTCAAACCATTTGCACGTTTTTAACCTACTAATAAAAATAAAAAAGTTATAAAATTTGTGGCTTTTTTCTACCACCAAAAAAAAAACCGGATTGCCAACATTCATTAAAAATTTAAAAATAACAAAATTTTAATTGTACATTTTTTAGAAACGTGTTTTAAGAAGGAATTAAATCTAGACAGTGTTGTTATTATATATATATATATACAAGCTTTAATATTAATTACAAATATTTAATAAAATATTAAAAAAACAAAAATGGCTGTGCGTGAAGAACAATTGTTTGGAACTATTTGTAATGGTAAATATTAACTGTAAATAGTATGAAAAAGAACTGTATACAAACAATAACAGTAAATATAGTGAAAGCCTAAATTGGATTAAAAATTATCAATTATAATATTACATATTTAATTATACTAATACTATTGCAAAGTTATCAATTCCTAGCTTTCGGTGGGAATTCTTTATATAATAACAGTGATAGTTAGAAGTTATCTTAAAAACATGTTTGTAATTAATTGTTTATAAACAAGAA
The DNA here is from genome assembly GCA_963082915.1 of Dolichopus griseipennis. Classification (NCBI taxonomy): domain Eukaryota; kingdom Metazoa; phylum Arthropoda; class Insecta; order Diptera; family Dolichopodidae; genus Dolichopus; species Dolichopus griseipennis. The sequence goes on from OY720442.1 coordinate 6,056,052, forward strand.
AATAAAAATAAAAAAATAAAAATAAAAACATGTGAAAACATATAAAAAATTAAAAATAGCTATAAATTAGTAAATTATAGTAACAGTAGTGAAGTTGCTTATGGGGATATTTTACATTTCATTGCATAATCATAATAATAAAACTGTTAATGATTAGTTTCTTATTTAAATATTTTTAAATATACAAAATATACGATATAATTTAAGCTAAGAGAATTAAAACTCATAAAGATTTTAATAACTTTTTTATTGTTAGAATAATGTAAATCGTTTATTTAATATAAATTAATTTTTTTTTAAATATATTTTCCTATTCTTCCGTCCCGCACATAGCTGCTTAACCGCCAGTTTAATTTTCAAACAACTATTCAGGGTAAAAAAGGGAGGTTTTTGAACAATTTATTAAAAACTTATGAAATATTAAAATTCTGTTTATTTGTTATAGAAATAATTTTAGACGGAAACTTGATAACATTACCTAAACTTTTTCACTAATAAGCCAATCAAAAAAAAAAAATTGAGTTCATATTACCAGGCCAATTAACAACCGCATTTCATAATAATTTTTTTTAAATGAAAGAATTTCAATACGGATGCAAGACATTCTAAATATTTTTCCAAAATTTTCTAATTTTTATTCATAATTTTTTAAGTTTTATTTTAAGCCATGTAAAAATTATCCGATTAATTATCCTTCTTACTTGAATTTCGAGGTGCAGGCAAATACTAGTATTGTATTAATTATATGCCGAAATTTTAGTTTTGTATGAAATCTAGTAGTTTTTGAAAAATAGTTTTGACTTTGAAAGATTTTCGAAAGTAATAAATTATATAAAAAATTATGATGAATAAAATAAAAGAGATAATGATCGATCAATGATCCCTCTTGTCTTACTCCAACTTTTTTGTAATTTAGCTATTGTATTGTAAAGTGTGGTAATAATACCAATAAATTATCAGGAATTTTATCTTTTTCGAGATCAGTCAAAATAGGACTCTAAATGTTTGTGTGGGAAATTGCCTAGAAGTCGATATATATGATATAAATTGAACTTGTTTTATTATATATAAAATATAAGTTCAAACCGTGGTCGGATCATATCTAATTAAAAAAATATAGTATATATTACAATAATTTAATAATAAGCCCAAATGTCAAATCGGCAAAGGATTAATATTATCAGGCAATATTTACTATTGTCTATGGTACTACAAATAAATAAATAAATAAATAAAATATAATTCAGTAAAAAAATTGCCCATCTTTATTACTACTAAGGTTAATCACAATATCATATGTTTCTCAAATAACAATAAAATACAATAATTCTCACGTTTATCTACGTGATAATTAATTATTATTGTGTAATATATTAGCATTTGATATATTATTTAATATTATTTAATCATAATTAAACAATTATATCAATTAGTTTTATATTTATTAAAACAAAATACAAGTACCTTATCTACCTATTGAAAACGAGATTTGTTTACCTGATTAAAATTTATAAAAAGCTCATTATTGAAAAAAAATTTAATATAAATTTTATACAATTTGTTATATTTAAGGCTTTTATATGGATACTGTTATACTATATTATGTTAACCGTCAAATTTCAATGTTGCCATTGTGACATTTTAATTTGAAAGAAAATAAAAGTTATATTATTTAATATTATGAATGAATATATAGACAGTTGATCACAATGTACAAAAATATGATGGCACTTAATTAAATATATATGCAATAATAATTAAATTCCTTATTTTATTTATAATTTTTTTATTTATTACTTTGAAATAATTTTTTATGGCAAAAACATATTTTAAGACTTCATAACCGTTATAAATAATATTTTTAAGCTTTTGTAAAGTTTTTAAATTATAGTGTACAAACACAATGGCAGTACTTAATTTAACAGATATAAATATTTAAAAAAGTGTTATACAAACTTAACTATTATACAATATACGAAACTACTTATTTTAAATAAACTTTTTAACTGAAAATTTAACTTAAAAGTTTTTAAAAAATTTCTTTATAGGTGAAATTGAAATTTGTTCAATCACAACTGATAATTTAGAAGAAGCTTTAGATGTAAGTTTAATTTTATTTATAAAACTTTTTTTATTATATAAAAACTTTAAAAATAAAAGTACTTAGTATTTGTAATATAAAATATATATATACATTTATATTATTATGGTAAAATTTTATTAAAATATAAAAAAGTTCTAAATATATATACAGGTATATATACGTAACCATTTTAAGCTTTATTCAATTATTATTATTACTTATATAATGAATAAAATTGGAAATATGTTCTGTTATCATATTTTAAAAGACTGAAAGCTTTCTGTAATTAACAGAAAATTTATGAAATAATTTGATAACAGATTTTTTTTTTGAATTTATGAACTTAATTAGAGCTTATAAATTCAAGAAGAACATTTTATAAAATATTTTACATTAGAAATAAGATTTCATAAACTTAGTACGGAAGAGTATTTGGTGTAAAATTTAATAAAAAAATAATATAAAGTTGTACCTACCACAGTACCAACCGCTATTACAGCAAAAAAAGTAATATGAAATTTTTTTGAAAAATTTTTTACTTAAATAGGTTTGTAATAATTTTTATCAAATCAATATTACTAAATTACTGGATCCTAGAACCCTCTGCTGGAGCATAGGGCGTCCTCAGAACACTATTTAATAATTATAAAGTTTTTTGTTCATTACATTATATACTTTATCTAAAGATAAAACAAGTTGTATTAATAATTTCCAAAAAGATTTTTGAAAGATTCCAATAACAAACACACTAAAAATTAGCAATGTGTCATTAACAAAAGCTAATCTTAAAATTTTTAATACTGTAATTATGTACACTATTAAATAATTTGTTTTTTTAAATTTAATGGGAATATTAAAGTTTAAATCTATGTTATTAAATTGAAACAATAACAACCCTCTTAATTAACAGGTTCTCCAACCGGATTAATTTTTAAGTACATTTTTTTTGTATAGAAAAACTAAAAGTCTCGTTTTCTCTAATTAACATTATTTTTGCTGTAACATGTAACAGGTTTATAATCTGTAATACGGAAACCAGTTCAAACCAAGGTAGTATTTTTTTAAATACTTTTTTTTATCCCTTAAAGTTCTGTCTTATACAAGTTTTACTGTAATAAAAAATGATTTAATTATTTCAAATGGATTATAAATTATAAAAGTGATTTGTTAATTAAATAAATATCTTTATTAATATTTAAAATTATCATAACAAAAGCAAATATTTAAAATTCTAAATGCACCTATATAAAATAAATTAAAATAGATTTGACACAAGATATTTTAAAGTATTTGGTTTATATTTAAATGGTTTTTAAAAAAAATTTAATGTGGGTGCAAGTATATAGATTATAGGTTTTAAATTTGTTAGATAACAATTTGTTATCTGCCTTCGAATAAATGTTAGAATAAGTAATGCATTTGAAATTTGTTGTAATTAATTGTTATTATTCATGAAATTATAAATACTCCTTAGTTACACTACAAATTTTTTAAAACACTTGATAAAATAAATCTTTTACCCCTTTTACTTATATTCAGACAAACCCCCACTATACCCAATGGGATGAGGAAGTAAAGCATAGCTTTCAGTTTGAAAAAAAAAATTAATAATATTATTAAAAACTGGCTTTTCTGCAGTATATGGATAGAATCAAAGAAAGTTTTAACTTTATTTAAAACAAGTATCCAGACCATCTTTCCTTCAAAAAGCCGCATATATTTAACAGGCTTTAGCTATATAAACCCAAAAAACCCAGTTTTAATAAGAATAAATAACATCTTTAATTTTTCTTTTAATTTTTTTGTGAACTGTTCAAAAAATCCTATTATGTTTTGTAATACCTCCTTATAAATGAGTCTTATAAATTCCTAAGAGGCGACTATAATTTATATGGTCCTGATTTTTTTATTCCCCTTAGCACTATTTAATGCATTTATTTTTAATCTTTACATTTATTTATTTATTATATGATAAAAAATGATTCAGAAAATAAAATTTAAACTAATAATAGTAATAATAAAATAATATTAACAATATTATTATATAATGTATAATAAAATAAAAACTAATAATAATGCAAATTTGTTTTACATAATGTAATTATTAAGATTAAAAAATAGTTTCAAGTGTTATAAAACAATTACTATATACTATTAATTCCAGACATACAGATTATAATACATATATAATATTAATATTAATAAATTATTTGAAAGTGTTTATTTAGTTCTATATAGTCAAGTACATAATCAGAAAGCTTTTTGCATATTATTATCCCTCTTAAACGTTATTTAATTAAGTGAATTTATATTCTAAGTCATGATAATAAACATCGTGACAATTTTATTACTTTGCTAGTTGCTATTTCATTATTCATAATATCTATTATTAATTCTATTTAAATTATACTATATGATATAGTAAATATCCTTCTATTATTAAATCGTTTATACTGAAAATAAAATTTCGAACATATGATATTCATATTTCAACGGAATGTACAAACGGGACAAAAAAAGCATTTTTAATAGGTTAAATGGAATGGAACTCTACAATAATTTCCCCACTTAAAATTTTACATTTTAAAAAGATTCCCTATTTTACATGCGCCAACACAAACATCCTAATAACTATTTCCAAATTCAAGCTTTTGTGTAAGGCGGGGGTTCGAATGAATAAAATTTAATAATCAAAGGAATCTGGTAAAGGTACTTTACATGATTTTTAAAGTTTTTAACCTTTCCTAGTTAAAAAATTAGAGTATCGACGTCTTGGTTGAGGAGTCAAAATTTCACACATTCCTTCATACTCTTCAATTTTTATTTATTTTTCTTAACACCTGGTAAGCTTTAATAATTCAACAAACGTTCGAAATAATCTTCAAGGTATTATACTAAACGTTATAATTTAGGTATTATGCTAAACGTAAAAATCTAGGTATTATAATAAACGTTAAAATCTAGGTGTTATGCTAAACGTTAAATTGCATGTATTATACTAAACGTTAAAATTATAATACCTAAATAAAACGTTTAAACAAATAAATAAATCAGTATCATACAACTTGGTTACTGATATTACTAATATATTATCAAATAAAATATAAATTTTGAGGTGTTGAGTTGAAACCCAATTCATTAACATTATCTGCAATTCAGCATGATAACTGATTAGTATTTAAATTATCTAATATAATATATAAATCTAATTTGGGTTTTACCCAAAATTTTTATTTAAAGCAAAAATTTCATTTTTGTTCAATTCAATTTTATGACTTATGAGTGTTAATAATTTTTAACATGATCAAGTTTGACTTCCAAAAATGTTCTTTAATATATAAATATAAAATATTATTTTGATTTAATATAATTTAAATGAAATTGCATTCAAAATATATTATTATTTAATATTTTATATAAAAATATATTATGTACATAATATATAAATCTAAGTATTTCCTGTTAAAAATTTAGTACCTATCATAATTCCAAAATTTTGTCATGTATTTAACACATAAGTGATACAATTTATATTATATATGTAATGTAGGTACCATTTGTTTTTATTTTCGTCACACTTTATTCATTAAATTTTTTTTTATCACACAATCTTTATAACTATAAAAATGTTCAGCTCTTATTGTTTAATTTTTTTTTTATATTTATTTACCACAATATTTATTTTTATATAATTTAATTTTTTAAATAAATTGTGGTTCTTAAATTGTTATTTAGTTTTTTATTTTTATGAATTTTACTAAAATGTGGTTTTTATTTAATTATAATATTGTTGTTTAGAAATTTAATGACATTCTTGTTTTTAAGTTCTTTTATAGTTTTTAAGGAATTTCCTTAAATATTTCCTTGAACTTAAAAAATCATATATTCTAGTTAACACTAGTAAATACTAGTAAAAAAATAAACAATACATAATTTTAAAATTAAAAATATATAAAAGTTATTTTTAAATTAAATGTCTTTTTTTTTAAATTTAAGTTAACCACATTAAATAGTTAATGAGGAATAAAAGTATTAACAGAATAATATAATTATTATATGGCATATATTTACTAGACTATAAAGTGATACTTAATAAGGCAATCTGTGAAAACACAGTAGCTGTGAGCTTTGAATTTCATTATTTCTTTGAAATCTCAATCTAAACTAAATTTATCTGAGCCCGTGTATTCTTGTTTTGATTATATTATTATAGCCCTACACCTAAAATAGGGGAGCATTCCATAATCTCGGTTTAGAAAATTTTTTTTAAATCACGATTTTAGAAAATCTCGCTTTTAAGGGTTTTACAGTTGGATACACAATTAAAAATTATCAGTCTTTTCCAGAATATATCCATAATTCATTAAATAATGATGCTATTTCGTTGAAATTTACACTGTAGGTTGCCAAAGTAATGATGAAAGTAAGGCGAAGATTGCTAATGGGTAAGGTCGGACCTCGATTTCTGGAAGCTAACGATCAAACATCCATAAAGTTTGGAATGAAATGGAATGAAGGTTTGAGTGTCTTCTACACACCTTCCAAGATATAAAGCCATATCTTTGAATTGAATAAGGATATTAACTTGCTTTAATTTTTTCCCTGAGATGCTTTGGAGTGGTGGATCAGATATTCAAAATTAAAATGTTACTCTACCTCTGAGTAATCGATCATAATCTATATTGATAAGCCATCTTATAGGAATCCCTCATCGAAGATGACCATTACATTTATTTTGCCCCAATTTTAATCTAATATATTTATTTTTGATGTCACTATACAAAATTTTGCAAAAAATTGGTTTTATTTTAATTAGTCACTAATATATTTTTAATTCTAATTCTATATCTTTAATTAATTACTTTTAACATTTACCAAAAATAGGCTATAAAATTTGGATGAACATTTTTGGAAATACCATAAGTGTTTCGGTAAATTTCAGACAGAAAACATTAAAAGTTTCAAATTTTTATTATTAAAAGAAATTAAAATACTAAATTCGCTTTAAAAGTTTTTAATTATTTTTTTTTATCAATTTTAATTTAATTAAAAAATTTACGATGACAAAGATCTTTTCACTCACTAAATAATTTTATATAGAAATTAAAAATTAAAAAATATCGAATCCTTCCGTATAACGGTTGTGAATTATTACATAGACACTTAGAAGAGATCATTGATCTCTGATCTAGATCATTAATCTTCTCTGACCTAGATCATTGATCATTGATTTAGATTCTAAAAAAGATCAAGAAAATTTGACCTGATATTTCAAAAATTAATTTGCAGATCAAGAGATCTTTTTAATCTTTATTTTGAAAAAAACATTCCGCCATTTTGTTTAAAGATCTTGATCTAAAAATTGATCTTTAAAAGATTAACATCACTAAAAGATCGTTTGATCTGAAACTTGATCTTTGAAAGATCAAATAATTTCTTTTGATCTACGATCTAGATTTAAATGTCAGTTATTATATTTATTTTTTATTTCTTTTGGTAATAAAATAGTATCCAAATCCAATTTAAAGAAAGTATCATTTGTACTTTATTTATTAAAAGCTTTATTATCTATTAACAGACCAAATACAAACGTTTTATATCCGATTTGGTAAATCCTATCATATCTATTCCTTGTGATTCTTTTAAAGTTATTACAGTCTACCTAGGATGCAAGTATTCTACCTCATTTAAAATACAATTTCATTATATAATAAAATGTATATTTAAAAAATTTTAATACAAAACTTAAGATGTTTTATAGAAAATTTCATTAAAAACGAGGAATAGTGTGGTAGAGTAGACTGTGTCAACTCTGGAATACCAGTTTGACTGTTATTTAAATCGTATATCATCCGGTTAATTACTTTTGGGAAAATTTCAAACATACAGCTTTACTAGGTGTAGAGTAATACTCATATAAAAGAAGAATTGGATGGCAGCTACTGGAACCCACTTTGGCAAAATTTCAGACACCCAGCTGCATTAGGTGTAGAGTAATGCTTATATAAAAAAACAAGTTGCATGGCAGGTACTCAAACCCGTTAACCAAAATGGCTGGATTTCAATAGCGATGACGGCTATTGCATAAAAACGAATTAGTGAAAATTTCAAAATTCTAGCTCCTTTATTTTTTGAGTTATCGTGCGATCAGACGGACGGACGGACATAAATAGCTACATCAATTTATTTTTCAATTCTGATCCGATCCATACACTTGAGTCTATATCTAACCCGAATCCTTCTCTGCGTCACAAAAGTAATGGCAAATTTAGAATACCCTTTTGACTAATAGTTATACGGGTATAAAAATTAAAAAGTGCAATGAGGGAGGCGACTAAATCTTAGAGTTTTAGAAGTTTAAAGCAAGGATAGATGTTATTTGTACCTGTTTTTAGGAGGGTGTTATTTGGTAGAGAACACAAGTTATAGCAATATAATTAAAATAAACTATGCTATATGATATTAAAAGCTTTTTAATATATAATTGCTATTATTTAATATAAGACTTTAAGATTATGTTTTATATATTTAACTATCCAAGAATATATATACTTATGCATAATAATAAATATATCATTTTAAATTATTTAATAGTTTATTTTTAATTTTAATTGAATAAATTAAAAATGTCTGCTTGTATTTTAAAACAATAAAAAAGTTTTATTTAATATATATTTACATATATACCAATTCGTTTCAAATTTAAAATAAACTTAAAAATATTCAAAAACTAAAATCCCGATTATTTATAAAATTAGAATGTCTTTCAAATAACCTCAATTAATATTCTCATTCTTTATTTTGTTTAAAATTTTAATAAGTTCTTGTTTTTTTTTTTAAATAATTTAAATTTAAATTATTTTAATTATAGGTTTTACACGGTTCATTTTTTATAAATGAAAGTGTTTGTATTGGATCTGAAATAAATTTATTAAAAAATGAAAAGGCACGTCAGGATTTACGATTATTATGTAAAATTGTAGCAGAAGATGGTGTTTCATTGATGGCCCGCAATAAATCTAATAAAAAAATTGTTTCAGTGGCATTCAATAAAATTCAAGTGAGTTCCTAAATATTCTTCAATTTTATATCTAAACATTTAATTAAATATCTTTTGATTGATTGCAGTTTGTTGATGATACAGTTGAAGAAGTATTTTTTGAAGTTTTTAAGAAAAAACATTGTACAACCCCCGCTTCAATTTCTTTAATGAATTATATGATCTCAATGGATGCTAAAATTAATGTATTCGAAATATATGATATAGATTGTGTTATGGAAATAATGTTTTTGGCGACATTACCTGAATACGAATCAAAAGGTATTGGTACTGCTCTTTCGAAATATTCTATTGATTTGGCTAAAAAATTATCAAAAGGAATTGGTATTGATAAAATTGCTGTAAGTTTAAGAAATAAAAGACCAAAAGGTGTTTGTGCTTTATTTACCTCAAGATATTCTCAAAAAGTTGGAGAAAAACTTAATTTTAAAACATTGAATCGTGTTCCGTTTTCGGAATATAAATACGATGGAAAAACATTTTCAGAACGTATTGGACCCAAACATCCGGATAGTACACAAGTTTTTCTTAAAATTTGAATAATTAAATATTAAACTTTATAGGACAAAAACAGGGACAATTTGTGTGATTTTATTTTATATTAGTTGCACTTTTCTTTATATAGATGGTGTTTTGTAGCAAAATTCTGTTAAAAATATTTTAAAATATACACATAATGTTATAAAAATAATAAAAACAACCAAATTACATTTAATTAAACTTAAATTTTTATTATATTGTTTTATTTTTAAAAATATAATATATATTTTATAATAATATTTTATTTATATATAATTTTTATTTTGTACTTATTCTCTTTCTATTCATTCTGTTGATTGTTTTTTTTTTTATAATATTCGACTCAAAATTTTCTAGCTCCTAAAATACAATTTTCATGAATTGGATCTAATAATTCAGTGAAATTGACACCCTTATATGAGAATTCTTTGTATGGGATTACTGCCAAATCTTGAAAACCTAAACGTTCACCAATTTTATGTGAAAATTTTGATGTAAATATTGCATATATTGCTTTTGGATGACAATCTCGTAATTGTTTTGGTAAAAAATCCCGATCAATTCCATCATCTTCATTAATATCATCTTTACTCAATTCCATTGCCAATTGTATACTGTATAATGTTAAATTGTAACCGATATTACGTTTACCAAATTCTGGTAATGTTGATAGCATAAAATGTTCAACAATACAATCCATATTCCATTCAGTAAATATATCAAATTTTGTTTCAATTTCAGTTAATGATTTCATAATACATTTCACACTGTCAGTTTTTGGTGTTGAATCCAAAAAATTTTCCAAAAATTCACCTTGTATTGTTGTCTCTTTTTCACAGTATCGATTTTTCTATATAAAAAATAAAAAAAAAAAAATTTTAATTTATAATTTAAAAAAAAATTGTAAAAGATAAAGGGTTGAGTTCAAGAATTATCGCTGAGCATTTCCATCTAGTGGATAGAAACTTATCAAATCTCATTAGCACTAAAATGCACTAATAAGAAGCCTAACAAATGTTACCTTATCCTTGTAAAACCCAACTCTTTTTCAGATTTTTTTTATTAAGCAGATATTTATTCGGAAACTAGATCAATTTCCATAAATCTTCCCTCTTACGGCCCTATTGTACGAATCACTTATCATTTATCACTTATGAAATAATGAAATTATTATAATTTTGATAAGATATTTTATAGTGCAACAAACACTTTTAAAAAATTAGCCTCATAATATAGATAAGTGACCGGTGCAAGAGGTCTTTTCAAAATCACTAGAGTGTTCGATATTAAATTTCTCAATATTTTATAAAATACAATAGTAAGGCTTTTAAAAGAAATAGCCCTATTTAAAATGTTCAAACAAAAAAGCTTTTTAAATTAAATTAATCATACCTGATGTATTTTATTTAGAGCAACACCTGCAATAACACCTGATGCAATATGTCTTGCTAATATTGACACACCATCTTTTAAAATTTCACGTGCCAATTCTGTTAGTTCATCAATTGCAGCATAATTATTAGGTTGATTGACACCAGTTGCAACACAAAAATTTTCATATAAGAAAAATGATTTCCTTAGAACCTATAAATTTACAAAATGTAAAAATTTAGTCCAAAATTAATATATGTATTTGTATTACAAGTTGTTTTACATAAAATAATTAGAATTTTAAATTAAATAAATAACAAACTAATTTTTCTTAAAGTTATTGTGTAACAAATTTTAATGATTAATTGTCTCAGAATTGCTTTATCAGAAGCTTGGGATTTTTTTTTAGTTCTATATAATGAAAATAGATTCTGTTAGGGTGCGCTTTTGATCTGTGGGTTATAAATAAATTTCAATTGAAATATCAAATGATTTATCGCTTATTTAAAGCCGGTTTTTTTTTAATTTATTTTAGGAATTTTCTTTTTAATTAGAAAATTATAATCTGATCCGCATTTAATATTGATTAATTTTATTAAAAGTAACTTATTTTTGGAAAAGTTTTATTTTATACATATTATTTGTATATTCGATGATTTGGATTTATAATCCCAAAAGATCTTCAGGAACTTTGACTAGATTGTTTTCTAAGTATGTATAACCTAGTATAATAGAAGCCGATTATCTAACCAATAGCTCAGTGGTAATGTCTAATAAAAAAATATAGTGCATATTACAATAATTTAATAATAAGTCCAAATGTCAAATCGGCAAAGATATTGTCTGGTACTAAAAATAAATAAATAAGAAGCCGATTTTTAATATTTTTCAGAATTGCACTCTCAAAAGCCTTCCGTTTCAGAGATTTGAGCCAATGTCTTGGATCCAAAATCGGGCACATTTAAATGCACTTATATTAATAAATCTTTAAAAACAAATGGCGCTCCTAAATTTTATTAAAGTTTTCTATTTTGTATTTTTAACTTGAATTGCCTACTTATCTTAATATTTAATATATTTTTTAATATTAACCATTTTATTTATCATTAAACGCCTTTTATGAATTCACTGACATAATTTCACACATAATCTTACTGATTATTTTTATACCCGTATGACTATATAGTCAAAGGGTATAATAAATTTGCCATTACGTTTGTAACGCAGAGAAGGAGGGGGGGTAGATATAGACTCAAGTGTATGGATCGGATCAGAATCGAAAAAAAAATCGATTTAGCTATGTATGTCCGTCCGTCCGTCCGTCCGTCCGCACGATAGCTCAAAAACTAAAGCAGCTAGAATCTTGAAATTTTCGCAAATTCGTTTTTTTGCAATAGCCGTCATCGCTATTTAAATCCAGCCATTTTGGTCAATGGGTTCGGGTGGCTGCCATACAACTTCTTTTTTTATATGAGTATTTCTCTGTACCTATTACAACTACGTGCCTGAAATTTTGGCAAAAGTAGTTTAGTTTTATGGCCAAAGTTTCTGCAAAATTTGGTTGGTCTGTTGCAGTGAGTTCGAATAGCTGCCATACAACTTCCTGTTTTATATGAGCATTACTCTATACCTATTAAAGCTGGGTGTCTGAAATTTTGCCAAAAATAGTTTAGTGTAATGGCCAAAGTTACTGCAAAATTTGGTTGGTCTTCTGCAAAGGGTTCGAGTAGCTGCCATACAACTTTTTATTTTATATGAGCATTACTCTATACCTATTAAAGTTGGGTGTCTGAAATTTTGCCAAAACTAGTTTAGTGTAATGGCCAAAGTTACTGCCAAATTTGGTTGGTCCACTGCAGAGGGTTCAAGTAGCTGCCATACAACTCCTTCTTTTGTATGAGCATTACACTACACCTAATAAAGCTGGTATGTTTGAAATTTTGCCAAAAGTAATTAATGTTTATAATAATAATGATATAATGTTTATATAACGGTCATACGGGTATCCCAGAGTTGACACAGTCTACTCTACTACACTCTTCCTCGTTTTTCTTAAAATGGATGACAAATAACTATGCAGTATCAATTTTTTTAAAAAAATATTAAAACAATTTTCTTTAGATAAAAAAAAGGAAGCGGAAAAAGATATAAATAACAAAAAAATTGTCAATTTTGATTGACAAGATATTGACATTTCCTGAATTGATCGATTACTTAATAAAAAAAAAAAAACAACAAAAACAAACAAAAAAGTGATCGTTAAGAAAGTTTTTAAAATTTACAATTCAATTATAACAAATGTATCTATTTAAAAATTAAAATTTTAAATTTATTGTACACAACTTTTAATGTTAAGTTCATATGTACTTTCTTTTGTTGACATGTTTTCTTTATGTTGTATATTGAATTTATTAGATGACTCATAATCGTTTAAAGAAATTGACTTTACTTGTATTCTGTATAGTTATGACAAAAAATTTTTATATTAAATTGAGTACTTTTTTGAGTACTTCATTTGAGGACTTATAATGATTACAAAATAAAGTAGTCTAGAGTTTTAAAATCATTATTTAGAAGACAGAACCTAAATCATTCTACAGGATATGGAGCTCGCGGTTCCTATTGTATATAAGAAATAGTATATAGTAATTGTTAGTTTAAGAATAAGTATATTTGGAAATATGTTACTTAACTTCTTTGAAATATTTAAATGCGTACCGTTAGTATTTCTCACGTACGAGGATACAAAATTTATTTAAAACTTTTATTTTAACCTTGAAATGTAATGTAATCATCAATATAGAGCTTTTATATCACTTTATATTTTTGTATATAAAATTATGCTTTCGATGTGCGACCTATTATAGCTTTTTAACACGCACTTTTAATAACGCATTATTTTGCTGAAGTAATTAATTACAAAGTTATTTTTAAATATATTACGCCTTTAAATATGCAAAATACTAGCTTTGGCATTTTTAGTTTTTTAAGATTTAAAATCCTTAATTATCGCTTTTTAACACGCAATTTTTAAAACGCAATATTTTACTGAAGTAATTTGTAATAAAGTTATTTTTAAACATATACGCCTTTAAATATGCAAAATACTAGCTATGGCATTTTTAGTGTTTCAAGATTTAAAATTCTTAATATTTAATAATTACAATAATAATATAAATAAAATAAAATCTTTATAAAATTTTGGAACCTTTCTTTTATTTCGTTTTTAAATTTGAATTCAGAGCTTTTTTAGGTATTGCAATGCGATCCCGTAAAAATTGGAAAAATTTTACTCTAAAATTGAAATTCAATTGCCTATTATTTGAAAGTATTTAAAAAATACGAACAGAGTGATAGCATGAAATTAAAAAGCACATTATTTAAAAATATCAAAATTATTATTTTAAAATATGCTGAAAAGTGAAAGTAATCTGAAAATTGTAAGGAATGTGTAATTTTCTTCGAGTACAAAAACGTTTAAATATTTTAATTGAAAATTTTTTTTTATTTAATAATACATCTGACTAATATCCGTCTTTCAAATAGAAAATATGGGTTTCAAAAAAAAATTATATATACAATATGTATAGGAATTTTTTGTATTTTTTAAATTTATAGAAACCAGATTAAATACAAAAAGTATAATTTATTAAATTAAAAATTTATGTAACTTAAGAAAATGTGGAGGTTTCGTAATTAGCTCTAAAAATATTTATAAGTAATTTTATTCACATATCAAATGAATAGTTAATAAATAAGGGGTTTTAAATTTTTCTTTATAATATATATATATATATAATACAAATTGAATATTAAATTATTAAATTAATTAACATATATTTTATTTACACTCCTCCAAAAAATTATAATTGACTCTTATTTACTCCTCCAAATATATTTAATAATTCACAATATCTTATTATTTATTCAGTATGTGTGATTGGGAGTAATTTTGTATTTTCAGAAAAACATATGTTTCAACAGATATGAAAATTTAATTGGATTTTTTTTTTTAATAATAACTTAATCGTAATAAGTTATTTGTAATCAGCAAGTGTTAATTTAATTGTCTTATTAATTATTCAATTAGAATAATAAAAAATTTAATACGACAAATTTTTTTTAGAATTCGAAGTATGTGTTAACTAATAACTTATGGATTCTTCGCAAAAAATTATTTAAATAACTTAAAGGGAATTAAACGTTACATATTAATGAGATGTTAAGTTATTAAAATATTTTTTTATAATTAAAAAAATAACAGCTATTGTTAATAAATTTTATTTTGGAATTTATAATAATATCGAATATTTGAAGATATGGAATCTAATGAATGCAATAAATCTATTTTATTATATATAATGATATTAATATATATAATTTAACTAAAATAACTATAAGTATAATTATATGATATTTTTATAATTTAACTAAAATAACTATTGGTATAAATAACATTTTTTCAAAAACTATGCAAAAATTACTAAGTTATAAATAGTTTTGTATTATAAAGATTAGATTAAGTTTTTATTTGTTTATAAAATATTTTCTACTGGTATTTTTTTCAAAATATATTATTTAAATTAATTTAGTGTTTGTTTTTTGTAGATTAAAATGATATTTACAGTTGGACACACTGATAGCAAAGAAACATGGATTTGTATAATTTTGAATTTAATTTATTGATTTTAATTTCTAATAAATTATCAAAGTTATTTTTATATAGTGATACCAGTACCATTTTTTTGTAGAATTGTTTATTTCAAAAAGGAAATTACTATTAGTGATAATTAGACTACTGTTCTAGTCTACTCGCTAAACAAATCGAATTATCAGAATGATTCCACTACAAAATTCCAACTCACAGAATCCTAAAATTTAAAATCCAAATCACAACAACTTCTGTAACAAAATATTCTGTTAAAGACGTATACATATACAAAATCATGTATCCGACTAAATATTTTAATCACACAGCATTTAAAATAAGGGGGACTTGCCAACACAAAAGCCAGTCTCAAATTTAAATCTATGCAAGTTAAGATTTTGTCATGTTTGGATTATGGAGTTTTTGGATTTTATGTATTTTTGAAAATAACAAATATTTGAATTTTGTGGCTTTTGGATTTTGAGAATTGAGATTTTGTTGGAAACCCATTTATATTTATTTTTGAGAAATTACTTTTTAAATGGATGGTGATTATTTAATTAAATCAATTTTATATAGTTCAAAATGATTTAAAAATTAAATTTTCTAATATAATCTATATACATATTGTAATTTTAAAATTATATTTAACAGATTGTCAACATTTTTGCACTTTTTATTAACTACTACCTACTAATAATAATAATTAATAATAATAAAATGGAACAAATTAAAAAATAAAAACTAGGTCTCAACATATTTTAAACCGGTTTTTAAACCTATATAATAAAACTACTATACTATTTCCCTAAATAACCCTATAATAAATTTAAAATAATTCTACTTAATATCAAAAAACTAAACAAATATTCATTTCACTAAATTTAATTAATTATTTTATTTTTTTTGTAGATTATATTTTATTAAAAATTATGTATATTTAACGTCTGATGAGTTCATGACACTTATATGTAAGCAAATATTTACAATTTTTTTTTTTAAACACTTAATTAATTTTTATTATGAACAAATGTATATATTTATGTAAGTGATAGACAAAAGTAAATAATTAAAAAATAATATAATTTATTTATTATATTTATTTTTTATACGTATCTTCTTTAACTTTTATAACCTAATTTTTTTTTTGTTTTTTTTTGTGATTTTCTATATCTTATTCATAAAACTTGATTAATACTATTTTCTTTTCTAAATAAAAAAACTAAGAAGACATGAATGACTGTAAAAAAAAGTAAAAACTTACCTTAAGTGATTCTTCAACATCATCTTCGGTCAATAAACATATTTCAATTTCACCTGTTTCACAAAAAGAAAAAAAGATACATAGAAAAATAAAATAACTGTAATTATTTTAATTTTTTTAAAGCACAAAATAATTTTGATAATAAATTATGTGTGAAATAATGAAATTTTTTAACTTAAGATATTTAAATACTAAAATTTGAATTAATTAAGTGAAAAAACACACTCAAATAAAACTTTTTTATATTTAACTTAATATTTAATTTAAACTTTAAACTTTTAATATTTAAATTTTGGTTTTTTTTTTGTACAATTTTTACACAATTTTTTATTTTAAAAAAAAATTTTCCTATAAAACTTTTACTAACCGTTAGAAATTAAACCGAGACGTTTTCCTTTTCCAATCATTTTTAATTTACTTTTTTTTTTATTTAATAATAGTAATACTTTTTTTTTATATTTTTTTTATAAAATATAATACTTTAATATTTATTTTATAATTAATATTAATTTTATTTAATAATTTAATTTTAATTTTAAAAAAAAATAAAATATTAATTTACATCCGCTATTTTTATATTTTAAATTCTTTATTTTTAATATAATTCTTTTATCATACTAACGTTACTTGATTCTTATACTAACTGAAACCATAACCATGCTTAATAGGTTATTATATTGAGAAGAGAAAAACAAAAACAATAACAAAAACAAAAAAAAACAACAAAAAAAAAAACAGAAAATAACTTTAAAAAGAAAGAAGAAAAATAAAACAAAATAAAACAAGCGAAAAAATATTTAAAAAGCTCCCCATTCCTCAACATTCAACCCTTAAACAAATGAATTTTTTTATTAATGTGTATACATAGCCTAAAATTTATTTGTTGTTATGTTGTTGTTGTTTTTATTTTTTGAGTGTTTAATAAACTGATATACATATATACATATTAATAGAGATTTATATGACAGAATATTGCAAATATATATGTACTGATAATAATAAAAAAAAAAAATATACAATGAATATTTATGTGCAAAAATTATTAATTTATTATTTGTTGTTTTTGTTATTGTTTTTTTCCTTTTAACTGCAACTCTTTTTTTTTTTTAAAAAAAAAATTATAACTAAATTGTTTTTGTTTTTTTTTATTTATTTTGTTTTTTTTTTTTAAATTGAAAAATATGTTTTATTAACTAAATTGAGTTAAATTTATTTTGATAACATCACTATCATAATATGTAATAATAATATAACAGTACAGTACAATATATAGTACATAAATCATATATACACTTATATATGTGCACATATATTGGTATTATAAAATCACTGTAATCACTATTTGTACGAGTCCCAAATACAAAATATTAGTGTAATAGTATTGTAAACATGTTTTTCTTTAATATCACTTTTATTTCTATGTTTATTTATAGAATTTTGACTTTTAACTTTACATGGTTAGATATTTTTATACTTAATATATAAAATCCGTTAGTTTTCTTATTATATATGTATTATATATATATATACCTATATATATATATATTTATAATAAATAGTAAGTTATTAAGATTAAAAATAGATTAAAAATGTGTATATCTAAAAAAAAATGCTATAAATGTGTTTAAAGAATGAATTAATTAATTTTGTGAGCCTACCTAACTATTATTTATTAATAAAAACGTACGCGTGCCGTCAAATTTTTTTTTTTTTTTTGTTTTTTTTCTTCATTTCTTTCGCCGCGAAAACAATTTTTGCGAATTAATAAAAAAAAAAAATATAAAGAATTTTATTAAAATAATAATAATAATATTATTTGCTGTTTCATTTCTTTTGTTCCATTTCTTTTTGTTTTTTTTTTTTGAGAAGTTTTTTTAGAAAATGGTTTGAAGGTCAAAAGAAAATAAAAAACAAAATATATATATATACAAAATATATATTTTTGTATAAATGTGTATATATGTATATATTTAATTTAAATAATAAAATGTGTAGAATATTCTATGATAACTATAGGATAAACTATTGATATAAACAACAACCGGCGAACACGAGCCATATATATATTAAGAATAAACATAAATAAGTACATATAGGTATATATATATATATATATATATATATATATTTAGGTAACATTATATGTATAGAAAACAAAGATAAAGCTCGATTATGACGATTGTCTATAGTAAATTTAGTAAAAACAATAAGGGTTTTTTAAAAAGTATGTAAAAAATAAGGGTTTTTTAAAAAGTATGTTAACAACATATTTTACAGATTTTTCAACTTAAACTAATAATTAAAATTGATTAAAGTTAATCGATTTTAGAAATTCAGTATTTGGGACTTTGGGACTTTGAACATAATAAAGGTTGTGCATGGGAAAAAATGAATTCTGAAAATTTCAGATGCTTAAAAATTAAGGTAAATTTAGATTAGGTAATTTTTCTCCATCATTACTATCTGAATTCCTGACTATTTTTAACTATGCACAATTATAATTATTTCCTTAAAATGATAAAGCTTCCTTAAAATTGACTTCAAGATGACCTGTTCAATTAACATTATTATATTCTATATTTAAAAAATCTTAAGCTTTAAGTTATTTTTTAAAAAAATTCCAAAAATTCAACTAGAAGAAATGCTCTTGATTCCTTCTGTATTGAAATAAAATATAAACGCCTTAAAGTATGCAATTTAGTTTTTATTTTTCAAAGAATACCACATAGGCTATTATAAAGGCCTTGGTGGCCTGATGTTTAAATACCTGGCGTATCAACAGATAGGATGTGGGTTTAATCTTCGCATAGATCGTAAGTTTTTTTTCAAAGAAAATCCTCCTTACGATCAAATATAACAATATACATAATTTAATAATATTACAATCTATAATGATCTTAGTAATCGATGGTTTTAAAATATTGCACTATCATTAATTAAATAACTAGGAATAGTGACCTACAAAAAAACATATAAAAAACCGTTATATGTACATTTTAATTCAACTAATAATTAATTTTTATAATAATTAATAATTCTTAGAGAATTAAGGTTCAATTACCTCTAAAAAAGTTTTAAATTTAAAAATATCTATTCTTTTTTTTCAACTAATCTGTATAGCATTTCTACTCCAGCAAAAGGTAAATTTTATATACCAGCTTTTAGTTTTTATTATTTATTTTGATTCAAAATTAAAAAAAAAAAAATTTAAAAAATAAAAAAAAACAAACTTAAATATTGAATAACTAGATTATTTAAGATAAATTAATATATTACATATATTATAGATATACAAATACTTATTTAATATATATTTTAAAAATATAACAAGAAGCGGAAGAATGTGGAAATATAAATATATATATATAAAAATATTATTTGCATAAATTTTGGTTGTTTTATCAACAAAAAAACTTCCAATAAATTAAAAATTCATAATTTATTAGGTATACATATATAGATAAGTTTTTTACTTTACAAAACTATTTGTTTACTAAAAAAAAATTTAGCAGATGGAAAATTTTACTAAAAACTTTCTTTTTAAACTTAAAAAAATACTCTAAGTTAAAAGTTTAAACTAGATTAAAATACTAAATCAATTAATTAGATACTAAATCTAGTACAAAAAAAGATACTAAAAAACTTTTATAGCAGAAGTGAAAAAATTAAAGCAAATTGAATATTTGAAATCAATAGACCTGTTATAAAAGTATAGGATTTAAGTCTTCTTTAACATTACCGCAATATAATTAGCATTTAATCAAAACATAATTAAACAAACATATAAATAAAAAAAAATGTTAATAAAAATTCGGTTAAAAAAAAAACAACAACAATCAAACGTTCAATGTTCAGTAATCCACCATCTAGTGACTAATCTACAATTTCATTACAAAAATCAAAAAAAGTTGAAACCTTAAAATAAAAATAATAAATTCAAACCAACATTCATCCATTCAATAAATTTCCAAAAAACCACAAATGACGTCAAACATTGTATTGTAAACATCATTTTATTCAAATTCAATATTCAATATGATGGAAGCTTTTAATTAAACATAAGAAAAAGAAAAAAAAATATCATACTCTTATACATCTTCTTAAGCTTTAAAAGTACGATAGACGCTTTCAATATAAAAATAAAAAAAATTTATAGTTTTAATCTGATTGTGGCCAAAAATAAGAAAACTTTGTTTTTTTGTGTTGTTGCTATCAAAATTTAAATTTATTTCGTATTTTTGGTGGTTAATAATCAAAACAGGGGAAGAACTTAAAAAATTTTTAAAACAGTGACGAAGATATTTTATCATATAAGAATTACATACTAGATTAAACTAGTTATCTGTATCAATTTATATGCGATCAATGATTTGTATTTGTTATACCGGATTAATTAATATTAAAAATAGATCTTGTTACTGTTTTTTATTTTTTTTTTGTAGTTTATAACTTTGAACTTGATCTTCTTTTAATGCGATCCTATACAGCGGTGATTAAATGATTTCAGTTATATTTAATATAATCCTAAGTTTATATTTGATAGTTATGACATTTCTGTGACGTTTCGATGTGTCAAACAAATGTTTTCTGAAATGATTACTTTGAACGATTATTTTGTAATTAAAAGCTTATAGTGTTTGCGTTTCCTATATTGTGCAGACCAACTGTTATCAGTTATATTTAGAACAATCTTGAAATTATATTTGATAGTTATGACGTTTCTATGACGTTTCGAAATGTCAAATAAATTTTATCTGAAACGATTACTTTGAACAATTACATTGGAAATGAGGAAATTTTTAATTCAATTTATATATATATAAAAGCGTATATTGTTTACGTTTCCTATATTGTTCTGATCAAATGATATCAGTTATATTTAGAATTAACTTGAAATTATATTTGATAGTTATGACGTTTCGATATTATGTATAAACTATTACACTGAATGCGACTGTAACCGGCGAAATTTTTAATTCAATTTATATATTAATTAAATATATATAGTAATTCTATTTTCTAAATTATGGTGACCAAATGATATGTAATATAGAATAATCTTGAAAATATTTTTGACTGTTAATATGTTCCTTGCGTTTCTGACGTTTCGAAATTTTATTGTCAAACAAATATTATACGGAGCAAATCTATAGTTTTCGTATTTTGAAATTTTAAAGCGTTACAGGAACGTCATCACATTTGATTATAATTCCAGTATAAAAATAAAAATTCAAAGTTCATTTATTAAGGATCGTACTTATACGCCATACGTTCAAATATATACGATCAGTAGCATCAGGTTTTTGTTTCTGTTTTTATTTTTATATTTTGAAGAGAAATACTATTATGTATTCTCTTATGAACTGTTATAAATATCTATGTATGTAATTGTGTAAGTTCATATAATATATATATATATATTTGAATAATACTTGAAGAGAATTAAAATGTAATGCAGACTGCAGTTAAATATAATGGAAGTGGAATATATATAGGAATTACAAGATCAATATAACAGATTCAATTTTATACTATACTCAGATCAATGATAAAAGAAGAGGCTGATTTATTTTAAAAATATTTTGTAATCTTAGTAAACGATAGGCATTTTATAGGAGGAAATTAATTTGAATGGGCATTTAATAGAAGAAAATTATATAAATTAAAATAGGATGAAAAAAAAAGTAGTTTTTGTAATAACAAGGAAATTATCATAAATTAAAATATTGAGGATAAAAGTAAAAACACTAATGGTGATAAATTAATTAATATGTTTTTGATATTTAATATTTGCAGACTGATAATTGATTTAATATGGAATACTCTATAATTTTCAAGCATATAATAAACATATAATAAATCAAATAATAAAATTTGCATATTTTTTGCGTAATTTATTAATTACAAGTAACTTTACTTATAATTAATGAAAAAATGTTGCTGCAACAAACTTTGTTTAGCTTTTAAAATTTATGTTTTAAATATATTGTATATATACAAAATAATTTACATCAACATCCATTTAAATTTAAATGAAACACTAAAATTCACTATTTTTTTAAAATGGTAGGTGATAATTAAATACGGTCAAATAGATGAAGTGAAAGACACCACAGAGCAATTAAAAAACACTACAGAACACCATCAATATATTGACGTGTGAGGTTATAACTAAGTGAAGGTTATTTGGGGAGAGCCTTGGGTGTTATTAGTTTAATTAAATGTCAAATGAATTACTTTGGTTAGGCATTTTATTCTAGAGCAAGTCCAAAAAGGTTTTAAAAAGAAATAACCTACGAAATGCAGACTTCTTCAGTGCTACGAAATACTGGTATTTGTAAAAATAAATAATTTTAGGGAAATTAAAAGGAAACTACTCGTTTTTTATTTCTTTCATATAAATTTCACTCAAACTCTCAATAATATATTAAATATTCAAGTTTTTAGAGTTGCCAGAGTGTAATTATCCTGGTAATTTACTTTAGGTCTAAAAAAAGTATATTTCTTTAGAACAAATTGTTATAGAAGAGCAAAATATTAACAGAAGCTTTAGAAATCCTAGAATATTCTGTGAACTCTTTAGCTATAAATCAAAAAATCGTTTTGGTACTTGGTTTTTTTTAAGAGAGAATGGAACGCTCGAAAGCCCCTATTGAAACTGGGTGGTGCTTCTTTGGGTTGTGTGCAAGTATCACATACCAAAACCAAACCCTTTTTGAACCACACTGTAAGTGTGAACCTGTGATACAAATGTACAGTTTGGTTACGAGGATGGAGTTATGGAAGGATATTGGGATTATGTTGATTTTTGGGGTTTTTGGATTATATAGGATTGGAAAGATTTAGAGGGATATTAAGGAGAAAGATGTTAATATTCTTCCTAAATTTAATTAAATCGCACACATACGAATTACCAACTTTAGGGAACACATTAGACGCAAAATGGTTAAATAGTCTCGACATACGCATAACAGATGAATATCCATAAGTCGTGTTAATTAATCATTAATCAATAGTCATAAAGAAATACGTTGTGGAGAAAGTTTTGAAAAATACTGAAATTGGATAGAGAGAAAATAAAAGAATTAAAATAAACTTAAACACCAACAGCAACATTCAATTAGAATGACATTTTTATTTACCCAAAATAAAACAATTGAAAAATTATCAATTAATAAAACATAAAAATAAGAAAAAAACTAAATTAACATTTAATAATAGGAATTAAATACGCAGTACACGTTTATGGTGCCCCGGCGTACAATATGAATTTTGTGTGGTAGAAAAAATAAAATATAATTTGATGGTGAAAAGTTTAATAGATTATTAAGAATTTCATTGACTTCCTCCAATTGATTTTAAACGATGATAAATGAAGTTTATATTTAATTTTAGTTGTTTTAATTCGTGATCAGAATGAATTTCTTTTTTTTTTATTTTTATTTTTTTTTTTTTCTGTTACAAAAAAATCAAGAAAGCTATATAGGATGGAGTCAGAAGGGGGCATTAACAATGGAGCTTTTTAACAAACACGATTATTTTAAAATTTATTAAAACATTTTTTTAGCACATTTTTATAAAAATTTTTTGAAAACTGTGTCTATATATAGTTTCATTCTGTCCGTCCGTCCGTCCGTCCGTGTGCCGACAAAACTTTTACACCGTTTGAAATAAACAAAAGAAATTTTACATACAGATGGATATTGCAAAATAATTTTTCCTGTAACAACTTTTTCCGTAGCCCCACAAAGCTGCAGCTCCTTAAAGTACAGGAAAGCCCTATGCCAAACGGTATTTTAATTTACCGTTATGTCAAATTCAACTTATATTTTTGAAATGGCTCAAGGTAAACATTTTTGGAAAAAGTCAGATCCTTAGCTTTTTCTTAGTTTAAAAAACGCTTCCTTAGAATTGAAGAAATTGTCTTCTAAAATAAAAACCACTTTTGTTTCTAATCAAAGTTTAAGAAAATATTCAACTTTTGGTGTAAGTCCCAATAAAATTCGTTGAACTTGATGATTTTGGGGGGGAGGATTAGATGCTTGTGAATCAGGATAATTTTCCTCAGAAAATACTTCCGAAGCTTCCCTATTCAGCTTCCATATTCAAGAGTTTTTTGAACCTAAAATTAACAATTTCCTATTTCTAAAAATCAGTAACTTGGGCGCTGTATATCTGTCCAAGGTTGAACGTTAACATTGAAGTTCTAACATTATATTGTGGCACATGTTAGAATTAGGTTATAGCGTTCTTGATTGCTTTGAATCTAAATATAATTTTCTTTATTATCCGATCAGTGGCGTAGTGGTCTTTCACAAGACGTCAGCATTTTATTGAAGGGTTTTGTCTAATAAAAAAATGTAATTTATATCAATAATAGTTTATATCATAGTATTAAATATACATGGCACACCTGAAAAGTAAAAGCTGAATCACTCACCTATCATATTGTATGTGTTTATAGATTATAGAGGACTGTTTATAGATAAATAAATAAAAATTTATTAATTTATTTTTATATATATATTTTAAACTTAGAACTCAGTATGAAAAATTATGTAGTTTTGGAAAAATGCTTTTTTAAAAACCCTTAGCTATTTTCATCACTTGTTCTGTGCAAAGTTAGATTTCACTAAAATTTTTATTCGTGGTTGTATAAAATATAAAAAAAAATAAAAACTAACTTTTAGCAGCATATTGTTTTTGTTGTAACTTAATTCTTTTATGTACAGTTGGGATAATTCAAGTTTTTAAAAAAGTATGAAATTTTAAGTATAGATATAAAAAGTATTCGCCTCAATGTCTAGAACTAATTTAAAATTACAGTGAAAAGTTAATTGCTAAAGAACTTTTTGGATGATCTATGGATGATCTTTTTTGCTGATCTATGCATTGTAATAAAGTTAAAACTTGGCAAACGTAAAGGATAATATAAAACTTTGGAGTACGAGAGTTTAGAGTGTCTCTGAATCTGTGATAACACTTATATAAATGTTCACATCTCAATATAAGCAGCCACATTGAAATCAATTTATTTAAATCTTAGTAGTGATCTGTGATTATTAACTGAACAATTTTTAAAAATTAAACTTTACATTGTAATTTAGTGAATAATTTGTTTTCATTTTTTTTTTGTACGTCACAATTTAAAAAAAAAACACCTATAAAAAAATTATTAATAATTCACTTATCACTTATTTAACAAAACATAAGATCATTAAAGTTCAACGTTCAATATAAGGTTTAATCGCAAATTTTTCATCAGATTATATTAAAGTATTGCCAACTCTATAAAACTTATTAAGTATATATATATATAAGATATAGGAATAATTGGGTTGAATAAGGTCAGTAACCTGGTATAGAAAGCGAAATTCGATAATAAAATAATAAAAAAAAAAAAAAAACAAATAAACTTATAGAACTTTTAGTTAGTAGTTTGGATAACAGTATATAAGTAAAAGTTAAGTGAAGTTTCAAAAATAAAAACAACAATTGAAAATTTCTGATTTTTTGTATATATTCTTAAATAGTTACCATGGCACCAAATTCATTCTTTTAACAAATTCTCATTATGAATACATATTCTGTTGCCTACTTAATTAATATTTTATTTTAATTAAAATAAATAAGTGCAACCAATTAAAATTTTATTAGTTTGTTATTGATTAATTATGGCGCTATTAATCTATTTAATATCACTTAAAATTTAATTTAATTTTTTTTTTTGAATAAATTAATCAATTTTAAATCTATATTATATTTAATTTACATGTGTAAAATAGTTTTCTTTTCAAAATTACCAGAAACCCTTCAAAAAATCAGATTGCTCAGAGCAGCTTATGGAAATTTGTTAATCATGCATCCATTTCTTTAATGGAACCATAAGCTATAACATGTATAGCCTTAACCTTTATTGCCTTACGGCTGAGTGGCACAGTGGTTGAGTGCCGGCCTTTCATGCGAAAAGGCCGGCGTTCGAATTCTTGTGAAAGTGAAAAACTTTTGTAGTTTTCGGCTCGAACTAGCTACCATTCGCCTTTCGGTTCAAATTAATAGCATAATCAATAATTAATAATTATACATCTTTAATAAGAAATACATTAATATAACAATAAACAAATGCAAAATATAAACAAATAATTTAATTGATTAATATAACTCAGAGATATAGAATACCATATAACTCAAATACGATTTTATTCGGTTGAAATCCAATACAAATTACAGAAACCTCTTGCAGTCCTCTTTCCGTATGATTACTGATGTTTTACGATGAATTTCGTAAGATAATTCACAAAATTAACGAAACTTATGAAATTTCAATATGGATCGCCATTAAAAATAAAATTTTACTTCCTTTATAAATTCCTTACATATACGAGTATATATATATGACAGGATTGTTAAATAAAAAATTTTTTTTTTAATTTTAAAACTTAAACGAACCATATTATATTGACTACTCTATAGATAAGATATCTATCTATCTATTACAAATATAGTCAATATATCTATAAATTGCATTTTAAAAAATTTTTGTCCTCTATTATATACTTTATGAAGTTAATTTATTGCTTGAAGGCAATTGCAAATAGCCTAGATAGTAGATATAAACAAGGCTTTTGAAAAAGCACTATAATAGTTTACTTATAAATATAATGATCATTATAATGATCTTTATATATGTTTTATTTTTTTAAATTCATTATTACATGTACATGTCGATATTATTATCATTATTATTATTACTTATTATTATGTAATTAAAATCCCGTTATTAAATGTTGATATGAAAACTAAATTAACTATTTATAAGTTAATTATAAGGGAATTCCGGAAGCTGAATCTTTTACACGGACCTTTTAAAAAATCATTTTTTTTTTGCAATTAATTGGTTCATTTTGTCTTAAATTAATTTAATAATATATCTTGATGATATAAAGTGATAAATTTATTTTAATTTATATATATTTTGTAATAAATATATATAAATAAAAAAAAAAAATAAATAAAATTGTAATTCTGCCAAGAATAGAATTAAATTTATTAAAACTATAATTAATTTTATAATAAACTCTTATGATACCAATGTTTAAAAAATGTAACATGATATTTTAAAAGAATTTTTTTAAGAAGTTTGACACTAAAAGCTTCCGAATCTAAAATAAAATTGAAAAGGTTTAATATACGAGTCCTAGTTCGAAATTTATTCGAATTACCCTTCGGAATTTTAATCTAGCAGGTCACCTTTCGAAATGTTTTAAAATTAAGTTGTTCAACATTTCTAGACTGAGAGTCGCAAGTTAACTAGAGAGTTGAAGTATGGAAACTAACAATTAATATAGAAATTTAAAAAGTTTTTTGCACCTTGGGAGAATTTAATATATTGCTAATCAATACTAATTGTTCCAGGAATGTTAATTGCTCCAGAATATCTTGCGAATTCTATAAATTTCATCCATTGATCGATTCAGGCAAAATACCTAGGAATGACACTGGATGTCAAGCTAAGGTGGAATGAACATGTTAAAAAGAAAAAACTAGAACTTGAAAGTAAATATAGAGAAAATTACTGTCTCCTACGGTGTAAGTCTAAATTAACAATATATAATAAAGTGTTTTATAAATTTACAACCAAGTAATTAAACCTATATGGTTATATGGCCTTCAACTTTGGGGTTGTGCCAAGCAAACGCATATTAAAAAAATACAAACCTTTCAGAATAAAGTCCTACGAAACATGGTAAGTGCTCCCTAGTATGTACGTAATAGTGACATTCATAGAGATTTACAAATTCCCAAAGTTATAGATGATATAAGTAGATATGCCATAAAGCATAAAGCTCGTTTAGAAGGGCATATAAATGTTGAAGCTGTTCAGTTAATAAATAATCAAATTATTACAGGAATGCTTAAAAGAAAAAAACCTTTAGATAATATATTATAAAGTACAGATTTCCTAAGGAAAAGTACACAAAACCTATACTCAAACCAAAGATAGCAAAAAACTTATTGGTTAGTCAGTTTGACTAGTTTTAATAAGGGAAGGGTGTGATTTAGCTCGGTAAGAATCCGGCATACACTTCTGCTACGGGGCAGTTTGTATTTTTTCGAAGATTCCCACCAATCCACGTAAAATAAAAAAAAATGGTCGATTCATACCGAACTTTGAAGAAGTTTTTTCGGAAAAATTGCTTAAAAATGACTTTGATTAAAAATACAGGTGAAAAGGTGTTAAAAAAAAATTAATTCATTGAAGCGTGAATAAGGTTTTCCAATAAATTAATCATTAAAAAATAATATAAATAGTTATGCATAAAAACAATAGGTGCTATTTGTATGAGAACCTAGATCTTTATCAGCATTTTGTCGTGCTAATGTTTTAATTAAATTTATATGCAATCGATTATTTATTAATTTCTCGTTTAATTCAAATTAAATTATGTTTTATTTTTTTATTTTATATAAATATATATTTATTTATTTAGTTTTAGTTAATATATTATATTTTAATAATTATATTGTAATAATATGTATGTATAAATATGTGTAGAAATAATTATGCAATGCTTTAGGATATATAATTATAATAATAAAAAAAATTTTATTATTGTTTTTAAATTTAAAAAAAAAAATATTTAATTTTTTATTTTTTATTTTTATTTTTATTATATGTTGAGGTAGGTTTCAGGTTAATTATAAGTTTCTTAAATGATTGTATATAGCAATTATAACAAGTAGAAAGGTTATAATTGCAATAAGTCAAGGTTTTTTCCTTTTTCCTTGCAAAGTTTATACTTCTATATAAATTTAATTGAAAAATATGAATTATATTTTTCAAAAAAATATAAAAAAAGTATAGTAATCCTAATCCTATAGTAATTGTCTATTTATCTTTAGAGTGAATGTATTACAGTTTTAATATTTTAATCCTAATAGTCCTTTATTGGTCTCATTCCTTAAATTGTCCTTTAAATTCAGGAAGTGATCATGTCCTTAAAAAAATTTTATATATTTAATAATCATTTTGTTAGACATACTTTTTCAAACAAGGAGAAAAAGGGGTTTTCACTTTAAGTGAATGTTTCCTTTTTTTTTACTTTAAGTGCAAGTGTTTCCTTTTCAAATATCAGATTTTTGTTTTAAAAGTCACTTGAACTTTAAGAGAAAACTTTCATTTGAAAAGGATATACTTGCTCTTAAAGTGAAAAGTTTTTTTCTTAATGTTAAAAAAAGGATTCAGAGAATTGAACTATATTTACAATTATTTTTAGTTTGTTGGGAAAGTGTCTGAGTAAGCTGTGGGTTCTTAATGGGTTAAGTGTACGACAGTGTGTATTAAGTGTATTACGATTAAAATTCCGTATGCTTTTAGGAATTAGTTTTTATTTTTTTTAAATATCGCGTGTCAAAATCTTGTGAAAAATACAAAAGTTATTAAGAATGGTTGCGGATACCTGATTGAAATTAAAATTTTGTGAGATTTTACAGTTACAGATTCAAGATTAAGGTTTTAATACTTAATTTAATAGAGTTTGGGGTGGGAGTTCACAAAAACAAAGGATCAAAGCGTCAGTTTAAGGGCCAGAAAAAAATTAGAAGAATTTTAGGGTTGGATACAAAATAAGAGCATTCAATTTTTTAAGAATATGGGAAAATTTTAAATTACGTGATCCTTATTATTTTTAAATAATCTAACCAATGATGTAGTAGTTAAGACGGAAATCGCTCAAGTGGATGGCCTCAAATCATATTTAATAAAATTAAATACCGTAAATTTGTATAATTATATCGTAACAGTTTATATCGTAATATAAATAAAGATAATATAAAAATATTTATAACTCCTGTGTAAGATAAAAGATGGCGCAAAAAATTTAACACTTATGGATTCTTAATCTTATACAATTGCTGTAGCCAAGTAATCAAATATTTAAGGATTGGTAGCACTAAACCAGGTGTTTCCACACTATCGATTTAATAGTCATATTAATTAATATAACGAGTTTAAATGACTATTAAATTGCTTGTTTTAAAACACCTGGTTTAGTGCTACCAATCCTTAAATATTTAATAATTTGACTGTAATTTTGCACCATGTTATTTTTTTAAAACTTATTGAATTTCCCAAATTTATGTGAAAGTGTTCATGAAAGTAAATGGGATAACAATACTGATTCTTTTTATTATATTTATACCATAATCACAATAATATTAATTGCAAAGGCGTTCATTTGTTTTTAATAATAAAGTGTACGTAGTAACTCTTAATTCAATATACACTCACAGTTATAATAAAATTAAAAAAAAAAAAAAAACCCTTTTGTGCTGAATAGAAAAAGAATGACAAGATAACCTTGATCAATGCCGTCTAAAGTAATAATAAATTTTGTAATATTTAGTATATTTTTAGATATTTCATTCTGTTGTCCTTCAACCGTTTTGCTTTTTTATAGTTTTATTTTTTTTTTGTCTTATCCAATTCAAATTCTAAACATCAGAAGTTAATCTTTTAGTATATAAGAACAATTCTTAAAAAAAAAAGAAGCAAAGAATTTATAAATTACCTTTATTACAGATTTTTAACTGATATATGTCGCAATTCACTTTTGATATTCTTTAAGAATGACTTCTGTACCTTTTTTTTGTATCTGTTGCATTTAATTTTTTATACTGTCTTGCAAGTGATTTTTATTAAGTACGAGAATAAGAATAATGAATCATTGAACCAAAAGTAATTTTTTAAATACCACAAACCATGAAATGTTATCTGATAAAATAAGAAAAAAATCTTGAGTATGATCGTAAAGTTTAAAATTAAGTTCATATTCATTTTAAAAACTGTTAATCAAGGTTCCAAATTTTTAATTAGTATGACGATATTTGGAAATCCCAATCCATATTATATTTGTGTTATTAGAATTGGTCTTAATGAATTCCACATACAATTTAAACATGAGATAGTATTAGGCCTTATAACATATAGAAACGTCTTAGATTTTCAGTAAATACAATTCTATTTTTGATTATATTATAATAGTTTTGTATTTGAGTTATATGTTATTCTATATCTGCGAGTTATAATATTCAATTAAATTATTTGTTTATATTGTTATTTTAATGTATTTTTTATTAAAGATATATAATTATTAATTATTGATTATGGCATTAATTTGAACCCAATAGCAAATGGTAGCTAAGTCGAGTCGAAAACCAGAAAAATTTTTGTACTTTCACTAGGATTCGAACCCGGGCCTTTCGTATGAAAGGTCGGCACTAAACGACTGTGTCACCCAGCCGTTATATTTGTTAATTAAAAGAATTAATAGTTTAACCTATAGGGCTATAGTTTCTTAAAACGCTAGACGGAAATGTAATTTGCTAAAATTTCAAATTACAAATCAAACCGTCAGACAGACGGGCAATCAGCAAATGATATTATTTATTTTGAAATTCTACTAAAAATGAAGAACTATTAAGGTTTCAAGGTTACTTGAATCCTATTAACTGTAATGGTAATATATAATAACTTAAATATTGTATTAGTTCAGCTTCATTGTATATATATGTGACCTTGAAACTTATAGTTAATTGAAAAATTCCGTAAAAGACATCTCTTTTAATTCTATATACTTCTTCTTTATTACATTATGTAAAGTCATGTTAACATATAAATAGGTTCTATGAAGAACTTGAGGTAAAATATTTTAAAGGGGGTCTTCAAAATGTTATCATAAATTGTGTATCGTATATATTAAAAGAAATAAACATTCTGTTGAGTATTTGGACATACACCTTTGTACATCATACATTGTATTGTAACTACAATTATATTGAAAAAATATTAAAATCAATTTATACTTTAAATACAGTAGTGTCAATAAAAAGTCTAGTTAGTAAACTATACTGCAATAAAAAAATTAGTTTTAATTAATTAATAAAGATTTATTTTTAAATTAAATATTTTTAATGAAATATACTAACGTACCTAATTAGAGTAAACTTATAATCTTAAATATACATACGTATTCAAATCCCAAAAAAGAAATTTCGTTTAAAAAAAGTAATTTGACGTTTCGATTTGACAGTTTGAAAGTTTCATCTACTCAATTGGATATCTAATAATAAATAATTAAAAATAAGGTCAAATTCGTTTTTAAAGAGTAATAAATCCATCATTACCATTTTAATACCTTCAAAAAATTATTAATATAGATTGAAATGTCAAAATAATTCAACACGTCAAAATATGTTAAAGTTACATTTCTGCTTGATAACTGTACAATGTGAACGTTTTTTTGAACGTTATACTTAAAATATTCTTTGTAACTAACCTTTTCCATTTCATTTTAGGTCTACCCACACTTATTTTTGCCCTCAAGAATAGTTCTTTGCGAGAGATATAGTTCTATAGTGTTCTATAGTATGTTCGGAAGTAATTATTTTCAAAAACTTGCATATTACACTGCAGTTGAGAAGAAAACTGATTCGTTTGTTAATGACTGGGTGCCACAGTGGTTAAAGTGCCGACCTTTCATGCGAAAAAACTTTTCTGGTTTTCGACTCGACTTAGCTATTAACCATTCGCCAAAATTAGAATAATATAACAATATAAACAAATGCAAAATATAAACAAATAATTTAAATGAATAATATAATTCACAGATCTCATATTTAAATTGTATCTACAATTCATTGAGATCAATTCTAATAACACGAATATAATATGATCCCCTGTTCCAACATGTACCTATAGGCTTATTAACCTAACAGTTGAACAGTTAGCTCTTACAAAAAAAAACCCTCATAAATTTACAACAAAAAGTTGTCTAGGAATAAAAAAAGAAGGATATGACATGAACTTAATAATTTTATACACCCTTTGTCAATTTTAAAAGACCACTACTGTATATCCAATCTTTACATTACATAAATACGTAAGTAACAAAATTTAAATATAATATACATAAAAGTTAATATAATATTTATGGCATTGTCAATTTGATGCAAAAGTGGTACATTTTCTTTTTTACCTTAATTCAGTCTTTTGACTGAACTAAACTACGCAAAACAAGTTAAAATCCCATATGACATGAACAAAATTAACAACGTGACAATTTTAGGTGTGCCACCACATACTTTAAGAAAATTTATTTTTTTAATGAATCGTGAGGTTTAAAGTAAAAATAAAGTGCACTAAGCATAAAAAAAACCAAAGCCAATACTATGATTATTAATATATTTAAAAAAAAAAAAAATTCCACTATCTAATTGGAACTTTGATGCAAATTAATAAGAAAACAAAAAAATTGTTATGCAAATAAATCTTAAACAATAAAAATTATTTTTTTTTTATTTTTATTTTTTTTTTTTTTTTTTAAAGAGCACGATTTAATTTTTAATATGAATTGTATGTTTAATTTGACAATATACAAAATAATAAACATATCCTACATTTAAATCTTGTATAAAGTTTCCGTGAAAACTTCCTGTCTATTAATTTTAACTTTCGTTTTTTTTTTTTTAAATGTTAAAACTCAATTTTTTTTTAATTTATTTTTTATTTTCAAATAAATGCAGAACCAATAAACAGAAATATTAAAAAAAAAATAAAACAAATCCTATATTGATCCAAATATAAAACTAAAAGATTTTTTTTTAATTAAGTACCTGTATGATATATAGAACGTTTATTGTCTTGTCATTGTCATGTCAATGGTGTATAACAGTTTTTTGTAATTTCTTATGTGAAATATTTAAAATTGCAAGGAGGAAATAAAGCCTAGAGAAATTAAGCCAATTAAGTTGAAAAACAAGGCTCAATTAAGAATAAAATTAATTAAGTCTTTTATTGCAAATAGGAAGATTAAGAAGTTAGAAGGACTTTACAAGTTTCTTAATGAAAATAAGAGAAATTGCTTTTGAACTGATTCAATTCTATTGGAATGAACTTGAAAGGCTGGATCCCATATTATGTTACCGCATTCTAAAATAGAACGAACAAGCGAACACTAAAGAGATTTTGTCAAATCTAAGTCACGGTGTGTATCCTCCCTTTCAGTCTTTTCCTTCATGACTTCCTTCATGCTTCCTTTAAGAAATGGGATACATATTTATATATATTCCGAGAGATTTTATAATTACTGCACAACCAGGGTTGTCCCTTTTATATTCTGAAAAAAATGGATCTCCTGATTTTGCAACCACTTTATTAACAAATTAACTGAAAAATTTAACAAACAGTCAATTAGGCTTTAATTCCTCCTTTATAGGGAAATCACTTTAGGCTTTATTTCTCCTTTCCAAAAAAAAATTAAACATGGATGCATGAAAACATTATGATAGGATAAAAAACCTTTTGGTGTAAAATAAAATTGTTCAAATATTTGTAAAAAGGAAATGTCAATTTATGATAAACTGGTTTACATGTAATACTGTAAATTACGAAAAAAAAAATCAAAAAACCTTGAATTCTTGAGTTCAAAAATCTTGGATTTTATTCTTTTTAAAGTTCTTAAATTTTAAGAATTTTTTCATTCTCTTCATGCTTCAAAAATTTGCAGTATATAATAGCTCATATTTATAGAACTTAAAATGCATTAAGAATGCATACGAAAAATGTTGTTGAATAGTTTAGAATGCATTTAGAGCCACAACTACATAGAACTATAGAATAACATTAGTTGCGATTTGATTCTTGGACACAATTCCTGTCTTCTTTCGATTCGATTATTAGTTTAAATTGAAAATATTTAAATGAAAATTAAAAAAAAATTTCAATTTTACTGAAAATATATATATATAAATATATTAATATGTAATTAAAAATTTAATTTGAATTAACTTGAAGGCTGACGCACTCGC
Source organism: Dolichopus griseipennis (assembly GCA_963082915.1). Taxonomy (NCBI): domain Eukaryota; kingdom Metazoa; phylum Arthropoda; class Insecta; order Diptera; family Dolichopodidae; genus Dolichopus; species Dolichopus griseipennis. Next base: position 6,091,864 of record OY720442.1, read on the forward strand.
TTATAACATTGTATGTGGTAGGGGATTGTAAATAAATAAATAAATAAATATGGACTCAGTTATAAAGTTAAAGCTTTTAAACATTCCTTACTTCCTATAGTTTGAATAAAAGCCTAAAATACTTCAAGCTGAAGTTTCAGTTTCAATACCTTTAACTTTTATTTATTTATTTAAAAATTGATTGTAGCTGTTCTATACTAAAGGAGAGGGAGAAAAGTTTTTTAACTAACTTTTTATTTTCAATAAACCAACAATTTTGCAACAGCTAACAACCTAGGTAATTCAAACCTTGAGGGAGGACATGATTAGTCCATCAGATTAATTGCTTATACTATTAAAATATAGTAAAATATAAAATCATTAATTAATCTTCTAAACGAAATACCAATTTAAGAATACCCTGCGAAGAAATTCAACTATTTTTTTTTATTTGTTTTTAAAGGATATAAACAAATGTATACACATATAAATAAAGGATATACAAAATATTCTTGCGTGACCTGAATTCAATTTTCGGGGATTAAATTATTCAAATAACAGTTTTGTAAGAAAGAAGTAAACAAATGTGAAAGAGAAATGAGAAAGGTTTTGTTTTTTTTGCCACTTTTTCTTTTATTAAACTTTTTTTTGTTTTTCAAATTCCGGTATTAAATATCCTGTTTTCCATTTTTATCTAGAATTCTTGGAATTAGCTAAAAGCTTACCGCATAAACGGTGTGTTTTTTTTCATACATTTCAAATTAAATCAACAAATTTTGTGTTTTATGTAAATAAAAGCTTTTGAAAATAACTTTTGCGCCAAAAAAAAGGAAAAACACTTATGCAAAAAAGCTGATTAAGAAGATAAAGAAAGTTGAAGGATGAAATGTAATAGATAAAAGATATAGATACATTATTTGATATAGCAATTCATATACATAGGTCAAGAATTTATTTATTGTAAAATATTTTATTAGTCTATTTACTAGTATATAAGTAATAGTCTAGTAAATTATTAAAATTAGTATTAAATAAGTTGAATATTTAACATTTTTTATTAATTTATACTTATATTACACCATTTTTTTTTTAACTGAATATATTTTCATTTTAAGTGAAAACTTTTTTATTTTAAGTGAAGATTTTCTTTCCACTAAAGATATTTTACTTTAAGTGAAAACTTCTTTTTCTACTGAAGAACATTTATTTTATCTGCAGACATTTCCATTTTAAGTGAAGACATTTTCATTTTAAATGAACTCATTTTTAGATGAAGTGAAGTTTTTAGTATTAGTATGAAGACTGGGTGGAGCGTTTCTTAATACTAAAGTCTTTTTATTTAAAGTGGAGACAATTTTATTTTAAATGAACTTATTTTTAGATGAAGTGAAGTTTTGTTTTCTACTGAAAATATTTTACTATTAATATGAAGACTTGTTTTAGGTGAAGCAGTTTATTCAAATACAAAAGCCTTTTTATGTAAAGTGAAAACATTTTTATTTAAAGTGGAGACAATTTTATTTTAAGTGAAGTCATTTTTATTTGAAATTTTTTTTTATATACAATTTTTTTTTACTTTAAGTGGAGGGTTTTTATTTTCTATAACGACTTTTGATTTTAAGTGAAGACATTTTTGTTTCCATTAAAGACTCTTAACTTTAGGCATTTTGACTTTTTAATTTGTTTTACAGACAAAGTTCCTTAAACACTGAATTCTTGTAGGGCTGGTGTAAATTAGAACAAGTCTAGGATATTTCAAAATAGTTCTTTAACAGGACAATTCTTTATATTAACGTAATTAAGTCCTAAATATTATCAATTCTTAAACCGTATTTCAATATTAGCCACTAAATTGAAAACTAAGACAATTAATTTTTATCTCTAAATAAAAATTATTTTATTTAAATTTTTTTCCAATTAAATTCACAAATATTAAATTAAAAAAAAAAACTAAATTTTTAATTTAGAATGTTAATTTATTTAAAATTTTTGCATTTCAATATCTTGTAAATTTTTCTAAATATAAAAGTTTTCGTAAAAAAAATGCCAAATTCATAAATGAACACAAATTTATGGAAATCTAAAATCTATTGTTTTCAAATTTTAATTGAATATTTTTTTGCATAATTTATTTTAAATAAATTTATATTTTATTTTTACAATTAATTGAATATTTTTGATATTAAAATTCATTGATTGCGTGTTTTTTAGTTGTTTTTGTATATTGAATATCATTTATCTATCTGTGAATAATTTGAATAATCACAGATAACTAAAAGCATCTGTGTATCACGTTATTATGCAATATGACAAAAGAAAAACTTAATGCAGGTTAGTAACTATATGGTTAATTAAGTATGGATCTGATAACATGAATGTTCCGAATTTATTTATTTTTTTGACTAACTAGTTTTGACCTACGATAATTTCAAAGAAAAACTTATAATATTTTTTTTAAAATATAACGTAATTGATTCGATTTTTCCCCTTCTTCTTGAGATCTTTGATGTCTCCGATCACTTTTTTAAAATTTAATCTGTTCTGCGCTTTTTATATTAGTTTGCCCTTTCATTAAGAGTTGCGTTTATTGCCAGATGTTGTTCTGTCACAAGACCTTTTGTTATTTAATGCTGTAAGTTTTGATTAATAGGGTTTTTGTGTGTGAAGACTTTATTTGAACACTTTTGAATCTATATATTAATTGAATGATAACTACTTTCATCATATTCGTTAATTTTTTTCAGATTTTTGACATTGAAATAGTCAAGCGTTTCTAATCATCTTCTTTACTATTTCTTTTACTTCTTAATTAGGATAACGATAGTTGTATATGAATCTCAGATACATTTTGAAGTAATAGGTAAAGATCTGGATCCCTAGATGTAATTTCGGATACTTAGAAATGTGGAGATATTACATATATGAGATAAGTGTATATGGTTTAGGAATATAATTTTTATATTAAATTAGAACCTCGGCTTCGCATAAAGGTGCTTCTTGAAACAAAATCTAATAAAACTCTTAAAATATAAGGAATTTGGGTGAATGCAAATATATGATATATTATTATCTTATTATTACATTTTAACTCAATATCTTAAACAATTGAACTAATCCAATCCTTTAATTTTGGGTTTATTAAGGACCTTGGAAGAAGGAAATATATATTTATTTATTAATTTATTCCTGGTACTAAGGACAATAGAAAATATTGCCTGATACTATTATATACCTTTTTAATACTGAAAACTATTTTTCGATAATTTTAAATTAAAAAAACTCATGACCCGTAATGGAATCGAACCCGCATCCCCTCGGTTAGTAAGCCAGATGCTTACTCCGTAACCCATCGAGGCCTGTTATAAATACTGTTATATGTATAGCCTGTAATTAAAATTAAGTGTTTATGTCATGCTAAAATTATTGGAAAAACTTTATAATTAATAAAGTAATGAAACTTGTAATAAATAATGGGTTTTTGTTATTAGAACTGCTTTCAAATTTTCCTTATATGTTTATTCTATTTATATATACAAATAATTTAATTCTATATATAAAGTTTCTTTTAAAATTCCTATGTATGTCCATTAAATAAATTAAATTCAATTAAATAAAAAAAAACAACTTTCACAAAAGCTTGTTTTAATAGGGTTATTATCAATATTTTAACTGCAGGGTTATTATTACATTTAAAATTAAAAATAATTAATTTTAAATAAAAAAAAATAATTATATAATTATTAAAAGAAATTACTAGTATTTTTAATTTGAATTTATGTTTAATGCATACAACATTTCTAACTAATACCAATGTATGAAATGAATTATGAAATATTAATGATTTTATATTTAAATATTTTAACAAGAATTTCTAATTAAATCGTAACTTTCACTTTATTTAAATTACAGTATACTTTAGAAACATTGAAGTTTTAAAGTTAATTAAATAGGGAATAGGGTAATAATTCATGGATGGTTCTTAATTTTATTCCGAACCAACCTTGTACTGAAGAAAATGTTCTAATAGACAAAATATTTTCTGTCAATTGGAGTTTTTAGTTTAAGACAAATGCTAACCCGCTAAACCACCGAGGCCTGTTATAAAAAATATTGACATGCACTTTAATTAGAAATATTTGAGTACCAAACTTTTTCTGATAAATTGACACAATTTGGTGGTGAGGGGATCGTGACTATACCTTAAAAATTTTATCTACGTTTTTTCGAATAACGAACAAATTGAAGCTAATAAATACTACTAATAAAGTCTTCAATAGCATATCCTTTCAATTACTGATAATTAGGTAGCTAAAGTAGTAAGGTGGAGCATTAGATTGTGCTATTTTGATCTCATTGTGCTAATTTGACTAGCGGTTTTATATCCAATCAGTAAAATGCAAATACGAAATCAGTTCTTTGCTTCTGTGTTTAGAAAGTTCTTAAAGGTTGTGGAAAACGATAGACTGATTGAGAGAAGTCTAGCTCCGACTAATGCCGGACATCTTCAACAACAGTGATAGATATTTCAACTTTCGAATGCTCCAATATAACTCATGCAGGAGGTGCCAGATTACTGATATCTCTTAGATTAATTATACAAGATGGATTAAATTAGATTTTTATCATTAAAAAAGACTTTTGTTCATACAATATTTCAGAACCTATAATGGCTTCGTTTTAAACTTCATTTAAATATTTCAGAAAAAAAATTTTAAAAAAAATATTTAAAATTAAGTTTAGATTTTTAAATTATTTGTTTTATTATATTAAATGCATTTTACCCATTCAAAATGAAATTTACGCGTCATTTATCTAATAAAACTTGGGTAAAAACTATAAATGAGATTTGAAATATTTTTAATATATTTTTTTTTTTGTAGAATTCTTGGTACAGCAATATTTCTCGTTTTAGTCAAAATACAAATGAAACTTATAATTATATAGATAGAATTAATAGAACAATATCTAATAGAAATGATTTTTCAATTACAAGAAAAGTTGACCCACCATCATCAAATACAATAAAAGAAATAAATAATAATTTCACTATATTGGGCTTGATAATTCCAGAAGGTTCCAAAAGAGTACTACTTATTCCATTAAATTATAATGAAAAATTAAATAAATATGTTCTGGATGCAGATGAATTTGCACAACATATTCAAAAAAAAATTCAAGAAATGAATAATGCTTATGATTCAATTGATAAAATAAAATTTGTTGAAAAGAAAAATCATTTTGGTGAACAAATTACCAAACATATAAGTTCGGAACCAATTAAGGAAAATCCAAATGTGGTATAGTGATAGGTATAGAATAAAACTGAGAGTATAGTGATAAGTATAAAATAAAACTATTAAGACTTTGGAAGAACTTTTTAAATAATTGAAAAAAAAAAAAAAAATATTAATTTATTTTAAAATTTGGTTGATTGTTGAAAGTCTGGAAAAATATTTAAGAAATAGCAATTAGAACTTTAAGAATTCAAATAACAACTCGTGGACATTCAAATAACAACTCAAACTAATCGTGGAGGTATTTTAAAAGATCGTATACATTGAAGCTAATTCAAAAATATTTATTCCAAGAGTTTTCCGAAATAAAAGTAATTAAAAAATACCCTTAGAACTGAAGGTAAGGAAATTACAATATAAAGATTTCCAATTTACAAATTAAGAGAATCTTGAAAAATTTATGGAATCAATAAAATTCAAACCAAATATAAAAAAAAAAAATAATTCGCAGATAGAAATTGAAAACAGAAATAAGAACAACAAAAGAATGGTTGTTAGGAGTACACGTATAAGAACCGATTTAACTCCAACAGCCAATGTAGAGGATTTAAACACAACTTCTCTAATGTGACACTCAACTGTCATAGTTATAATATGAATTTATGTTTCTTATATTGTAAAAGTTTTTATTAATCGGTTTTACTAATTATATTAAGTTTCATTTTTTTTTTCCTTTACTGTACCAATATATACAAATACACTTGTGTATGTTTGTATGAATATTCAATAAAAAGAAAATACATTTATGATGACCAAAGTTATAAAAATGTCTTATATATTTTTTATAAATTCAATGAAAATTTAAACGTTTTTTTAATATCTGTTCTACTTTTTAAAACAATTTCCATCTTAATGAACAAAAAAAATAAGATGATTGTTTTATTTCATAATTTAATTTATACTGTAATAAATTAAATTGTGTAAATTAAACTAATGGAATGTGGGAGTTATTATATATATTTTTTTGTGTCAGTAATGGCAAAAGTCAGAAATTTTGATTTACATTCAATTATATGTGTTTTTTAAACTATAGAGAAATAATGTACTTGTGTCTGCTTTAATATTAAAACAATAATATTAAAGAATGAATAGTGTAGATTTGAACTCTAGGATACCCGCATGAACGTAATATAACAGCCTATCTACAATGAACGCTCTCGTTTCGGTCTCTACACGTAGCTATCTGTCAAACTAAGTTAAATGTATTGTATTATATCCATGCGTTTAGATGGGGCAGCAGTTGTTGTCAACATAATCTTCTTTCTCTTTCCCACTTACTCATTTCTTCTACAAAAAAGCTTTAACACGAAAAAAAACGACGAAAACACGCTTAACACCCGAAAATCTTGTATACATTTTTGTACATTTTTGTTAACCAAAATTTAGGTGCCTTACGTGTTGACAGTCACCAATACATCTAAAAAAGCAATAAAAAATTTTTCAGGTCAAAAATTTTTTTATGATATACTACACATCATTCTTATATTAAACATTAAAGAGTGATATACTATTGGAAAAAAATCTGATAATATTAACTCACACATATAAAGTTGCGGCAGCACTCTATGTATACATGACATCAACGTGTAAACGGAAAGAGCTTTTAAGCAGATATAACAACAAGATGTGAATACTACAACGTTGACACCGTCTAAATTAGCTCTATGAGAATGCCTACAATAGACGCATCCCTGACGCATCCATTACATAGTGATCAAATAAGTTGTTTAACTTTTAATCTTTTTGCTTTTTCTACTTATTCAAATGTCAAATAATTGAACTGTATAGTGTCAAAATAAAAAAATATGACAGAATAAAAAATTAGTAAAATTATTCATTTTTTCTATTTATGTAGATTTATATAAAAATAAACTATTGAATATTTTTAATTCACATAATGTTTTTAATTTAATTCATAATACACAACTTCCGACTTATATATAAATATTGTACGCAACTACTCGAATCCGATGACCAAACTATCTAGATTACAATAGATTAGTTCCACGGGCTGTAATTTTTTTAACAATTTTTATTATTTTGTTGTGTAAAACAAAAGTATAATTTTTATTTAAATTTACTTACATTTGGTACAATTTTTGTCTTACAGATCAAAAACATTTAATTATTATAAATATAATTGTCATTTTATAAAACGTCAAAATTTGGAAATGTTCTAAAGCAATGACAGCTCTTGCATTAAAACTAATTTGTGACAATTTCAGAATTCTAGCTTCCTTACATTCAAAAAAACGTCGTCTTACGGAATCCAAGTTGAAAAGCATTTTTTGGAATAACTGTAATTTTCTCAAAATCTCCTTATTGCACCTTTAACCATTAATAATCATTATGGTTCCTTTTATTTATATTACTCAAAATCAATTGTAACCTTTAAATCGATAGGATAATTTTTGAAAGCAATCTTAGATTGACTATTGATCTTTTGCAATTTTTTGTTACCTATACATATTTTAAATCAAAAAAAATAACACTTATATAAAATCAAAGATGTAAAACAACAGAGTTTTTAAATTTAAGAAAATAGATTCATAAGAATATGTCCCTTCAGAGTTAGTGCAATTAATTTTCAAAAATTTAATATTGAAAATCAAAGTAATAAATAGGAAAATGCTACTTCAATTTGGACTTCCCCATCTAACTCTTCACACTTTAAAAAAATTACACCCTGGCCCCTGTCATCTGAAAATTCAGTGCAATTGACGTTTTTCACTAGGAAATAAAGCAAGATGACAGCATATTAGCACCAAATTCTATAATTACATTTTTTTTATCAACATTTTAAATTTTCATACAAGTTTTTTTTAATACTTTAATGACAGGTATCAAATATTGCTACATAACTATTTTAATCCTGTCAATTCATTTTACAATCAATTATTCGTCAAAAATTAAAAAATTTTAATCCTTTGAATTTATTTTTTCCTCTTTTTTTTTTTTGGTTTTTTTTAATCTTGACTTTTGTTAGAGTTTTAAAAAACTTCTTTTAAAACCTTCATTTTCTTTTATGCACATTGTAAAAGATTAAAATTTAAAATAAAACATATACGTATGTACATATATACATATATTTAGTTTTAAAATATGGTAACTAAATAAAATTTTAGGTTATATAACAGTAAAAGTGTAAAAGGGAAAGAAATATTTTAAACCCTTTCATTTCTTTTAGTTTTTTAAATAAAAATTTTTATTTATAAATAATAGGGCGTGCATCACCCGTATTTAAAAAATTCAATTTTGATCATTTTGACATAAACTTTACCTTAATGTAGGTACTTCAAATCAATTTAACTTCAGTAAATTTGTTTATCCAGCTGTCTACGCAACAAAAAATTAGGAAAAACCATATTCTTTACTTTTGTATCCTTACACTTCTAAAAACGCATCTAATTTTACAATACAGTTAACAGCATAAATATTCGTGCAGTTAATAAATGTTTTTAAAAAAACTTAATTTTTAAGACACTGAAATTAAATATTTGGAAAAAAAGGATTTAAGAGTTGGTTACAAAACTAGTTGGTTACGAAGTCAGCGGCAGCGCCCCTATTATTATTATACAGGGCGGCGCAAAACGGCCGATATGGTTTGAATATTTAATAACTTTTTTATTTAATGGTTAATTATTATTATTTTTTTGTTATACAGTAAGTAGAAAAATTATATCCCGCAAGTGGTCACCATTTTCGGCTTTGCACATTCGTGCTCTTTCCAGTACATTTTCCATAACTTTTCGTAATTTTTGATCGCTGTTCTGTTGTGCACTGCTCCATTTCCAATTGCGCAAGTTTTCTTCACAAAATTCTGAAATAAAAATAAAAAATATAAATAAATTTAAAAAGTTATTAAACCTTCAAACCATATCGGTCGTTTTGCGCCACTCTGTATAAGATTTTTATTGGTGAATTATACTTGTAAGCAAAAATAAATTTTTCATTCGGGATTTTTATTGCAAGAAACCTAAAAAGTTAAAATGCAATTTAAACCAAATTAGAGAGCAATCAGATTTTTTGTACAAATTACAATTGATAATTTTTGTAATTGACAGTTGAGGAAATTGGAATCTGTTCAATATTTTTTCCGGTTTTGTTCACAGGCTAAAATTAATCAATTTAGCCAAGTTCGATCATTGTTAATAGCCAATTCACCAATTAATTACACTACAAAAAAATATTATAGTAAACAAATAATTATGCTGTACAGTGTATATAATATTTCATACAATATATTGAGAGCAATATCCCTATATAATGATATACATTCTGCTCATAACCAATATCAGTTGGTTTCAATTAGAGGTTATGTGTATGTAGGTATGTATAACATATGTATGTAAGAAAATACCGCGAATCAACAATATATAACAATATGAAAAATTGATATTTTGACACCCTTGTTACCATAAATATGACCAACAAAAAATAAAAAAGATGCATTGCAGTTTGTTTTTTTCTCTCTTAAAGGTTGCCGATTAAATTTACATGATTTTTATATTATATAAATACTATACCTATTAATATGCATACATACATACATAGATTTAGTATTTGAAAAGGATTTTAAATTTTTTGATTTTTTCATTTAAAAAAAAAAATCCTCCAGGGCCCCATTTCATAAAACTATTAGTCTAATATTATTAGTGAATTTACTAATATTTTATTAGTTATTAGTAAAATTCTGTTTCATAAAGGCTAATATTTTATTAGTGCTACACTAATAATTATTAGTAAATTTTATTACTGCAAAGAGCTTTTTGTTTCATAAAACTATTAGACTAATAATTATTTGTCGCTACACTAATAATTATTAGTAAATTTTTATTAGTTTAGAAAGACCAATAAATTCATTATTAGTCTTTTAAATATTAGGATATTTATATATAATAGAGGTCAAACTTTATATTGTATGCCATAAACTTATTTTTTTTTAGTAAATAGTCTTAAATATTTTGTACAAAATAAATAAATAATAAAATCTAAAAAAAAATTATGCATTATTATACATACTTTACATTAATCAACAACATTTTATTTTGGTTACTACTTAAACATAATTCAGTATAAATTTGAAAATCATGTTAAGCTCTGATAGTGAGAGTGATTTTGAAGATTATTTTATAATTACAATACGCGTTGCTGCGCCTCTCAATGGAGGTTTAATTGAAATTGATCTTACTGCAAAAAGTTAACATAAAAATTACACTCGGTTTACACATGTAAATTTTAAAATGTATGAAAGCAATCTTTTTAAAACGATTTTTCTTGGATTATTCTAGTCGGCCCGCTATGGGTTAACAAATTCCAAAACTGTTAATAGTGTCTACTCAATTCTCAAAGAGCATCACGTATACAAAATTTGAAGTCAATCGGTCAAACCGTTTTCATTTTAGAACAAAGAAGTTTAAATACTTGCACCACAGCCCCAACTTGGCGGTCCGTTAGAGCAAAATTTTTGGGCCACGATTTCTTTCCGTACCCAAAAACCCCTATATACAAATTTTCATGAAAATCGGCTGGGCAGTTTAGGAGTCTATTCGCTACATACAAACAAACAAACAAACAAACAAACATACAAACAAACCAACAAACAAATAAACAAACTTTCGCTTTTATATATATAGATTGCATTATATAAACTAAATAATTGAACATTCAAATAATAATTATTAGTGACGAGTCTATACTAATAATTTATGATTTGCAGTAATAATTTATTAGTAAAATTTTATTAGTTGCAGAAAAGTTTTATGAAACAAAAAAGTATTACTCCATATTTATTAGTTCTAATAATTATTAGTTTATTAGTATTAGACTAATAGTTTTATGAAATAGGGCCCAGAAGTGTAAGAAATTTTTAAAAATCACTTAATATGAATTAAATGGTAGGCAGACATATCCAATGGTAGGCAAAAGACAAATGTACTAAAATACGCAAGGGAAGATATAAAATAAATGCAAATATTTGATTAGGATTAAAATTTTTTATAAATAAAAAAAAAAAAGACAAAGTTTTTAAAATTGATTTAAAGGGAAATAAACTATTAGTGAACTTCTATTTGTTTCTTTATTTAATAAGTAAACATTTTTAATGTATAAATTATTATAAAATTGATTTACATTAAAAGATCGTAACGTCGTTTTTAGTAATTTGTTTAAATTTTAAATTAAAAATGTAAATTTTTTTATTTAAAATTAATTTTTTTTAAAATACTAAAAGTAAACTATTTATTATTCATTTACATTATGAATTAAATATTTTTGATATTCGTGTCAATCATTTTCAATAGACTTAGATGTTATATGCATATTAATAAATTGTAAGACTAGTATAGATATAAACATTATAACTTGCAGGACTACTATACTGCCGTTCTAAGAAAGAAAGTCATTTCTACATTTTCTTGGTTTTAGGTAATTTAACTTTTAGTGATTAAATATTCGCAAAGCCTAAATCAGATACCAATTTTTGATTAGTTCCAGATATATAGAAATAAATTTAGGCATGGTTTTGAAAAATACCTTAAATCATAATTTATCTATGAAATTGGATGTACGACTAATTTAACAAAATATAGAATGAAAAAATTAAGTTTATTTAAAAAAAAAATATAATTTTAAAAAACGATAAAATTAGCAGTTGTAAGCCTGATGTAAATATGAAAAAATTAATTAAAGTCAGATGTGCACTCAAAGAGAGTTATACAAAGTGTAAAATATAAGATTTTTTAATATGTATAAGATAATTAATAATCATTTATTTAAAAAATTAAACTTTACAATTTGATTAATTTAAATAACATTTAAATAAGTGCAAATATTATTGTATACCAAGTGCTTCATCTGTAAAATCAAAATAGTTTCTTTAAAATTTTGTAAAATTTTATTGCTTTAAAGAAACGTTTGTAAAAGTGCTATAAAGGATCCAACAGACCTTATAACCTAAAAAGTAAAATTAAAAGAAAAATTGTAATAAATTAATTTGTAATTTATAAAATAAAAAGTGTAATTTTTCATACAGCGGTAAATGCTTCCAGAGTTGGTGAAAAAAATGGTACTGCCATTGTGGTTGGATGTTGACTTTTTAATATCATTATTAATAAAATTTTTCTAATCTTTTTATCACATTGGTACCATTTAATTTGATAAAGTTTTTCAGCTACATTTACACTCTAGAAAAATAAATTGACATTTAGTTACTACCATCTTGATTATCTAGTCTAAATAAAATGAAATCCAAGTAACTTACACTTTCTATCACTAAAGTTCCACTTATACAATACATTAGTAATTCAAATAATACTGAAATTGTATAGAATCCATATAAAAATATACCAAATCCTGTATTCTAAAATTTATTAAAATTTATTTTATTTTGTAAATTTTTAAAAGTTGTACATACGGTCATCATATCAAGTGTTCCTAAACCAATAATAATTGCTGATGATACAAAATGACTTATTATTATTGCAGAGTAACTTTGCCGTAGATTTTCACTCAATTCTATAATATTATTTTGAAGTTTTATTACCTTCTTCAATTTTGTCATTATGATTTTATTTTCGAACTCATTTAGTGGGTTTTCTATAATTAAAGAAAAGTCATAAACAAATCGAGACTTAAGTTAGTATTTCAAAGCTTAAATGTATTGATATCAAAATAATTGGAATTAAAATTCTTGATCTTTGGGTTTCAACTTTAGCAACAGAAAGTTGACTTAATTTAAGTCAGAACTCAAAATTTGTATACTCTGCTATTTAACAATGGAATTATTTATTAAAACTCACCATGATTAACAACACCTTCAAAAATGCTATCAATATCCTCTCCAAGTAATTTAAACATTGATGAAATTTATTGACATGCTTCTAAAAAAAAGCTATCAATACAACAGAATCCGAATGGTGTTACAAATGCTGAATATGATAAAATTAAATAAGCAATAATAAAGAGAATTGTATTCTCCTTAAAAATAGAAGGTAGTCTAAAACAAATATATTAAAAATATTATTTTATTAGACACAATAATTATTTAAAATTTACAAAACAAGAAATGGTGTTTCAACATTAAAATTCTCTTCATTTTGATATTTAATTATACCATTAACAATCGGTCTAATACAATATGCTGTACTTGTAATATTTGAACTTATAAAAATTGTTTGAACCAATATTTTTACCATAAAATGATTACTTTTCACTTGAATCAATCTTTCAGATGAATTTGCCATTTCTAAAAGTACCGTTAATTACATTATTTAATACAATAGCCTCAAAAAAATTTCATTACCTCGAATCAAATTAAAAGTTTTTTGAACAACCGCCTTTAATTGACATTTTAAATGTATAAATTGTAATAATTTAAAAAATGTTACAATTTTTGTTGAAGCTGGACAAATTGCATCTAAAGCATTCAAATAATCTTCCAAAATATGAGCATAACCGAATAAAAATTCAAATGTAAATGCTGAAACCAATACCGTTAAATTAACAATTCTTTTGCATATTAGATTTGTTTTTAAATTTTGTTCTGGCCAAAATCCCAAAAATGATAAACCAAATTTTGGTATATGAAAAAATGATTTTTCAAAATCATTTTGAGTAAATGGCTGCACTTTAGAATTTTTGGACATTTTTAAATCAAATATGAATTTCTTAAATGGAATTCAGTATAAAGTTAACTGAATTAAAAAATGTTACTATACTGCATTAGTACTCAAGAAATCTTAAAAAGTTTCTTAAGGAATTCATGTGTCAAAAATTTAGCAAAGGAATTAAAAATGTCATTAAACTGTCAATCAATGGTTTGTAATTGTTAGGTATCAAATTCTGGTGACAGTAAAAGAATTTTAAAATCTATTTATATATATACAATAATAAGCACTGCTTTCTATTAATTACATGGTACCGAGATTTAAAAATTAAGAGCTTATCAATCAGTTTTTAGTTTAATAGTTATAGGTTATAAATTTAAAATTCAGCTGTCAATTTGTCAACGAATATTTTAAATTTTTAGTATTGCATTTAAATTATAAGTTTTTTTAAAGCAATTTAAAACTATGATTTGTAGATAGCATATGTCTGCTTAAAAACGTTGTTGATCAATTTTATTTTATTGTAGGTCAACTTGACGGAACCGACACCCTTTCCCTTTAAATGAGGATTGGGCTGCAAGTCATTGATCAACTTGTTATGAATTATTTATTCTGAAAACGTTACAGATTTTTAAATGTTAAATTTATTCTATCAATCAAATTGTAGTTTTTAAAAATATTTAATAATAATGAAAATATTATAAAATAAATAATAAAATATTTCAAGTTCAAACTCATTTAATATAAGTTATTAATTATGTAAAATAAATTTTATATATTTTAATTTTTAAATAGTAAATTTATTCTAATTATCGAAAGGTGTCAAAAGTAAAATCTTTTTTTTTTAAATATTTTAATAATAAATACATTTAACTATTCACCTGTTCAAATTTATTGTAACAATCATATTAAATAGTTTTTAATGTCCCTCCCATTCAATTTAGATATAATTAGGTTTGTGTAATACAGTTACTCAAACATAAATAATACCAAACATTTTACTCTGCAGAGTTATTTTAATACAAATTGGAAAATTTTTTTGTATAACCCTTGCAATTTGATGTTTTTTTTATCCACCCTGAATTATTCCTTCTATTAAAATTTAATAAAAAAGCGAGGAAGAGTATAGTTGCCCTTGTCAACTTTTAGATACCCGTGCATACCCACTAACCGTTATTTATTTCCCTTATGCTATTATAAATATTACAAAAAAAAATATAATTAATTAATATACATAATTTTTAATTCATATCATAATTACCATAATTACCATAGGTACCATCATTATTGCTTAAAAACAAAAAAAACCCTAAAAGTTGGTCTGGATGATGTTCAACTTTGCCAACTAACTTGCCCTATTACTTTACCTGCCCAGTTTTGATTTTAACCTCGTAGCTTCATTAGATTCACAGTTATCGAATCGACAACTTGGCATGGCAGCTCCCCGAAAATGGGGCCGTAACATTATGAAATTCCATATACGTGCTCGATTCATTATATAACAAATCGTGTATAATTTTCATACTCGTAGTGTAATTAGTTTTAAAGAAATTCATATTGGTGCAAAGAAGTTGTATGGCAGCCCCCCGAAAATGGAGCCGTGACATTTTGAAACTTCATATAATTGCTCGATTCATTATATAACTAACAGTGTGTAATTTTCATCCTCGTAGTATAATCAGTTTCCAAGAAATTCATATTGATGCAAAGAAGTTGTATGGCAGCCCCCCTAAAATGGAGCCGTAACATTTTGAAACTTCATATAAGTGCTCGATTCATTATATAACTAACCGTGTGTAATTTTCGTCTTCCTGGTATAATTACTTTTGAAGAAATGCATATTGGTTTAAATAAGTTGTGTGGCAGCTCCCCGAAACCTTGGTCTGATCTTAACCAAAAAGAATAGGGAACCTCAAAAATGTCCAAAAAATGTTTTGTGTGAATTTCAAAACTCTAGCTCTAATTTTTCAATTCTATCTCTTTTAATTAATTTTTAATTCACGAACATATTAATCTTAAGCAAAATAAGCTTCATATGATCATATTCATATAATAATCATCATGATAGATATTAATCATCATATTCATAATCATTATATCTATCAATATCAATAAGCCATTTACTTAAAAAAAATCTTTGTGTTCTTTTTTGCTTATCTTAAATAAACTACGCATCACTTAAATCATATGAAATTCTAACTCGAAATCGTTATCTATAAAAAAAAAAACAAAAACAAAATTCATATAAATTCATGTTAATACAAGATGTGCAGACAAATTTCAAATTTTTATATGAAAATGTTGGAGTTAAAAAAGTTAGCTGCTCGAGAGCTACCCGAAGTTTTGGTCCGATCTTAACCAAAAAAAATAGGGAACCTAGAAATTGATTGAAAAATATTTTGTGAAAATTTCAAAACTGTAGCTCTTTTAGTTTTTGAGTTATCGTGCTGACACACAGACGGACGGACGGACGGACAGACACACATAGCTAGATCGACTCATTTTTCGATTCTGAGCCGATACGTACCCTTGGCACTATATCTAGCTCGTCTAGATCGATGCGTTACAAACGGAGGAGCAAATCTAATATATCCGATGTCATATATGTATGCACGGGTATAATGAAGAAGATTTAAAACAACATAACAAAAAAATTCATTGAAAGTTGAAATAACAATAAAAGAACAACAAAATTAATAAACAAAAAAAATTTAAAATGTTGAAAAAAAACGATGCAATAATATTTTCATAGCAACGAATATAAACAAAATCCTAAAAAAAACCTAAGTGCCCCGATCTTTTATAATTGGATTTTAAGGTACCTGTGGCCATTGGTATTGTTTTGAACAGAACATTAAAGTATTTTGATAGAAGCTTTGATCAAAATTAATTTTTTTTAAAATACTTTTAAAAAGTAAACTATTTATTATTCATTTACATTATGAATTAAATATTTTTGATATTCGTGTCAATCATTTTCAATAGACTTAGATGTTATATGCATATTAATAAATTGTAAGACTATTATAGGTATAAGCATTATAACTTGCAGGACTACTATACTGCCGTCCTAAGAAAGAAAGTCGTTTCTACATTTTATTGGTTTTAGGTAATTTAACTTTTAGTGTTTAAATATTCGCAAATCGCTATGTTGAATTATTTTTGAATTTTTGAAAACAAAAATGTTAAATAAAGAAAAACAATTTTTTTTTAACTTTCTAAAGATAAGATAGTATTAGACGTTCATAGTTAATTTGGACATACGACTTTTTTGCTAAGAAATACTAGATTTATTAAGTTATTAAATTTAGAAATTGATGTGACTTAAAGGTAGATGCGACATATTAGTTATTAGTTTTAAACGAATTTGCAACGAGATATGTGACATTTTTCCTTAATACAAAGTTGTGAGACATTTATCTGATGTCAAATATTCCATCATCCCGAAAATTCGCTTTTGGCGCTTACGACTTTTTTCCTTAGCACGGCAGTATAGGTGCAGTTGGTTGCAATAAGAAAATCTCATATGGTCTCAATCATATATTATTCTAAGTAATAACTTGAATATTCCAGCCTAGATCAGATACTAAATCTGGATTAGTTCTAGATATATAGAAATAGATTTAGGCATTAATAAGCTTGGCATCACAGAGCACGACTAATTTAACAAAATCTAGAATAAAAAAAATTAAGTTTATTAAAAGAAACAATAAAATTTTAAAAAACGCTGAAATTACAAACCTTATTTTAAAAAGGTAAATTTAATTAAAGTCAGATGTGCACTGAAAAACAATTACAAAGTGTAAACTATAAGATTTTTAAATATTTATAAGATAATTAATAATCATTTATTTAATAAATTAAACTTTACAATTTGATTAATTTAAATAACATTTAAATAAGTGCAAGTATTATTATATACCAAGTGCTTCATCTGTAAAATCAAAATAATTTCTTTAAAATTTTGTAAAATTTTATTACTTTAAAGAAACGTTTGTAAAAGTGCTATAAAGGATCCAACAGATCCCATAACCTAAAAAGTAAAATAAAATGAAAAATTGTAATAAATTAAATTCAAAAGGGTAATTTTTCATACAGCGGTAAATGCTTCCAGAGTTGGTGAAAAAAATGATACTGCCATTGTAGTTGGATGTTGACTTTTTATTATCATTATTAATAAAATTTTTTTAATCTTTTTATCACATTGATACCATTTAATTTGATAAAGTTTTTCAGCTACATTTACACTCTAGGATAATAAATTGAAAATAATTATGACTAAATGAAATTGTTACTAATGTTCTAATAAGTATTAAATGCCCCATCTGGATTATCTAATCTTAATAAAAAGAAAAATATATTATCAAAGTTACTTACACTTTCTCTCACTAAAGTTCCACTTATACAATACATAAGTAATTCAAATAATGCTGAAATTGTATAGAATCCATATAAAAATATACCAAATCCTGTATTCTAAAATTTATTAAAATTTATTGGATTTGTAAATTTTTAAAAGTTGTACATACTGTCATCATATCAAGGGTTCCTAGACCAATAATAATTGCTGATGATACAAAATGACTTATTATTATTGCAGAGTAACTTTGCCGAAGATTTTCACTCAATTCTATAATTTTATTTTGAAGTTTTATTACCTTCTTCAATTTTGTCATTATGATTTTATTTTCGTATTCATTTAGTGGGTTTTCTAAAATTAAACAAAAATTATAAGCAAATCGAGACTTAAGTTAGTATTTCAAAGCTTAAATGTATTGATATCAAAATAATTGGAATTAAAATTCTTGATCTTTGGGTTTCAACTTTAGCAACAGAAAGTTGACTTAATTTAAGTCAGAACTCAAAATTTGTATACTCTGCTATTTAACAATGGAATTATTTATTAAAACTCACCATGATTAACAACACCTTCAAAAATGCTATCAATATCCTCTCCAAGCAACTTAAACATTGAAGAAATATATTGACATGCTTCTAAAAAAAAGCTATCAATACAACAGAATCCGAATGGTGTTACAAATGCTGAATATGATAAAATTAAATAAGCAATAATAAAGAGAATTGTATTCTCCTTAAAAATAGAAGGTAGTCTAAAACAAATATATTAAAAATATTATTTTATTAGACACAATATTTATTTAAAATTTACAAAACAAGAAATGGTGTTTCAACATTAAAATTCTCTTCATTTTGATATTTAATTATACCATTAACAATCGGTCTAATACAATATGCTATACTTGTAATATTTGAACTTATAAAAATTGTTTGAACCAATATTTTTACCATAAAATGATTACTTTTCACTTGAATCAATCTTTCAGATGAATTTGCCATTTCTAAAAGTACCGTTAATTACATTATTTAATACAATAGCCTCAAAAAAATTTCATTACCTCGAATCAAATTAAAAGTTTTTTGAACAACCGCCTTTAATTGACATTTTAAATGTATAAATTGTAATAATTTAAAAAATGTTACAATTTTTGTTGAAGCTGGACAAATTGCATCTAAAGCATTCAAATAATCTTTCAAAATATGGGCATAACCGAATAAAAATTCAAATGTAAATGCTGAAACCAATATCGTTAAATTAACAATTCTTTTGCATATTAGATTTCTTTTTAAATTTTGTTCTGGCCAAAATCCCAAAAATGATAAACCAAATTTTGGTATATGAAAAAATGATTTTTCAAAATCATTTTGAGTAAATGGCTGCACTTTAGAATTTTTGGACATTTTTAAATCAAATATGAATTTCTTAAATGGAATTCAGTATAAACTCAATTAAAAAATGTTACTATACTGCAATAGTACTTCAGAAATCTAAAAAGTTTCTTAAGGAATTCATGTGTCAAAAATTTAGCAAGGAATTAAAAATGTCATTAAACTGTCAATCAATGGTCTGTAATTATTATAGGCATCAAATTCAGCTGACAGTAAAAGAATTTTTAAAATCTATATACAATAAAAAGAATTCCTTGCTATTAATTACCAAAATCTAAAAATGAAGATTATCAATCAGTTTTTAATAGTTATAGGTTATAAATTAAAAATTCAGCTATCAATTTTTCAACGAATATTTAAAATTCTTAGTATTGCATTTAAATTATACGTTTTTTGAAAGCAATTTAGAACTATAATTTTTAGATGGTATATGATTGCTTAAAAACGTTGTTGATCAATTTTATTTTATTGTTAGTCAATTTGCCGGAACCGACACCCTTTCCTTTTAAATGAGAATTGGGCTGAAAATCAGACAACTTATTATGAATTATTTATACTGAAAAAGCGGCAGATTTTTGAATGTTAAATTTATTTTATCAATCAAATTGTAGTTTTAGAAAATATTTAATAATACTAATTAAAATATTATAAAAGAACAATAAAATAATTCAAGTTCAAACTTATTTAATGTAAGCTATTAGATATGTAAAATAAATGTTATATATTTTAATTTTTAAATAGTAAATTTATTCTAATTATCGAAAGGTCTCAAAAGTAAAATCTTTTTTTTTTAAATATTTTAATAATAAATATGTACATTTAACTATTCACCTGTTCAATTTTATTGTAACAATCACATTAATAGTTTTTTATGGGAGGGACATCCCATTCAATTTAGATATAATTAGGTTTGTGTAATACAGTTACTCAAACACAAATAATACCAAACATTTTACTCTGCAGAGTTATTTTAATACAAATTGGAAAATTTTTTTATATAACCCTTGCAATTTGATGTTTTTTTTATCCACCCTGAATTATTCCTTCTATTAAAATTTAATAAAAAAATGAAGAAGATTTAAAACAACAAAACAAAAAATTCATTGAAAGTTGAAATAACAATAAAAGAACAACAAAATTAATAAACAAAAAAAAATTTAAAATGTTGAAAAAAAACGATGCAATAATATTTTCATAGCTACGAATATAAACAAAATCCTAAAAAAAAAAACCTAAATGTCCCGATCTTTTATAATTGGATTTTAAGGTACCTGTGGCCATTGGTAATGTTTTTTACAGAACATTAAAGTATTTTGAAGGAAGTTTTTATCCAAAATTGTAATCTAAAAACTCTAACATTGCCGAAATAGAAGTGTCTCTTAGCGAAAAAAGGGGCTCAGAACAAAAGTGGGCCACAAAACAAAATTTAAAAAAACTCACAAGGGTTAGATCAGTTTGGCACTATAAATATAGGATAGGATTAGGCCAAAAAAAAAAATACATCCGGAAATTTACCTTTGTAACTTCACAATTCGAATTCATATCTAATAATTATTATTCGATTTTATCCTTCCACTTCTGAAATCGTTCTTTTTTACATTTTTTATATATCAGCAGTTCCTTTTTAAACCTAATATCCTCTTAATTTAATCTTCCAAAAAGACATACACTAAAATAAATATGTACAGTTTGTTTTTAGTTCTGCATTGCTATTTATAGGTACTGGTCACTTTAAATAATAGTGCAACTTTATATAAATTTGATGTAAAAAAAAAACTGTTTAAAAAAATACAAAAATATAATAGGAAAGGACTCAATCTTAATAAGAAATAACGGTAAAAATATATAACTTATATACATACAAACACACATTAATATAAAAATTCATATCGTGTAATAGATGTATAATTTTCTGTAGGTACTCTGTACAAAACAAAAAAACAAGAATGGAAAAATGATTTTTCAAAATAAAAACACAAAAAAAACAAAAAAAACAGTTATAATGGAATGATAATAAAATAATAACAAAGAAAGAAAGAAAAATAAAAATGAGAAATAATCACTCCGTGGGAAATTTGTCATGGTTAGACAGATGTTATGCTCCCTTTCTTTTGCTACTCATTTCTCATTTTTTATATCAATTCAATTCCAATATCATTTTTAGTCTTACAAACAACATTAGTTAATGTGTATGTTTTAGACGAATATTATATTTTTGATATAAAACAATTTTCGTACTTTTCATTTTTTTAGTCGTTTAATGATTGTCTTACAGTTTTATAATATATTGTTTAAATGCTAACCTAGAAATTATAAAATACAATTTAAATTACGGTTATAATGTAGATATAATAAAAAGAATTTATATAACTTTACTCATTTTAAAATTTTTGAATGTGAGCGGTTCTGCATGATTTTAATGCAAAATTCGTGAACTGTCATATATCTGTCAAGAAGCATATAATTTTCATTTGAAATCTTAATTTCACTTAAGTAATCTTAATTTGAAATCTAAGCAGAGCATGAACTGTCAAAAAAAAATTGTTTTGTTTTTTAGCTCTGAGCCCTCAGAGCCTGTGATTCATTTTTTTTTTTATATCAGAGCGCGCTCAGAGCGTGCTCTACGTGCTCAGTGGAAATATATCGATTACGGCTGAGCAAAATAAAATACAAAGGAATTTTGACGTTGGTTTAAGACTTTACTTGTCAAAATGTTTAGTTTATATTAAGTTATCCATTTTTAATTTAATTTAATAATTTAATTCAGTTTTTTGACAATTTAAAAGATAACTTAAATAAAAATTACCGTTTCTTCAAATCGTGTTTTTTTATTAAATCTAAACGGTCTGAGGGTACTTGTTCATTCTTTGCTCAGAGCGTGCTCAGATCTACGCTCTTATTTAAAAAAAAAAAACGCTTATTAAGATCTTTAGTTGATTCCATTCTGACATTTCTGTAAGATATCAATTCACCTTCTTTCTCTTTTTTTAATTTTACATCTGTGGGTGTGTTCATTTTTTCGGATGTGTTGTGTTTGCTTGCCACTTTTAAATACTATTTTATATTATTTATATATATTATATTGAACCTGGAAACCAATACAATAGCAACCAATAAATAGCACAGCCATCAAATTAAAATAAAAGTCAATTCGTGACATCTTAGAGTTGACATTTGACAATTAAAAATTATTTATTTTTATTATTAATAATAATTATTCTATACAACATAAATATATTTATATGTATACTTTTTATTTATAAAAATTAACTAATTTTAGTATGTACAAATGATTTCTTTAAACCTTTTATCGAAATTATTTTATCAAAGACATGTCAAATTAAATGAAAGACGATTTACAAAGTTCACATTTTTTGACATTTCAATCAATGAAATAATTCGATTTAAATTGTTATAAAATTTTTTTATATTTAACTTAAATTTTTATTATTAAAAAAATTTGTACTTACATATTAAACAAAATAAACATAGCTATGTAATAGTTATTTATTACACGAGTACATTAAAATTTTTTAGATACAATTCATTAAAGACAACGAGTATTTCTTTCAGAAAAATGTAAAATATTTGTTATAAATTCTAAAGTCAAAAATTTCTGGGAAAACATTGATTGAATGAACGTCTCCGAATGCCTAAAGAAGTGTTAAAAATTTAATAAATAATTATATATGTATAAAAAATATTATAATATATTATTTATAAATTATATTTCTTTTTGTTTTTAAGCGCTAACTGTTAGGCTAATAAGCCTGTATATACCATAGGTACATGTTGGAACAGGGGGTCATATTATATTAGTGTTATTAGAATTGGTCTTATTGAATTCCACATACAATTTAAACATGAGATAGTCCTAGGTCTTATAACATGTAGAAACGTCTTAGAATTTTAATAGATACAACTCTATTTTTGTTTATTTTGTAATATTTTGTATTTGAATTATTCTATATCTGTGAGTTATATTATTCAATTAAATTATTTGTTAATATTTTGCATTTTTTTATATTGTTATATTAATGTACTTTTTATTAAAGATATATAATTATTAATTATTGATTATGACATTAATTTAAACCCAATGGCAAATGGGAGCTGAGTCGAATCAAAAACCAGAAAAGTTTTTTCAATTTCACTAGGATTCGAATCCGGGCCTTTCGCATGAAAGATCGGCACTCAAACACTGTGCCCCACTCAGCTGTTCTAGGTACTCAAGTAGAAAACAAATAAAGTGCGCAATTTCGTTTTGCAAAAGTTCAAAATGGTTTCAATAGAACTATAACTGTAAAAATATTATTATTAAGACATCACTTATATTGTGAAATGTAAAGAAATATAGTTATTTTTTATACTAAAAAAATATTTTTAATAATCTTAATTTTTAATCACTTTGCATTGCTATTTTTCCAAATTTAACTCACCCTTCTCTTACTTACATAAATTTATTTCAATAATTTTATTAATAATAAAAATAATAATATATATAAATTTCTTCGTTAAAAACCTATCTATATTTATTTTGATAATTCAATTAACAAATCTGAAGTGATCATTATCTATACGAGTATATTTAAAAATCCGGAAGAAAAAATTGATGCAGCTGAAATAATGTTTTTATTTGATATATCAGTGATATTTTTTGATCATTATATATTAATTTCTTCCTGAAACCACTTATATAAGTAATACTCAATTGAGTTATACAAGTATATCATCAACATTATAATCATTATCTAGATTCTAAATATATATGTACGTGAATATAATTAAATTGATCTCAGATAGTAAAATCTGTGTGTGTATAGACGAATTTATTTGTTTGAATTTATATAAAAATCAAAATTGTACTTCAAAAACCACTTAAATGTCCTTTTTAAATAATAGAAGATCTGGCAATAGAAAATTATATTTAATAATAACGTCCAAAAAAAAAGGGATTAACTGGATTTTCATTTCATATATTTTTTTTCAAAATTTATTTTTTATATTCCCTTTTAAAACAACTCAGATATAGTAAATAGATATTTAGGAGAAGATGTGTACAGTGTTGGATAAAAATAAATAAACAATTGTAAAATATACAGTTATTGAGGTCCATTTGAAATGATTTAATATTTTTTATTTTTTTTTTTAAATAAACACCACTTAAGAATTTAGTTATAAATCCGAGAAGTTTTTAAGGAAAATATCTGAGTTAATAGTATTGAGCTATCATTTTCATAGTTTCTTTTCAGTTTCAATTTTAATATTTAGCTGCCTTTCGTTTTCGAAAACTAAAATCAATTCGTTTTTTGACAACCTCCAGGTTTGTGTATGTAATAATATAATACTAAAGAAAACAGTAATGTTACACGACTATGTTGAAGATTCTTGAAATTACTTCATTAATAGCATTTTATCCGATACTGTACTACATTAAAGTCCTTAAAATCTAATAATCCGACCACCACAATTAAAAAATTTTTTTTTTGTATTTTTTATAAAATGTCCTTTGAATTATTTTTTGATGAACAGAAAACTTTAATTACATAAGTTGAGTTTTTAATAAAAATTAATTGTTGCATATAAGAAATTCAGATATTGTGCCCCTACAAAATCGAGTCATAATTGAATTAAAAAAAAAAAAATCAATTCTTGTAGAGATCTAAGGTATTATAACACTCTTAAGATTTTGTTGCATTGATAACTGAAAATCATTTGATTTTTCAATATGTGTTCTTTTTTTTATACAAAATGTAGGCTTATTTCTATATTTTGTAGGGATGTCCTTTTTTGATAAAAATATTGCGCAAGCCGATTTAAATTTTGGTTTATTTTTGTTGTTATTTTTTTCTTTATTTTCGTGTACTATGATAGAGTTTTAAAATTGGAAAAGGACGAAAAAAATTGAAACGAAGGGACTTGCAACAAAAAGGATTAATGCAATGATTGGAATGATTTTTTAATTGATGAAAATGCAAAAAAAAATTATACATATTTAAAATAACGTAGGACTCTTTTCAGTAAAGAGAGTCCTGCCACTAACATTATATTTAAAATTATTTCGCTCGATAGAATCCTTTCAAATTTCATATACAATGATCTGTTATTAAATCCTTATTAAAAAAATATAACAAAAAATAAAAACAAATTTTTTAATTCCTTTTATAAACAAAAACCAAAAAAAAAAAAAAACACAAATTGGAGGGAAATTAACAGGGAAGTTAAAAGGAAATTTATAACATACTGTTTATTTTTTAATAATCTTTAAAAAAAAATATTATTTCAATTTTAATTCTATTTTTTTTTTTTTTTTTAAATATTAAATGTATTGTCTTGTATTTTAAGATCAGAAGAAAATAAATTCGAAAAGAGTTGAAACACCTTTAAATGTGGATGTGTTATTATATTCCTTAAAATGCCATCTTTTGATAATTTTTTACATATTACCATTTTATTTTTGTAACCTTAAATTATTAATAAATTTTTAATTTCTTTTAAACTTCTGTGATTGGTGTATTCCTAAGAAAACTTCTGTGATTGGTGTATTCGTAAGTTAGTCTTTTTTAAAATCTTTAAAAATAATTTAAAAAGTTTTGAACATTGTACATTTTTAAAAGAATTATATTAAACTTAGCTTTGATCTTTTCAGTAGAATATCTTAAGGGCATTTTACAACGTTTCTCTGGAGAGTGTCGAATTTAACCAAACAAAAATACGTTTTCTTAAAACAAAACAAAATTTTTAAAACAAAATTTTCAACAGTTTTTTTTTGCCTTTAAATAATAGAACATATACCTTTACACCTCCTATGAAATTCTCTCGAAAATAACAGACACCTTTCCATTACTAAATTTTTAATTTATATTGTAATTAAGTAGGCGAAGATATCTGACACTCAGTATTATAATTAAGAAAATATTTACATATTACTATGGAGATTTGTTTAAAACATCAATTAGTCCATTGCCGATCGACTTCTTTGCATTAGACAATAGGAAACAAAAGTCTAAATTACCATACAGTCGAAAAGAGTGATATATAAAGTATATAAACACATTTTTTCAAAAAATTTTTGAAAATGTACTAAAAGGTTCGAAAATCACTGTTTAGTAACATGTGATATTCATATAATAAAATTGATGAATGTTTCATTTACAAATCAAATATCGCTTACGCTTTAATTTAGGTAGAACACATCAAATTTAAAATATCATTTTTTCAATTCAAATTTGACGTAATTTAAATGTCAAAACATAAAAAATTAATCAAGTTTTCAATTAAATTTGAAAATCAAAACAATTTTAAATTTTGAAGGAAATTTAATAAATTACAATTAGAAGCAAAAACAACAAATTGAAATAAAAAAAAAATTTCATATAAAAGCAAAATTATTTTGATCTTTTGAAAATAAATTAAAAAAGAACATAATGAATTCTGTTTGCAATCGTTTTTTAATGCAATTTATAAAAAAACCCTTTACCATGTCAATTAAAACGGCTGCTAATAATTCATGCAAAATGATGAATGATCCATTTGAACATGCAACCGGATTAGAAAAGAAACTATTAGAGGCTGAAAAATCTGGAAATTGTGATCCATTTCAAATGTTATGTATGAGACGTGGACCTGGTACTAAAGAAGAACCAAATTTAATTCCATCTGCATTTGATGGTCGTCTTGTCGGTTGTATTTGTATCGAAGAACAAACTCATATACAGTATATGTGGTTAACAAAAGATAAACCAAAAAGATGCGAATGTGGTTATTGGTTTAAATTAGTTGAAGCAGATCCAGTAATGGGACACTAATTTGAAAAATAACACAATTTTTAATATAGTTTTATATAGTTTAAAAAAAAAATAATAATTTGATTAAAAAAAATATTTAAAATGTATATTAAAAAATAAATAATTAAATATTCCGAATAATTTGCAATTTTTTTTGATAAGATTAAATTAACTGTAATTGTATTCCTAAATTATTCTACTTGTATAAAAGTGTAGATTTTCTTCATGGTTTTAGTCTTATGAAGTATATTTTACCTACCACAGCTTTAAAGCAATATTGAGCTTGAAAGTTTTGATGGGTCTTGAACAAGATTTTGTGAAAACGAAAATTTGTCAATTGCTCCCCTTTGGTATAACTCTCATACATCTAATGATTATAGCATTTTAGAAAAAACTTGAATGGCAAGAATTCTTGAAATTTCTTTGTTCTACCGAATGTATCCTGGTAAATACATATAACAAATTTATAACAAGGTTCAGTTCCGTTGAAAGGTCGATTCACAATAGACCGGCACAGTGATGAATGATATATTACATAAAAACTCGTAAGATTCATAAGCAATACAATTTTTTTTTATTTACGAGTTTCCATTTTTCGAGATTAATAGATCTTAACCTAATGTAAATTTGTTTTTGAAAGTACTCTTTCTTAATTTAAAAATTGTTTACATCATCTTTTCCAGGTCTAGTTATTTTTTTTTTTTTTTGCGAGGGTTGATGGAAAGCATCGAAAGCCGCACAGAATTACTGTACGGGGCTCATCTGGGGAGTGTTGGACTTTAACCAACTAAAACCACCCCTCTTTTTTTTAAACCAAACTTGGTAAGGATCTTAAATACATATGTATAGCTTGGTTTTTACGATCGAAATTGGGAAGGAAATTAGGGTTAGGATTAGGATTTAGGAATTGGGGACATGATGGATAAAAGAATTAATTTAAAGGAAAGTCATGAAGATGGATGTTATTGTTCTTCTAAAAACTTTATTGGAAATGTGCGAAATTTACTTAAAGTCGTAATTAAAAATTAAATAGTTTAAAAAACTCGATTACTTTAAAAAACACTTTGGATACGTTTATAGTGTTATAATTGACCACGACCAGCTCCAAAATGTGAGGTGATGCTTAACTGAGCTCCTGAAACAATTTCCATGTTTATATCTTCATATCATAATAGTAACATTTTATAAATTAAAGTTCTTAACTATAAAAGCATTATTAAAATATTTTTTTTTTAAATATTTATACTCTTAAAACACTTAAATACTCCAATGATCATTTTATAACTATACCATGACAAATTGAAAAAAAAAAATTGTTATTTAAGATAAAAAACGAATTTGAATTACATTTATTATTTTTTATTTTTTTTTTTTTTTGGAATTAATCCAAAACGTATGGCAATTTTTCACACCATACACCCACAAAATTAACACCCAACTCAGTTTGAAGAAGTGCATTCCATTCCATTATATTTTATTAAAATAACCATGAGTAATTCCGATTTATACACTCTATACTTTTCAAAAATTTTTTTTTTTATATGTATACATATATATACATATTATATGTACATCCTTATTGTATCCTTAATGTATCCTTTTTCCATTGAAATATATTACTTTCAATTTTTTTGTTATAATTTGTTATAATTGTTTTTCTTGTTATTTTGAAGTGCTACAAATTGGTTAAAAATTTAGTCCGTATCATCAACTTAATAGGTTCTATATGTTTTCCCCGTAAATATTTTCATATTCCAAGATAGATTTATTATAGAACACTTTGTACCCCACATATCTTTTTATTTAACTGAAGAAGGGTGCAAAGATGAACAGAAAGCAAAAAAAAAAAAATTTAGAAATTCATCTTAGCAGGATATTCAAAAAAAAAAGGAAGAAGAATCAATAATAGGTGAGGGTTGATGAATGTTTTCTATGTAGTGACTCTGTTTTAGAGTATTATCTTATAGTCCTTAGACTTTTTTTTAAAGTTGTTCCTTTCATCTTTTGGAATGAAAAAAATTTTCATAAATACATTGTTAAGCTTTGAATATATATTTATTTATATACAACCTTCTACCATACATACAACGTTAGCCAAAAGGTCAGTCGTTGCCCTTCGTTTGTTTGAAGCCGAAATCCATAGATTGAAAGACCGACGAATATAATAACTGCGAAATCGGTGAGAAGCTTGGTATAATTGAAGCTATAATCCAAGCTATTGAAACTTGGAGCTTGAAATGTTTAAAAGCTTGCTCCGGAGTGATGAGAGAACTTCCGAAGATTTTAACCTCATAACTAAAGAAGACAAAAATCAGGGGAATTTTTTATTGAATATAGGATAATTAAGGCTCAAACATACTTGTACAATGCATAATTTTGAGTTAGGAGAGGTGTCTGTACTTTAATAAATTCAGTAAAATAATCTAAAGTTCTAATAAATGCAATACAGGTCCTTGATAGTATCCTTTGTGTCGCTCAGTAATCTTTTCGAAATGATATTGAAGTCTTAATTAGGACCTTTAAGGAATTTAACTTTGGATTAAGGTTTATATTACACGAATCAAAGCCCGCGGATATAAATACCTGCATTAAAGCTCATGGGCCTTAAATTTTTATGTGTTCTGTGACTGCACCGCTTGCGCCAACAATCCTCACTTAAATTTCGATATCTTTCAAAAATTCCTAAAAAACACTGCAAAATGCCTTGCAAACGAAAAAAAAAAATCCTTTTCTGAAAAAACTTGCATCTCCCCATGAATCAACAGAAAAACAAATATACTTGACTACCTTTGAAAATTTTTATGTTGCATGCAATTTTTGTCCTGAAATTCAATTTGATCCTTGGAATCATGGGAGCTGAAAATGGTTTTATTTGTTTACAATTTCCTCTTTGATAATAAAACAATTACGATGTTTTAATGTTCTATTTTATATACAGTTTCCTTGTTGATTTTTTCCTCTATATTTTTTTATGTTGCCCTTTGATAGCATCACAGCTGCAAGAATTCACTAAACACAAAAAAAAGAAATTAAGAAGAATATAAAAAAAAAATGTTGCGCAAACTAGTAAAAGTACAAATTAAGTACAAAATGGATGTTAATATAAATAAAAAACAAAAACAATTCTGATGTGATGATTCCATAATTTTAAAATGATGTGATGATTTTCAATGAGATCTGGATCTAGTTTTTTTTTTCATTTTGTTTTTGTTTTAAATGTGTTATGATGGTAATGGATGTTTGATGATGTGCTCAAATTCCATGTTGAGTTGAAAGTATATTAAAATATTTTGGGGTTGATTATTGGTTGGTTGGTTTGAATTCCATTGATGAGTAGTTGTGTTAGAAGATGAACTAAATTTTTTGTATTTTTGGGTTTTTTTGCAGGGGAATTGAATGTACCAAAAGTTATTTGTAATATGTAGAGTTTAATTGAATGGGCGTACTTTAAAATGCTTGAGAAAATAAATTTTAGATTAGGTTTTTTTTTATAATTTGATGGCGTGAGAGGATGAAAAACTATGTAAAGGTATTTACGCAATGTAAAACTATAGCTGGGAAAATTAAATAATATGAAAAATTACCTATAGTTATTTAGTATGTAAGACTATAGCTGGGAAAATTAAATAATATGAAAAACTATCTATAGTTATTTAGTGTGTATAAAACTATAGCTGGGAAAATTTTATTTTGATTCTAATGTAAGGGTTTGAAGAACATTAGTAGTCGCCAGAATCATATCCATACAAAATTATATCGTAATTATTTACAGGTAAATTAATATTGTAACTTATTAAGAAGAGGATTAAATAATTAGAGAATCAATAATTGATACGATTGATCTACAGTTTGTATACGATTAATCTTTAGCAATTTTTATTAAAAAATCCTTTCTTAAAATTTTACGATTTTACTATCCCGGTTTTTATCAAAATTTCACTTGTTTCAACGCCTTCTCTTATCTCAATTCTCAGCTTCTCTATATATAATAAGTTTATAACATCTCTGCAGATAGTTTCTATGGATTTACTGTTATAGGCTTCATTATAATGGCTGTTATAATACTCCAATTTTGAAACTCTCAAGATTTCAATCCTCTAAATGATTAAAAGTGTAAGAACTTGTTCATTTTAGCCAAATCTTTTTATCCTATCGGGGATGTAGAGGTTAGGATGTCCGTTAGCCTTTCAATCGAATGACCTTGGGTTCAAACCCTGTTCGGAACCCATATTTCACCTGAAAAGGAAAGGTTGAATCACTCTCTTATCATATGGTATGTGTTATGGGACTGTTCATAAATAAATAAAAAATTAAATAAATAAAACTTTTTAAACTAAAATTATGATAGAATACGTCATAAATTGTAAAGATCTCTTTTAGATAAAATTTACATCTAATTATAAAGTCATTCCATTAATCATCAAAATACTATTCTAGCGTCCATGGGAAAAAAATTCTGAAAAAATTCAAAACTATTATAACATATCATCAACTAAATTATCTGACTTCATCAGAAAATTATATGCTTTGAAAAAACAAAAAAGTGAACATCAGTTAAAAAGAACACACACAGCAGCTAATTAGGTAATAAACATTTATTATTTAGCACCATCAAATAACAAATTCTTTCCTGTCTTCTATACTCTTCCCAAACAACAGTATACCTAAAAATAAATAATAATTATTCAAATTTTGTGTTTCATGATTCATAGAGAATACATATAGTACAAATGCAAGGTATGATCATCCCGTCAGGACATAAATCAACCACCTGCCAAATCGTAAATAAAAAAACAAAGCAAGGATTCACCGTTTTTTTTTTTTAATATTTTATTGTCATAAAACACAAATTGGAAAAGTATGTAATTTTATTATAACATGGTGATTCCGGAAAAGATATTTAGAATTTTTTTGAAGTCAGATCTTAAAAACCTTTTAAGAATGAAATGCGGTTTTATTTTTTCGATTTAAAATTAGGAATAAGGATTTAGTGAACTTAAATTAATTTATTGGTCTTTGATAAAGATCTAAGTACCCTTCCACGGTCACATATACTACAGTCCGGGACCATATTGTAATAGAGCATAAAACAGATAGGTAATAGTATTTTTTTAGTTTTTATAAATGTTCATAAATTTGATCACCAAGGAGATTTATATCTTGTGCCAGATTGGAGTTCGCACTTCCTCCTTTAATAAGTTATGTGCTTACCCCATTAGATCATAGTGGGGCCTAACTAAGTAAAAATTAACATTGTCAGTATTAAGTGATAACTTACAGCGAAGAATTTTAGATTTCTAAGACTACATTCCCAAAATAAATGCCACAAAGTTACAAGTTATTAGCCCCTGATCAAAACTTTAATTAATATTTGTATATTGTTTAGTTTTTTAATATTGCACAAAAACAAAACACAAATTGGTGTTGTGTAATGTTAAAAGGGGTTACCAAAAAACACTTTGCAACAATTTTCATTTTCAAATATGAAGTTGTAATCGGCGGTACAAAATAAAAATAAAAGGGAAATTCAAATAAAAAACAAATGAAAACGAATTATTAAAAATTATTTTTTTTTTTTGTTCTTAATAAGTAAATTACATTCATTTGAAATTGTACAGAGATAGATATTTAATGAAATACACCTGGACAGGTATTTTAGTCATAAAGTAATATGTATATAAAAATAAATAAATGAAATTATTGAGAAGATATTATTAAAATATGAAATTTCAATCATAACGGTATATATGTTTTTTTTTTTATACATATGTAAATATAATTGCATTGAACTTTACTTTTGTCTAAAAATCTACGTTTTGTTCAATCCTGAATGTTATATATCGTATATCTGATGGTTAAAAACATTAAATTGCTATTTGACCCTATCATATGTTACACAATTGATTTCCGGTCTATTAAATTTTTTTTTTCTATAATAGATATGTAATCATTTTGTATTTTTACTCTTATTATGGTCACTTTTACATATATATTTGTTGTAAGAATTTTCATTCTCCTGCTTTGAAGGATCTAAGGTTAAATTGCACTTAATATAATTTGATTCAATGTCAATGTGCATTATGGAAAATTGAACACTTGTAGAATCAAAATAATTTCTAAAGATATAATGTAATATACATTTAATATAAAATATTAAAAATATTAATTATATAAAGTCAAAAACCTGACAGAAAGGTATAAGTAATATCAAAATACTTTTTGTCAAGTTTTCCAAATGGGGACGAAGTTGGAAATTTATTTTTGCAAATTTGAATAAAATACTGTTTTCCAATTAGTGATCTTCAAAAAAATTTCAAATCTGTAATAATTTTGTTTTAATATAAAATTTACAATTTATTAAGTTTATAAACCTACCAAACCTCAAATGAAAAAGCTGTCACACTTGCTTATGACATTGTATGACAACATTTCTTCAATATCTTTTCTCACCTCAACTTTTGAAACATAACATAACATTTTTATCACCGCTCTTACTCTAAAGTTGAATTTAAAAATAGACGAATGCTCTTAGTATGTTAAGGTCGCACAATGTCAAAAGAAAATTCATACTGTTTCTCTTCGTGGCTTTAAATGCTTCCCACTGTTCCTCCTTAGAAAAAAAATACAAAAATAACTTGTAAACATTCCAGAAACTGATCAATTAAATTAACAAAAAAAAATTCCGATTTTAATTATTAAAAACTTAATTAATATAAAATGTTTGAAACCAAAAAAAACTATGGTACTTTTTTAAAACGTCAAAAACACGTTCATTATCAACGTCACACGTACGCATTCATTTCTTTTTTGACGCGACAATCAGAAATTCGAAAACTGTTTAATTGTCAAAATTTTGTAAAGATCAACGAAACTTGGCAATTATTTTATTACTACTGCAAAAGTCAAAATGCAAAAATCATCAACAGATGACCCTCTCAAATGTTGACGTTTTAGAAAAGGTCCTACGTTTCGAGATGTTCATTTGCAGCTCCAACATCATCAGATTAAATTTTTAAATATAATTTTTAAATATAAAATAAAAAAACTCTTCCTTAATATAAATTTTAATAATAACTGTTCCTCTAAATATACTTTTTAAATATAAAATAATAAAAGTCCCCGGCCACTGGTGTGGACTATCATAAGTCAATAGATTGGTTTAACAAAATTTGCTTAGAAATAAATTCTTAAACAAACAATTGACAGTTGAAAAATATTAAATCAATATTTAATGATCATTAGTGATTCAAAAACATTTATAAACATTTGTTTTATATCAAAAAATAGAAATCGTGTAATACAACAAATTTTACCTCAATTCAATTAAAAACAAACTCTACAACGAAATCAAATTTAATTTCATTATCAGATACATTATATAGTAAATTCAAATTCTAATGCATATATAATCATTGTTTGTCCATATATTCAATTTTAAGCATTCATCATTATCACTATATTAGATCTCATCCAGGATTACGTACAAAAAGATTACAATCCATAGAAATATTTAAAAAAAAAAAATTAAATTTTTGTTTATTTTCTCTCAAACATAATTAACACGCACATTTTGAATTTTGATTGTCATTCATCCGTAAACTTTCAACATTACAATGTAAAGTATCATTGTATTTGTTTTTGATTATAATATTTTACGCAATGGTCATTCGTTTCTATTCAATGGTAAAAAAATTCAATGTATTTCCACACAGAATATTTTATAATTTCATACTTAAGACAAAACAGGACATTCATCCTTACATAGAGTTTGAAGATATAATTGTTATACATATTTATTGTTATTTCAATTTTGTTGCGGTTTAAGTATATGTAGTATTGGTCAGTTGTAACTTGTAATAAGGGTTGCATTCCATGTATTGCATATGTATGCATCATGCAATGTACAAAATAATTTTCGGGAGTCAAAAACAAAACTATTCAAAATAATTTTCCAAGTGAAATTTTATGTTTTTGATAATTATCTGCAATTAGATGACCATTTATATTTTAGAAAACATACACACATAATGTACTACAGTAGGCCTTTTTTTTAAATTGTGTAACACGCTGAGAATTTATTGTTTATTTTTTTGACATTTCTAATGGTTTTATGATGAGATTTTTATTTTGATAAGTAAATTTATGTGTAATGTCAATATGATTATTATTTTGTATTTTAATAATATTTTAATATTATTTTTACATAATATATATAAGGTGTTGAGTTGAGTTTTTCGGTTTTTTTTTTGGAAAATTTTGCAAATATTTAATTAAGATATTATCAATATAAAATGAAATTCAATTTTGATTAAGAATATGTCAACAATGCGAGTCATTATAAAAAATTACTAAATTATTTATTCGGAATGATCCAAGGTTGATTTTATTTAATTTTTGGAAAAAGTCTTAAAATATCTTTAAGGTGGATTATGAGGACTTATATTCTTTAATTTCTATTCTTTCGAAAAATGCATTACAAAATTTTCCTAACATTTTGTAATGTTTTAATTAAACCGTTATAGTTTTCCTGTAAAACAGTAAACTAGAACCATTTTTTACAATATTGTAGGTTCAAAAACGCCCTGTATTCATTATTTTACCGTTAGAAAGGTCTATTTACACTCTTTTCAACGGTATATAATTAATATGGAATATGTTGGCAAATAGCTCCATAAGAGAACATAAATGCAAAACTGAAATAATACATTTTCATACTTTGTTTCTCTTACATTTATTCTGCCTTTATGTTTTCTTGTTGAAATATGTATGTAAATATGTAAGAAGGATGCACTTTATAGTTCGATACAATATTGAGTTGGGTTTTGGTAAATTTTTTGTGAGGGATTTTGGAAGTATTTTGGAAATATGTATGTAAAAATATAATTAGGAAGGACCTTAGAGTTGGCTACAAAATCAGAATTATGCGCCTTTTCCAGAATATTAATAAACATATATATACACAAGAATCTGAATTAGGAGGGATTTAAGAATTGGATTCAAAATCAGGATTGCCGCTTTTTCCAGAATAAAAGAAGAAATGTATATGTAAGATTCTCAACTAGATTTTTTTTGGAATTATATGAAATTTTAGAAATGGGTTTTTTTTTTTGGAAACTTGTATTCGACCCATTAAATTTATGATGCCAATGGAATATTTTTATTTAAATATTCATATATTTATTATATGTGTTATTATGTATTTGAAAAATTTTTATTAAAATGTGTAGTGTATTGTACTTAAATTACAGTGACTGTTTCGACGAATTTGGTTTTACTTTCAGAATTTTTGCATAATATTTCCTTTCTGCATAATTCTGTTGCAGGTCTGTCTCAAGTACTTTTTAGAATAATGGGTTTTAATTAAATTGATCTTAATATATTTCAAATAAAAAATAAAAAATTGTACAATATATTAAAACGAATTTTTTTATAGTTTTAATTAAACTTTTATTATATTAACCATTATTTTGAATTGCAGTTTATTTTTTTTTTTTAAATAACACAATAAGTTTTTGGTTTAAATATAATATATAATATAATATATTATGTATATTCTTAAATTTAAATATTTTGGTTTATATTTAATCATTAAATTCAATTTTTTAGTTTCAATATATATATTGATTGCTCTTTGGTTTTATTTACATTATAAAAAAATCTTTTAAAATTAATTATAATTTTACTTAAAAAAAGTTTATAACATTTTTGTATATGACTAGAATTTAATAAAATATTATATTTGGAACTTTTTAATACTCAAAAGTTAACAAAGCTAGTTAACGACTAATTATACAATTAAAAAAATATTTATTTATTTTACAATATTTATAACTTAAAAATTAAATATGAAAAATATTAAAAAAAAAAATAAAATAAATAAAAACAATTAAAATATAATGGAATTTTCTATACAACTCTTGTAAAAATTAAAAAAAAAAAAAAACATTTTATAGTCCAGTATTTGAATAAATTCCCCCATTATTAATATTTGCACAATTACTGCTATTTCCGTTTAGATGATTCATATATTGATGATGATTACCACCAGATGTTTGCTGCTGATGATGATGTTGTTGTTGTTGTTGATGATGATTATGATGATTATTTAAATTTCTATTTATACGCGGATCTTCTGGGGTCCATGTACGTGCATATAATTTATTACCTGGATAACGATCACCTTTTCTATGCCATGATAATGAATGTGTCATACCAATACCTGTAAAAATAGAAAATTATGAAAATAATTTCAATAAATTTAATAGTTTTTTTATAAAATTTTAATTATAAAAAACTTCGATTTTAAATAATTTATAAATTAAAAGATCATTTTAAAGCCTTTAGATCTATTAAAACTATTTTAAAATTAATTATTTAAACGCGATTACTCGAAAAAATCGTGATTCCTCAAAATTACCAACGATTCATATTATAAAATAATAAGCTATTCTTTCGAAAATCAATAAATTTTCTTGATATTTTATGATCTAATGACATGACATTTCCTTTATGTTGTATCACTAACAATAGACTATTAATATTTTTAATTATTACAAGCTTTATATTATTTTAATATATTAGCTTTAAATAACTCAATATGATTACCCCTTCTAGAACACGAATTGATTTGTCTCATGCATTTCAAAGTAACTAAACAGTACTCAGTCAAGTACTGTACACAATACAAAGCTTTTCAAACTTGGAGCACTCACTAACGCAATCCTGTTGATTTATTAAATAAACTTTATACAAGAACTCTTATCATCATTACCTAATACATTTATTACAAGCCAGGCCACCCAATTACGTTTAGTATAATATAATATGAATTTATTTATATATTCCAACCTAAAAATTTAATTTGAGAGTCCTGAACTTTGGCGCCCTGGATTTTAGATAATATAGTTGCTTTTTTTTTTAATACTAAGTTATTCCACAAAAGAAATGTAACTAAATCTAAGCTCGTTTCATGTAAAATTCGGACACAGGTGACTCATACCTCAATTCTATTAAATAAATTCATTTGAAAATATCCATATTTTACAAGGTTTTTGTATCCATGTAAAGAAAAACTAAAAGTGATAATTAAAAATTTTTTTGAAACAATTTTTTGCGGTTTTCCACGACGGTTTTTAGACTTATTTAAAATTAAATTTTATTTTTAAAATTGATTGCATGTTTGAAGGAATTAAAATATGAAGTAATTTTATAACTAACTTTCAAAAATTTTCCAAAACCCAAAATTTAAAAAAAAAAAAGAAAATAAACTGTTATCCAACAAAAAATTTTCCAATAACCTATAATCATTTTTGTAATAATATTGATTTTATATATAATTTAATAACTAATAAGTATATAATAATCAAATTTATCCCACAATTTATTTTTAATAAATCACTATTAAATAACGCACATAAGTCTACACCTGTATAGTCCGTGTTTCAACATAGAAAAAAACTTTTTTTTTTGAACTTATAATTATAAGTTAAGAGATCAAATTGTTCCTTTCATATTCCTTGAAATTTTCATGAAAATACTTATTTAAAATAATAAGATACAATTATTCAATTAATTATATAAAAGGATACTTAAAAAAAATTTAAAGAATGTGGTTAAAAAAATAAAACAGGATCGATTTTCTTCTATATTAAAATTTACTAAACCCTTTAATATAAAATATTGATTTAAGGAAACGTGACTTAAATATAAACTTTATAATTTTAGGCATATTATATAATAATAAGGGAGTTATTAATAAAATAGGGTTATTTGGAACTCATATCACTATAAATACGATAATAGTTAGTGATGCAGGATATGCATAATGTTTAGCCTAAATATATTTATGAGACTTCAATTTCTTGTCATTAAAAAGGGCTTTTGGTTCTATGAGCAACCTGTTCTAAGATCAAACGATTCCAAATGATCCCTGTCCCTAAGACCTATTTCTTGGTCCTATTTATATGAGACTGCAAAAAATTTAGAACCATCTTTACTTGAGTGAAAAGTTAAGTTACAATTTAAAAACTATTTATCTTAGGACAGCGTACCTGCCTACAGACCTATCCTAAAGTTAATTCCCTATAACAAGATTTATCCATTTGTAGAGGTTTTTTTAACACAAAACTTTTGTAGAACTAATAATTTATTTTTCGGATATTTTGAGTTTTTTTAATTATTACTAATAATCTTAATTATACCAATTAATTACTAAATAACTTTATCTAATTATTTATTATTATACACGTATTTTATGTAATTTAAGATGCACAAATTAATTTATATGGCTATTTGGTAGAAAAATATTTAAACGACTTGTTTTCAATTATTTTTAATTGACTAATCATTTAATTAATTTTAAGTAATAAATAAATAAAATAATTTATTATTGCACAGTTTTCTAATTTTAATTTTAATAAAATCCCTCTTTTCATCACAATTACATTACGATTACATCTGCATTTCGATACGTAAAATTATTTGAACAAGAGAATTACAAGTGTTAAACTTTATTTTATATATAACTAGCTAATACCCGGTGCGCGTTGTTGCGCCTCTCAATCAACGTTTAATTTAAGTTGATGTTTTCCAACTTGGCGTTCCGTTTGAGCAAAATTTTTAGTCCAGGATTTCTTTCCGTATTTTAAAACCTCTATATACAAATTTTTATGATAATCGGCTGAGAAGTTTAGGAGTCTATTCACTACATACAAACAACGAACAAACAAACAAACAAATAAACAAACTTATATATAGATAAATATCAGTTACTTAAAAGTCAATTATTAATTAGATAAGTAAAAAGAGACCTCGGTGGGTCTGTGGGTGGGTAATATGAAATTGAAAAAAAATTATTAAAAAATAGTTTTTGTTTACAAATCCCCATGGTGACCAAATACAATTTAATTTTAAAAATATATAACACAAAGAAAATAAATAATATTACTTATATAAATTAATTCAAAGTATTGAAACTGAGATGCACAACGGGCTAAAACGTCTATTAGTGTTAGGATGGCAAATGGTATTCCAAATAACAAACAACAAAAAGAGGGATGATCAACTCTTGAATTTCTTTTAATATAAAAATCATTGAGTATTATAGACAACTTCCATTTTTATAAATTAAAAAATCACTTAATCATTAGACTGAGATATCGAACTTTCTAAATATTTGTAAAAATTTATGCCCCAAAATTATATTTTACAATGTGTTTTAAAATATAATTTACGAAAAGTGTCAGATTCAAACCCTGGTCGAATTATATCTAATAATAAATTTTTGATTGCAAAGGGTATTTATTTATATTTATATTTATTTATTTATATTCAATACCATACAATATAAATATTGCATGATAATTTCTCCTTTTGCCTATAAATGCAAAAGGTATTTATTTAAAATTAACTAAAGTTTCTTTTAATTTTTCAACTTTTCCTTCAATTCAAGGAAAAATGATTTTAATTTTAAGTTTCGTAAAATTATTTACCAAGCATTGCATGTGTATAAAAGAATGTGTGAACCTGGTTTAATTTTAGAGATGTGATTTTTATTAAAACTCTTGTATTGTTTTAATTAATTTGTAAAAATGTATTTAATTTTACAATGATCTTAATTGTAGGGCATTTAAAGCATTCCTACATACTTTTATAACACTTACAATAAATTAATACCACACCTCTATTGGAAATTTAATCAAATAATTAATTGAAACTTGTGGCATATAAAATTATATTTCTTTTTTTTAAAAATTTAACTGTATTTATTTTAATCTTAATTTAATTTAAAAAAATAATAAATATTTTATAATATAGTACAAAATTAATAAGATTTTAATTAAATTAATTAATAACTATTGTAATATAGAAAATTGAGTTTTTTTTTTTAATTACATAATATTTAAAAGAAAAGTTAATTTTATTAAAAATTAATTTTAATTTTTTTAGAAAAGTTAATTTTATTAAAAATTAATTTTAATTTTTTTATAATAAATAAATTTTAAAAAGTAACAATGCAAAAATAATCACTATATGGTATTGCTAATTATTTTACTTGAAAGTTGGATAGAATTCACAGAAACTTCAAACTAACTTAGAACAAACACTAAACATTATGGTGTGTTATAATGTCACGATTTCATGGTAATAAAATAAAATTGATTAAATTTTTTAACATATTTATATTTTTTTTTAATTAAATTACATTAAAGATATCATATTATCTTAATAATATATTATATAATACCTGTTAGTACTTTATACTATATTATGTATATTATATTAGATATGTTGATCAAAGATCATATTTTAAAATTAAATTTTCATTATTATTTCTTAATAATCATAGAGTACATATATAATTTTATATATATATACATATAATTTTA
The DNA here is from genome assembly GCA_963082915.1 of Dolichopus griseipennis. Taxonomy (NCBI): domain Eukaryota; kingdom Metazoa; phylum Arthropoda; class Insecta; order Diptera; family Dolichopodidae; genus Dolichopus; species Dolichopus griseipennis. The sequence goes on from OY720442.1 coordinate 6,133,665, forward strand.
CATGCTAAATACACCTTTAATATAAAAATCGTGTATTTTGTTAACAAAATATCGGGACTAATTAATTATTAAATATCGGGACTTAATTTACAAATCAACGAGTTGAAACCAGACACAAATTAAATGAAATTAAATTATTAATATGTATAATATATACTTTTATTAGATGTTGAAATTCTTCTGATATAGATATTTAGTAATTTAAATATATACTTTTATAATTATATATCTAAGAATAATGTATATATTATGTATAATTATATTACATAATTACATAATATTGAATATATTAAAATAAATAAAACAATTATTTAGCTAGTTAAAGCTTGTATCCAGTCTTAAGTTACCATCAATTAGAATAGGAAGTTTTGTAAAATGGCATTATATAATAAAAGGTAACCATTAAGAAAAAAGCTGTTGCGGCCAACGAACCCTTAAGATGCGGCCCATCACAGAATGACGGAAGGTCAACTGAAAGAAGAAGTAGTAAAACTTTTTCTAACTAGATTTTTATCTAATTTCTTTTCGAAATTCTAATTTCTAATTTCATTATAAACATATATATATATATATATATATTGTATATCAATACTATATTCCTAAATAAAACTGCAACCATTACATTTTGTATTACGCAGATTATGATTCGATTCTAATAATAGATAATATAGCCCTGCGTACGAAGCTAAAAATATTTGAAACAAACGTCAAATCTGTACTTCTATACGGCTGTGAAATAGGAAAGGTAACCGCCATTATCACCAAAAATTTGCAGACGTATATAAACCGTTGTCTACGCCGCATCTTAAGGGTTCGTTGGCCGCAAATTATTACCAACACACACCTGTGGCAAAAAATGAACCAAAAGATGATTGAGGTCGAGATCCGAGAGAGAAAATTGCGATGGATCGGGCATTCCTTGAGGAAGCCGGAAGAAAACATTGCAAGGCAAGGTAAGTAAGTAAGCAATAGATACACAAAAAAAAACAAATGACATATATAATTTCTTGTTATATCTTAAAATTTGGAAGATGAAGAAGTTTAGTTGAAGATGAATAAGTAGTCCACTATTTGTATGTTTTAAATTTAATAAAATGTTGGAGTCTTTTAATTTCAATTAATATGTTTTTTTTATTTAATTACGTATTTGTTTAAATTTTTAAAATTAAATTTAATAAATCTGTTTTTAATAAAAGATTTTAAATTTTTTTATAGATTTATTTTGTTTCAATAATGATCTATTTCTTCATTTATTTACTTTTTATTATTAACTAATAAATAAATTTAAGTTCATTAAAAAAATTATTTTTTTTTTTTTTTTATTAAAAATAAATAAAATACTTTTTGGCCTGCTTATGATAATTTTGGATAGTTTATTTTCGAAAATAAAACACATTCAACAAAACATTAATATTTTATTTTTTATAGTTGAAGACATCCAACAAAACAAATTTAAGTGAATGCGTTTGTTACACCTCATTTCCTAGCAAATATATTAATAATAATAATAATAATAATAATAAATTTTTCATCTATTTTTTACAATTCACATATAATTTTTATAACTTTTTATATAAGGCATTTGTGAGATCGAAATTTATTTGGAGTTGTACAGATAATAACACTGGTATAACCTACTGAAGAGTTTAATAGTGTTGAATGGACGAAACACACCAAATTGGCCTTGTTTTTTGAAGTCAATAGAATCCTTGTGTTGGTATTTAATCATGCCTAAATGCATTTGCCAATAAATTAAATTTATATTTCATTTATTAATTTTGTAAAAACTTGAAGGTGATAATTGATTGAATATTTAATATATTCAATAATACAATTAATTTATAAGACAGGAAGTTTTGATTTAAAAAAATGTATTCCGTATTGATCTTCTTCCATTTGTAAAAAAATGTAATGAGAATTCAGTAAAAAAATGCTATAACATATTTTTTTAAGTAAATAAAAGCGAATTAATTAAACCATCAGACATTGCCATATCACACAAAATGTGTTGCAGTTGTGTCACAAAAAAAACTTTAATCATTTTCACAAAAAAATCCATAAATATAAAGGCAAACAACCTTTGTTTCTTTAATTAATTCATATATATATATATATACATATATATATATATACGTAATACAAATTACATATAATCAATCAATTTCATCGATTTTAAAATTATATTAAATTTATTTAATTATAAATCATGATTCATTACAAAACTATTAAAAATATATAAGTTATAACTTAAATATAAATTAAATTTAAAGATATTATCAATATATTTATATTCATTAAAAAATTAATTATTAATTCATAAATTTCTTTATTTTTTTTTTTATTTAACAGTTTTAATTAAAAAAAAATTGTTGTTTTATTGACTAAATTAATAGAATATCGATTAAAATATTTAATTTTAATTTCAAATGAAATATATTATCTAATAAATGATATAAAATTATTTATTAGCTTTTTTATAATAAGTTAAATGACAGTTAAGAAAATATGTTGAAAAATGCATCAATTCACAATAGGTTTTTTTTCTAAATCGGAAGTCAATTTCCATTTAACTCGGAAGTCATCACAATGTATATTAAAACAATGGGAAAAACTTAATTTTAAGGAAATAAGATATCAATCAAAGGATTTTCAATAAATCATTAATTGAAATCTTTTACAATTGTAAATTACAGTGAAATACTTAAGTGAATAATACCTCAGTACTTAAATGAATTATCAAAACAAGAATCAAAAAGAGAGGAAAAACATTGAGGCAAATTAATACATAAATTCGTTTTTGATTTAAATCTTTAACAAATCATGGTATACATAGTTCCTAATTGTTTTAAATTTCAAAACTCATTATATTTTATCAAATAATATATATATTGTTTGTTTGTTTGTATGTAGCGAATAGACTCCTAAACTGCACTGCTCAGCCGATTCTCATGAAAATTTGTATATAGCGGTTTTTGAGTACGGAAAGAAATCGTTGGCTAAAAACTTTGCTCTAACAGACCGCCAAGTTTAGGCTGTGGTGCAAGTATTTAAATTTTTTTGTTGTAAAATGAAAACGGTTTGGCCGATTGACTTCAAATACGTGATGATTGACTTGTATACTTGATGCTCCTTGAGAATTGAGTTGGCACTATTAACAGATTTGGAATTTGTTAACCCATGGCGGCTCAAGGAGTGTCTAAAAAAAATTTTGGGAGCAAATTACGTCCAATTATGCGCAGTACTGATTTGGTCAATGAGAAAGTCTCATTTTTTTGTTGAGTTTCATTAACCCATTGCGGCACAACGGCTTTTTACAGATTTACGATACGAGATTTGTGCTAGTAGTTGCATTTATGAAAACTGATTTTTGTTAAAAATTAAAAATTTATAAAATATATAATCAATTCCAAAATATTTATTTAAAATTTTTCTGTCCTTATATACCTCTATATATTAACTAAAACCGAATCCTTAAAAATTTTTAAATAAATTTGATATGACACGCAACTTTATATAAAAACTATTAATAATTCAAATACATGTCTTACAAACATAGTTAGTTACATATACATATGAACTTTAAATTAAAAACCAATGTATTTAAAAAAAAATTTTATTTTTAAGTATGGGGAGAACTTGAATGTATCTAATTATTAATTCTGCGTATCATTTATATATCCTTTATATCAAAAAAAAAACTAAATTATTAAAATATATATTTCAAAATATAAAATGACTTTATTATACAAGTAGCAAGAGTATCTATCCATATATAAAATATTAAAAATCAAATGACATACAAATATGACATGATCAATCAACCTGGTCAAAAAAAAAAAAACAATATTTTTTTAAACGCCCATTTTATACCGCAACCACATTTTCTTATTTTTGAATACCTATTATATTAATTTATATATATATACATATATATATTTTTAAATTTCTAATCAGTCATCTCTCCTTATACATATATGCCTGACAATAATATAACAACAACAAAATCAATATAAGATATATATTTTTTTTTCATAAATATTGCATGCAATTTAAAATATCGCATGATATAATTGTATTTATAATGAAAATACAATGGAATGGCAATGGATATGTTTCAATTTTTAAATAAATTTTTTTTTTTGAGTAAAAATCAAAAAAAAAATTTTGAATTAAATCAACATAAATAAAAGATAATTTGAAACAGGGATTTGAATTTGAATTTAACAAAGATGAATTGATGAATAAAATATTAATATATTAAATAAAAATATCTATAATATAATATGATAAAATGCATATAAATTAAATTTTATTTTATTTCCTATTCAAATACAATTTAAAAAATGTTCATTCAAAATAAACGCATATTAAAATGGAAATTTATAGTAATTAATGATAAAATATTATTTATGAAATATATAAGAAGAGTTGGAAAGTGTCAAAAAATTTTGTTACTTGATTGAAATTAAATGTTTTTAATTAAATGAAATATGTATAGTTAGAAAAGCAAGTTTATATCTTCAGAACTCCGCTTCATAACCATCTAAAACTAAAAGTCTCAAATGTTTGAATTGTATTAAGCTGCACAGAATCCAGCCATATCAGACAGTGGATGGGACTGTTACACTTTTTATATTTATTTGTGAAGGTTCCCATTGCCATTTATCCAGCAAAGCCGTGGTTATCGAAAGTAGAAGAAAATTATAGCTCCAGGGTGGCGCAAAACAACCGATATGGTTTGAATGTTTAATAATTTTTTAAATTTACATATATTTTTTATTTTCATTTCAGAATTTTGTGAAGAAAACTTGGGGAAATGGAGCAGTACACAACAGAACAGCGATAAAAAATTACGAAAAGTTATGAAAAATATAAAAAATCTAAGACGTTTCTAAATGTTATGCCACCCCTGAAAACTTGGGGAATTGGAAATGGAACAGTACACAACAGAACAGCGATCAAAAATTACGAAAAGCTATGGAAAATGTACTGGAAACAGCAAGAATGTGCGAAGCCGAAAGGTCACTAATTGTGGGATTTAATTTTTCTACTTAAGCTAAAAATATTCTAAATTAATATACTGTATAACCAAAAAATAATAATAATAACTAACCATTAAATAAAAAAGTTATTAATCATTCAAACCATATCTGTCGTTTCGCGCTACCCTGTATAACAGGTAAAGTATTTAAACAGTGGTAGTAGTTTATATTATTTCAGATGCCATTTAAAATTTGACCCAAGAAATACACTAGAGGATAAATAATAGGAAATAGAAGATCTCAAGTTAAGGGCTGGTTTAAGTCTAACAAAGAACAAAAGTTGATGTTTAAAATTAAAGCTTTCTGAATGACAAAAAAGTAATTAAAAGCAAATGATTTTTAGATCCTTTTATTAGTACAACAAATTCTACTAAAAAATTTAATAAAACGAAAGTTTGTAACAAAATAATTCAACTGGTTTTCCAGCTCTCTTTTTTTTTTAATTCAATACCTAAAAATTTTTTTTTTTTTAAAATGCGCAGGTTTAGTATGCTCATAAATACTTTAAAACTTAATTCCAATTCTATGCTGTGCTAAAAATTTTAGATTTATCATAATTTTTACTATTATTACTTTTTTTTTTTGAAATTTTAAATATTTAATCATCATCACCCGGCTGTTCGGAACTAATTACAATTTTCACACTTTTCCCCTTTGTTGGTGTGTATGCAGAATTGAAAAAAGATAAAGAGTATAGAGGCCAGACTGTTTTGGTAGGGATAATTTTATTTTTTATTTTTATTTTGGGTAATCAAAAAAATATAATGTGTACATCCTTCTATTTAATTTTTGTTGCAATTTAAATTGAAGAATATCGGATTTAGCTAGTGAATCCTATAATAAAGTAATAAAGATAATTTGGGATCGTCATGTTAATTGCCTAATAACGTTTTTTTTTTATTAACTAAAAATTAAAGTTATACAAAGGAATGAATAAAAACCATTAAACTGTTATAGCTTTCACACGATATTAGGAACTCAGAATATGAGAATAACACCCAATCTTTGAATCTATACTTCTGGTTACCTAATTTTTGTAGCATACCCAAATTCTAATTTCGAAATTTTTGTTTTTGTATTGTGTAAATTTCGGACTTAATTTAACCTTATGTAGAAACAAGGATTTACCGTTATATGTCATATTTCATGTGATAGCATAAACCATTTAAAAGCAGATTAGATCTAATGCGCCTTGTATCTTGATGCACCCAAAAACTAAACATGCCATCTCAGGATAAGTTCCAGAAATCTCTTAATAATTCTGAAAAGAAGTTCAGATCTAACGAACTTTTACAAAACTAACAAAACTGTCAGACTGTTATAGATTTTAATATTTTTAAAACTACTAATGGGTATATAGGGATCATAGTTTTAATTCAATTTTAAGAACACGCAACTCAATGATATATCACACAAAAATGATCGAAATATTGAAATAATAAAATGAATAATAAAAATTGAATTTGTTCCGGTTTTTGGTTAATCAAGGTAACAATGAAAGATTTGGAAATAATAATTTTTAGATTCACTTTTTCATATTAATAATTAAATAAAAAAATTAAGGGAATCCCCCTATCATATCTAACGTATGTTTGTTATGGTACAGGATACAGGATTTTCTAAAACCTAAAAAAAAAATTGAAGTGACGTTACAAAAATTTCAATTAAAAAATTATTAAAAAGTAACCTTACAACCATGATGTTAAAACAATTTGTACTGGTTATAAATAAAATTTATTGTAAATGAAATTCAACGAAAGAAGGTATTAAATTAAATAAGTTTTTTTTTTGTTTTAAATGAATGTTTGATTCATTCGTGTGTTTATTTCGGGTGGATGTGTTTGATGTGCTTTGTCTTAATGATAAAATCAAATAAGTCAAAATATATAACTATAAATTCTAGTAATAATTTTATGAGGACATATAGCACCATAGGGAATCATTTAAAAAAAAAATTAGCATAAATACTTGGAAAAATTATGATATAAAAATTAAACGGATGTCCCTCTAAAATTTTTTAACTGGAATCTAGTAAAAATAAATCACAGTTAGTTATAATGATGTAACTAAAAAAACGTGTAAATAAATGAATTAATTATTTAATAGTTGTTAAATAGTTAAACTGTTAGTAATATATTAATTATTCTTAGATTGATAGTGTGTATAGAGATTTCAAATGGAAGTCATGTGATTCCAAGAAATTTTTAATTGAATTTATTGCTTCCGATTTTAAAACATTTGCAACAGTTTAAACGAATCTTGGAACCCAAATCCAATTGAAAGAGATATAAAGTATAGGACCTGTGTGTACATAATAGTTCTGTTTTTTGATTCGGTTCGGAGCAGAGTTTTATGTGGGTTTAAATAACAGCTCAAAAGCCATATGTTTTCGTATGTAAAAACTACGAATGCGCCACTCATAACAAATAGCTTTACTAAATATTTTAGACCTGGATAAAAACTTGATAAATATCCGAGTTTAAGGTTCTTATTGTATTTTCATATTAAACTACTAACCTAGACCTTCGGATGAAAAGAACGAAACTAATGTTATAATATAAATTATCTTTTTAAAACTAATTAATTAAAAAAGATTTGCCTTAATTAAAAAAATTAATTAAAATGGTTAAAATTTATCCAGAGAAGATATTCAAAATTAAATTAATAAAGACCAGGCTTATAAACACTTTCATGGTAGGCTGAAAGAATCGGAGCTCATGTTTTGAGCTCATGTTGAACTTAGCAAAAATGCACTCGGCTGTTGTTCTGGTAGGATTTAAGAATTAATTAAAAATATTAGAATAAGCAGTAACAGATGAGTTTAGATTAGTGGACCTTTAACAGACCTGTATATTTTTAGTATCAGTAAAATTACCATACTAGCACCATTACCGGATACAAATTACTTTGTCAAGTACCATTACATAGATTTCTATACTTAAAAAATTTAGTAAAAGAATCAAGAAAAATACTTGTAATTTCCAAAAAGTAATTAAATTTTGAGTTTAATTAATTTTGTAATTATTTTTTTATACTTAAGTATTAATTCAATTGTTTTCCAAGTATACAAGTATACAAATTTTACAAAATTTAGTAAAAGAATCAAGAAAAATACTTGTAATTTCCAAAAAGTAATTAAATTTTGAGTTTAATTAATTTTGTAATTATTTTTTTATACTTAAGTATTAATTCAATTGTTTTCCAAGTATACAAGTATACAAATTTTACAAAATTTAGTAAAAGAATCAAGAAAAATACTTGTAATTTCCAAAAAGTAATTAAATTTTGAGTTTAATTAATTTTGTAATTATTTTTTTATACTTAAGTATTAATTCAATTGTTTTCCAAGTATACAAGTATACAAATTTTACAAAATTGAGTAAAAGAATCAAGAAAAATACTTGTAATTCCCAAAAAGTAATTAAATTTTGAGTTTAATTAATTTTGTAATTATTTTTTTATACTTAAGTATTAATTCAATTGTTTTCCAAGTATACAAGCATTTTACAATTATTTGCATTCACAAAGAACTGTACTTAAGTACCATTTTATTTAGAAAGATCTGTTCTCCAATTGAGTTTATTTAAAAAATAACTTAAAATATGATTTTAATATGATAAAATTTTACTTACTTCGATCTCTTAAAATGATTTTCTTTGGTGGTTCTTTAATTTGATTTCTTTGCAGACCACTCAATCCTGTATCATTACCATTTTTATCTTTACGTACAATATCACTTAAAAATGCTATATAACCGATTGCTAATTTCAATGTATCAACTTTACTTAAACGTTTCTCATATGGTAATGTTGGTATATGAGATCTTAGACCTTCAAATGCTTCATTAATACTTTGCATACGTCTACGTTCACGTAAATTTGCTGCTTGTCTTTGTTGAGCTTGTTGGGATGCACATTTTAATCGACGACTTTTTGGAGTCCTATATACATATTAATTTTTAAAAAAAAATATTAGTAATAAATATAAAATTGAGACAATCTAAAAGAAAATGAATGATATTAAAGAATAATTTTACAGTTGGTTTTGGATTGTAGATGGGATTTATTTGATGCTAACAAGTAGGGAAGGCGAAGACTACTTATGGCTTAAATTAAATTAAATTCCCAAATTATATCTTACCTTTTTTCTTCAGTATTCTCTTGATCACTATTAAAACCACTACTATAATTATCAGTATCAGAACTATTCTCATCAGCAAAAAAGAAATCTGAACTTGAATTTGAACCATTGGTGGCATGTGATCCTTCAAAAAAATGTCGAACAATTGTTGAATCAAAATCATAATTATCCATTGATGAAAACATTTTGTTTTTGATAATTTTTATTTTTTACTTTGGCCAAATTTTTAATAATTTCGCGTTATTTAAAACTTGTTTAATTTTATTTAATTTTATTTTAAACTTACTATCACAGTTTTTTTAAATCTATATTTTTCTTTTGACTAGAAAATTCTTTGGTTTTATTTTATTTATATTTTAATGACGTCATAGTCATTATATAAACACTATTACATTGTTTTTTTTTTTTTTAATTATTTGATAACTTTTCTTTTCAATTCAATTTCCATTAATATAATATGTAGATAATGTACACCCCTACTGTTTTTGTTGTATTTCTTTTATGAATCCCATTGCGAATTTCGAAATTTCAGAAGGGGAAAATATAATGTCAAATTTCTTATCAAAAATTAAACAAAAAAAATTATATATATAAACTATATATCAATAAATTCTTTAATCCTTTGATCTTTAAAATTTTGATTCGGTGATCACCCACCCCTGTAGACAGTGTTTAAATAAAAGTTACCACTTGATTGAATTAGATCGTATATTGCACGTGTTCTCTATTATATATATATATATATATGTAATGGAAAAAATATGTATATAAATTGTTCCAATATACAATGGAACTTATGCAGTAATTTTAGCCAACACTGTATTAATGTAAAAGTCAATTGTATACCGCTGCGGTAAACTAATAAACCTATGATCAATTGCAAGGGTTTGATGATGAAAATCTGAAAATTTACAAAAAAAAAATGTATATTATTAATTAATAGGATTTTAGTTGATATTTCAAGTGTTTTAATAAACATTATTACAACAAAATATTGATTTAATGATAATAATATAAAAAAAATAATAATCAAAATAAAAAAAAACATAATTAGAAAGAGTTGGAAAATATTATAAACAATTATATTATTGATAATAAACTTGTAGTACTTATTGACTTAAAAAAAACATTTATTGGAAAAGTGTGTGGGGGTTCTGAAATTCTGATATAATTAAACAACAAGTAATAAAAATATTGTATTTAAAATATAATTTTGATCTTTAGGGAAAATCCAGGTGGGTTTTGTTCAATAGGATTTACAAGTACATAGGTATATACTTATATAATAATAATAATAATAACAATAATAATATTGCAATGTTATATTAATTTATGACAAGTAAAATCAATTTATTATTAATAATTTTTTATTTTATGTTTTGTGACTTTATTGGATTAATTCTTCAAAAAATTATCTTTTATAATTGTTGTTTTTATTTTTTTTGACAATTAACGGTAAAGGAAATAATTTAATAGTGTTGTCATTTTAGTTGTTAAATTTATTTTTTGGGAATTATTTTGTCAAAAAACATATGCATACAATTATATTTAATAAATAAATTAAGTCTTATTCAAATAAAATAAAATTTACTAAAAAAATTGATTACTATGAAAAATAACATGTAACGAATGATGATAAGTAAATTTTTTAAAAGTTACCAAGTTTTGATAAATGATAAAATAAGATATTTTAGGTACTGTCATCAATTATATAAATGTCTAGGTTCAAAAAAATTTTTTTTATAATAAATATTATGAATATTTACTAGGTAATACTTCAGCAGAAATTGAAAATTTTATGCACAACTCTTCTGACGTAATACACGCTTAGCAGTTTAATTTAGTTTGTATATACTATATAGCTTTTCCAAACTAGAACTCTGAAATATAAGAACTCTTTTTAAATTGCACCGTCTAATTATTACCACCTTATGTGTTTCCCAATACTTATAATTTAGAAAAATTTAAGAAAAATGACAACTAATTCCTTCTGGGTTTGCCTTTCAACCCATGGACTTTATGTCCCATAAGGATATTTTTCAGAAATTATATTGCACAAGTAGTTTAGGTGCCTCTCTCATTATTTTGGCTAAGGGGGAAGTTTTTTCTTAGTGACTATATGTTTTCTTAGTAAGAATCTCACCTCCCTTAGGAAAAAAAAAGGTTCTTAATTATTTATTATATATTGTAATAATTTTATATTGGATTATAAGTTATTTCTGTATTTCATTTTTATTACATAAAAAATGTACAATTATTAATTATTGTTTAAACTATTAATTTGAACTCGGCGACATTTTGAATAAAATGTCAGTGCTTTGATTACTGTGCCTCAGCCGTTGTTTGTTTCAGTATGATATGTTATAATTTCATATCCGCTGCATTTCCAAAAAACGTGTAAAAATTCAGTATAATGTATTAGCAAAATTCTTTCACAAAAAGTTAATATTTGTATCTTATTTTTTGTATCATAAGAAAAAGTATTTAATTTAAAAATTAATTTTTGTGATAAAACCAATCTCTGTATCTTTCAAAAAACATAAACTAATGAAGTAAAAAGTACGGGAAATAAAATTCGAAATTAATAGCTTTGAAATAATAAAGTAAATAGACATTTATTTAAAGGAAGACCTTGACGATTAAATTTTAAGTAATTTCCATACAATGTTTTATTTAAGTCATTATATCTTGGAGACTATAAGAGCCTCATCTTGATCACTTTCCCAAAATAAATTGTTTCATATAAACACAACTAGTATTGTATGATGTAATTACGGCATAAAGTAAGTATTAATAATAACCCTTTCTTTCCAAAGTCCAAAGTGGTGGAGTTATTCACACGAAAGTAGATACAATTTTTTAGTCAGAGCCAAAAGAGACTATCTTATCATTGAACGTATAGTATTTAAAATATTAGTTTCAAACTTTGTAGAACATTTAGTCCTAGCCAAAGGTTTCCTTTAAATTTAAAAGAATTGTCTTTAAAAAAATATTCATTTTAAAAATTTATTTTTAGAATACATATTATAAAACTTTGAAAACTTTTTTCAAATAAACTCATTTTAGTAGAACTTTAATCAAAACAGACTTAAAATTGCACAATTAATCTGTTATGTAACAAAGATTTGTGCCTATTTTCTTTTTGGGATAAATTTCTAAGTGGGCCCTCTGAATTTTATTAAAAATTCTTGGAATCCCAAAAGGACACAACTCTAGTTTACCTTTCTATATACAGTCCATACCAATCCAAAATTTGTTCTTCACTATGAATTATAATTTAAAATAAAACAAATAGAATCAAAAAACCGATAGCCTGATTTTTGGAATACTAAAATATCAGTTACAATTATTTTAATAAAACAATGAAGCATGTACTGGCAATTATATGGTAATAACTATAATCACTCAATTTTTATAATATTTGAAAAATAAATTGATAATCCAAATAACTTTTAAAATAATTAAATTATAGTTAAAAATTTAGACACAATTAAATATTACTATAATAATTAATTAAGTATGATTTAACTTTACAGAAGTCCCAACTCTTAAAAGTCAAATATGGACAATAATATTTTTTTTAAAATTCTTAAAAAATTAAATTACTGATATCTGATATTATATATTAATATCAATTACCTTTTTAACTTTATTATCACCTATTTATACTAATTATATATTATTAACATCCCACTTATTAGTACAATCGCCAATTGATTTCTTTTATTATTATGTTTATTTATTTATTTATTTATTTATTATTTCATTGTTTAAACCAATTATTCAATTATAAAAGTAACACTTCCAAATTGATGTTAAAAAAAAACAATCTATTATGATCCTATTCAAGGATTTTGATTTAATCAAACAAACAAACACTTAAAATATTGTTTAAGAACGACGTACCCGCACGTGCAGCGACTGAAACAACTTAAGTAACCAACACACGACTCTGTTTATACAATATACTTATCATATAGTGTTATAACAAATTGTTTATTGTATTTAAATAATAACCGTATAAATGTTTTTTAAACACTAAATGGTACACTTGTTTTTTTTTTTAAATACTAAACTTTTTTTAATTATTAATAATTAATTAATATTAAATTAAAATTATTATTATGATATTTAAATTCAATTTTTTGTATACCGTTCCGATCTATTGTTCATATAACACTATAATAAAAATTGTATTCGATAGTAATTTAAACCACAATTCAACGGAAGTGCAACAATATATTAGGTACATATATATAAGTATCAGGAAAATACCTAATGATCATATTCAAGAGGCAAGTTATATGTTATCATATAAACATACTATATACATATGTGAAAAATAATATAAAATTCGTATAATATAAAACAAGGACCCTATATTTTAATTCTATATAATATTCACCCTCTTCTAATGTGATATATTGTTTAATATCCTTTAAGGATATTTTGTATATAATTCATTATTTATTATTTGTTGTTGTTAAATACTTGTATAACGTAATATACGAAATTGTTTGTATTGAAAATAAGGGTGGAGTTTTAAATGAAAATTTGTATTTTTAACCAATAGAAATATAGCTCTGGTTTTGTTATAAAATTCAATATGGGGTTTTTTGATAATAAATATAATGAACATTATTATCATATTCATGTTTAGTTCACCTTTGTTATATGTATATATATATTTAATAATTTTTTTTATTTTTTGCTCATACATTTTCTTTTTTAGTAGATTTTTAACAAAAAAAAATAACGAGTTTTTATTTGAATCCTTAAAAAGGACATTCCATATTAAGAGTAGCTAATTTGTTTATTTATTTGAAAATAGTTATAAGGATCGATTATATGGGAAATTTTTGAGGTGATTTTATAGTAAGATAGTGCTATAGATTTGATAGAACATCATCTGAGATATTAATGATGAAACTGTTTAGATAAAAAATTGTATAAATGCAAACATATGACTAAAATCAATATTATATAGAAAATTTTGTAAAATTTTAAAGCCTTAGCCTATCTACAATGAACGCTTTCATTCCGCTCTCTACACGTAGCTATCTGTCAAACAAAAGTTAAATGTATTGAATTAAATGAAAGTGTCTACAATAGACGCAGCCATGTCACAGTCATTACGCAGTCATTAAAAAAGTTGTTTAACTTCAACTTTTTCGCTTTCTTTATGTATTCAAATGTCAAATAATTGAACTTGGATAAATATTTTTTATTGAAAAATAAAAAAAAATATATCAAAATAAAAAATTAAAAAAATTATTAATTCTTTTTCTATCTTGAATAATATCAAACCCTTATTCAAAATAGCTATACAATAAACTTTAAACTATTGAATATTTTTTGATTCATGAAATTTGTAAACAAAACAATGTCAAAAAACGCTGTCATGTACATTTCATTGTGGACACTCCTTTGTTGACTACGTAATGAGAGCGGAATGAGAGCGACATGAAAGCGTCATTGTAGATAGGCCGAAAAATTAAGAATAAGAAAATGAAAATTTTTTAATAAATGCTCTATATCAGAATATTAACGTAACTCGAGTTAACAATTGTATAACTTCAATTATAAATTGGAGTGTCTACTCCTTTCAAGAAGTTGCAGTGCACCAGTATACCTTGGAGATATTGACAACTTTCTTATCTAATATATATACCATAAATACCTCCTTTGTTTAAGTAAGTAAATTTCATAAAAATGTTTAAATACTTGCACCGCAGCCCCAACTTCAAGGTCCGTTAGAGCAAAATCGGTAGCCCAGAAATACTCTACGTGCATTTAGAATGTTTTTAAAAATAATTGGATTTTGCGTATTTCAAACAAACAGATATATGTACATATGTAAAATAATATACATAACAGAAAGAATAATATTTTTTAATTTATTGGTTTTATTTAAAGTCTTTTCTAAAACATATTTTTATCATATTTTTTATTAAAGAGTCCAAGAATTTTACTAAATATATTGATTTAACTCATATTTAATTAACAAAACATGTTAGGAACGATCATTTAAAAATTTAAAAATTTTTTTCTTTAATTTTAGTACAAAATCCTGTAAAAAAAAAAGAGTTTGAGTTTCTACATTTTCCAACAATATGCAATTAGAATAGAATAGCATATACATAGGTAATTAATATTTCTAATCTGTTATTTCTAAGAAAACGTTCTATTGATTGGATTTTATTTAAAGCAGTTTCAGCTTGTTTCACAATTACATACATATGAAAAAGCACAAAATTATGTATTTTTTGATTTTATTAAACTCTCAATTTTTGGTCCTGTAATTTGACTGCAGGCCTATTATCCACCAATTTTAAAATTACTAATTTAGAATCATTTTTACATCATTTTTACAGAACAAAAACTTTTAAAAATTTTTTAGTACAAATCAAGTGTAATCAATTTTAAAATAGTAATTGCATACCTATAATTAAATTTAATACGTTAATTTTTGTTCTCTCAATTTAGATTTTCGTAATTTGGTTATATGTATAGGTTTTAATATGTAACTCTGACCAGTTTAACATATAAACCTTATACATAATTCATAACTCTTGTATATACTACTAGTAATTTGTTTTACTTTTTATTATATAATGATATAATAAAAATTGAATTATATAATTGCAATTTAAATTATTAATTGAAATTCAAATTCTAAGACCAGTATACCAGTTAGTTATTAAAATCAGATACTTAAAATGGTTTTACATTTAGTTTAATAAAATAAAATTTTCGTATAATTAGGAAATAATTTTTATTTTAGCATAATTCTTTATTTTAAATTTGATGGATTTTAATTATAACTTTTATTTAGAAAAGTTTCATTTAAAAATGTTAAAAATGTTAAAATTCTGCTTAAAGTTAAAATATTTTAGTTTCATTATGAGTTGTAGATGTCACTACGCTATACAAAGAATTGCATAATTTTACAGGTGGGCGAAATTTCATTTTGAAAAATGACAGTTCTATAGTGGTGAAGTTTTTGACATGACTAATAAATAATATATAAAAAAAACTAGTGAGTGAGTTGAGTTCATATAATTGTTTACGTTGGATAGATATATAATGATTTCAGAAATCAGAATAGATTTGTTCTTTTTAGAATAAAAATAAAAACTTTTTGTTATTAATAATTAAGAAAAGTATTTAAAAAATATTCAAATCCAAAAATAATACTTTAGCTGCAAGGACCAAAATAGTCGATAAATTTTTATAATAAGGATTTAACCTTGAATTATTTTCAGACATTTTCAGAATTAATTTTTAAATAAGATGGAAATAACTCAGTATTTTAATAATAATAAATCAATTTATTGATTCGTTATGGATCATTCCAAGTTTCCATGGTATTTAACAAGTTATTAAAGACGCTTTAGCAAAGAAAACAAAGAAATTTAAGTAAAATTGTAAAAAATACAAATTCAACTATTATTTAATTAAACATAATTATATAAAATGTTGCTTTTCACTATTTCTAATATAGCACCAATGCTATATTATTACTTAAGACCATTTATTAAATGGTTTTTACATCAGTTCACTAGATTATGTGAATTACAAAGGCTGTGTTATGGTATGTTTTATTTTTCAAGAAAATTTTTATATTAACAAAAAAAAAAATGTTATTTTATAGGTGCAGAGCCTGGTGCTCATCGCACCAAACAAGTAGAAAGATCACTTGCATTATCAAAAACACCTGCTATTAAAATTATTTCACAAGAATTAGATTCGCAAATGGAATATTGCAATTATGAGGAATTTTTTGTATTAACGAAACGAGCTGTTAAAGTTGTTATGCAAGCTAAAAAAATTAAACAACTAATGCATCCAGATTTTGGACGATTATTTGGTCAAACTGTTGAACAAATTTGGGGCTATAGAAAATTGTTATTTGAAATAGAGCAAATAAGAACAACCCAATATGATTGTGAAAATAAATACCATGAAAGAAAGCTATTAGATTTATGGAAATTATTGATGCCAGATGATCCCTTAGAATCACGGATAACAAAACAGTGGCAAATTATTGGATTTCAAGTAACTTTTTCCATATTCAAAGGCAGAAAAATTACTTAAAAATGTTTTTCAGGGTGATGATCCAAAAACTGATTTTCGTGGTATGGGTTTATTAGGTCTTGAAAATTTATTATATTTTGCAATTGAATATAACAATGCTGCCCGTCATGTATTATCTCATTCATTACATCCAGTGCATGGTTATACTTTTGCAATAGTTGGAATTAATTTAACATCAATGGCATATAAAATGATGAATTCCGGACAAGCTAAAACACATTTTTATAATGTTTCAAAACGCGCCGTAAACATTGAACATTTTCATCGCTTTTATTGCTATTTATTTTTTGAATTTGATCGATTTTGGGTTGAATCAAAACCAAGAAATATAATGGATTTTCCACTGATACATCAACGCTTCGAAACAAACATTGCGCTTGAATTAGAAAAAACGAATGCCGTTTTTAAAACAAATCTAGTTGTTGAACTAGTTTAACGAAAATTTTAGAATCTCAACTATTTAATAAATTGAATTTTTCACTTTGTAGTTTAATTTGTTTTATAAATTTATATGTAAGTTAATAATTTTAAGTATATAATTTTAATTATATAAAAAAAATATGTAGCTAATAATAATTTATAAATTTACGTGTGATTGTTTTAGTTTGTTTTGCAAAAATTATGGGTAAAAAAATAAATTTTATTTGCACTACGAAACTTTTTTTTGCTTAATTTTAAATTATATTAATTTTGCAAATTTTCAGATGTATTCTAGATTCAGTATAAATTAGTAATGAAAAAGTATATAAAAAGCACTACATATGTGACTCATTGAATTCATTCAAGTTTTATCAGAAAAATAACAGATGCTTAAAAACCAATCAATTGCATTGCATGATGAAACACATGTTTGATGCTCTTATATTTCGAATTAAGAGTGATAGGGTTAAATAATATATAAAGGCCAAAGGGGAAAAGTAGTTGACATAAGATTAAAAGGAATTTAATAAATTCAAAACAAGTTTAATTTTATTTTCTTTTATTATTTTTTTTTTCATAAATCAATTTTTATTTTACTCAACTTTTTTTGTTTTTTTTTACATTTTTTTTTCCATTTTTTTAAAACTATTCATTACATGATATATTATTAAATTACTTTTATTTTAATTCTGTTTGTTTGTTTCTTTTTTATTTAATTAATATTTTTTTTTTATTTATTTTATTTAAAAATGTTTATTAAATTATACACATTATAAATTATTAAATATTTTGGTGTATCATTTTTTTTTAATAAGGTAATACGGAATTTTAGTTTTATTGTTTATTATAATTTGAATGTATCTAAACAATTATTGGTTTCTTTTTTTAATTGTTTGTTAATAATTTGATCGATTTTTTTTTATTTGATTTGTTATTTAAGATTTTATTTTTTTTATTAATATTTTATTAGGTTAATTAGTTAAAAATTTATTCTAAATTGATTAGTATTAAATGTTAGTTATATTAAATTTTGTGTTTTTTTAATTAAATTCAATCTTTTAAAATTATATTTATCTTACTTCCATTTATTTTTATTTAAGGTTCTTTTATATTAAAAATTGAAATAAAAGTAATTTTTATGGTTTATATATTTTTAATTATAAAACAAAATTTCTGTAAAGATCCTTTTGATATAAGAATATTATTTTTTACACAAGTTTAGTCGTTAAGCTTGAAAGCAATATTGCACATCTGATCAATATTATAACGATCAATTCATCCTAACTATGAATGAATTAAGAAAAATTACAATTGAATTCGGCATTACTGGATTAGGGTTGCAAGGATTCAATTAATACCAACGTTTTAAACACTTCTTTTGAGTTGAACATTCTTTGAGAGAAATTGTTTGAAATCGATATAAATTTAGTAATTTAATATTTATTTTATTTTATAATTTATTTTTGACAAATCTTCAAGTTTTCAAAAAATAAAACAAAAAATTGATACTTAAATTACAATTATATAAAAGAACCTTTAAGAGTATAAATGTTTCCTTTATTTATATAATTGTATAAATTATTTTATGTTAATTAATTAATTTAATAAGATTATTTTTTTATTTTATATTTTTTAATATTTATATTTATTAAATATACAAAACAAAACAAATCATTTCTACATATTTGAATTTTTGTATTTTTAAAGTGTTATTTTATTTATTACTTTATGTATGTATAAATGTACAAATTTTACGAGGTAAAATGCTAAAAAAAATTCTATTTATTTTTAATTTTTTTCTTATTATTTTTAATATTTTATCTATTGATTTTATATTTGGTTAAATTTAATTTATACTTCATTTTCTTCTTTTTTAATAAATTTTAATATCAATCAGTTTAATTTTAAGTCACTCACGTTCGATCTTGTAAATAGCTATACTTTTTTTTAAAAGAATTTAGTGTTAAATAGAAAGTGAAATGATGATGGCGATGATGCTGGGTTATTTATCATATTTTTTCAATTTGTATTAATTACGTTATTTTATTTTAAGAATTAGTTATTTAAATTCTTCTATGTTATGATGTACAAAAACAAATTATTTAATCAATAAATGGTTTTGTTTTTTATAATGTTTGGTGTTTATAAAATGATTTTATTTATATTTTAATTTATTTTATTGTTTTTGTCATATTTTTTTACAATTTTTGGATTTATAAAAATCTAATTTGAAGTGCAGAGATTTCTTCTATTTAATTTCTTACATTAATTTAATTTCATTCATTAATTTTTTACATTATTAATGAATTATTGCAATAAATGTATATTTTATATTCCTTTAATACTTGTCTACGATAAACAATAATGAATTTTCCCTAAAATCAGTTTAATATTTTGTTTTCAGTCGTTTTATTTAATTATTCAAATATTTTATATTAATGATTTTTTCATGTTCATAAGTAATTTCTTTGTAAATTTTTTTTGTATTTTATAGACCCTGTGACGAAATTTATATTTCAGGAGGTTAAAAATTAGTTTTTAATTTATAAACCTAGAAGAGAATACAAGAGAATACAAATTAAACCAAATCAACAATCAATTGATCGGCAATCAAAATACCAAATCACAAACGCTTAGTATGGTTAAAAACTTAAATGTTACAAATGTTTCAAAATATGTTCGTGAAAGCTCAAGTTTTTACGTGTTTAAGAAAATCAAACAGTTCAAGTAATTCTAATGTTTTATATTTTTTGTAGCTCAAACATCTCTTGTTACTCTGTATTAAAGTTTAATTTTATTTTTTGTGGAGACAGTAACGCACTCCGCATGTAACAAATCTCTTTAAAAAGTTTGGATATATCAGTAAATGTGAAATGGTTGATTATAGTGCCGCGAGCATTAGAACAATACTATAATTTTTTAAATTTCTAATTGTTTAGAATGGTAATAAATAATTTAAACTAGTGATCATTCTATCTATTCAAATATAATTATATATTTTATTTTTATTTTAAGGCTTTATTTTCTTTTATTCTGGTATTAAATTCTGATTTTTGTAATTTTTTATGTACATTTTTTCAGAAAGTAAACGGATTTTAAAAAATTTTAAGTATTCTTTGGATATGCTTTTGCTTCCCTCAAAACCTTCAGAAAGCTAAAAAAAATATAAAATAAAAAAAAATTTTAAATAACATTTAAAAAAAATAAAAAAAAATTAAAATTTTATAAAAATTTTATTAAATTAAAAAAAAAAAATTTTTAATTTCTTAATATAGTTTTAAAAAAAAATTACAAACAAGAAAAATTAATTAATTTTCTTTTTCTAATTTAAAATATAATTTTGATTTAAATCTTAGTTAATTAAAACATGGAAAAAAAAATTACAGGGCAAATTATTTTAATTTGTGTTTTCAAAACGTTAAAGAATTTCTTTAATATTTTTCGAATAGTACAAATAAAACTATTTTTAGCTTGATTTGAAGTTAGTGGTCTAAGTTTGTAAAAATAAATTAAATTTGTTCAAAAAGTTTTATAAGTTAAACTGTTTTTCTATGAATACCTGATAATAATTACTATTTTAGTTCTCCTTTTCTTAAATGTTGTGTATTTTCTTCGTGATATACTTATTGTGCAATTGAAGTTTATACTTAATTAATTACATGTAAGTAATAAATAAGAAAAAAAACTATAAAAAAAAAATCAAAGGACCTCCAAAAAGAGATATAACAAATTAATTAAATGGCTTTTTTAAAATTAAATAAAAGAAAATCAAACATAAATTTTTTAACATACCCGAAAAAATATTATTAAATTATTTAATTACAAATTATTATTTTATAAATAGACTAATTGAAAGTTTTATACGTTATTTTTAATTTTGCTTTTTTTGTCAATATAGTTTGATTTGTTTGTTTTGCAACTAAATATATAAATTAATATTCACCTATATTTTTGTCTAGATTTAAATTTTATTTATGTTTATTATTATATATTATTTTTCTATACATATATTAGTTAAATGTCGAAATTGATTTTATTTTTAAATTAAATTGATTTATTTATAATTTTTTACTTTTCTCTTATTACATAATTTTCATTTTATTTATTTTGTTTTTCTTAATGCAATTTTTTTTTTTTGTTTAAATTAAAACTTAAATTAATTTTATTTTTTTTTTTTAATTTTTAAAGAGAATAGTGTACAATTTTTAAATTAGTTATTATTTTAAATATAAGTATGTATGTATACAATTACATAAAATGTATATTTGTATACAGAAAATGTATATTAAAAATTTTATAATTAATATTTTATTTTAATTAATTAATTAAATATAATTAATTATTAAATTATAGGACAAACAAAAAATTGCTGCTAGAATTTTACACACTAATTTTTGTATTAATATTAAATAATTTTTTCTTTTAAATTTAAATTGAAACATAATTTCAATTTTTAATTTTTGTTTTTCAATAAAAATGAAAATCAGTCAAAATTTAAGAAAGAAAAAATTTACCATAGTACAATTATAATGTGGCTACTTGTTACTAAATTTACGTACATACATTTTAGGTTCAAAATTTTTAATATATAGGAAATCAAAAAAAATATTAAAAATAACTTTAATCTTTATAATTATCTAAGGAAATATAATTTAAAAAAATTATTTTTTGATGTTGAAAAATTTTTAGGATTGAAAATGATTCATAAAAATATAGCTCTTCAGAAATAATGTATAATTTGGAAGTTTTTTTGGAAAAAAATATGAGAATTTTATATTTACTAGTCAAAAATTAACAAAATTATATAAATGAATGCAAAGATCTGAAAATTAAAGGTTAAATGAAAAATATAAAAAAAAAATTTAAGAAACCGATTTTTTTAAGTTAAGTTTTATTTTTTAATTATTTAATTTAATTTAATGTTTAATTATTTAGCTGAGTTAAATTTCCAATTTTTTAATAGTAAAAGTGTAATTTTTTGATACTAAAGAGCTCAAAATCTATTTATTTAAAACAAATCTATAATTTTGTATTATTATATGAATTAAAATTTTTAAAACTATAGAAAATTTCCTAAAAAATTGCAATTACTAATTTATATATTAATAATTATAAATGTTTATATAATTTATTTAAAAACTTATTTCTGAAGAAGTGAATCAATAGAAAAGTCTTTTAATTTGGCATTAACATCATCATTATTATAATTAATATCATCATAATAATTTTCGCTAACATCAATTGTATTGTTATTATTATTAATATTATTATTATTGTTATTATTATTATTTTTTGAATATTTTAAACGATTTTGTTGTAAATTTTTATTAATTGTTGATCTTGGTTTACGTAAAAATTTCGTTGAAATAGAAAATTTAGCTGGTCTATTACCACCTTTGGGTGAATTTTTATTATTATTTTTAGGTGATTTTTTTAACATTGATGTTGCACCTGTTGTTGATATATCTGTTGTTTTTGATGTTGATATTGTTGTTGGTGTTGTTGATTCAAACATTGAATTAAAGAAATTTTCCGCTTTTGTATAATCTTTTAAATCAATATCACTGATTCCACAATTGATTGAATCATTTATACAATTATAACCAGTAGTTGATGATGTTACAGATTGTTGTGTATCATATGGAAATATATTTGTTGATGTTGTTGTAATTAAATCATCATTTAAAATATTATTGTTATTATTATTTTTTGAATTTTTTTTTTCTTTTTTTGATAATTTGTTGATTTTATGCGATAGAATTGTTGATGATAACGTTGATGATGATGATGACGATGTTACAGAGGTTATATTATTATTATTAGTATGTGATATTTGTTGTATTTTTTGTTGTTGTTGCTGTTGTTGTCTATGACGATATTCCAACATATTCTCTTCATCTTGAGAATTATATCCAATATAATTGGAATTTGAGTTTATAGTTTGTGGGAAATTATCTCCACCATCATTTTGTTGAATTTGATTAGTAGCAGATGAATTTCAGCTATTCTTATGATCGTCTCTTCTTAGCTGTGACTGAAATATATTATACAAATATTATTATATCAAACAACTATTCGAATAATTTGAATATAGAAAAAAAAAGAATATAGGAATTGATAAAAAAAAAATTTTTAAATTATTCATATAAAATTTTATTAAAAAAAATACGAGCAACTAATCAAACGTAGTTTAATATTATTCTTTTTGAAATTAATTAGTTAGAGCAAATTTATAATTGTTTATTTAATTTGAAATAAATTTAACTTTTTATTTTTAAACATATTGGTTTAAAAAGTTCTGTTCAATAATGATCGCATCGCTGATTTTAAAAATTATTATAAATATAAATAAAACGTCAATTTTCTAACTTAAGATTTTTAATACCAACTATTAGACTTAATAGAGAAGGACTTAAATTTTTCATTAATAAAAAACTCTTTTCATTTTAAAAGGGATTAGCTCAAATAATAGATTAGTGTTTTTGATTCAAAGTTGAAACATGAAACCTTCTTTTTTTACCAATTTTTTTATCGAAAATTGTGATGTAATAATTTGGGAAAGTTTTGGTATAGTTTTGAAAAACTATTAACTTCAAATTTTTAGAAAAAAGTGATTGACTTTATCTACAGGAGCTCAATTGTCATTTGCAATACTTCAACCTGAATAAAAGAATTATCGGTTTTAGAGGAAACCGATTAAAAGTCCCATTCTTTTAACTATTATGAGAAGTACTTTTATAAATATTATATTAACTTATATTAAATACGCATGCTATTCTTAAACAAAAGGTAAAACAAAACGTAAATTTTTTCCAAAGAAACTGCTCTGGGAAAACCATGCAAGTTTTCTTTAATTTTTGTTTCTAAATCAATAATATATTTTTAAAACACAGCCACTAATTATTTATGAAATTAAAACAGTTAATAATTTTTATTAAAACGCAAAAATCATAACATAAACAGGAAAGTTTTGTAAATTGGTCACATTAGATTAATATTTAAAACTATGTTTTCTTAAAAATTATTATAATTAAATAAAATATAAAAATAAATCTAATACTTAAATCTAATAAATATGAAATATATAAATTAAATTAAAACTATATTTAAAAAAAAAAGTGCTTAACAATTTAAAAAAAATGTGACATTTTCTGATAACTTTCTAAATTTTGAAACAAAATGCTAAAATATTTAATTTAAATTAAAAAATATAAAACTAAAAACACTAAGAAATTACAAAATTGACAAAAAATTACCTAAAACACTAAATTAAAAAAAAAAAAAAACAAATTTTTCTAAATTTCTACCTGATGTATAGTGCTATATGGAGACTGTGATGAGGCGGCACTATGATGATAGGAGGAAGTTGAACGATCAACATTACTACCACCACCAAGTCCACCACTTAAATTGCTACCAGAATTATTTGATGTTATACCAGTGGCAGTAGCACGACCACTACGTATTAATAATTGTTCTGGCAATGATGATTGTGAATTTAATGATGATAAATTGGATTGCATTATTTGATGATGATCTCTTCGTCCAATTATTGAAGAAGATATCGAAGAACTTGTGTTAATTGAATTATTATTCAAATTTAAATTGGTATTATTATTGATGTTGTTATTGTTGTTGTTTGTGCCAGTATTGTTGTGTCCTCCAATTCCAATATTAATAGCAGAACCACCAATAACACCACTACCACCAATACCACCACTGTTACTATTATGTAAAGAATGTGGTGGCAATGATGAAGATGATGATGATGGATTATTATTACTATTATTGTTATTAACAACAGATGAAGTTAAATAATTTGAAGAATGTATTGATGAATGTCTACTTTTTTTTATTTATTTTTTTGTTTTTTATAATTTTTTTAATTTTGAATAATTTTTTACATGGTTTGGTGGTGATGAAGGGTTTAAACATACAAAAATTGATATTTTTGGGCCATGATTTTAATTTTGTTGGGTGATTTTAATTATTTTTGGAAAACAAAAAAAGAAAGGGCAAAAATTAAAAAAAAAAAGTATTAAAATTTTGTTTTTTTTTTTTTTTGGTAAATAATAAAATAAACAACAAACAGCATTTTTTTTGTTTTGGTTAAATAATGATTTTGATGTTAAAAAAATATTAAATTAAAGATAAAAAATATAAAATTAGATGTTTTTCAGTGTATCAGGAATCAAAAATTAAAAGAATATGCATCAAAGTGAATATGTTTAGTTTTATATTTAAAGGCGAAATTCAAAATGTTACATTTTTTACAAGAGTCTTTTAAATTCTTGTACAAAATTTTAAAATAATTGTATACGCCTATATGTATGCAATTACATAATATAATGAAAATAAAATTAAATGTCGTTTTTAAAATAAATTAAACATGTTCAAATATTTCATTAAAATGAATTTTAGGAATAATTTATTTTAATATATAATAATGGGGCAATTTCTCTGAATAAACATTTATTTTTAATAATACAGCAACAAAATCTATATTGACATACTTAGGTAATGAAGTACAGGTTAAAACGAGGTGAAAACACTCAAAATAAAATTATAAACTTAGTTTTTGTTGATAAAAACAAACCAAAATGGAGTTTTTAATGCACAAAAACGAGTTTCAAGCTAAATAATGAAGTTCCAAGTTAAAGAAATTTTTATTACAAAGCCCAGATCCAATATAAAATTTATAACTTTTCGCTTTTAATTCATTTTTCAAATCAAATTTTAAATTTAATGTCAATGTCATTGATTAATTAAGATGGTAAACATTTTTAATGTAACATTTTTAAATTCCACCATATTTATAATATAAAACAAAATAAAATTTTGAACGAGGTGAAGTGAATTAAAAACAGAATTTTGAAAATTTTTGTCAAGAAATAAACGATAAAAATTAGAAATAAAGGAATGTGTGAAAACAAAAAAAAAATTTATACAATTTTTGCAATATTTTTAATTTTTTTTTATTTTTTTTTATTACCTAATCGCACTTGAGTTGCCAATTGATGGCGCTCCAGTTGTATGCGATGAGGTATGCCTAAAATCAATTCCATTTTCAATAATTGGTGGTGGTTGAGACGTTGCAACAGATGTGGGTTGCTGCTGTTGTTGCTGTTGTTGTTGTGATTGAGATTGGGAAGGATTTCTTATATTTCCTCGATTAGAAGATGACGATGATGAAGCTGATGATGATGAACCTGCTCCACCACCACCACCTCCTCCACTAGTACCACCAACAATTGATGGTATATTAGTTGGTGCAACATCGGCACCTGCTGAATTTATTTTAGTAATAAAGATTTTTTGTTTTTTATTTTATTTGAAAAAATTGTGTGTTTTTATATACATTTCCATTTCAAAAGACCATTTTTAAAAACCAAAAATAAAATTATTTTCTTTTGAAGAATAATTTACGAAAACAAAATTAAAAATCCCAAAAATAAGGTAGGGTAAGTTACGCAAAAGGAAATTAAAAATTAATTCCAAAAAAAAAAAAAAATTAATTGCAATTTTTTATAATGTTATATAGGTAATTTTAGATTAAATTGATCCTTAAACCATTTTTATAAAGCTGAAACTATAATTTCATTTAAGATTAGAATTTATTTTGGCATGTTTTAAGGAATAGGTTTTAAGAAAAAAATAGAATAATTTAAATTTTGAGTTTCTGCGATGAATTACATTTATCCACAAAATCTTTGCAACTAAATTTTGATGCTAGACGAATTTAATATATTTTACAAAACTTTTCCAAAAATGTTTTTTCGTCTAGTTTATTATTAAATATCATTTTTAAACTTTCACCTTAGATATATAATAATTCCAAATAATATTCTCCAAAATAAAACTTATCTACTTTCAAATTGAATCCAACAATAGTTAAAAAGCAATTTTCAAATAATAATAAATACTCTTTTTTTTTGTCACTCTAATTAAATAAATATTAAAATAAAACAAAACTAAAAAAAACTAAAATTAAGCAAAAGTATATTAAAGCAAAATTACATAATTTAATTATGTATTAAAAAATAAAAAAAAAAAAAACAAATTTGTTTTTACTTAAATTTAATTCTAATAAAAAACTTATAATTAAATTTGCAAAAATTTTACTATACTAACCTTGATTCTGTGAATTATTTGTTGTTAGAGGTATTGCTAATCTAGCATTTACAGCTAGTAAATGATCCCGTCTTGCTATTAAACTATTTACATGTTCTTCTAAACGTATATTTTCTGTACGTAATTGATGTAAGCATGATAAAAGTGAAGCAACTATATAAAAAAAATTTAATTTGTTAATATTCAAATAAATACAAATTTTAATTAATTAATTACTATCAAAATGTTGAGCTTGTTCCATTAAAAATTGAGAACCTTGTTCCCATTGACGTTCTAATAATTGTTCCAAACTTTGTGGTGTATTACCACTTGGAGTTGAGGTAGCTGTACCAGTTAACATTGAAGTTAATGGATTTGTACTGGAGTTGGGGGTATTATTTGGATTAGCTGGTGGTGGTACACGCTATAACCAAAATAAAAAAAAAATTAATGATAAAAATTATAAAATATTTTAGTAGAATTAGTACCTTTCCCGGAAATGGTACGCCAACTAAATGAGGTCCACCTTCTTGAGTATAAATGCTATGATCTTGAATTTCCATGTGAACCATATCACTCATTTTTTGTGCCATACTACTGCTTGGATTGATTTGATTTCCGAGCATGTGGTGAGCAGTGCTTAATGAATTTGAACTTGATGAATTTGCTATTGTTGTTGTTGTACCATTACCATTTTGAAATATTTTATTCTCTTGTTTTATACTTTCGGATTTATTATCTAATGCCATTGGTACGGGACCATTATTCCCACTCATTGATACAACATTATTTCTTGATTCACCAGTTTTCCGACCACGTTTTCGACTTTTATTTGAACCAGATTCAGAATTTGGTGAACTTTGTGGTGAATCTTTGATTACAGCTCCAATATTTGTGTCGATTAAAGGTGGACTTAATGCGGATGACTGATTACTACCACCAACTTGAGGTTCATAAGAAAACTTTAAGCCACCGTTATTTAGTGAACTTGTACTCGTTGATAAGCTAACTTGTGATAGACTAGTGTTTGAATAATTACCACTATCCGGTGTTCTAGAATTATTTGATAAATTATCTTCATTAGCAGATTGATTTGTATTTGTATTGGTATTTGCAATTGGATTTGAATTTGTATTTGTATTATTATTATTGTTATTATTATTACTATTATTGCTGTTCTTAGTAGAAACATTATTATTTTTATTATTATTATTGTTGTTGTTATTATTGTTGTTATTATTATTATTATTATTGACACTATTATCATTATTATTATTTGGTTTATTGTTATTATTGGTATTACTATTACTTTTATTATTACTGTTATTACTATTATTTTTATTATTATTGTTATTAGATGAAGATGTATTAGAAGAAATTGTTGTTGTGATTGGACTTGGGACATCTGGAGATTTTTTATTTTCAGCTTGCTCTTGACGCTGGGCAGCTGCTAATTGAGATTGTTGTGCCCTTAACATTTTTTTATTGAAAGATTTACTCGATGTATTTGAAGTTTCAGGGTTATTTGAATTTGCTGAATTTACGGCATTACTATTATTATTGCTATTTTTGGTATGATTTGAATTTTCTGGTGTAGAATTATTTGCAGATGTAGAAGATTCTGAATCTTTTTTTTGTGAAGGAGTCGCATGCAAATCATTTGGTGGTAAAGGAGGTGGCAATAATTGTTGTTGTTGATTCTGATGATGTGATGATTTACTAGATTTAGATTGTTTGGGTGGTGGTGATGATGACTCAATAGACTTACTGTTATTACTATTTTGAGGTGAAACTGAGGTTTGACGTTGTACATTAGAAGAGAATGATTGCGAATTAGAATTTTGGGAGGGACCAATCTGTTGCTGTTGATTTTGTTGGGTTGTGGTTGATGAAGATGAAGAAGCCGTTACTGATGATGAACTTACATTAGATGAAGAACGTTTCTTTCCTGAACGAGATTTACTTGAATGACTACCACCAGTAATCGAATTATTATTAACATTTGCATTCGCAGATCCACTTTCATTTGATTGAGATCTAGGGAATTTACATTTTTTTAATTTTAAAATGAGTGGAAAGTGGATTAAAAAATGAAACGATATGCAATAAATAACATTGAGTGAATACTAAAATTAGTTCTTAAACTAATGAACATGATTTAGGAAAACAATAAAATATTCAAAAATTGAAATTATGAATGTTAAAATAAAACCTTTCATTGAATAATTTAACACCAATTAAAATTATAAATGTGTGAAAATTTAATTTTACATGCAAAATGAAAACACAACTAACAAAATTATTGAAATTTGTAATTTTTTGGGGAAAAATAAGGTTTTTTGTTATATTTTTGAACATTCAATTTAAATAAATAATGAAGGGGCAATGTGTGAGGAAAACAACATCTAACAAATAATATAAAATTATAAAATTCACATTTAATGATCTCAAAAACCAAAGAAATTTGTTTTAAATTCATGCAATTATACCCAATAATAAAAATTAAAAAAAAAAAATAAAAAACAGTTAATAAACATTTAAATAAACATTTAAAGAAACCACCAAATGAAATGCAATGCAAAATAATTTTTGTCTGTATAAAAAATAATAAGTATTTATATATTACAACAACAATAATAATAAAAATAATAAAAATTAAAATCCAATCAGTTAAAAATGTTAAAAAAATGTGAAAAAAAAACTTAGGTTTTCTTTTTTAAATTTTTTCCTTAAACAATATTATAAATTATCTTATTTACCTTGAACGTCTGGCTGGACCAGATTCTTGTTCTTGTATTTTTGATATCCTAAAATTTTGTTTTTCATATTTTATTAAATTAACACCTTCATTTGATGCACCTAAATTTGAATTAGCAGAACCTAATGGTGAAACATTTGGTTGAATCACAGTACTAGTATTTTGAATAGCAGCACTGCTGCTACCACCGCTAATACTATTACCACCACTACTACTACTAATTGATTTATTACTATGTTCTGATGTAATTAAACTACTTGAAGAATGTTGATGTTGTGATTGTGTTGATGAAG
The DNA here is from genome assembly GCA_963082915.1 of Dolichopus griseipennis. Lineage (NCBI taxonomy): Eukaryota > Metazoa > Arthropoda > Insecta > Diptera > Dolichopodidae > Dolichopus > Dolichopus griseipennis. Next base: position 6,164,525 of record OY720442.1, read on the forward strand.
GAAATCCTCCAGCAACCCGAGGTGATTGTTTGCCACCACTAACATTATTTCCACCACCACTTATACTACTGGTATTTATACTACTTTGATTAACACCACTACTACCAGTCCCGCTGGCTGAACCTGGAAATAAATAATAATTTTTAATTCATTGTATGTTTTTAAATTAATAATAAAATATTATTGAAATTAAACTTTTAAAAGTTCAATTATTAAAAGAATTTAATTATTTGATTTAACTTATTTAATTGAAAAAAAAATAAGAATATTGGCTCCAGCTTTAAAACAATCATATTGTAAGGATATGAATATTTCTATTAATCCGATTCATTTGAAACTAATATCTTTTAAAATGTAAAATTTTCAATTTTTTCTAACAAATAGCGATTTTATATTAAAAATCTCTATTTGACGATAATTGTAAAAAAAAAAACATAATTAAATGTGTAAAGACACATATTCCACCAAAATGTTAAATAAATTTTTAATAAACGACAAAAACGGCGAGTAAAATTTAATATTTTTTTTTCCCACAACAAAAGATCGTTGTAATTTTTATGTAATTATAAAATAATAAATAAGTTAGAATATTACCATTGGATGCAGATGAGGGTAAATTAACTCCAGGTACATTTGCTGTAGATAATGGCACCGATACATATAAACTCGGCGTTGAACCAGAACTATTATTGTTGTTATTATTGCTATTATTACTATTACTATTATTAGTGCTATTATTATTATTATTTGAATTATGTACAGATGATGATGATATCGATGTTGATGATGATAATGCTGTTGTTCCTATTGCTGTTGTTGATGTCGTTGATGACGATGATGATAATTGATTACTTCCGGAACTATGTCCAACACCACCGCCACCACTTATATTATTTGATGTACTATTACTTGTATATGGTGATTGAGATCTTAAACGACTCTCATCTTTAATAATTAACGTTGAGTTTTTTAGGTGGGAAGAAGAGGTTGCTGAAGATGATGTTGAACTTAAATTACTACCTGTTGTACTTGATTGATGTTGTGAATCATGTGATGATTGGTGGGATGACTGGCTACCAGATTCAGTTTTTGGCTAAAATTAGAAGAAAAATTATTAATATTTTAAATTAAAAAATTTAACAAATTAATTTTTATTTAATTTTACTTAATATATATATATATGTATATACCGTTTTAAAAATATTCTTCGATATTTTAAGTTTCATTTTAAAAAAATTAAAAATTGTTTTATAAAACAAAATAAGAAATTAAGTTATAATCTATTTTAAAAAAAAACTTAATATTATTTTGTTCTAAATAATAACAACAACAACAAAATCATTTTAGTTTTATTTTTTTTTTTATTTCATTTAATTATTTAGTCGTTGCTGGTTTTTTTTCTATTTAGTATACGATAGCTTCAATATAGGCTAACAGTTGATTATAGACTGACTGACCACTTGAAAGCTTTTGTTAATTTTTTTTTTTGATTTTTCTTTTTTTTTTTAATGTGATTTTATGTGTAAGCGTTTAAATACATATGGAAAAATTATTACAGGCATAAATGTGATAAAAATAAAACACCACATGGGAAACGTGTAAAATTTTTAAAGAGGCATTTTTGTCAAACATTTGTTATTTTCTAAGAATTCTCTGATAACGATAATATATATATTTTTTTTTAAATATAAATATAAATAAAAAAAAAAAACACCATCAATGTGTGTTTTATGTTGAAAGAAATTGAGTAATTCTGAAAACAATAATTAAAAAAGTATTTTCCTCTAAACTTTATCGTAATCAATTTTTAAAAGTTTTGTATTAAAAAAGTACAAACCTAGAACATTTTTTGAAGATAATTGTTTTGATAACTGATTTATTATTAGAAATTTGAAAATTTTGGTCTCCAAGTTTAAAATTAATACAAAGACGACATTAAGAGAAGGAACTTTAACAGTAAAAATATTAATAAAAAAATTCAAACATGTACACCCCTATTCTAAATTCCCTCGTACAGCTACGTCGGAGATAATCTACGAAAAAGCTATTCTCAATTCCGACTTAACTTTACGAAAAGTGCAAAAATCTACGAAAGAAATATTCATTCATAGAATATTCGTACTTCACATATTAATATTTTTAAGGGTAAAATAAGGAAAGAACTAGACAATCAAAATATTAAAGAAATGATATGAAATATCTTACTATTTATAATTAATTTTAAAATAATTTTTTCTCAAAATAATATTCAAAGATTATTAGGTACCAACTACAAATTTGAAAAAAATAATCATTATTTTTACTTAGAAAAATGAATTTAAACGTCAAAGTTGCCATTGCAAATTTAATTGTCTCCGGGTGGAATTGAGAATCGCTTAAACTTTTTGTTCATAGCGTATCTAATTTTTCGTAGAAGTTCTACGAGGGAATTTAGAACAGGGGTGGTAGTTAGAAGATTTAGAACTACTTCTTAATCCTTTTTTCCATCTTTTTAACAACATTTCGTTTGATCAAAAGTATCCGGAAACACTTATTAAAAATCCGATTACAATTCTTTCCTTTTGCTTCAAAAAAAAAAAAAAAAAAAAAAAAACGACAGAGTGAAAAAGTCTTTCTACAATAAACAATTGTTTAAAAAATTTTTTTTTTATAAAACATTTTAAAATTTTCATCACAACTCACCACAAAAACACAGGAAAAAAATAAAAATGTGTTATCCTATAAAACGAGTTGATTTTTTCTGATTTATTTTTAATATTTTAAAATTTTTATCAAAATTGTTTCCGAATTCATTCGAAATAATCTAACTAGAGTGTTAGAATAAAAAAATTTATTAAAAGTATATTTACTGTGATCAACCAACCATTTTACATAGACTATATAAATTATATGAGCCAGGTCTGCTACAAGAAGCATATAATTTCTATTATTCTTATCTATTTATATAAAATAATTCCACTATCACGGTTATTGATAAACTTGTTTAGAATGTTTGAAGTAATATAATAATTTCATTCAACCAATCATATTATATTTAATTTTAATATTTTATTACACACAGTAAGTGTGTTAAAATTGATATTAGAGACAGAAAATGTGAAATAATCCAGTAACGTCGTGTGTAAGTTCCAACATTAGTTTAGTATATATCATTTAAAATATGTTTACTCATGAGTTAATTATGTTTTTTTATGGTTTTATTTATTTTTTAATTTTATTAATATTATAAATGATAAATTTCATATTTATAATTAATTAAAGTTATAGGTTTATAATAGTGTTCCATTAAATGGGGAGAATCCAATTTATTTATGATAAACAAAATACCTATAATATTGGGATATAATATGTATTAATAGAACAGGGTTGGAAATTCAACAATGGAATAAAAAGTAAAATAACTCTGATTTACAACTCTTACGGTAGAGTTCGGGAAGTTTAAAACTTAAAAGTTCACTTTGTATAAGTTTTCAAAGTTCGGAAAGTTCAAACATAAACGAAATTAAAGAATTGAGATAACTGAAAGCAAAGTTAAATAAAATTATATCCTAGAAGGGAGCTCAAATATATTTAATATAATAATATTTTACTTTTTGAAAATTTTTAATAATTGCAAATTTCTTATTATTTTTTTTTAAATTTACTTACAACATTCCCTAATAATTGTAACAATTTTTTCTAAATAGGTATCATTGCAGCGGAACAACTGTAATTCAAAATCTATCTATATGTAGTGCACCTATGGAATTTAATGTTTATACTACTATAAAATATGAATTATATTATGTTTCATATTTATTCATCATTATACACTTTATTATGAAAAAAACACATTCCTATTATAGGAATTATTTTTTATGAAATCATTCACTATTTATGTATTTAAGGCATTTTTTTTAAGAACTATTTTATAATATAAGTTTAAGTACCGAAACCAATAGGTTATTTTATAGATTGAATGCATTTTATTTTATTCTGGAATCTAATTGTTAATAACTGAAAATGAATTTGAGTTATAGGACAACCTAAACATTTATTCATGAACAATATTTTAATTTTTTAGATTTATTTATTTCCTTAACTTTAGCTTTAAATAAATACAAAGCTTCTGGTACAACTCGACTCGTTTAAAAATAATTATAGTAAAACGAGGTCGGTTACATCTGAAGATAATTATATGAAGATTGAAAAAAAAAAAATTTATAATAAAAATATAGGAGGCTCGGTGGTATACTGAGTAAGCATTTGCCTTATCAACCAAGGGGTCCGGAATCGGTTTTGATACAAGTTATAAAATATTTAAATAAAAATATGAATAGGTAGCTACTAACATTTCCTTTACAAAATCTCTTTGGAAACTAAATATAATTTAAATATAAAATACCTATAAGTACAACATTACAAAATAAATGATTAGAAAATATTAAATGTTGGATTCACAACGTTGTTATTAAATGTTGGAGTAACAAGGCCTAGTTTTAGAATGGTATATGTTAAATGTTAAATCAACAATCACAATAAAATAAAATGTTACAATTCAATAAAGAAATTTATTTCTAAATACAATTTCAAACGAAAAATGAAATACATAATACATTTCAATTTTCTTTGTTTTTATAATTAAAACGAAAATCAAAATTGAATACAATGTGTTATTAAAAAAAAAAGTAACTGGGTAATAAAAATATAAATAATTCATATAATATCAAAACATAACCTTTTCTAAAAAAAAAATCATAGTTAGAAAAATGTGTGTACAACATATTTACTTATATATATATATACACATACGTATATGAAAACAATTTCTGAAAAACATAAGCGTTAATCGCTCGCTATATTTACTTTCATTTTGAAATTAAAAATAAATTTATGATAAAAAAAACCGCCCCAAAAAAATTGGTAACAAAATAATTAAATTTTTTTTAAAGTGGTATATTTATTAAAATATATGTACTAAGAATGTACTCGTATATGTTTTTTCCGCTGTCAACTCTGTATATCAAATTGTAACAGCATAAGTTTTATTATCAGTTAAATTTTTAACTTTTTATTTTTGCAAAATTTAATTTTAAAAAAAAATTATGTTTGAATAAATGACAAAAATTTGCGAATTTTTTTAAATTACCAAAAAGTACCGGTTTTAAATGTTTTTTGTTTTTTTTTTGCGCCAATTAAATAATTTGATAAAAAATAAAAATTAAATTATTTCAACAATTAGCATTCTATAAATTTTTAATCAGTGTTCGCCAGTTTCCTTTGCCTTATTATTGTAGATTTCTTAGAATTTAATAAACTTTGAAATACATCATATTGAAACCTGAGCCCTATTGCACTAACACTAATCACTAATGAAATAATAATTTTTTTGATAAGTAAACATTTTTGATGGTGCAATAGTACTCAGGTTTCAATGTGATGTATTTCAGAGTTTAAATTATAAATGTAGTCTGTAATTCAAGTTTTGAGTAAACAATTGCAAAAAAATATCAAATTGTGATATGAAATAAGTAGTCAAAAGTTTAAACATAGTTTTTGTTAAAAAATGTTATCCTTTAATGAGGATCGAACTCAGATCTGTTTACAACCGAAGCCACTTCGCTAACCACTGCACTATACAATTCTTATGAATTTATGGTCAGATTTCTAATATTAATGTATCACTAACTTACAGAATGAAAAATAAATCCAAAGAAATAGGCAAGTTATATAAAAGAACATAAAATGAGTTAAATTTAAATTTTCTTATAAGAGATTATGATCCGAACCCAAATTAAATATATAGGTTAGGTAACTACATTCTAAAAAATTTTAAGGATTATTTCGTCCTGTATTACTTATCAGTAGGCTAGTAGTATTACATTGCTTAGATAGATTAGGTTTTTTTTTTTAATATATTATGTATTCATAAATAGAGTTTGAAACATTATTTTTTCATTTTAAATCATTTTGAACCTTCATATCTTTGTAACTGTTGGGTATATGGGGATCATTAGTACACATAAATTAAATTAAGCTGACAACTTACTCTACAAAATGGATTTTTTTTATCTCTCTACAGTAAGCTGTTCAAAAGTTATTGAAGTCTTAAATCTTTAATCTTTCATATCTCGAAAAGGGTCCACAATAGACCCCCCCCCCCTCCAGTACAATTTTTTGTTTGTTTTAATGCCCCCAATCACTGAGTGTAGTGCGCGTACTTGAGTCCCGGACACCCTGTATATATACATTTAAAATTAGTACCTATATGACTCATTAATAAATTACATAACTCTTTGTAATTTATAAATCGATAGTTCAGATTAGATTGCTATAAACTATCTAATTATTAAATACAAAATTTTGCAGCTTATATAATTAATTAATTTTTATCTAGATATCAATATTTTTATCATTATCCAGATATTTTATCATTGTACCTATATATGTAATTTTATTATTACATACATATATACATAAGAAAGATAACACTTCTTATAACTTTCTGGTAATAGTGTATATTATAATACTCTATGGTAATATATCCAGTATTCAAATAAAATTCTTCCAGCATTTTCATTAAAAAAATGTAAGATATTAATTACTTTATCATTTAATGAATATACCAATTGATATAACAAGTTTTATATACAGAAATATAGTGAAATTAATACTATTTTAAATTTCTAATAATACGAGTTTGATTGTACAGAATAATGTACTAAGAGTAAATAAAAACCAAAAGTATATTCTATATGATTATTAAAGTAAATGTCCGTATTTTTTCTTTTATTTCTAAAAATTAATTTAATTCAATTATACTTTAAAAAACTTGTTTTTATTTATTGAAAATTACAACTTAAGAACAACTCGAAAATATAAGAAAATTTTCTGCAAAGTATCCATATATTCCTACTTAAATTTCATTTACTTAGTATACAAGGTGTCTACTTTCTTAATAATAAAATATAATAATTATCATTTTACAATCAAAAAATATAAAATTTAATTTATTTGATGTGTCGATTTTATTTTATTAATTAATATTAAATTTTAACTACATATTTGTTGAAAGACTTAAGTTGAAAGTGTTTAAAATGTGAGGTAAATATAACTGGCGCAACACTTTTTCTTAGGAACAATGCATATTATTTATTTTTTTTTTATTTATAATGTTCCAGTTCAATTTTTTAAATAATAATTAACAAAAAGGGTTCGAAATTAATTAATTCAAATAAGAATTATTAATATTTCATTCCCTATATATATAAATCAGAATCTTAATTGAATACACTGATAAGTACTCATTTTTAAAAAGAATTAAAAGGTACTTCCTGAATTTTTTCAATATTTATATACATATACATAATATATATATATATTACATTTTGTAAGTTATATGAATTAATTTTTGTGTTCAAAAAATATTTATAGCAACAATTCATTTGAATTCCAAAATTAAATTCATTAACATTTCCTGGCATTTAAAGAATGAAACGGAACATAATTCAAAGGATATATATATATACATTACATACACACATATTTATGCTTTTTTTAACTAATTGAATTGTTTATAATGCACAATATAAAAGATTTTGAAGCAATTCAAAAGTTATATTTATAGATTTTATGTTAAGTACTTTTTTGAAATTTGTAAATTATGAATGAAATATTTTTTTTACAAAATTTTTATTTTTAGATTTATTAATTTTTTTTTTAATGAATGACAATTATACCGTTCTTAAGATTTATATTAGTTTTAGTTATGAATTGTATAAATGATGTTTTTATTATTTATATTAAAATTACTCAAAAATTGAAAAATGTTATGACAAACGCATGACATACTGTGCTGCAATTCTATTTCAAATTCTTCGGAATATAACTCTTTACAATTTTAATTTAAATATTAAAGTAAACAAATTAAATATTTGATTGATTAATTGTAATTGCAAAATATAAATGATAAAATTAATATTATGGCTTTTATGAAGGTAATCAGCAGGGAATAACGATATTACTAAATCAATTTGAAAAAATTAAGATAATGACTTTAATTGGTTTCATTACTGGTGTAATTAATAATTAAATTACAAAAACGACAAGGAGTTTATAAATTGAATTCCTTTAATTTATGCAATTTTATTATATAAGATAAATTTTTGAATGAGTTGTGTATGTTAATTACAAATGGGTTCAGTAGTCGAGGGCTGTACTGATATTAAGACAATTAAATAAAATGAAAAAAACTAGTGGTTAAATTTTAATTTTAGTAATTTTTATTTTTAATACAAATACGTGTTACGCCTTCTACTTGTAGACTTCTTCAGTATTTGTTTCCGAATTAATAATTTGTACAATATTAGATAAATTAAATTTGGGTTGGGTCTGAAATCTCATTTTCACAAAATCTCGTTTTAGAAAATTTTGTTTTTAGAAAATCTTGTTTTTAGAAAATCGCTTTTTTTATATTCTGGAAAAAGCTGATAATTCTGGTTTTGTGTCCAACTCAAAAATCCTTAAAAACCAAATTTTTCAATTAAAAAAGAGATTTTCTTAAATAGCGAGATTTTCCAATTAAAAAAGCGAGATTTTCTACAACGAAATTTTCTAAAAACGAGATTTAAAAAAAAAGATTTACTAAACCGAGATTATGGAACGCTCCCATTAAATTTAATTAAATAAATCATTGAAACGGGTCGGGAATGAAATCTCGGTTTAGTAAATCTCATTTTCACAAAATCTCGTTTTAGAAAACCTTGTTTTTAGAAAATCTCGTTTTTAGAAAATTTTATTTTTTGAAAATCCCTTTTTTTATATTCTGGAAAAAGCTGATAATTCTGGTTTTGTATCCAACTCAAAAATCCGTAAAAACCAGATTTTTCAATTAAAAATGAGATTTTCTTAAAAAGCGAGATTTTTCAATTAAAAGCGAGATTTTCTAATACGAAATTTTCTAAAAACGAGATTTTAAAAAAAAAGATTTATTAAACCGAGATTTTGGAACATTCCTCACTAAAACCTGACATTTCTAAATAAGCTTGTAAATTTTCTTTCAAGTCTAAAAAGTCGAGATTTGTTTAATGAAATATATCTCCGCAGCTTTTGATATTGAAAATGCTGTTGAATTTATGAAAAATATAACAAAAAACTTTTGGGTAAGCTGGAATATTTAAAACTGCTCGGTATTACATAATTATGTTAAATTTAATTATTTAAATTATTTCTAATTAGATTAAACTTTCGGTCTAATACGATCTATTTATCTAATAAGATGCGGAAGTAAAAATCATAATCTTGGGTGGGTTTGTTTTTATATAAATAATTTAAAACTTCCCATTCATTAAAAATACAGAACTATGAACGCATGTACATAATATGTTTACAATTTTAAAAATTATTACAAGACCTACAAATTATGTAAAATTTAATTTAATTTTAAAATGTATAATACATGACATGCAATATTGCAGTTGTATCATAATTTTGTAAATTATTTAAAATAATTTGACATAAAATACAAATTAATTAAATGTATAATTAGGAAATGCATTTGTTTTTTTTTTTTTACAAATCTTTTACTTAAATATTAATTTATTTAATTATGTTGAATTTCTTTTTGAAGTTTTAAATTAAAATGATTTAAAACTTGTCCTAAAAACAAATCTACTCAAAAATATACCCATTTACAATAACAAATCTATTTCTATTCAATCTTAAAGGTATTTTTTTAAAACCATTTAAAAAAGAAAATATTTATATATTAAATGCACTTTTTTTTTAAAAATACAATTGTATTTTCATTTCATTCATTTATTTATATTTTGTTGAACATTAGTTCCATTCACTTATAATTCAGTTGTATTACACATATATTCCATATATACACATAGATATATAATATTGCATATATATACATTCGGTTGCAACTAAATCTATTTTAGGACAATAAATATATTTTTATTAGATTTAAAATGAATATTAGAACAATATCAGGGGTAATGGTATTTAGCTACTATAAAGTATCAACAGAAGCACCCACGCATACTACCAGAACCATATGATTTTAATCAAAATAAATTAAGAAATTTTTATATTTTTATATATATACAAAGTAGTAAAGGAAGTAATTTTATATTTTATTTGATTTTACTATAATTAAATTAATATGTAAACAAAATATTTGTTTTTTTTTTTTAAATTAAAAATGTCTCATCTAATGAGTTTTTTTTTCTAAATAATCAAAACAAAATTTTTAGGATTAAAAATAGAAACATGAGACTTAAGATTGATTAAAAAATAACGACTTAAGATTGCATTCATATAATACATATATTAAATTATAGAATTGGATTGAATTACATTAAAATAGAATTGTATCAAATATAGTTAATTCATTTTAATTATTACTATTACGATTATAATTAAAATTTTTTTTATATTTTCAAACTTTAATGATAATAATTTATTAAAGTGCTAACATTCTAAAGATAAGAAACGAGAATTTTCTAATGTATATATAACTAAAGTGATTGTTCATTGGTCATCAAAATATAGAAAAAAATTGGAAACCAATTAAAACATATACATTGTATGTTACATATACATTATATCACCCGGTTAATTATTTTTCGCAAAATTTGGAACATTCAGCTTTATTAGGTGTAGAGTAATGCTCATATAAAAGAAAGAGTTGTATGGCAGCTACTACATCCCTTTGCAGTAGACCAACCAAATTTTGCAGTAACTTTGGCCATTACACTAAACTATTTTTGGCAAAATTTCAGACTCCCCCCCCCCTCCTTCTCTGCGTCACAAACGGAATGGCAAATTTATTATACCCTTTGACTATATAGTCATACGCGTATAACAATATGGTTTTTGAGATTATTTAAAAAAAATGAGGAAGAGAATATTGTGGTTAATATATAAATTATGTAGTTTTACTATAATTAAACAATGTAAAATGATTATATATATATATATATAATCTATAATTACTATATTATCCATATATATATATTCTATAAATACATGGATAAGTACTTAACCTATAAACCAATGGCTTCACAAAGTTATTAAAAATTTAAAGAACATCTTAATAAGCCCAAAGGTTAATCCATTTCTCTGAATTAACTTCTCACAGTTCAAGTTAGATTAACTTCTCCCATTAAAATTTTGATTACTTTAAGAAAATATGAAGCCTCCATGTGGTCAAAAAGTTATAATTTTTGAATGTTTATTAATCATATATGATAGTTAATCAAATTAAAATTATAATTAAAAATATTTTTTTAAAAATTTTCAATAATATGAAAAATGTTGTAATTTAAAAATGGTTTTTTAAAATATTTTAATAAAATTCTGTTGGTCTTGCAAAATATTTAAATATGTGGCATGAGTGTTTTTATTTTTTTAACTTAATAATAAATATGTAAACATGTTACGAGACTTTGGTTATGCAAAAAGTGCATAATTTGATATTTTCACATAGTTATATCAACCTGTCCATTAAAAAAAAACTGATATCGTGTTTTTTGTTTTTGCATATTTAGAATTTCTTGAAATTTTATGTTATCAAATGACTTTAGACATACTGTCACTTGCTAACTAAGCAATAAAAATTAAAAATAAGTAATTTAAAAATGGAATTTAAAAAAGGTGTGATTTCTAATGAAATATTAAAAAATTTTGACAAATTTTTAATTTTAAGTACACATACAATTTAAAATATAAGAAAATCGGAAGTTATCACTATAGAATTATCCGGGTATGGCACCCCTTTGAAACTTACACTTGTGACTGGGCATTTATGTCCACAGATCAAATGCCCAGTCACAAGTGTAAGTTTCAAAGGGGTGCCACATTTAAAAACATAAAAAAGCAAAAAACTGGACTCTTAACATTTAGACATTTAATATCTCAAATATATACATATACAAAAAATTCTTGAAAGAGTGGCAGCCCTGCATTACTATAAAATATGTAATAACTATAAAATCTAATATACAATCTGGTAAACATTCTATAAAAGGCGTATAACCTTGACTGCAAAATGTTCACTTGTAAAGTAAGTGCCCAAGTTGTACCCACTTGTTAGATTTCTTTTTACAAACTATCCAGTTGTCAAATTAAAAAAATTGCCAAGAAATAGGTTCCTAAATTACCCTTTTAATTAATTTTAGGACTAAGAATGTAAGGTAACAAGTTTAAATTTTAATTAGAATTTAATAAAAATTGCTTATAATTATAGAAAGTTATTTAATATCATACTATAAACAATTTTTCCTACAATTGCCTAAGACCAGATTAATGAAATTTAACATCGAAATGAACTAACAGATAATTCATCTCCTTAAAGAACTTTATAGAAGATCTCGAAAAAATAAGAAAGTTATAACATCTGGATTATTCCAAAATAGTCGGGAATGATAGCCCAGTAAAATAAAATTAACAATCTGTACAAAACCCATTACAGTCTCATTCCACTGTTTATTTTTTAATCAACCTTTGGTGATAAATTTAATTATGTATTACTACACATTTTTATAATAAATTTCAAACATGTGCCACTTCCAAACAATAAAACAAATTTATACATTTGGTTCCAAATCCTATAAATAAATATGTTAAGATTTTTTTAATAATCTAAAAATGTAATAAATAATTTGTTTAAATTAATTAAAACAAAATACAATTATTTTTTTTTATTTTATTTCTCAAGTATAAGATCCCTACACACCATATTTTTAAGTTCGTGTTAAACATATATCATAATTAAAGAATTGCAATTTTTCAATTTCTCTGTTGTTGTGGGACACATTCATTTTCATTTTCAAGTTTATTATGACATTTTGCAAAAAAAAAAAAAAAAAAATTAAAATAACAAAAACCAGGACATGTGTATACGAATATTATGTTACTATTGTGTGATAATTGTGTGTAAAATAATATGTCTATAATACCATTCTTAGCATATCAATAACATAAAATTAAATAATAAAAAGGAAAATTAAAAATAAAATTAATACCGCTGTTGTAATTGCAAGTTTGATAAAAAAACAGGGTGTACTTATACAGAACATAAAATTGAAATTTTAGATTTCTTTTTTCTTCAAATATAATATGTGAGTGCATGTCTTTCTTCTGACTGTGATTTATTAATGTTTAATCTGACCGATTGCTCAGATAGTGGTTAAAGTGAACAATCGAAAAGTTTCGGGTTCAAACCCTGGTCGGATCATATTTAATAAAAGAATATACTTAGTGTATAATATAAAAGTATATTTAATAAGAAGTCGAAATGCCAAATAGGCAAAGGACTATTATAATATTAGGCAATATTTACTATTCACTCCTATTCTAAATTCCCTCGTAGACTTTCTACGAAAAAAAACTTTTAGTGATTCTTAATTCCCTCGTAGAAAATTAAATTTGCAATGGCAACTTTGACGTTTGAATTCAGTTTTTTAAGTAAAAATGATGATTATTGTTTTCAATTTTGTAATAATTTTTGAAAAATATTTTGAAAATAAATAAATTTAAATATTTTTATAAAACAAAGTCAAGTAAAAAATTAAATAAAAATGTAAATTCATTTAAAACTTTTTATTTATAAGTGAAAAAGTGAACTGATCACGAAATAATATGAAGTACGAATATGGTACGAATGAATATTTCTTTCGTAGACTTTTGCAGTTTTCGTAATGTTAAGTCGGAATTTTCACTTTTTCGTAGATTATCTCTGACTAACCGTACGAGGGATTTTTGAATAGGGGTGATTGTCTGGTACTACAAATAAATATATAAATCGAGTTTTACAAATTTTTTAAAAAATCTGTAATTTGTAATTTACATCTGTGTTTTTTTACAAGTTAATATAAAACTAATAAATTAAGATATATCGTATTTTGAAATATAAACCAAAACAGAGATTAAAAGGCTGAAATGCAAATAAATACAATATAATCTGTTGAGTTTAACAGTGCCATGATACATTATATTTAAAATATACTTTAAAAAAATTAGAAATGTGATATCCAAAGAAATGTATACACATATATTCCCTGCATTATTTTAGTAATTAAAAAATCTCTTAAATATAAAAGCATGTTAATATAACACCAAATGTGGGTGTGTATATATTGTATGTAAAATGAAAAATATCAGAAATTGTACTGTATCAGAAATTTGAGTAAAAATATTGTATACTTTAATTATCCTAATTAAGAAAATCAACTTAAAAATAGTTAATTAAAAGTATCTATGTATATACAATCAAAGATTTAAATTTGAACTTGAAACGAACGAACAAAGTATTACAATACTATTTGACTATATTAAAATATATACATATATATTTTTCTATCTAAATTAATAAACTGAATAATATGTAAATATAAATAATCTGATTAAATACATATATACATTAGAATTCAGAAATATGTAAAAGTTATTATGAAATCTCTTCAATTTATGATTTAATGAAAAACTAAACGTTATGTGTGTAAAAATATAGAAAAAAAAACCCCTTCACAGTTATTAACTGTTAAATTTTCCTCTTGTAAATCAAATTCAATTTTTACAATTAAATTTTCAAAATTCAACCATTTTTAATAATAATATAAAAAAAGACAAATAACACAAATAAAAATATATGTAGGTATATAATTTTAATTCGATTTTATTCGTTTCATTTATTTTTGTTTTTTTGCAACAACCATCATACCACCATTTAAATACCCAAAAATAAAAAACTTTTATTATTATTGTCATTGTTACGATCTTTGTTCTTTCGGTTTCTTGCAATTTTTTTTTTTTTTTTCATACAATTTAACAAACAAGGGTTCATTGTTATAAATTATAAGTTATAAATGTTCTAGAAACGTGTAGTCGCTATTAAAAAAAAAAAAAAACAACAAAAAAAAAGGAGCTAAAACAATAATTCTAAGAATCACCCTAATAAAATATACGCTGTTATAAAAATGAATTTAAATAATGGTGAATAAACTTTTAAATATACTTTTATACCTTACGAGTTAACACTAATCAACCATTGAAATTATAGGGTACAAAATGAGAATGAAACAGGACGACTTTCAGGATTTCAACAAATTTCAAGCAGAGTTTTTTTTTTTTTTTTTAACTTTTATTTTAATATCCGTTATAAAAGGAAGTGAATTTTTAAAATTCAATTTTCAAATTCAAATGTACATACCTACAAAATATATATATATGTATATATATATAGGTATATAATATTTACATTACGATTACAATTAAATAAAAAAAAAGTAATTTTAATGCTGTTTTTTTTATATTTTATTTATAATAAAAAAAAATGAGTATGAAGTTCTTCTTTAACATTTTCTTGGCAAGGAAGTCATTTGCATTTTTTTTTACTTACATACCAAAAATAGACAAGATACAAACCTACAAACATAAATAAATAATAATAAAAAAATAAAAAACAGAAATGAAATACGATTGGAAAAAAAAGTACAGCAAAGGTACTTAATGTCAGTCAAACCAGATGCTTAAAAACTGATGGCAGATTAAGATAATTTAAAAGAGGTAGAAAAAAACTAAAATATATATATATATACATATATTTTATATGTATATATTATATATATGTACATATAAAACTTCAAAGTAATGAAAGAGTGAGAGAAAAAATAGATCTAAAGAAATAAAAGATAAAGAACTACATATAACTTATAATATATGAATTTAATACAATAAAAAATTAAACCATGTTTTTATCAGTCAATATATGTGGCAAGGCAATTTATCAATTATAATATATGTTAATAAATATCATATGTAATGTTCAAACTTTAATCTTCAATTGAAATAATCAATATTACAAGTTCATTACATTTAAGTACATGTCATACAATTTTGTGATTACTGATTACAAATGTATTTAAAAACTAAAAATATGTTACGTGTAATACAAAATTAATTTTCAAATTCTCAACTGTTGCAAATTAATACCATCCCCTTATTAAGCAAGGTTTATTAAATTTCCAGTTTTGTTGTCTTATAACACGATATGCGATAATGTTAACCCTTTTAGATTAGTGTAGACAGTTATAATCAAATGTGTTCAACCCTTTCGGATTAGGGTGGGTAGATAATTTTAATCAGACAAGTTTTACAAAATATAAAAGAAAAAAATTTAAGGGATGTCGATAAAAATGTGTTTGATGAACTGCAAAATGCATAATGCAGTATCTATATATGACATATGCATGTAGTGCATCTGCGTAACAATGTTAAATACATTTATATGTAGTTGTTTCATTAATTGTACCTATAAACTAATATCAAATTATAAAAAAGGTATAGAAAAGAAATGAGAATATTGAACTCTTGAAAATAGTAACAGTAGCTGCTAACTACCCGAATTAATTTTAATTAACACCTTAAATTAAATACCTATAGGTATTCATCTATGAAACCAAATTTAATTAATTGTGAAAATAAAAAAAAAAAAAAATTATATTAAAATTTCTTAACGAGCTGTAAAGCGAAAAGGTTTTACACAAAATAGGTACATATACCTTTTCAAGGTAACTGGGTCAAACAAAAGAACATTAATATAAAATAGAATTTTTAATTAGTAAAAAAAAATTTAAAAATGTCAGAATATATCAAAATACAATGAATATGACATAACTATAATAAAATTCAAACTAGAGAGAGGTAGAAACCTAAGGTAAAACACATATACATACATAAAAAGGAATTAAATTCTTTTTTTTTGTATTCTCATAATATGATACCTCTATCCTCATGTAATTTGAAGTTCTACGAATTGGTTTCGTTTTTTTTTTTTTTTTATAGAATATCCTTCGAGCAACAATTATCTGTTTTTTATTTAATTTTTTTATTATATATATTTTTTTTTTCGATTTGGGACTGGGACTTTGGCATTTTCAGCAGCAATCACTCAAAATGTGTTTTTGAAAATAAAAAAAAACTCTAAATGGGAAACGAAAATAATTTTTTATTTTATTTTCCTTTTTTTTTCAGACATAAGGCAGGCAAATTTTTTTTTTTATTATTTCATTTTATTATTCTTCGTCTGTTACCGGTCTATTTTTTTTTTACATGTGTGTTTGTTTATATGTGTGTAATGCATTTTTATTAATTTTTATACCATTTCAAAACCACATTGTTCCTTTGGCAGCTGCCTTTTAACTCGTTTTTTATTCTTTTTTTTGATGTATTGTACTTTTGATAGGTGATACAATAACAAAAACAACAACAAAATACAATAAAAAAAAACCTTTTAAACATGATAGGTTTATTTTATTAGATTGATGCAACAATTTTGTTTTTTTAATAATTTTAAATTAATTTTCAGTAATAAAAATTTAAACAAACAGTTTATTAAACATCTGATCTAGATCGAGATAATTTAAGGATTTGAATTTTAAAATGGATATCCTAGTTTTGTTTTCTTGTGTTGGGAATTGGGATACAAAATTTTTGCAGCTGAAGTTTTTTTTTTAAGTTACAGGTAGGTTTTTAGAAAACAAAAGAAGCATGACAATGAATATTAATTTTTCAATTATAAAAAAAAAACTAAGGAATAGGAAGGTTTGATGTACTTATTAAAATAAAATTGTCTGTGAATTAGATAAATTGAATAAATTTTTCCAAAACCTAAGTATTTAATTTTATTTCATTACATAATAATTATTTATTCTTGATCTAGATTTCATTCAAGATTTTTCAATTAAGAAAGGAACCTATGTTATTTAAATCATTAGTTATTTAAAGAATTTCTTAAATTATTATATAATAGGTAAATTTGATCTAGGCATCATTTAAATAAAGTTAGTTAATTTATTAAGTTGCAAGTGGTTTATCAAATTGATTGAATATTTAGATTAAGCTTAAGATAAGTCAATTGTTAGCCCTTATAAATACTTCATATTTTTGACTTTTTGTCAAATTTTAAACTATACTATCTTGTAGATGCTATCTGAGTTTTCAAATCTTCAGAAATCTAATCTATTAAAAACAAATCTTTAGAGTGTCATTTAAATAGAAACATTTGAATTTAGAATTTTTATTTTAGGTAGGTAACTTCAAATATCCCAAATATTATTCATCAAGATTGGTTAAGACTATTATCGGATTAAAACTAGTCCACTTTTAAGAGCAGCTTACAAAATCTTAATCATATTTAACAAGCTCGTCTACAGTTATCTAAAATTATTATAGTTAAAACGTTTTACACTACCATTTAACACTTATATACCTATTTAAAAAAAAAAGTAATGAATGAACTGCAATTAAAATCGAAAAATCTCTTATTAATCAACTTTGAATGAAATTTTCCTAATGGATATTTTATAAACAAAATTTTTGACACAATTCTAATCTGAATCATTATATAAATATTTAAATTCTTATCAATAAATGATATATATGTACCTATTCCTGTTTGTTTAAAAATTTAATTTATATTTATCTTAATTTATTTTTAAAATAATAATTATATATATAAATAAATAAATGAAAAAAAGGGTTGAATAACCCCATTAATAGAAAATTTTTTAAATAAACATCAAAACAAAACAAATAAACTAAAAAATTGGCGCCAAATATTTTAATAATACTATACTAGTATACTAGTTCTTTATATATATATACATATGCAATAAAATGTTATACCGTAGATATTTTAATGTAGATACATTTTGAATAATGATTTCATGAATTTATAATGAAATATGAACTCTTCTTCTTTTCGTAACATTCTTACTGAAACACAAAACTATTGTTTACTTAAATAAATTTAAAGTTTGTTTCCTCCTTTTCTCTCATATTCTTTTAAAGGTGATGGATGGCAGAAAAATTATAATATTAACAATAAAAACTAAATATTACCCTAAAAGTATTTTTAATTATTAATTTAAAAAAAAATTGATTGGTTTTAAAAAATGTTTATTTACATTATTAATTAAAGTGTTGAATTTAAATATTCAGATTTGTTTGTTTTATTACATACTGCTTCAAAAAGCCACGACCAAATAGGTCAAATTTAATTTACATTTCGTTTTACAAAAACTTAACAAGTTTGTTATAAATTGTAAAAAAAAATTTAATGGCTTTACGAATGAATAAAATTAAAATAAATGTTAGCAAAATTGCATGTTTCAAATAATTTTGAAGAATTAATTAAAATTTAATTATTGCATATAAACAGAAGAATAAATAAAAATGTCTTAACCACTAATAATAATTTTAGAAATAATTTTGAATTTTTAGTAGCTATGGGAAAATAAATAAATAAAATATCAACTATTATAATTGAAAAATAATAATATGAAACTAAACATACAGGCAATTTAACTGATCTAACAATTAATAATAATAAATAATTAAAAAGATTAAATTAAATCAGTTGTAATTATTCATATCCCATTCATATATTTCACTAATTTTTAATTGAAAAGTCATTTCAAAAAATATAACATAGGCATGGTAACACTATCATACAAAAATTAAATAATTTTTAATTTACAATTTATCAAAACTCAATTTTTTAATAATCTTTAAATAAATATTTATAAATAAATTATATGAAAAAACCCAAAAGACCTATTAACTATTTTTCATATTCCGGTGTTATGAATGACGCAATTTACAACTAAAAAAATTAGTTTTGTAAAAATATAATTTTGCCTCCACAATCGGAAGTAATAAAATTATCATAACTTTTTCATAGTAATCCAATTAAAAAAGTTATATTTATCAATACATATATATTAAAATTAATGTTAATTTATTAACTAACAAGAAAAACCAAGGGAAAAACATTATACATCAAAACTTTTATTTTAAAAAGAAATATGAATCACTTCATTAAATAAAATAATATGTAATTAATTCTTTAATCTTCATATTTTCTTCACTTCATTTACGTCTTAAGATTTTTTAATTAATACACATACTTATTAGTTTATATTTCTAAATTAAAATGACAAAAAAATCATAAATAATAATAAATTATAAAAGATTTACACTAATGGTTTCAATGGCCTCTAAAAAAAAATATTAGGGCTATGAATTAATTAATAAACAAATATTGTACCTAATATAAATTATAATAAATTCAATACGTAATAATAAATTCAATTTGACAGAAAGAATGAATGAAAAAGATTTGAGAAAAAAACAAAATACAAAATACAACTCCCACATTTAAATCTTGAGAACTTATTACGAATACACGTATGTATAGGTATAAATAAATGAAAAATATACTAAAATAATATTACAATATTTTAGGTTAAGTAATTATGTTAATGCAATGAGAATACTTTTATGATAATTAAATGAATTTAATTAATTAATTATTCAAAATTAAGTAAGTTTTAAGTTAGTAAAGATAGTTAGTATGTACAAAAATACACATTATTAAAAATTAATAAAATTTTTTTAGAAAAAGTACAGTAAATTAAATCGTATCATCCTAACTTAAAAGTTTTCATAAAAATGTTCTTTTTGAATTTGTTTTTAGCTTATTTTTATGTATGTAATTACACATTATAATAAAATTTTTTACTCATTTTGTTTATTTATTTTTATTCTTTTATTTTCTTATTTCTTTTTTTATTATTTCTTTACTTTACTACTTCTTCTTTTTTTTTATTTTAACTCAATTGTTATTTCACATTTCATTCAACTTCCTTCATATGTTTTGCAATTCTCATTCAAGCTAATCATAATATATACATACACTTTTACATACATAAATATAATATAATAAATTATAACTTCATTTTGTAATATTGGTTTTTTTTTTTTGCTTTTATTATTTTTGTTTATTTTTTTTTTTCTCTTTCTCTCTTTTTCATATTCATTCTTTCTCTTTTTTTTTTTATTTGTTTAACTTTTAAACATTTCTTTTTAATTTTGTTGATATGTTTATCAAATTTCTATGTTATTATTATTATATAGGTAGGTATATATTTATTATTTTATAGATTTATTTATTTTTATATTTTATATAAATAAATATAATTATATATATATATATATATATATACATAATAATATAATATGTAACTTTCTGGTACACATATAATGTTTCAATTTAAAATAATAGAAGCTATTAACACTTTTTTTTTAATTATATATAATTAATGGCTAACATAAAATGTTAACACTTCATTAAAATAAAAAAAAAAAAAACTCATAAAGAATTCATTTAATAATTGATTAGTTACATATTTAAATAACAATATGGTATAATTTATTTTAATGTATTTAAAATTATAATTATATTTTTTTTTTAATATTTATTATAAATTAATATATAATTAATAATAAAAATTAAAAAAAAAAAAAATAGTACTGAAAAATATTTATAGTACAATTGTTAAATATGAATTAATTTATAAAAAGAACAGTCGAATCACGATAAATTGAATCTTAAAATTTCATTTGTTTTGAATATTTTTTGTGAAGTGTGTTTGAACACATACTTTTGTTTACAATTAATCAAATTAATTTACAAATTTTTATAACTTTTAACAATTCAAGTAATAAAATCACTGTGTTTAAAAACAAATTAATTAACATACTAATTATTTATTATTGTTACTTAATATTAACGTATTATAATTTTTATTAATTTATTATAAAAATGCATTAAATTCCCGGCCGCTTTTTAGAGCATTTCAATATAAGATATAAGATAAATAATTGTTTTTATTTATTATACAATAAATAAATAATAATAATAATTTTAATAATAATAATATTAATAATAATTATAATAATAATAATAATGAATTAAAAGGGACTATTAGGAATCCATTAGGGGTCACTATTAAAAACTAAAACTATTTAAGTTAATATTTTACAATAGAACACACTATTTGGAACCAATCTTCACTATCAGAAAAGATTTATATAAAAATCTAAATTTTAATTAATTAACTAATAAAAAAAAAACAAACAAATTAATAATTAAATTAATAATTAAATATATAAATAAATGGAATAATTACCGATGAAAGTAAAAATTTTATTTTTAAATTATGTGGAAATGATGATTTTTTACTATCTTTATCTTTTTCTTTATCTTTATGTTTCTTCTTTTTATGTTTTTTATGCTCTTTTATTTCTAACATTTCAATATCATTATTATTATTTTCTGGTGAACCCATTATAAAGAACTTAATTTTGGTAAATAATTTAAATATACAAATAAATTTAAATAAAAAAAAACTAACTAACTATAAGATAGTTTTTTTTTTCTGTTTTTTTTTTTACTTTTAAACATTAACTTTTAATACACCTTTATTTAATTTAATAATTCATTTTAAAATTCTTTTAATTTTTTTTTAAATATTTTTTCATTTATTAAATTAAATATATCACAGAAATAACACAAATAATTGATTCTTTTATTTTTTAATTTTTTTGTTTGTTTCATCAACAATTTATTTATTTTTATATTTTTTTTACACATATTTATTTTGTAATTTCATTTTGTAAATTCATTATCATATTATAGTTTTTTTTTTCTTCATTTTAATAATTTTTCTTTAATTTAATTTAAACTTTTATTTTATTTTAATTTTTTTGTATAAAAACACCACGCGTTTTTTTTTTACAACCAGGAAAAAAAAAACAACAAGAGAACACGGAAAAATTAAAAAATAAAAATAATTAAAAATACCAAATAATATAAAAAAATTTGTTATAAATCAAAACTAAAAAATAAAAGAAAACGGAAAATAAAGAAATGAAAAATAAAAAAAATGAAACTAAACGAAACGAAATGAAAATGAAATTATCATCCACGAAAAAAGTTTTTAAACCGATATAAACGACCGTCTAAATCAAACTATGCCTATGTTGTAGATTTTTGAGTTAGAAAAGAGAAATGATATTATAAATACACAACACAAATACAATCTAAAAATATAGAATAACAAAATGTACACATTATGATTTTTTATTTTTATTTTTTTTGTTCACCGTCAACAACAGCAACAGCAACAAAAAAATTGAATAAAATAATAGTAACATACTAAAAGAAACAACAAATAATGTAATTGTTGTTCTGGTTTGATTTTTTTTTTTTACTTTTACAGTTGATTCACGTTTTATAAACAATATTACTGTAAATTACTGTTAAAATGTAGTAAAATCTACTGTATTTTGTTTTTTGAGGTTATGATTATTTTATTTATTAGATTAGTTTAAATTAAATTTATTGTATTTTCATTAAATAACAAAAATTATATTTAAAAATTTATATATGAAGTGTTATTGGAAATGACCTAACGAAGTGAATTTTTTTTAAATAATATTTCGCTCCAGAAGAAGGGCCTTTAACTCAAGACAAGTGATAGCACAATTATTGGATTGACACACAAATGCTATGTATGTGGTTGTTACAATATCTTCCCGTTCACAATTTCTGAAACCTCTGGTAGTTGCTCTACCATATATTAATCTAAGATCCCTCTTTTTAAGTTTTAGGATACTTTTAGATTTATTGCTATTTGCGTTTCCCTATAAGGCATTCATGTGAAGTGATCCTGTAGTGTAGTTAATGCTTTTCCGTTGCAATTTTTTGTTGTACGTTTTACTTCCGAGTGTTATAGTCTCATTGAGTTAGTGACAACTTTGGGCACTTAATTGCTTTTTTCACTATTTCGTCGGCTCTTATGTTGTAGGAGAGCCTGAGTGCGTTTTACTACTTTGGTTTAGCCAGTTTGTTCAGTGCCTTCCAGCAACCGAGGTTTTTTATTGATTTATGCAGACTACTTTTCATTACTTTGATAAGTACTTAACAGATATAAACCATCAATGAAAAAATTTTGACTGATTTTGAAATAAACTGAATAATGTTTCAATGAAATAAATTTTGATTTGCAAAGAAAAATTTTAGAATAAATTTCCATATCAATTTTATTAATATTTGTTATAACAAGCTATTATTTTATTCCTTATTTTGTGTTATTCTTTCAAAATAAAGAAATTTTCTGATTTTCCAATACTCTTAAAATTTAAATTTCCACTAAAAAAATAAAATTAAAATAAAACAATTTTAAAAGGTTTTTTACCAATACTGTATTTAAATTAAACTTATCACAATGCTTTTGCTATTTTCATCGAATGTAGTAAATTTACTACATTTACACCAGATATGCTATACTGAATGCAATCTAAAATCAAAACATAAGTATTGCATTGCATTGTAGCTATTCTAACTAGTGCCTAGCATAAGGGAAGGGAAATTATAAAATTAATGAGTCAGAGAGAGTAAGAAGGTAAATGAATAAAAGAATGAATGAATGAGCAAGAAAGTATCATATGGTATGGTTAAATGGTAGTGTTGTGTTGTGAACGAATTAACATTTTTAAGAAATAAAAGCAATGTAGTAATAATTATAGTATAAAATAATATCAGAAAAAATTACGAAACTCATGAAAAAACATTTTTTTTTTTTTTTTTAAAACAAGCAGCAATAAAGAGTATCAAAAAACAGCAGGCGGCATTTATTTTGTAATATAGTACAGCACAGTAAAACTGCACAACAGAATGAAGAACATGATAGAATAATAAAGAAGAGAAGAGACTATTAACTAAAGTACATATATAAAATAAAAGAAATATACAAACACTAACACATTGACAATTATGCTCATATATAAATATGAAACCAAAAAACACCGGAATGGGTAAGAGTGGTAAAGGTTTTGTTATTCTTTTATCCAAATTATATTTAAAATATGTATTCTTTAAACTTTATTTCCAGCCATGAGGATCATAAAATTTAGACCAAAAAAAGAAAAGAGACAAAAACAAAACTATATGTGTTTCATCTTTTACTTTTTCTTTTGTGCAGGAAAACAG
This sequence comes from Dolichopus griseipennis, assembly GCA_963082915.1. Lineage (NCBI taxonomy): Eukaryota > Metazoa > Arthropoda > Insecta > Diptera > Dolichopodidae > Dolichopus > Dolichopus griseipennis. Next base: position 6,189,411 of record OY720442.1, read on the forward strand.
AAGAAAAAAAAAATTAAAAAGGTCAGGTATAAATGACATACGGTCATGAAATTAATGATTTATTTCTTCTCAGATTTCATAATCTGACTAATTGTACTAACTGACAAACTACTGACCACAAACAAATTAAAAGAAGATGAAAAATTCAAGTACTGTGTGATGTTTATCAATATATACAAATCACAAAGGGTCAAGGTATTTTTTTTAAGGATACGTGTATATATAAATTTCCAAATTCCCAATAAATTTATATTTTAGATCTTTTAAGTTTTTTTAATGAATTTCTGATAAATTACAATATAAAAAGATGGAAAATTTAATCTAATGGGAATATCTGCCATTTAGAAATCAAGGTGGTTTTATTTTTATTAATAAATTAAATGTTAGTATTTGTATGACTTCGATTTCCCTTCATAAATCGAGTACTTAAAGATTTCAGTCTGTAAGGACAATATGAGTTATAAAATCATTTAGACCATAAAAGAAAATTATAAAGATTTCCAGTAAATTAACAAAGTTGGGTTTGAAAAAATAGCTTATCATCACAGAACTATTTTTTGAACTGCCAGCATTTAGCTTAACAAACCTTTCCTTTCTTACCAATTCATTAATTCTAAACTCAATTTGTTCAAAGTCTTATATTATACATTTTTTATTTTCTAAATATTTCGAATGAAGTAAAAATGGGTTTAAAAGAAACCGAATAGACTCCGGACTGTCATATAATAATGAAATTTAAGATTCTAAATCCAGGGACTTACTATGACTACATCACGTGATTGAGATCTGTTACTATAGCAATACAACTGTTCTGTATGCTGCAAATATGCATTTACATTAACTGCATTTAAAATAAAATTTTATTTATTCCATTCTTCAGATACAAATTATTAAAGATTGTTTCAACATATTTTCGATAAAAAGAACCCACCATTATATAAATCAAAAAAATTCACAACATTCTCTTTTATGTCTAATTTTACACAAATTAAAGAAGTTGAGGAATACAAATATATACCAACAAATAAAAAACATTCTTTTATTTAGTCGTGACGTTAAACAAAATGAAAAATAAAAAGGGGGCCCCTAAGCTAACCATTTAGCTACCATTACACAAGTAATTTTTCAAAAAAAAAATTAACAATACATCAAAGAGAATTAAAAAAAAAGAGTTGAATTACAGCAGAATTTATACTAGAAAAACCAATCAACTGTACAACAACAACAATTAAGTCGTAAATTTATAGCGGTGTGTGCGCGCAGGTAATAATAAAAAGTAAAATAAAAATTTTTAAATGCCCTGAGTAAATAACATTTTATAATTTTAAGAGTTTTAAAGAAAATAACTGAAAAACAGCAATACATGTGAAGACACACATATTATAATGTTGCTTTAGAAAAAAAAAATGAATAAATGGATTTTGTTTCTGGTTAAAATATCTTAAGATGGATTTGTAAGAATGCCAGATTTATAAAAAAAAATATGTATATTTTTATTTTTAAAACACATAAATATGGTGTGTAAACTTTGATTAATCAATAAATACAAAGTGCGAAGATGTTGGATTATGATAGAAGCTACAGACTTATTTAGACAAGAAGGTGTTTTATAGTTTGTGATGAAGTGATAAAATTTAAAACACAGGTTTAAGCCGTATCTACCTCTAACCTACAAAGGAAAATGCAGAGTGGAAAAACTAAGAATGGAAAAGCATTCAAATAATGTGTAGAGTTATTAAACCCAAAAATAGTTTTACAAGTATTGCATGTACATATAAGAGTTGTTGTTATCCAGAAATTCGAAATAACTTCCACCATAGTGCCAAATCCTTCCATATTCTCATCTCTGTAACCAAAATGTAAATTTGTATCACAGGTTCCCTCTTAAAGTTTGGTTCAAAAAGGGTATGGTTTTGGTGTGTTAAAATCGCACACTTCCCAAAAAAACAGTGCACAATTTCAATGGGTGGCTTTCTAGCTTTCCATTTCCTCGTAAAAAAAAAAAAAGGTACTATTGTTATAAAAATCATCATAATATAACGGGTTCTAATAACATTTATTTTTACAATCTCAGTTCATCATTAAACAAAGTTTCACAGTTTTTGAAATATTAACGCTAAATATCATCTGGTAACTCTGATCCACTTTAAAAAAAAATACACCTTACAACATTTGAGTCTGTGCATTATACTTCGTTTTCTTTTAAGTTTTTATCTTCTTGTATTTTGTTAATGTTTTGTTTTTTTTCTTTTCTTTTTTTTTGTAACCTGGTAAGAAAAGGAAAGAAACTAATATTTATTCGGTTTTTTATTACAAAACTGTAGAAGATCTGGGGACTAAGAAAAACAAAAATTTAAATTATTTTTTATTGCGTACAAGATAATTCTATAGGATTGAATTATCGGTTAATTGAGAAATTAATATTCAATTAATAAGTGTTAATATCTTGTTAATTTCTTTGTTAAATTAAATTTATTTTAAGTTTGACGTGTTTTTTGATTACAGCTTTATTTTTCAAAATTAACTCTTTTGGAACATGTGCTGGGAGGAGACCTTGAGGATAAAGAAAGTTTATATATGAAAAAAAAATGTATCAGGACACAAAATAAAATTTAATATAATGCAGTGAGGGGATTATGTTGGCACACGTTTTTAATATATAAGTACAAATTATCGAAATAATTAAAAGTGCCTATAAAAGGCCCTTAAATAAGTTTGCAGGATTGATAAATTAAAATAGTAAGGCTCAATAAAAATAAAATTATCTAAGCATTAATACAGAAAAAAGATTCCCACTGTTACAGATCTAATCATGACCTGAAATCGTTAATCTAGTCTAACATCTTTTAAGCTAAGAAAATATCAATATGGAGTTCCTAAAATACTGTGAAGATCTATAACGATTCCATTTAGACAGTTTAAGTTCGTTTTTTATTCAGAGAGATAAATTATATTCAAGTGATTTCTTGAGCCCCTGTGTCTAATACAAGCGTGTTAATTTAAGTGTAATACCATATGTTCCGAAAAAAGTACCATACAATAACAATATCGGACTCCCGCCTTTAATCAAACTAAAACTGTTAAAAACGACTTTCTTTATTAATCATTGATTTGTTTTCGTCACAATATGTTTTTGCAAAGTTTTTTTTTCTTAATCCGAAATAGAAACTGGTAATACCTTTAAAACGAAAGAATGAGAATTTAAAAAATAAAAATCAATTCTTTAGAAAATTTTATTGAATTTAATATAAAAAAAAAAAAAACCTAAGTTGAATATCCAGAACAAATGGTACGAAAATGACTATAGAAGGTCGTGAAAGAAACAACAAAATTAAAAATAAAAAAAAATCTCTCATCCACAACAAAACATTGGCTATAGAAAAATTTTGATGAGAAGTAAAAAAAACCATGGTTAAAGTTTTTTTTTTAAATCTTCTCTAGTTTATTAGGTATATATTTTGTATTAAAAGTATGTATATACATAATACCATCTATCTATATCATAATAACATATACATAGCCTGGCCTGGTAGGCAAACAGGGAGACAAAATAAAAACAGGCATAGTTTGACTTTAAAAAAGCACAATAATAATATCAAAATTAAATTAGGAAAGAAAATATTGTTGTTCTGGGTATTATAAAAAAAAAAAAAAAATGGGGAGATGAAAAAACCATACTCCATTCGTTGCCCCCTTGAAGATTCAATTTAAAAAATAAAGAAAAGCTAAAAAAAATTAAATTGTTTTTAAAATATTTTTTTTTTCTTTCTTTTACATTAATATTCCATGGAAGCGATCTAGACGAGACAGCAGATAGTATTTATGTACATATGTTATATTGTTGGTACAGACAGACTTTTAGAGTCAAATTAAAATTACTTTTAAATTAAAAAAAAAAAGAAATAGCTGAAAACAGAATTGAAAAAACAAAACAGATTTTGATTTGATGATGTGTTTCTTTTTATTTTTATTTTATTTTTTCTGATGGAATCAAGTTTGATATAATGGATTTTTTTTTTGTTAGTAAGATAAATGATTAGTTTAAAGATGTTGATGATGATGATAGTAATGATAGATAATATAAAAAAGGTAGTTTGAAAAATTAAAGGTTTTTAAAAGACCCCCAATTAACTAAAAAGAATGTTAACTTTTGAAATGGATGAGTATACTTATGGATAAGATGTTGATATCACGAGCCAAAATTCTTCTGATTTATTAATATAAAACCTAATACATATTTTTACAATTCTTAAGTACGTAGAAATAATTCAATAATAATTACAATTTCATCTTACGATTTTTGCACTCATGTTTAAAATATTGTGGCTTGAACACAAACTATGTAAAGACGAGCAGGCAAAATAAAACTTTTAAGTGCATTTATTTCATTTTGCTATTGAAATGTACTTCAAAAATGATAAAATTTAAAAGAATTATATAAATAAGTGAAAAACTAAAAAGAAATATAATAGAAGACATAATGTGAACTTTGTGATTGAAGAGGTTCACATTTTGGGGTTTCACTAAACAAATTAGAAAACATATACTCAATTTTTAGGCTAGATTAAAAAATCTATTTAAAGTTATTTTATTAAGTATTTTTAAAAATGTAGAGGAAAGTGTTTTAATAATTTTTATGGATTTCTGTGTTAACTTACAAAAGAACAAAAAAGTACATTGATAAAACCCAATAAAAATTAAGAAATCATAAATGAAGAGGTAAGTCAATTTTTTCGATTGAAGAATTCAGAATAATTCGGTTTCATAATTTAAATTATGTAATAATTAAATGAGAGAATGTAAAAATGCATCAGCATTGATATTGATATTGTTTCTGGAATTTATGTACCTATTTAATTAAATAGAATTTTATTTTAAATTCGAACTTATTAATGTTTTCTATTTGTATTTTACTCCATCCAAAATCTAAATTATTACAATAATATTATTTTATTTTACAACATTATTATATAACAATTTTAATTCATAATAAAAACGTAAAATACGGAGATTGAGATTTTTTTTTCTTTAAAACAAAACAAAATTAAAATAAGAAAATAACAATATTACTTTTGTTATATTTTACAGCAAAAATTTTTGGGCCTAAAAAGCCTAAAATAATTTAATATCATAAAAAATATATAAATTTCACTTGTAAGTTGTAATATTTCATTAGATGGACAAGTAAGACAAGAGGGAAAAACAGGAGATAGTTTTAAATACAAAATAGAAGAATGCGTTGAATCATTTTAGAAAGTTGAAAAAACTTTAAATTAAAAATTTCGGCGAAAATTATTCCATTTTTAGGCCTGAAAATAAAATCATTTTTTTTTTCGCTTAATGATATAAAAATTAATGATGAATTTTACTCATACTGTGAAATTTGGAAAGTTTCCAAATTGATTTATGGTAAAAAAATAAAAATTTATGTTAAATTTTTTTAAATTGCAACATTTTTTGTTAAATTAATTATCACAGTTCTATCCCAATAATTAAATGAATCCATATTTGATTTGCATATTTAGTAAATATATTAAGAATTCAATGAAACCAACATGATATATATATATTTCTTGTTGAAAATCTTCAAAATGGAACTTGTTACCATAAAAAATATTTATTTCTACTCTGTTGTGGTAAGTAAAAAAGTCAGAGGATTGCAATATGTGCGTTCCTCTGAAAAGTATATTATAGTCGCAGTAGTCATAATCGCAACAAAAACCACAAACTAATGATAAAATTCAAATAGTTTGTTCAAACGACTATATTACAGATTAGATTAAGAATGGATCGGATCATTGTGTAAAAGATACCACGATATTATAAAATTGACCAAATTCAGATAACTTGTATTATGTTATTCAAATATTTAGAACGTAGAATAAAAATAGAAGTATCTCATCCTAAATTTTGCGCAATTCCTAAAATCAATATTACTTTAAATGTAGTTTTTTTTTTACTTCAACAGACCAAAGGTATTCAAATGTGTCTTAAATTCTTTTTCAAAATTGGAAGTAAATTTATTTCTTTTTATTAACTTTAATCAACACATTGATTTTACATAAAAAAAGTTTCTTGTAAAAAACAAAAATTTGATACAAAAATTAACATCTTCAAAAATAAAAAAACCCGACTTCCTTTCACCACTATAATTAGATGAATTATGTGAAATAAAAATGATTTAACAAAACAAAAAAGTTTCAAATTTAAAGGTAAATAAATATAATATATAAACAAAATTTTCGGGTGCATAAATTTTGACACAACAAAGTGCATAAAAAGAAACATTAACAACTTTAACAAAACCAAAGAGAAGAATCAAATTCTTTATTAATTAATCATCAGATATTCTGATATAAACACTAATACAATTAGTACCATACACGAAAAAAAGGCATTCAGTTTGTTTCGAATGTTTCATCAAAAACCTTTAAAAGAAAAAAAACAATAATGATATGAAATGATAAATGATTTAAGGTTTTTCAAATTTTTCCCTTAATGTTTTATTGCTTTGATTTTAACAATCTTTACAGTCAGGCGTTGATATATTTTAAATTATTTTTTATTTTATTAGAATGCGTTGATAATCAATGAACATGTGCTTAAATTTTGAATTTATTATGCTAAATTAATTTAAAACCACAAAAAACAATCTTCTTTTGGTTTGCATACTTAATCGAGTTTAACTATGTTTTATTTAATTTATTAAGAATAAGGAAAAGTTAAAGTTCTCATTTTATTTAAATTGAAGCATTTTTTTTGTAACTAAGTTTGAAAAGTAATTATGTATACCATTGAATATGCAAATTTAGTTAATTTAAAAATCCAAATTTCTTGTAAATATCTGCTATTAATTAAATTAATCAATTTTAACAAACTATATAAATCGGAACTAAACGCATTTTTATCAAATATATACTTCTATGCTTTGAATCAATTTAAAATTATTTTAGTTTACTAAACTAAGACACTTAATTACCTTATACGAATACATTTGATATATTATTAGATATTTTTAAGTCATTTTAGTTTAAATAATGTTATTTTAAAAGAAAAGATATTTTCTCAAATATAATATTAAAAACATGTTTCATTTAAGTCTGTAGCTAAAAAAAATCTGTGGCTAAATTGCAATTCTATCTTAAATTTGTTGTTTAAAAATTGTACAGGATTTACCAAAGTTAAAAAAAGGATGAAGCAGTATTATTTATTTATAGCTGACTTATATAAAAATAATTTTAGCTTTCGATTAAGAAAATGATTTTATAAGATAAGGCTTTTTACGAAATAAACAGGTAGTTTAAATTGTTATTTTATATGTCTACAAATTTTATACAGAAAAAGAGATCTGCTCTATATACATATTTCCCATTCTTCCATTTTTGCATATTCGTTCAAAAGCATTTTTGAAAATAAGAAAATAATTTTAAAAATAAAATAACTAAAGAAATTAATTAGTTTTTATTGATCAAAAGTTTTATCAAACATTTAATCTCTATTATTTTGTGATAGTTCTCTACAAAGGTTAACATTCCGCTGTAGAAATAACAAATATAAATTAAATTTTAGCTAAGAAATTAAGTATTTGTTTTTGTTAACACAAAATTCTACAAAATTGTAAAAATATTTTTTTGGTTAATTTAAAAATTTGTTTTTAATCATTTTAAAACAAAAAAATTAAACATTTTTAATACTAAAACATGATTTTCTAATAAATTCGTTTTGCTTCTAGCTTGCTCATTATAATGAAATGTTTTGCTACTTCTTATTTGTTGTTATATTTTAATTAAGATAAAATAATATTTTGTAAATTTTTAAATGCTGTAAAAAGTACATTTATTGTGACATCTCAAATAAACAAACACAATAGTTAAGATACATTTATGTACCTGAGTTTAAACATCAAAAGGTTAAGTAATAAAAAAAATTCTTAATAATTGCAAATCAATTTCAGGGTACCTTAGTTTAAATTTTTTTTGTCTTTTTATGATAGTGTCATTGCATTTGCATGATTCTTTTTATATGTTTTGGCAATTTGTTTGACAAAATAACTTTCAAATAAACTTCCTTTTTTAGGGTCAATAAAGTAATAAAATCTTATTTTCATTGTATTTAACAATTCTTATGAAAATTCACATAGTTTTAGAACAATACATAAAAGTTATGCGTTGTAAAAATTTTATGTTCCCTTTATTGTAGGAAAATAAAATTAAAAAAAAAAAAATAACATTCTTATAAAAATAAATTTGTAAATTTCTTGTAAAGCGAATTTAAAATCTTTCAAATAGACATGTAATATATATAAAAAAGCGCAGTAATTCCAATTATCTAAGAACGCATCATATGGAATTCGAATTATAAATTAAAATTATTCTGTTTAATTTTCATTAACATTGCTTACCTTTTTATTAGAACTCTTCTCTATATCTATTCCACCATCTGATTTTTCCATTGGAAGTGGTATTAATGTAACGGAAACATCTTTAATAATATCTCGAAACGATGTACTAAAATTAAATAATATGAACAATTTAGCTTACAAACAACAAAGTTTTTTTTTTTTTTATACCTGTTGACTTCCATTGTTTCTGCTGCCGAAATTTTTAATGCATCAGCTTTCCGTTTCTTTGAAGTTGAACTACTTGAACTTTTTGTACTTGTTCCGGATGTAATATTTTCATTCCCCGAATTTGTTGCATTACCACCAAAACCAGAATCGGAATTTAGTACAACTTCATTAAAACTAGATGATGAAAATTTCTGATTACTGTCCTTATTTTGTCCAGAGTTTGATAAATTTTGTCCCTGATTGCTATTTCCTGTACTATTTGCATGCATACTTAAATTTGATGCTGAGATCGATAAATTTGTCCCACTATGATCACTGCTATTAATATTGTTGCTGCTATTGCTATTAACATTACCACCACTGCTACTAGAATCTTTATTGCTGCTACTTTTTGAAGATTTGCTACTGCTTTTATCTCTTGATGAAGATGATGTTGTACTTATACCATCTTTATCTTTATCTTGACTTTTACTTGAGCTTGAAATTTTATTCATGCTTTTGCTGCTATGTTTATCTTTATCCTTAGAATTACTTGAGCTCATTTTAGTTGAGCTTGAATTTGATGAAGATGTTTGATTAATTGAACTATTACCACCGCTACCACTGGCACCGATTCCGCTGTTCATAGCACCACTTGACTGGCCACTAACGGATGATGGTTTTGATGCACTACTTGATTTTCTTTGCTTTGACGATGAAGATATTGATTGCGAATTCGATGATATTATTCCGCTTGAAGAATTTGCACTTGAATTAGTAGTTATTTTAATTGATGTAGCGGAAGTTGATGAAGCAGATGCCGTTATATTTCCTTCGCCGTCTTTTTCGGGTGAAGATGCTGATGAGGAATCAGTATCATGACTTATTGGTTTATATGGTGGAATTGTTTTAACATTGCCACCTTTCTTTAACTTACTATAATGATGTTGGCAATACCCACAATATTTAACATTATCTAAATAATTTCCAGCTTCTTCACATAACAAACCCAAAGCCTGGGCACATGTTACATGAAACTGCTGCTTACAACCAGATTTATTGCACTGCATACACGCTCCGACTGCGGCGCGACTAACTTTTCCAAAGTCTTGGCATATATAACAATCTAAAAAGAGAGAATATGAAATGATTAAAATTTATATCAATATTTAATAAAAATATTATCTTACTTTTAGCATAACGTTCGGGTGGAATCAATTGTAATATTATTGGTTCCATCGTTGTTACATTACCAAAGCGAACTTCTGGTATATAAAGAGCACATACGACATGAGCCCATCCAGCATTATCAGTTTTTTTGAGTGCTCCATCACGGGATGGGCAGAGTTCACAACGAACTCTAGCCGATCTTTCTTGAGATTCACATTTACGGCAATACCATGGTCCAGTTGGTACTGTAACAATACCATAGCACGCCTGGTGAACTGCGACTGTACAATTTTGGCCATCACAATAAACAAGAGGGTTTTCAGGCCAACCCCGCTCGTCTGAACATACGCAACAACCGCCGACCATCTCCTTCATGCTGGCCAACAGTAATTGGTATTTAAGTCAACCGCCTCATAACACACGTTGGTGTTTAATATCTCATTGCGTTTAATTTTTACGAACGCTTTTGAAAAATGAAATAAAATATATTAAAAACAGTATCAATGGATTATAAAATCCACTGTTGCTATTTTTTTTTTTAACTGATAATTGTAAAAATTATTCAGTTTTGGCTTGATGAGTGCTAAAAAAAAAAGAAAAGTTAAAAATAATATTTAATTTAGGTAATTAGGCAATTTATTTAAGAAAAACCAAAACAATATTTAAATAAAATTAACACTTGATTTATTTATGTAAGGCTAATTATTGAATTTAAAAATAATAGTAATAAAATCTTCATATTAAGATAATCATCATAATCATTGCCCTATTGAAATAGAAATTTATTTGTAAACAAATAGTTAGAAAGTTTTTCTTTTTGGTTTACCTACTTTTCTTTAATTATTTTATTAAATTTATAAAAGAAAAACCAAACGATTTTTTATTAAAAGAATGGGTACTTAAAATTTTTTGTAAAATATAGAATTGACAAAAACTTAAGCATCTTATAAATTTAGTTCTTTAAATAAATAAATGCTAGTTACCTATGTGAAAATGTGTTTACTAGCACAATTTAAAATTAAATTAAGATTCCTAAACAACTTTTCTATTCAAAATCACAAGGATAAACCTAACCCACGATATTTCAGCATTATAAGAATCTAACATTCACATCTAAACCCCTACAATTTAAATTATTTAATAATTCATTAATGAGTAATAAACCATTGTCATTGGTAAATCATTAATATTCATCAATAAAGTTTCTATTTTTTTTTAAATTAACATAAATCACAACATTCTTTTAAATTTTTATAAAAATACTATATTTTATCTTATTTTCTGTTCTTTCATTTAAAAATTTAAATACATATTATTATAATTAGCAAATGATAACGCAATTTAAAAAAAAAATATATAATTTTTTTATTTCACCAAACATTAAGTTAAAAAAATTAACTATACGAATTACCTCATTTTGATCAAAGTGAAGTTCAAGTGTATCAACAAAAAATAGAAATAATAAAAATAAAAAACAAGTAATAAAAAAATTAAGAACAACCCAACAACAAAATCATAAACATGAAAATACACAGCGGACTAAATTTAATAGTAAGTTTCGTCGCAAAGGGGTTAATGACCCCATTAAAAATAATATATAAAAAAAAAACAACAAAAAAACAATAATAAAACATGAAAATATCTTTGAAATCATATGGGTAAGATATTATATGCCATGTTTATTTAGTAAATAATATACTTTATTTTTATTAATAAAAAAAATCTTGAATTGGTGTTTTTTTTTTTTTTTATAATATTATGAATGTAAATATAAATCTAATTGTAAACTCAATACACTGGTATATAATATAATATGAACATAAGTAAGTATATAAATAAATAAACATGGAAAATGATACAAAATTAATGTAACTATTCAACCACATTGATATAAAAGTTAAAAAAAAAGAGTATATTTTGATAAAAGTTTAAAGCAGGTTAAATGAGTTAAAAAATTTGAATTTCTAATTAGATTTTAAAAGAATTTTTATTTTTATAATAAAAAAATTTATGAGTATTTACATTTATTTATAGGAGACCTTGAGATTTGTATTTTTTTTTGTTTTTTTTTTTTGTTGTTTGGATAATTATTAGTTAATACATAATAATTAAATAAAAAACACAAATAATTATAATACATATGCGGATTAAATTTTATTGGGTATTAAAGAGTTTTAGGCAGGTTGATTTCATATCGACGTGATTAAATTAAACTTGAGGTTTAATTAAATAATTATTATTTGCTTTTGCGATTAAATTTTACATAAATAGATGAAGGCAATTCAAAACAATTAATAATATTACCTAGATTATTCTTATTGTATATAGGTACTATCTTTATGATTACATATTTTCAGAACCGGTCTTTCTTGAAATTAATCCAATTTTAATTACTTAGGTACATCGCGTTATTACTCAGACATTTTAAAATTTTTTCTATAATTTTTATATAAATTCCTATTTTAAATTCATATTTCATTTTTAAATAGCTACCATTTATTAAATTTTATTTTTCTTATAAAATTTAAATATCCAGAATTTAAGCCAGATTGGTTAAAAAAAAAAAATATGTATATAAAATTTTCAAACAAAATTTTTAAAACAAAAAAAAAAATAGAAAAATTGGGTATGGAGGACAAACAAATATGTCTACATCATCCCCAAAATGATGCAGCCTGCGCCTTACAAGAAAAGTAAAAAAAAAAAAACTTAAATATAAAATATATTTTCAAGTAAATTTAGAACGCATATTTTAAATTATTTTTTTACGAACCTCAAAAAACTTTGATTTTTTCAGTGTTTTTTAAAATGTTTTCTTTAATTTTTTTTCTGAAAACAATTTTATAATGGTGATGCTTCTATTAATAAAATATAAATATAAACAATCACGTGCGCTTTTTTTCTTAAATTAAATTTAAGTTTGTTTTTTATGTTTTTATTTTGTTTGAAAAGTTCAAAAGTAATGTTTGATATTTTTTTTAAAAAAAAAATTGTTTTATGTTTTTGTTTTTAAAATTATGGTGTTTTTTTTGTTTTTGTTTTAATAATAAACTTTGTTTTTCCCAATATAAAAAATTGGGGAGTTGAAAAATTTGCGCGCCTCCAAATGGGAGCACCATATACACACCAAACCACTAATTAGAAAAAAAAAAAAATAAAACAAGAAACAACAAAAAAAATGTAACTTTTCAATTGTTTACAAGAATTGATTAAGAAATTCTTTTATTTTTTTAAAATTTAAAGAAAAAAAATATAACAAAAATTAGTATAATTAACACTTAAATATAAGTTAACTGAAAAAAAATCTTATTTTTTTTTTTTTTTTTTGTATTATTTTATATAACAGATATTTTTGATTTTATATTATTTCATTTTTTTAAATAGATTTCTTTTTTCAACTTTTAAACAACTTTTTTAATTAATTTAATCTATTTTTTTCTTCTCCCATTCCTTGGGAGGACCTCGTGTGAAAAAAAAAAATCTTCAACTTTTTAACTTGGAATTTTTTTTTTTCTTTTCCTTCACAAAAATAAAAATTTTTCTTTTAATATTTTTACGAACTATACTCTATTCCATTTTAATTATTTACATTTTTCTTAAAGATACACACAAAATAAACTTTCAATAAAAAAAAATTCTATTAAAAATTTAACTATTTATGTTTTGTGTAGAACTCTAGAATTTTATTTATTATCGAACAGCAGAATACACCGATTAAAGAAACGCCATTTTGTGTTCGTAAAAACAATACATTAGAATGAAAAAGAAGAACTATTTTTTTCAACATTTAATATGATTATATTTTATTGAAGAGTAAAAGAGACAAATGATTATGTTTTTGATTTTGACATTTCTGAATTTTTCAACCCAATAAACGGAGATGACATTTGCAATTGGATTTGTTAGGAAATAGTATCGAATTTATACAATGGACTCATTGGAAATATTAGAATCCGAAATTAATAAATTTTGAAATAGTGTTAAATTAATTCAAAGTTAATAAATATGTAAAATTTATTAAGTCAATTAATTATTTAAAAAGGAATATAGTTTAAGAAATTAAAATATATTTTTCACTAATTGGAAACTGAAATAGAGCTGTTTTCAATTAATTTTTTTTATTTTTTATATTATTATATTTCTGGGGGCACAAATTTGGCCGAAGAAGAATAAAATCAAACACATTTTTCGGAATTAAAATGAAATCTGAATTAAATCAATTTTTAATCTGTAACTTTAATAAATTAATTAAATACTAGTGTATTACTTTTTGGGAACATAAAAATATTTATTTTTAAATTATTACTAATTAAAATTTATTATTAAATTTTGACATATTATAAATTTTTCGCCTTACTTCACGCTTCGTTCGCGCTCTTTATGTTTTTGACAAGTAGACAGCTTTGTTGGCATTTGAATAGCCAATTTCTGTAGATGGCATAATAATTGCATTTTCCAATTGGTTTTCCTTCCAGTGTCAGACAAAACGGGTTGAACTACTAGGTGTTTTCTCAAGAAAAAATCTGTGCTTTAAAATAATTATATTGTGGTCAAATTTAATTTTATTAATTCATAAAAATTGTAAAATTATAAAATAAAATAAATATGGCAAATATTAGAGCCGATTGTTTCATTGTTTTGCCACCAAATACTGAAAATAATTCTATTATATTTGGCCGAAATTCATTGGAACCAAAGGGAGAGGTTCAAAAAATTTCATTCCATGTAAGTTAAATTATTTTTTACCTTCTCTTTTTTTTTTTCTTATGTATGAATCATCATACACATAGCAATAGCATTGAAAAAAAAAACATATTTTATATGCAATTTTACATAAATTAGGATGATGGCAAATTTCCAATTATAAGTCAACATTTTGATTCTGGAAGTGAAAGTGGAGCTAATGCAAGTAATGTTTCAATCGGACTTGTTTGGACAGCCAACGAATCTGATGATCTTAAATCTACCGATATAGTTAAGTAAGTTTATTTTCTGTTTTCTTTAATTTATAACATTTATATGTTTTTCAAATAATTAAATATTAAAACTCTTTCAGGAATGTTCTTCAGGATTCATCAACCGCTGAAGAAGGAGTTCAGAATCTTGGTAATTTAATAGAAACAAAAGGTAATTCTGAATCGAAGTTTAGTTTTGTTGTATGCGATACATCAAGTGCTTGGTTAATAAGTACTGGTGGTCAACTATGGGCTGCAGAATTATTGGAAGGATATCGTAGAATTCCATCAAATGGTTTAGCAGTTACAACAAAAATAGACAAATCAAGCGAGAATTTAGAAGATAAATTAAAAGATTTGGGTTTATGGGATGGAAGTGTAAGAAAATTTAAAAAAAAAAATTTTACTCAGAAATGGTAAAATAAAAATTTTATATTTTAAATTTTTAGGATGAATTAGATTTTGCTAAATCATTTTCTTCATCTCCTAACGAAGAAAGTTGGCCAGAAAGTAATGTTCCAAGTTCAGATGGAACATTTAATCTTCGTACTATGTTAGAAATTTTACGATTAACTGCTACTGAAGATACATGTTCTAGTAATGTTTCAGTATTATTACCATCTGGTATATCTTGTCATTGGTATACTGCAACACCAAATCCATCAGAGTCTGTTTATAAACCTTTTGTTTTTGCACCGGCACCAAAAATTTCACCTTTAACAACAAAAGTTGATGAAGATGATACAATGACTATGCTTCAAAAATTACATTCTCAACGTAATTGGGAAAAAATTGGCGATCTATTAAAATCATTAGAATCAACATGTATTGATGAAGTTAATCAATATTTGAATGAAAATCCAGAACCAAATGACGAATTAGATGAATTAATGAAAGATTGTGTTGAAGCTGAAGTGAAATTCTACCGCTAAATCTAATAATTGTGATGATTTTTCATATGCTGCTGAATTTTAAACTCATAATGACTAATCATAAAGTTTACATAGGAAAAAAAAATTAAATAAAAAAAAAACTTAAGTTGCCTTATGGAAGCAAAGGCTTATTTATCTATATGCTTAAAATTTTTTTTTTTTATATAAAAAACGAAGTTTAATTTTAAGTAAAAAGTAAAAAAGCGAAACATTGATTGCAGATAATTAAGAATTGAAAAAATTGTTTCGTTTCATCTTAACGAATTTTATGTTTAAGTATACATACTAATATATATTTTTTTAAATGATAATTGTGATAATTTTTTTTTTCCTAATTTTCAAAATTAAATAAAACAACTCAAATCAAATACGAATGAATTTAAAATTCAATGAACTGTTAATTTAAAAAGGAAAATATATAAATTTATATATACGATTACTACAATTTAAACTGCTATATATATTCAAATGCAGAATTTAATTAGTAATTTTTAAATTTATTTTAAAATTCATTAAAAATTTTTGATATAATTTTAGTTATTTTTATAACTTAGGACCATGACTCCAAAAATATTTTCAGAATAACATAACCATAATTTATGTATGGAAGTAATAAACTAAATTGTTAATATTATTAATATGCTTTGTCTATATTATTAATATATCTTGTTTTGTTTAAATTAGAAAATATTAAATTATACATTCGGTTCGTTATAACAATTATATGTTTAATATTAAATTATACACATGGTTCATTAACTATTTTTTAGTTAAGTTATATTAACAGATTAAAATATAGATTTTATAATTTCTAGAAAAATTTGAAAATTTTTAATGAATTTTATTGCAATTTTTTCTTTAACCAAAAATCGGTTTGGCATTAAATTTACAAAATTTTTGTAATGTTTTTAAATCTCAATATAAAAGACTTCTTTTATTTTTATTTAATTTTATTTTTAAGTTTTAGTTGTAAAAAAATTAATTTATAATAGTATTTAATTAATTATTTGCTTTTTTATTTATATGTAATCGTGACTATAAATGCATCTAAAAATTGTGTAACAAAATAAATTATATAGATATTCCATTTTTTTTATTCAAATAACTTAAAAAAGTATATCATATAAATAAAATGTGTCTGGAATGTAGAATAATTTAATTACGTTACATATATATTATCGCCTGTATAACAATTAATTATACAATTAACATTTAATTTTCTTATACAATAATATACTTATATACGTATATATATTTAATATTTGTATGCTTTACAATTTTTTTATACTTGCATTTATTGTATTTTTTTCTATATATACATATGTTTGCTTTACCACTTGGGCACAAAATACCAAATATAACTTTAAAAAAAAAAAAATTACTAAAAAAAGGAATTTCTAACTTTAATTCATGTAAACACTTTTTTTTCAAAAATTATAAAAATGTTTAAAACGAAATTTTAGAAAATTAGAAACCAAAAAAAAAAATAAAAACTAAAAATAAGTAAAAAAACAAACACCCAGTAGAAAATTAAATTTTATAAAAAAAAAAAAAAAAAAAATTTAGGAAAAAAAAGAAATTACACACAAAATTTTACTTAATAGATCTTACAATTACAAGATCTTTGTTATTTAGAAAAAATCTATTAACATTCCAAAAATACAAGTTCTATTAAATTTTGAATAAAGAATTTATAATCACAAAGTATCTTAATGAAATGCTTAAATTATAATAAAAATTTAAAATTTTGATGTTTGTTCAGATATTGATCAAGAATTTATTAAATTAATTCATAATTTTTAAGAGTTTTAAAACAAAAATTTGGCAAAAAATTAAAATTGAAGGATTTTAATAAATATTTAATTTATTTAATATATTTATAATAAATATAATTTTTACCATTTCGAAAAATTTCCAAATTTCAAAACCAGTTATGTATTATTTTTACGCACAATTTGCAAAAAGGTATTTCACCTAAATTAATATGTTCAGTTACATAGTTTTTTTTTTAAATTTTTATAATACTAAAGCAAAATTGTAAATTAAAAATTTATATTGCTTTATATTTTTTTTCTTTTTTGATCAAACATATTTAAATTAATTTTAATAAGAATTAATTTTGTTTGATCTTTTAAAAATATGTAATACTGCAATATAAAAAAAAAGGTATTAATTAAGTATTTAAATATTATTTTACTTATATCTTACAATATCTTAACAAATTTCACTATAAAATAACACATTTTAATATTTGTTTTGAAAATTATATACCCAAGTTTAAATAAAAACAGATTATGCTTCAATTTTATATGCTTAAGTGTATAATGTTCAATCAACAATAAATTAAAAAAAAAATTTTAAATTGAAAATAAATAAATTATATTTAAAAATTAACATAAAAGTAATTTCAGTATTTTATTCAAAGATAATTGTATACAAAAAGAAAACAACTTATTAATTGATTTCAATTAGAAATTATTTGAAAAATTACAAAAAAATAAACATTAAAATAAAATATTTTTAAAATTCAGTATTTTGTAACATAGTGATTTACTTCTGTTTCTCATGCAAACCATGACTTTATTTATGGATTATTGTTAATCTAATCATTCCAGTTGTTCATTAAAAAAAATAACATAACATGGACCATGGATATTATTATTAAATCTTTATATTTCATTAGTCCTGATGACAAAAGAAGTGTACTTTTTAAAAAATAAATGCTTCAAAATGCAAATAAATAAATAATGTTACTATTTACTGAATTTTTTCAAAAAATAATTTTTATATGTGAAATAACGCATTATAATTGAATTAAATATGTACTTTAATTTTCGTATATAAAATATTTTCAAATAAAAAAAAAGTATATTGCATGTGATTTAACAAAATTATAATAAAATATTAATAAAAATTATATACAGAACATCACCTTAATTGATTTGTTTTTTTTCAATTTAATTTAATATCGCTTTCTATTAGAGTTTCAGAAAAATTCGAGAAAAAGACAACAGGATTTTACAGTTATATAGAGCAAAAATTTATATGTACTAAAAGGCTCATTCTTACAGCTGCTGAGGAATTTTTAGAAATTAGAATCATACTTGAATATAAAAAAAATTTAAAAATATAGAATTTTTTATTTGTTTTTATTTTTTTATTTTTTGTTTGTGATAGAAAATATTTTTGTCATCCTTTAATTCTCAAATAACTTTACCAGTCCTAGTTAAAAATTACTTTACTCTGTTAAGTATCAGTATATCTTCTTTGATAATATTATTAACCGTGGGAAGATGTATTTAGTAATTAATATCGTGCAATTAAATACAATATAGTTGTTCATGCATAATGACTTATAAGGATTTCTATGTTTCTTAGGAAATGAAAAAGTTTAATCTTGCGCTTATGAATTCTTAGATAAAAGAGCCATAGATAAATAAACTATACAGTGAAAGAATAAAATCTGTTCTGTTTTTTCATAACATAATAACGATATGTCAATTTTAGCTAAATCCTTATTTAATTTAAGGTACGATCTACTGAGTCGTGGAAGACTATTGCAATAGAAATTGTGCTATTGTTCTATCCATCTGCAGAGAACAAGTTTGACTAGTATAGTAAAATAGTAAAAATATGGGAATAATCTATATACCAACTACTCCTACTTAAGTACTTTGAAAACTTATAAAATGCATATAAAATTTCTTCATAAATATGAAACTAATTTACATAAATTGTCAATATTCTAAATTATCATATTATATTATCACAATTTTGTTCTATAGTAATTGTTTTTTTTTTTAATTGTATTCATGTGAACTCTTGTAACCTCCATTTGAATAACCGTTTTCTAATAAAAGTGAGATAAAATCTAGGTAAAGAAAGGATTTAAGGTAATTAATTACATAACCAGAAAAAAGGAACAAAATATGTAATGAATTAATTAAAAAATATTATTTTCTAATTATTCACATTTTATATGAAACATCATGGTCTATTTTATGTTAAGCCATGAGTTCAATGAACTTTTTATATAATAAAAATATTTTTAATACGATTAATTTAAACATAATTAAAAATGAAAATTTGGATGAAATGTTTTTTAATATGTATCTAATAATCCTATTGTTTCAAGGTTTTTGTACTTAAAAAAATCTTATCAATTTTTTTTTGTATAAGTACTTATGTATATTCAACTTTACAACTTCTTACTACGCTTTGTTTATCATAATAATAATTTTTTGTAATTTACAATTCGAATAAAAATAATGACATTATGTATTTAATTCTTAAGTTTTGAATATGTTTAAATATGTATTTTACTAAGAAAGTAAACCTTAATATTGCCCGCGAATGAAATACACAAAGTATTTTAATTAAGTTATTTTTAACGATTATTTTAACGATTATTATAGAGTATACTCTACTACTTTTTTTTGAAAACGTCAACACCAATTCTGCGTTACCGTTATGTAATGGCATAAACAAGAGAACTTACTGCAAATGCATACATTGCACATGCAGGTTATTTAAATATATTTTCCTACTAAAAATATCATATAGCCAACTACTGATGAGTTTAGTATTATTACAGGACGAAACACTCCTAAAAGTGTATATGTGATTGCATGTATATTTTTCAAGGAAACTTTAATAGAGATTTAGGAGTTTAGCACCCAAATTTCAATGATGCAAGCCGACTATTCAATCAATTTCTTGTATCTTTACTGCAATATGGATTTCATAAATATTAAATTTAAACTTAAATATTTAATTTTAAATTAAGACAAAGTTTCGGAATGCCCTTCAAAACACATTTTTCGAATATATGTTGTTCCAATGTAAAATATGGTATTCGAAAACGGTTTTGTAAAAAGATTATGGTTTAAGGTTTATTAAAAATAATTCATTAATCTTTTCCTTATGTAAGGCTGGAAGTTAATCTGATAAAAACTGTTATAAGTGAGGGGTTTCTTATTACACGGGAAAGGAAAATGAGGTCTCTTTTATCACCGGCACAGGCTAAAAATTCTAACTAGATTAGAATATTATAGTCCAGGCCAAAGAAACTAGATCCAAATGTTTCAAAGGAACTATATCAGAACCAAACTTTATAAAAATTTTCCTATACTAAAGAAATAAATTTTAGATTTTCACCATTAAATAACTCAACTTGTATTTATAATTATCAATGGTAGCAAACTTATAATCCCACTGTTTTTTTTCATATAAAACTATGTACATCTGGCAACTTTCGGTATTTCATAACTAAGTATACTTACTAACAATATCTTACACTGAAAAATACGAAAAAGTCAATGGTAGGTCTATCAATGGTAGGAGATTTGTTAAGATATAATTATCCACAAAATTTTATAACGCTTTTATCAATTACAAAGAAATTAAAATCTAATACAATAAATTTAATATTATAATTTATTGGTATATACTCCAAAATTAATAATTTATTAGTTTATTCTTTGAATATTAGGAGTATTCAGGTTGATCACGAAAAAATTATGTTTAATAATATTTTTAATATTACTTTTTCATAATATCTATGGCTGTTTTTTTTAGTATAGGTACTAAAGATTCTCATAAGTTTTTAGTTAAAGTGCAAAAGTCAGATTCAAAAAAAATAAAAGCAAAAATTTCATAAATATTCTCATGAATGTCAGATTTTCTAAAAATAAAATTAAATAAATAAAAAATTATAACCATCGCGTGCCATTAAATACTTTAAATTACCTATTTATACCTATTAAAAATTAACACATTCTTAATTGTTTTATCGTGGTGAACGTATTTTTTAAATTATTTTTCATCTATGGTAATAAATTTTTCCGCGGTTTTTTTTTAATAAGTTGTAAAACATAATTGTTAACATGAAATTAAATGTTTTTTGTTTTTTTATAAAAAATTTCTAATTAACTTTAACACGATAAATTTAATAAAAATATATTAATCTTTGTATTTATGATAAATTTTATTAAGATAAATTAAATTTTACAATAAAAGTTTAAGATTTTGGGTGAATGGAAATTCCTCATCACTTATTAAAATTTTTATAAATTGTTAAGTTTAAGAGACTTTTTATTGTTCCATTTAATTAAGAAACATTTAGAAGTGGAATTCAAGAGAAGTGGAATTGAAATGGAATTCAAGAGAACGGCTTTTTATATATTTATTAAGTTAAGAAGTATATGATGCATTTTATAAGAATGCTGAACCCAAAGTGAATTACCCACAGAATAGACCATATAGATTATAAATTTTCCATTCGGGGAAATATGCTTCTGGTCTTAAGCTATAGCTAAGATATTAAAGGATAATTGAACCTAAATAATTAAATTAAGTTTCAAATAATCATAGAACTGAATTTTGTTAATAATTAACTTAAAAACTTTCTATAGAAGAGCTAAAACTGATAATTGTATTTATATTGGATTGTAACTACTTCATTTGAAAATTTTTAATATAGAAGATAAATTAAAATTTTCACCATTGTTGAAATCTCGCACCTTTCTCTTCGTTGAAATTTTATGATGGGAAATAATAAAGGAATATAAATATATGGAGGTGTATTGCTAAAGGTATAAATGATGTTTATGTTAATAAATCTATACTGTAGTATTAAAAGGGTTTACGGTTAGAGTGACGACCTTTCATGCGAAAAGCCCGGGTTCAAAAACCCAGTGAAAGGAAATAAAAAAACAATTATCAGGTTTTCGACTCGACTCAACTTTCATTCGTCATTGGGTTTTAATTAATGACTTAATCAAAAATTAATAATTATATATCATTAATAAAAAATACATTAATATAAACAAATGCTAAAATATAAACAAATAATTTAATTGAATAATATAACTCACAGATATATAGAATATCATATAACTCTAATACAATTAGATTTTATTTAAAATAGAACTGTATCTATTAAAAAATCTAAGACATTTCTATATGTTATAAGACGTAGTACTATCTCATGTTTAAATTGTATGTGGAATTCATTTGATCAGTTCTAATAATAATCCATGTTCTGACATGCACATATATAATTATGCTGTTTAATATATAACAGTGAACAGTTAGCTGTTGTTGGCATATAATTATGTCTGAAAGCATTCGCAAGAAATTTATATTTCATTTATTGTTTTTGTAAAACTTTAAAGGAGATAAAAATTTTGAATATTAAATATATTCAATAACACTTGACTTATAAATACTACACTGTAATATTAATTTGAAAAACGATTTCTAAAAATCAGCACTTACTAGTTTTTAAACGTCTTTGGCTCCAAAATCACTATTTATTTAAAATCAACTTATCATCTACCTTGAATCATCTTCAACGGTTTTCCTTCTTGAATTATAAAAACGTGCCTATAAATTTTTTACCGATTCCTAATTAATATATAGGAAAAGTGTTTAAAAATATGCCGGATAGCATAAAAAGTTTATTTGTTATTTCATCATATGGTATTAATCGTATATCGTAATTTATAACATATCTTACTGTTCAACTACTGGTATATACTGGTAAATACATTTTCATTAGATTGATTGATCAGTAAAGAAGTAACAAATCATTTTTTAGCACATAAATAAAGTACGACACAATCGGAGTGATTCTCATATGGGGATAGACAATAAAAATACCAAACTAATTGATTCCATTGAGATATAGAATCGATATAATTTATAGATCATTTATACCGAGGGAGTGTGTAAATTTGTTTGAAATTAAATAATTCATAATTGCATTTCTTTTAATAGTTTTTTTATAACATCTGAAAACCGGCTATTCTCAACAGGAATAATGCATTTATAAGTTTTTTTATTCAATTAAAAAATTATTAAGTGATTATAAGCAATTTTATTGTTTTATAATTGAGAGATTTGAGTCTTATAGAAACTACACTCGTATACGTGAATATTTTTAATATTTACGTGAATAAATTTATGATCTTAAAATGTTTTTTATAAATTTTTTTAGAACCTATTAAAAATTATTATTATTATTATTTAATATAAGCTAAGTCATTACTAAGTAGTTTTGTAGTTTGAATTTTTCATTGACTTAAAATTGTGCTAATTCAAAACAGTTTTTTAGTATATAGGGAATAAAATTATTTATGAATATATTTCGTTTTTTGTATAATATGAATTATTAAAAACCAATAGGTTTGATAGATCTTGATAGAGATCATATTTCATTTACTTTAAACCCTGTTTAGTAGATTTGAAAAAGTTTTTTTGATCTGCGTAATTGCAGGTAGTTTCTATAATAGCCAACTTTTTATTAAACCTTTTATTGCTTTGAAATCCGAAACGTTCCTGATAAACGTTCCTATACACAATATAGAAAACAATTTATAAATTTTAAAATAATTCAATAAAAAATGATCCAATTGAACCGGATTTATTCAATAAAAACTATTATAAAAACTTATAATGTTTGAGTTATGATTTAAAATTGAAGATTAATATAATATAAAGTGTTGAAACATCATGTTTTAATGGTTATTGACCATTTAATCTTTGAATTTAAATCTAAGAAATAAAATTTGATAAAAAAGTTGAATTTAAAATGAAGACCTTAAAATTGATTTCATATATCAAATAGATTTAATTATTTTATTTAGGACAGAACCGATAGTCTGATTTCAATCACATACAAATATATAAAATTACTTAATATGAAACTAAACAAGTGATGAAAAAAAACCAAGGGTTTTTAAAAAAGCACATTTTCAAATTTATATTGTATTACATACTGAGTTTAACTTTGGAAATATTTACTTGGAAATAGTTACTGTTTACTTATAAAATTTACTGCTAACAGTAAAGTTTTTATTTTAAAGTTGTTATAGCCCCTCAATGGGGAAAGTTGCCAAGTTTCTCAAGGATCTAACTTCATCTAACTCCCCCCCCCCCCTCCGTCCCCACCATTTTTTCAGGTTCTAGGAATTAAATTGTGAACAAAAATTTGAAATATTACTTAGAATTATACTATCTAAGCAAAAGTGGGTAAAACTGAGAGACACTTTCTTCAATTTAAGGAACCGCCTTCAAATTTAAGAAAAACCTTTAACATATGTTAAAATATAATGTTAGGCCTTTAAATTTTGTATATTAATAAAAAAAAAATTAGACTGGTATTCAAGTTACAGGTGCCTAAAAATAGCAAAATTTAAATTTTCGAGCCTTTATAGCTCCTAAACAGGGGGCTTGACAAAAAAATTTTGTTAACTGACTCCTACTAATATTTGAGGATCTAACACCTCCCAAAATTTCAGGATCCTATCTTAAACCGTTTAGGAGATATATGGGACCAAAAATTTTGCAAAAATTGAGTTTTATATAATGGTAAATTTTAGTACCGTATGGCAACCCTATACATTTAAACGACATATTTTTGTAAAGCCTATAAAACCAGCTCTTTTCTACCGTTTTTCGATTGAAAATAAACCTAACAGAACTCTTGTTATATCAATTTAAATATAGGGCTTTTTTGGAATTTGCAGGGGCTGTAACTTCGTCACCTTTCAAAATTAAGAAAAACCTTTGACACATGTTAAAATATAATTAAAGAGCTTTGAATTTTGTATATCACCAAAAAAAAATTTGGACAGGTATTCAAGTTACAGGTGTTTAAAAATCGCAAAATTCCAATTTTCGAGCCCTTATAGCTCCTAAACATGGGGCTGGACAAAAAAATTTTGTTAACCGACTCTTACTAATTTCTGAGTATCTAACGTCTCCCAAAATTTCAAGACCCTAGCTTGAGCCGTTCAGAAGATATGTGTGACCAAAAATTTTGCAAAAATTGAGTTTTGTGTAATGATAAATTTTAGTACCGTATGGCAACCCTAAACATTTGCCTTGTAAAAATTTATAAAGTTTATGAAACGAGCTATCGTTTGCCGTTTTCAGATTGAAAATATATCCACCAGAACTCTTGTTATAAGAATTTAAATATAGGGCTTTTTCCAACTTTGGGGGGCTGTAGCCCCGTAACAGGTAGGGCTACAGAAAAAAAATCTTCTACAAAATTATTTTTTTTGCAAAAACTACCCATGGTTGAAATTTCTTTACTCTATTTCAAACGGTGTAAAAGTTTTTGTAAACATACGGATGGACGGACAGACGGACGGACAGAGTGAAGCTATATAGGCACATTTTTACAAAATTTTTTGAAAATGTGCTAAAAATTACTTACATTAAGAGTCCAAATTTATGTACTCATAGATCTGATTAAGATGATAACTAATATTTATTAATTTTTATACACGTATTGGACTTTAAGTCTAACGGTATAATAAATATGCCATTACGTTTGTAACGCAGAGAAGAGGGGAGAAGTTGGGTAGATACAGACTTAGAGGTATGGATGGGATCAGAATCGAAAAGTAAAATATTCTAAATATGTTGTATGTTTGTTCGTCTGTCCCCACGATAACTTAAGAACTAAAAGAGCTAGGATTTTGAAATTTTCACACATTCATTTTGTTATACAATAGCCATCATCACTATTGCCATACAGCCAGTTTGCTGAGTTTTCAAAAACTAATAATTAAACAAAGTTTAATAATTTTTATATGTATTTAAGATTTAGCCAAAAGTCAGTCTACTCTACTACTCTCTTCCTATACTATTAAACTATAGTTAAATTTATAGATGCAAAAGATATCGCACTGGCAATTTAAAGACTGACAAGTGAATTTATTAATTATTTTTTTTAAATAAACACTAAATGCAGGATTGAATCAATGGATTATGGAATTACTACATGGTTTAAGAAATAAAACCATAGATTTCATAAATTATGAAAAAGACACGCAGATTTCAGAATTTAATTTTAAAAAATATTTCGTGAATTTTTTAATCCTTTTTAAAAAAAGTGTTAGAAATACTCAATTTTTAGAAGAAATTTATACAAATTATTTAATTAAAGTTTAAAAAAACACACAATGGTTTGACTTTAGAACTTATACAAATGAAAAAATTGAATAAAATTTTAGAACATGATTTTTTTGTAATTTTTCAATCTTTTTTTTTAAATTTTATATAATTTAATAGATTTAATTTATAACTCCATAAAATGTCTTGTCACAATTTTTTTTATTTTAATCTTACAAAAATTTTTGAAACATTGAAATTACATTCACTGAATTTTGATGATTTTTTCTTGAGAAATAAAAAAAATTGCCTTGAATTGATTTTATCAGATTTAAAAATATCAGAAAATAATGGGGAAATCCTCATCCACGTGTTTTTAAATTTTATAGATACTAAGATACACATAAGTGATTAAGAATTTCGTCAGAAATGTATGCATTAAATTAAAGGTATTATAAATTTGAATTTTGGAAATTTTTAAATTTATTCTTAAAATGTAAGAGGAGTATACGTTTTTGGAAAATCTTTTGAATTTTGAGGAGTGAAATAAAGTCAAACCGACTTTATTACCAAAAACAATGTAAATAATATCAAATCGCATCCAAAATATTAAATAAACACTAATCGCCTTGTTTCGATACTAAATTCACAATACGGCATAAAAATATATTGGAAAATTTCGGAAAGAGTGAATATCCTAATTTTGAAAAAAAAATCCTTAATCCATTCCTTATCGTTTTTTACGTACGACTTTATTTATTTTATCTCAACTCTGATGTAAATGATAAAATTTACCTTTTTTAAAATATAAATAGCTTCCGTGGAATTATATTAAATTAATTAAAGTGTCGGGGCGCCTAAGTGCTTTTAAGAGATTACCAGAGGTTTTGATTGTCAAAGGACATATTGATAATAATTTACACTACTCTTATTTAAAATTATAATGACAGAACTTGGTTTATTTTTCATAAAGCCCAAATTAAAAGTTCCCTTGAAATAATGTTTTTTAAATATTCCAGAATATTGATGACAATATAAATAATAAATTTACTTTCCATTTCAAAATACTTTTTTTTTTATTTCTCTATACAATATTTGCATTTCCGGTTCTACAATTTTACAATATTCAAAATTTATTTATAAATTTATAAAAAATTGTATATAAAAACCTATTTGTAAATCAAATAGCATATTGTTAGGTAAAAAATAAGTACATATATATATGTTTATATATATATATATATGATGATAAAAGAAGATAAAATTTACCACGTTTCTAGTAAATATTTCAATATTTACTAATACAAACAAACACAAGTATTTATACAAAATATCTTTAGATTGTTCAAATATATTGTTATATCGTTGTTATATAATTCAAGGATTTCTAGTCCTTGTTAAGGAATATATGGTTATTGATGAATTTTCACACATAGTGTGAATAATGAATAGAAAATTTAATATGATAAAGAATTATGTACATAAATTGTACGTAAATTTCATAGTTAACAAATCGAATTTAATTTTTGTTTTTTTACATTAAAAACGAGGAAGATTATAGTTGCCCTTGTCAACTTTTAGATACCCGTGCATACCCACTATGGTGTATAAAATAAACCGTAATTTACTTCCCTTATACATTTAACTCATTACCCCATAATTTTGACGTAAAAAAAAAAAAAAAAAATTAACAAAAAAAAAAAAAATCACAAAACAAAAAACAAAATTTTCATTCATTGTCCCATAACTTTAGCTTAAAAAATAAAAAAAAAAAATTAACAAAAAAAAAAAAAAAAAAAAAAAAATTAACAAAAAAAAAAACAAATACAAAAAAAAAAAAAAATTTTCATTCATTGTCCCATAAACTTTAGCTTAAAAAAAAAAAAAAAAAAAAATAAAAAAAAAAAACAAAAAAAAAAAAAATTGGCCCACCCTAAAAGTCTGATGGTCCGAGTGATGTCCAACTTTGCCAAGTAGCTTGCCCTATTAATTTATCTGCCCAATTTTAATTTTAACCTTGTAGCTTCATTAGATTCAAAATTATTGAATCAAAAACTTTGTATGGCAGCCCCCCGAAAATTATATACATAGTGAAAAAAATTTGTTACTGATAAAAGATTTATTCAATATAAAACTTATACTTCATATTCATGACATAAATTGTTCAAATATTCATACTATAACTTCATTGCCTAAACGTAGTGATTTTCACCAAGTAAATACAAGAAATCAAAATTTAATACATATAAATAGGAAAAGAACTTCACATTATGGTTCATCTACAATGTTACATCAAGGAATTAAATTGTATAATACCTTACCAAACCATCAAAAACTTTTAAGGAGTAATCAACTAAAAATTGAATTAAAAAAAAAATGTATTACTCAATATAGCAGAGAACGAAATTGAATTTAAACTTCTTCTACAATTGTTTTGTGTTCTGAAATCTTCCGGACTTATATAATATATAATTAATTTTAGCACATTCATTTTCATATTTTTTTTTTTATTGCTTTTGTTGGATTATATTCTGTGTTATAAATTCATTATCTTTTTGTTTTCTTTTTATTTTCTTTCTGGCTTTTCTATTTAATTCTAATTTTTTTTTAATTATTTAATTTTTTTTAATTTTTAATTTTTGATTTTTTTTTTATATTTAATTTTTAATGATAAAATTATTATGATTATTTTGTTCCACTTGTCTTGCAAATTAATTAATACATCTTATTACTTTCTAATAAATAATGTTTGATAAAATGAAATGTATAATAATCTATATAGCCTATCATGAGGGTTATTATTCTCTCTTAAGGCATTGTAAATTGAAATAAATAAATAAATAAATAAATAAATAAAATGGGGCCCTAACATTTTGAAACTTCATATAAGTGCCCGATTCATTATATAACTAACCGTGTGTAATTTTCAGCCTCGTAGTATAATTAGTTTTGAAGAAATTCATATTGGTGCAAAGAAGTTGTATGGCAGCCCCGCGTAAATGGGGCCCTAACATTTTGGAACTTCATATAAGTGCTCGATTCATTATATAACTAACCGTGTGTAATTTTCATCCGCGTAGTATAATTAGTTTTGAAGAAATTCATATTGGTGCAAGGAAGTTGTATGGCAGCCCCCCGAAAATGGGGCCCTAACATTTTGCAACTTCATATAAGTGCCGGAGTCATTATAAAACTAACCGTGTGTAATTTTCATCCCCGTAGTATAAATAGTTTTGAAGAAATTCATATTGGTGCAAAGAAGTTGTATGGCAGCCCCCCGTAAATGGGGCCCTAACATTTTGGAACTTCATATAAGTGCTCGATTCATTATATAACTAACGGTGTGTAATTTTCATCCGCGTAGTATAATTAGTTTTGAAGAAAATCATATTGGTGCAAGGAAGTTGTATGGTAGCCCCCCGAAAATGGGGCCCTAACATTTTGAAACTTCATATAAGTGCCGGAGTCATTATAAAACTAACCGTGTGTAATTTTCATCCCCGTAGTATAAATAGTTTTGAAGAAATTCATATTGGTGCAAAAAAGTTGTATGGCAGCTCCCCGAAGCCTTGGTCCGATTTTAACCAAAAACAATAGGGAACCTAGAGATTGTCTAAAAATGACTTTGTGTGAATTTCGAGACTCTAGCCCTTTTAGTTTTTGAGTTATCGTGCTGACACACGGACGGACGGACGGACGGACGGACGGACAGACACACATAGCTAGATCGACTAATTTTTCGATTCTGAGCCGATACGTACCCTTGACACTATATCTAGCTCGTCTAGATCGATGCGTTACAAACGGAGGAGCAAATCTAATATACCCGATGTCATATATGTATGCACGGGTATAAACATGTACTTAAGATTAGAAGTAATATACTCGAATATATCTGCAGATATACACTTGTATTTGATGTGATTACTTCCTTGGAAAAGAACGTGGAAACAATAAATTATAGATAAATAAATGTTTTTAGGCTAAAGTCATGTGGCTAAAATTAAGTGTTAGGCATTTTAATTAATGATGGCTATGTTTAAATATAATATGAATTCGGAATTTTTTTTTATAAAAATATATAGCTGGGTGGCACAGTGGTTAAGTGCCGACCTTTCATGCAGAAGGGCCCGGGTTCGAATTCTAGTGAAAGTGAAAAAACTTTTCTGGTTTTCGACTCGACTCAGTTACCATTCGCCATTGGGTTCAAATTAATGGCATAATCAATAATTAATAATTATAAATCTTTAATAAAAAATACTTTAATATAAAAATATAAACAAATGCAAAATATAAACAAATAATTTAATTAAATAATATAACTCGCAGATATAGAATACCATATAAGTAAAATATAATATATTACAATATAAACAAAAAATAGAATTGTAAATATTGAAAATCTAAGACGTTTCTACATGTTATAAGGCCTAGTACTATCTCATGTTTAAATTGTATGTGGAATTCAATAAGACCAATTCTAATAACACGAATATAATATGACCCCCTGTTCCAACATGTACCTATGGTATAGACAGGCTAATTAGCCTAACAGTTGAACAGTTAGCGCTTAAAAAAAAAAAAAAAAAAAAAAATCACAGAAAAACGTGTTTTCTAATTACAAGATTTTGACTTTATTTATTTTCTAGTTTTCGTTTACATTAACTTCGTTTAATTTCCATTAAAAAATTGTGGGAGAATTTGTTGAAAAAATTTCATAGTATCTTAAGTTTTAAAATTAAACTTTTTTTGTATTTCAGCTGTATAAAAAAATTAAGGGTCAAATGGTGAGAAAAATTTTGGTAAATAATTCAAATTATTCGATTATCATAATTATCTTAAAATACTTCTTTTTTAATTATTGGACCTAAGGTTAGTTACCCATTTGAACTTTGATTGATTGATTCGAACTAACTTAGCGTCCTGTAGTAGAAGTTTTGAAGAAATAAAATATTCTTTATGATATGTACTTATTATATATTATTAATTTAAATACTTAAATTAAATTTGTCTAAGTTTAAATAAAATGTTATAATAACTTATTATAAAAAATTGAAAATTATATGTAAAACTCTTTTCAAGACCCCATTTAAAAATTAATTAAATTGACGCATTTTTATTTGAACTGACAGATGTGACAGATTAATTTTTTTATTTATTTATTAAAAGCATTTGTTAAATCAAAATTTATTTGGAGTTGTGTAGGGTTTCCAACACAAATATAACTTACAGAGGAGTCCAATAGTTTTGGATGGACGAAACACTCGAAATTGCCTTTTTTGAAGTTAAAAAAGGATTGCTATTGTCTAAATGCATTCGCCAAAGAATTTATATTTCATTTATTGTTTTTGTAAAACCTTAGAGGTGGTATAATATTTAACATATTCAATAATAAATTTAACTTGTAATTGACTGTCGAATTTAAATTTTTAAAATCAATGAAATCAACTTTAGGCTTTGATACCTATATGCACACACAGTTAAAACGGTTTCTATAGAAAAATTTGATTCTAATGATTATACCCGTGCATACATATATGACATCGGGTATATTAGATTTACTCCTCCGTTTGTAACGCATCGATCTAGACGAGCTAGATATAGTGTCAAGGGTACGTATCGGCTCAGAATCGAAAAATTAGTCGATCTAGCTATGTGTGTCTGTCCGTCCGTCCGTCCGTCCGTGTGTCAGCACGATAACTCAAAAACTAAAAGGGCTAGAGTTTCGAAATTCACACAAAGTCATTTTTAGACAATTTCTAGGTTCCCTATTGTTTTTGGTTAAAATCGGACCAAGGCTTCGGGGAGCTGCCATACAACTTTTTTGCACCAATATGAATTTCTTCAAAACTATTTATACTACGGAGATGAAAATTACACACGGTTAGTTTTATAATGACTCCGTCACTTATATGAAGTTTCAAAATGTTAGGGCCCCATTTTCGGGGGGCTGCCATACAACTTCCTTGCACCAATATGAATTTCTTCAAAACTAATTATACTACGCGGATGAAAATTACACACGGTTAGTTATATAATGAATCGAGCACTTATATGAAGTTTCAAAATGTTAGGGCCCCATTTACGGGGGGCTACCATACAACTTCTTTGCACCAATATGAATTTCTTCCAAACTAATTATACTACGAGGCTGAAAATTACACACGGTTAGTTATATAATGAATCGAGCACTTATATGAAGTTTCAAAATGTTAGGGCCCCATTTTCGGGGGGCTGCCATACAAAGTTTTCGATTCAATAACTGTGAATCTAATAAAGCTACAAGGTTAAAATTAAAATTGGGCAGGTAAATTAATAGGGCAAGTTACTTGGCAAAGTTGGACATCACTCGGACCATCGGACTTTTAGGGTGGGCCAATTTTTTTTTTTTTTTTTATTTTTTTTTTTTTTTTTTAAGCTTAAGTTATGGGACAATGAATGAAAATTGTTTTTTTTTTTTTTGTGATTTTTTTTTTTTTTTTGTGATTTTTTTTTTTTTGTTAATTTTTTTTTTTTATTTTTTAAGCTAAAGTTATGGGACAATGAATGAAAATTTTGTTTTTTGTTTTGTGATTTTTTTTTTTTTTGTTAATTTTTTTTTTTTTTTTTTTACGTCAAAATTATGGGGTAATGAGTTAAATGTATAAGGGAAGTAAATTACGGTTTATTTTATACACCATAGTGGGTATGCACGGGTATCTAAAAGTTGACAAGGGCAACTATAATCTTCCTCGTTTTTTTTTTTAAAATTCTGCGGAATAAAAAACAAATTACTGCATTCTATAGCACGGAAGTTAATTGAACAACCAATTTAAATTACTACTTAATATTGCAAAATTTTCATTTTTATTCAGAAGTAGTGAGTCATTTATTTAGAAACAATATTCTTATTTTTATAGTTTATGAATATTAATATGTTTTTGTCTTAAGTGTATAGAGCTATTACAATAAGTGTATAGACCTGGTAGAGCTATTAAAAGTTTATATGGATATGTCATAACATTTTACTAAATGCATTTTCAATTTCCATCCCATTTAATATTTTTTTCATTTTTTGCATAAATTCCAATCAGTTAAATTTTAACTCGTAGAAAGCTAGTTAAATTAAAAAAGTTATTTTATTTTTAAATTAAATTTTAAAATTTTTATGGGTTTATTACACCTACATGGATTCATGTTCGTTTAATTTAGCATAAGAAAGGCATTGATTATTATTACTCTTAATATTAAAAAGTTATCAAAGTGCATGTGATCATTAAATTTAAAAATTAATTTAATCTAAATGTCCCTGAATTTAGATCAATTTTTTTTGTATATCTGTGTGATCCCAGTTTCCTTTATTACTAAACTAGCTAATACCCGGTGCGCGTTGCTGCGCCTCTCAATGGAGGTTTAATTGAAGTTGATGTTACTGCAAAAAGTTAACACAAAAATTACACACGGTTTATACATGTAAATTTTAAAATGTATGAAAGCAATCTTTTTAAAACGATTTTTCTAGGATTATTCTAGTAATTTTTGAAACTTTCTGTAATTCAAAGCAGCACTAAAATCTTCTGATCACTACTTTCCAAATTTTGACGTAATTTACTTCAAAAAATTTTTTTTTCAAAAATCGTAGGACCGACTGTTAACTGACTCAACTTCATTTTCAAGTTGCTTCACACATATAAAATTTAAGGTCAACCGGTCAAATCGTTTCTAATTTAGAGTTAAGTAACGCAAAAATCTATTAAAAGCCACTGTGCCCCACTGGGTTAACGGAACTACACTTTCTCTTTGGGCAAAGCAGTATTGCGCAAAATTGAACGTAATTTGCTTTTCAAATCACTCAACAAAATTTTTTTGAGGCTTTCTTTTTAGCCAAAGCAGTACTTCGCAAATTTTGACAATATTAGCTTCCAAAATTATTTTGACCAACCGTCCGGCCGGCATGGGTTAACAAATTCCAAATCTGTTAATAGTGTCTACTCAATTCTCAAAGAGCATCACGTATACAAAATTTGAAGTCAATTGGTCAAAACCGTTTTGAATTTAGAGTAAAGTATTGAAAAAACCTATAAAAAGCTGTTGGGCCGTAATGGGTTAATGGAACTCAACAAAAATTTTTTTGGGGCTTTCTTTTAACCCAATGCAGAATTTCGTAAAATCGGACAAAATTTGGACCCAAAATTTTTTTTAACCACCCGTCGGCCCGACATGGGTTAACAAATTCCAAAACAATTAATAGTGTCTACTCAATTCTCAAAGAGCATCACGTATACAAAATTTGAAGTCAATTGGTCAAAACCGTTTTGAATTTAGAGTAAAGTATTGAAAAAACCTATAAAAAGCTGTTGGGCCGCAATGGGTTAATGGAACTCAACAAAAATTTTTTTGGGGCTTTCTTTTAAGCCAAAGCAGAATTTCGTAAAATCGGACAAAATTTGGACCCAAAATTTTTTTTGACCACCCATCGGCCCGACATGGGTTAACAAATTCCAAAACTGTTAATAGTGTCTACTCAATTCTCAAAGAGCAACACGTATACAAAATTTGAAGTCAATCGGTCAAACCGTTTTCATTTTAGAACAAAGAAGTTTAAATACTTGCACCACAGCCCCAACTTGGCGGTCCGTTAGAACAAAATTTTTGGGCCACGATTTCTTTCCGTACCCAAAAACTCCTATATACAAATTTTCATGAAAATCGGCTGGGCAGTTTCGGAGTCTATTCGCTACAAACAAACAAACATACAAACAAACAAACAAACAAACAAACAAATAAACAAATTTTCATTTTTATATATATAGATAGATAGGTTAGATTTAAAAAATTTTCAATTAAATTTTTTTTTTAAATTTTAAGAATGAAATCTTTTGATAATAATTTCAATTTTTTAAAATCCATTATATTGTTTATTTTGTAATTGCATTTTTATATCATTTCCAGGCTATAAACTTAAATAGGCCTGGAAATAGGTCATTAGCAGAAATGTACATAAAAAAATCGTAATTTTAACGTTTAGCAGTTTAAAAGTGCGTAAGATATGAAGTAAAAGTTATATTAAATAATGATGAGATTTTATAATTGATTAAAACAGATAAGTAATAATTGAAATTTTTTGTCTGTAAGACTGTTGTTCGGAATATAAAATTCGTACACCCTCATTTTGGGAAATTTTCTAAGTTTGTGGTATTTCTTTAACGAGGACTCTTTTAATAATGAGGAGAATACTCTTTGTGATTTATTAGTTATTTGAAGCACCAATGTTAATTGGCAAGTTAAGGATTAATTATAAGCCACAGCATTACAATGAAAATCCTAAATCTCTCATAAATTGACATTTTCCTTCAAAATTGCTCATTTTATCTTTAATAAAAATTAAATATTCCTATTCTATTCCTTTCCTATCCTCACTTCTTAGTTAATGTACTGTATAAGCAATTGGAGTTTTGAAGTTCTTATATTATTCTGACTACGGGAAGGTGCTGTCTTAGTAAGTAGAATTCCCCCTCAACCTTGGCTTAAGATTTTATTAGTCCTTTTGGAGCTTTTTACACCCTAATGTCAAGTTTTTAATTTTGTCTTTATACAAGCACACTTGTATGCACGACTTTAAAAAGTGCTATCTATAAAAAAAAAATAATTAAGTTGTAGTCATCTTAAGGACACGTTCTACCTTTTCAGATTCTGTTGAAGTAACTTAATCGAGGAATTTACTTATTAGCTGTGACTTTGTGTTATTGTTAATAAAAAAAACTGAAGCTTCTGCGGGATTTAATGTAAGATTTTTGTCAAATGATTAAGTTAATTAGGCTCAAAGTAAATTCAAGAGATTTAAAGTTTACAATTAGAACTACTCTTTTAATTTCTAAGGAATTATTTTAAATCTTCAAACTTTAATTCTTTCTTCTTTAAAAATTTTCTTTAATTTTTTTAATGTGATTTTCTTTATCTGTAAAATCTTGACAATTTGGCATCAAGTTCTTGATTCTTATCCAAAAAATTTAATTACAGAATCAAAGTTATGATCTTTATTTTATATTTTCTATTTTTTCTTGTTTTAATGTTTCTCAAGTCTGTTTTTTATTGAATCTTCAATTAAATCCAAAAATGGACAAAATACAATTCAAAATGTTTCCTTACTTTTATGGTTATTAAAAAAAAATGATTCCAAATTTAATCGTATATTGATATCATTCTTGGACTAATATTTAAGATATAGATATGGTTGATATAAAATAGATGATACAAATTTAATAGAAAAGAATATATTTCAAATTAAGGAATTGGTTTATAACATGCTTCTGATAAAGTTCGGAATTGAGATACTCATAATTATATCAATAATTTTGCATGATCTTTTGTCAAATTCTTGGCAGGATTCATAGACTGAAGTTAAAGTACTAGATTTTTGGGTTGTCCAGTATGTGATGAGGTATTTAATTATGATAAATGCTGTTAAGATAAAGATTATATTTTTATCAGATATTTTCAAACCACGGTTTTAAGCACCAGACGCTTCGAATAATTTTAAGAAAATTAATTAAACAACACAAGCGTTAAGATATAACAAGTTAACTAAAAACTATCTGCTTCGTCAGCTAATTCTAGAAGAAAAGAGAGCTCTAATATAGGGAACTTATGCTGATTAAGAAATATTAGAAATATTGTGTAATTGAAGAAAATAAATGCTACTGAAATAACTTTTAATTGCTAAACAAGGCATTGCCATAATCAAATTCATTATTCAAGGCCTCGAATGATTTGACTTAATCGGTACTTTTTCAATTGATTCCTTATCCAAATCTTATCAACTGCAAGAAACTTTTAATTATATCAACACTTCAGATATATATATCAACATTTATAAATATATATAAGTATGTTTAATGTGTATCAGATTCGAAATGTAACGTAAGTCAAGAAGTGATTAAACTTTATTTTTATGGTAAATTTTATTATTTATGATGCATAAAAGTTATATAATATACAACAATTATACTCAAGGAACAAAATGTTTATATTTCACTTATACTGGTAATTGTATACATTTATTTCTTTAATATATGTATGTATGTTTATATAGAACTGAATCTATAATGAGTAGTTCCTATATACCTAAATATATATGTACTTATATATAAGAATTTTATTTTGATACTATTCGGTGTTATTGAACATGTTGTTCAACACAATTCAATCTGATTCAGAATATTTAGACATAACCACCTATCATCACACATATGAATCAAATTAATATACTCTGTATGTAACTTATTAAATTGTTTGTATCTTGGTTAGATTTATATACAAAAAAAAAAGAAAACAGAGACCAAAAAAAAAAAAAAAAATGAGCCAGTTCTACAAGTTCATTTATAAATGCGGTTTATTTTCTTTGAATAAATTTCTTAAAGTTATAAAAATAGCAAAAAAATGAGATGCAGTTAGTATAAAATGTTGACAAAATGTGTTTAAGATCCAAGAAACGATTGGCTTAAATATCAAAAAAAAAATTTATGAAGATCAGTTGGAGATTTAAAAACCTATAAAGTTAATAATTTTTTAAATTTAATTTTTATATCTTGTATTTTGTAATTATAAAATCGATTTAATTATGTATTCAAGGCCTGTTATTTTGTTTGTAATGTTCTTAGTTAATATCTTTCATTTAAGAATTTGGAGTTAGAACTTGGGCTAGAATAGCTTATTATAAATATTTATACTGCAGAAACTTCAGAACCATCTATGCGGTTCGATATAATCATGTATTCAGGGCCTGTTGTTTTGTTGGTAATGCTTATTGAGTTTTTAATTCCGTATAGCTAAAATCTTTCAATTCGAACTTGGAGTTGAAATTTTGGATAAAAAGCTTATTATAAAAATATATATTGCAGAAATTTGTGAAACATTTGAAATGTGCTTCTCTTAAGCTATGATCCACCTGTAGTTTAAAGTATGTTAGATTAAGAATTATTTTTAGTTCAGATGATGTTGATAATTTTAAATGAAGATGCCTTTTCTACTCTAGCATTTAATAGATACAAAACATGATTTTAAAATGACTGTATTATTCTATAAAAATTAATAATGTACTCGTGTATCTCATGGGCATACCGATTAACAAAAATATAACAATTTTAAATTCTTCTTGTAATGAAATATGACATTAATAGTATTTATGGGATTATATACTAGATAGTCACTATCAATTTAATAGAGACTTTGTATTACTATTTAAAATGAATGATGAAAATAATGTTATGTTACATGAAGGTATTAAACATTTTGTAAGTTTTTAATTTTGTTTTTGCATCCGCATTTTGCAGTTTTTCTGTCATTTTACTATCGACATAAATTAAATAATT
The DNA here is from genome assembly GCA_963082915.1 of Dolichopus griseipennis. Taxonomy (NCBI): domain Eukaryota; kingdom Metazoa; phylum Arthropoda; class Insecta; order Diptera; family Dolichopodidae; genus Dolichopus; species Dolichopus griseipennis. The sequence continues at coordinate 6,228,271 of OY720442.1, forward strand.
TGGATTAGTGTCTGGTATACTCGTATATATACAGCAGTTAATTTAAATATGTAATTTTTTAAATTAGCGCTGCTGTCTTTTAATTTTCAATCTTTAATTTGAAATGATTTTTTAATTTTTTTTATAGAGGATGTAGTGATTATATTATGCACGTTGAGAAGAGAAGTTATTTATATATGTTATTGGAAATGTTAATTGACTTTGACACTTTAATCTTAATTGAAAACACTGAAATTGGTGATAAGTTAATTAAATTGCGATAACTGTGATAAATAATTTAATATAATAATATGAATTATATATTCAGATAATTAAAAATTTTTATTAGTGATTAATAAAAAGATTAGATACAAAACAAAGTTTAGTAGTGGCTATAGTCACTATTTTATGCAATTTAATGAGTGCAATGCCTTTATCCTTCTTCTAAGTATGCATTGCACCCAACATAAATTACTTTAAGTTCAAAGTTTAAGTGTTGATAATCTTTTTAATAAATAATGTTAATTGCATGGCCTCGTACGATAATGGGATATGCTATCATTTAATATGATATATAGTCGATAAACGTTTGTTTTTTGATTTTTGACTGTTGAATTTTCCTCATATGATCATAGACTTTTCAAAAATTATTTTTAAATAATTCGTATTAGGGTAAAAGCACCACATCTTTGCTCTTTAATATCAGAATATATTAATGAGCAAAGCATTAATATTTAATTATTTATATATTCAGCAGAACCTAATAAAATTTTAATTGGTGATGTATAATAGTTTCTATAAAAAAATCTGACTTCAAATAACCAATTCTGGTTCTAGGAAACTCTTATAACTAATTGGAACATTCCTTAAAATTTAATTATATCATGCATCGAATTAATTAATTTTTTTTTATTAATTATTTAATTGGCATTATTTGTTTAAATACTAAAGTGTAAAGTTTATTGACTTGACATCTATAACAAGTTAAATATATATTTTATTTCTTCAGTTGGCATTAGTTTTATTTCTTCTTCAAGATCTAAATGATAATTTTAAATAAAATTGTAAGTGCAAATAATAAATTCCTTTCGAATCAAAACTCATTTTAAATTCATTTCTCGTCAAAAAGGGAAACCGTTGATGGAAATCTTTAAAAGCAAATCATTGAACACATTTTGAAGAGTGTGATGAAGTATGTATAGTTCATGTCAAAGATTTTATATTGATTTAATTTTTGAAAATGTTTTAATGTTCATTAATATGTAATAGATGAATTAATGAGATAACATTCTGTACATTTTAAAATGTAATTCTTTGACTAAAAAATTATGGTAGTTTTATTTTTTTATAAAATTCTTTTTTTAGTTTTTTCTTATAGTTTTTTTTTTAAATTAAAAATTTTATACGCGATCTTACAGAAATAATTTAAACTAAAGTGAAATTAATCAAATAGTTCAGTTTAAAATTGTAGTTTAATTACGTTTAGCTTCTATACTGTATTCTAAATAATTTTTGTCCCTGGCTTGAATAAATTGAGTGTATTATTAAAAATATTAATTTGTGTGTGTAGTAAGAGATCCTAGAAATTTCATCTTTTAAGATGTTAAATTTGTTTTTGATAAAGGCCTTATTTATTTTGACTATAGGTAATGCCAATTTTTTCAACAGAAGAAGATAGATAAATAAAAATACCGGGTTCTTAGGTGAGTTAGTTCATTTCATAAATATAAAGCTTTTTTTAAATAATTCACTTAAGGGTTAAATGTGTTTAGTTTCTTAGAATATAATTTCTAAATTCAATTAGATTAAGTTAAATATAGCTTAAACTTCCTCTTTAATTTAAGCTAGGATCAAAAATTTTTTTATAATTTCAACTGCAGTTAAAATGATAGTTAACCCTTATGCCCCAAAAATTACTCTGGTTATCTTTTCTTTACACAGAACTCTTATATCTTAGCTATTTTTAACCTATTTTTAATAGATGTAAATTATGCTAATGCCATAGTTCAACTTTCTATTATAAAAATTATATTACAAGTGCTATCTGTTTTTTTTTTAATATATGACTGCCACATTTGGTTGCAGTTATTTTAAAATTCAATTAAAGTAATTTGCAGTAATGCATTAAATATCCTGATTTTTCCATATTGAGAGTCTTCCTTTAAAATGGAAGCATTAAGGAATAGTAAGTAGCAAAGAAAATAACATAAAAAAGATTGTTGGTTGGCGGTGACTTAAAGAAATAACACTGATAAAATAAGTAACCCTATACTGTTTATAATAGCGAAGTTGTAATATTTTGCACAACATAAGAACTAAAAGATATTTAAGAAACAATTTGTATAATAGGTAACTTTTATAATGCAAAGTAAATTGCAATATTAATCGTTCGATTCCCTTGTAATAGACTTACACCTAATATATAAGAATGGAGATATAACATTTTTCAAATAATTGCCTATTGGGTATCAAACAAGCCCCGATATTAACTTTTCTAATTAAATTAAATGTTTGTGGGTACAATTTAAACTATACCAAGATAAAATTTGGGCTTTTTAATTCAAAAAAAGGCTGTGAATTATAGGTTCAAAAAATTTGAGTAAAGAATTAAAAAGAGTAAGATAAGAATTAATTCCCAGGATTTTCGAGACTAGTGAAAATGTTGATTTTAAAATAGTGTAGAAGAAAGGAAAGTCCTCTTAACGCTTCTTCTGAAATATTATGCAGATTTAAATGTAATAATAAGTAATAAGATACAAGTTGCAAAGTGACTGCAAAGTCGAAGTTAGTAACGCTCTTTCGGTGGTAGAAATTAATTATCAATTATTTCTATACATATCGAAAATCCCAAAATCTATTACGAACGTAAAATCAGAATTAGTATATGCATTCTACAAGCACTTATCTATTTTTATGAGGAAAATTATGAAAAACCATTTAATATCCCTAGGGATTAGAATAGAAATACAAAAAACAGAAAAACTTGGTTAGGATGAAGAAATAATTTTAATTTTTAAAAAAAAAATTAAATTGTTTTCTCAAGAAGGTGATATCTAAGGTGAAGGGTTTCGATGAAAGTTCTTCATAATTAGGGTTTAAATGAATTTTATTTAGGAAAAGAAATTTATAATATATTTATATATATATTTTTATGTAGAGAGTATATATTTACCTGCAAAATAATTTTCTTGAATTCACCTGAGAATTTAATTGATGATGAAATTTTCTGTTAATGTGAAAAATTTTCCCTGAATATTTAAAAATAATTTTTGTTTTTTTATCCTGATTTGGGCAAAATAAAAAATTAAAAAAATAAAAATCTTAAAATGCTGGGGGCGAAATACATTATTATGTCATAAAATTGTTTTAAAAATAGGTAAAAAAGTTAAAAAAATGATGATAAATAATATGGGTACCTTTATATCTTTAAACATAAAAAAGCATTTAAATAGCGATTTAAATTAAAATTGAAAAGGTGTTAACAAGGTGTAAAGGAAATAAAAATGGAATTTTTACTGTGGAAATTAATAATATTTTATTTTGGTTTGTTGTTGGAATTAAAAGGTTTTTGGGTTTTAAAAGTTTTTTTGGTTTTTTTTTTGACATTCAAATAAATTGTTGGGAGTTTTTAAAGATTATCAAGTATTGTAATTAATAATTATGAATTCCATCGGATTAGATGAAAATAAAAACAATAATAATAGTTAATTATTCTTATATTTTTGTTATTTTACTGATTCTGAATTATAAATGGTCATTGGATCGCATTGTTTTGACTCCTTAAGTCAATTACTCCTCATATTAAACTTTTAAATTTAAAATGATTGTATTTTATCAGTGTTTTGTATATTTTCCATAATTTTGGTGAATTTGAAGAATATTAATAATTTAAATTATTAAATTAATTTTAAATGTTTAAAAAAACATTCAAATTAAAAATTTATAGCCAGAGAATTTTATCACCTTTACAATGGCTTCAGGAAACATTCAAAATTAAAGAAATTTACTGAATATATTTATTTATTTATTAATTTATTTATTTGTAGTATCAGAGAATAGTAAATATTGCCTTATATTATAATCGCCTTTGGCTATACACTATATTTTTTTATTAGACATGATCCGGCCAGATTTTGAACTCGAGACCCTTCGATTGAAAGGCCGACGTCTTAACCACTACGCCAGCGGATTATTAACGTCTTAACCACTACGCCAGCGGTCGGATATATTATATAATATATTATGATTTTTTATAAAAAAAAATTACATTTTACAAATTATTTAGTAACAACAACAAAAATATATTTATTTCAAAAAAATTATAAAACGATGGGAAAATATTTTTTATAATCAATAAGAGTTTAAGAGCGTAAAAAATGAAATAAAGAATTTGCTATACTCTTATCGTTTATGGTTGATCAAAGCGATCCTCCAATATAAAAGCCTTTATTAATATCATGTATGTATATAACTTTCTAAGCTATTCTTTTATCGATGCTCTTATCACTTATCGCAGCTCCAACACAAACACAAATTTATCGCAGCTTCAATATAAGCCCACTCTTAGTTTTTAATAAAAAAATTTTTCAAGTTCACAAAACTACAAATCCGAAATTAAATTATTTTACAGTTTGTGCAACCCTGGACAGCTTAATTATTGCAAACTACACTACGATTATTTTCCAAAAAGTTAGATATATTGTCCTTATTTCTTTAAATAAGACATCGTTTTTGTTAATTTTCAATATCAATTCTACTAAGTATATCACTACACAATGTTCAGTATCTTAAGTTTTAATTTAATATGTTTAAATAAATAAATTATAAATTTAAAAAATTTAATATATTTTTTTAATTTATAATTTTTAGTTAAATTCTCAAATAAATTAAATAATTAAATAAAAAATTAGTCGATAGATAAATACTCGTAATACACAAATTCATAATTCGAAAATAATGCAATATTATTATCAACAAGAAGAACACGTGCACTAATAATTCACCTGTTTCACATTTCCAACAGTATTGGTGTATAACATAATATAATATAATGTATTACAGTATTTCTCTCAATTCAAAATTATTTCTCTTAAATTTTCCATTTTTTTTTAATATCTCTTAAAATTTAATTTAAAAATATCCCACTATTTACTCATTTCATTCATTACTCAACATAGGGAAATTGTTGCAAAGTATTAACAGTTATACAATATTTTTATTTTGTATAACAGTTATAAGATTATATTAAATAATATTACAGCTTTTGCTTTTATGGAAATTATTCTAAGGATATCAAAAAAATTTATTCGTAAAAAATTAAAAAATCCTTAAAAAAAAAAAAAAAATAAAAAAAAAAAACTAATAAATTGTTTTATTTTTTTTTTCGGAGAATGTTAAATGAATTTTTTCTTTTATTCAAACAAAGTCGTTTTAATTTAATTTATAGAGGCATTCTCTATATATTTCTTTGTATATTTTTTTTTTTTTTGAATACAGGAAGTATGGTTAGAATTAAGGACATAAGAAATCATGATATAAATTTTACTAAACATTGGTTTTTTGATTTTGTGCTTGTTTTTTCCGATATTTTTTATGAGATAAAGTACAATTAGAATTCGAAATCAATATGTAAATTAATATTATGTAAATTGTAAAAAAATTAGTTATTTATAAAGTTTTGTTAAAATAAAGTTTTTAAGATACAAAATATTAAATTTTAGAATTTTGATTGTGGGGATGAACAAAAGGAGTTTTTTTTAAGCTATTCCTTTAGTAGATTAATTTAAATTTCCTCATTGCTGTTACGTTTAAACATGTCTCTTGCTGAGACGGATAATTGATTTCGAACTGATACTAGGCTAATTGCTGAGCATTCTGGTAAGCTGAGGTAAATTGTATTAGAATTGACAATTTTTAATTAATACCATCGCAATTTTAGGGTAATGAACCTTTAATTATTTAGCTTGGATCAATTGATGAACATTCGCTCTGACAGCCTAAGTTCAGAAGTTACGACCAGAATTTTCTTTGTATATAGGTAATTTTAAATCCTAATTATTTAGTACTGAAGAAGTATAGAATTACGAGTACTACTGAAGTTCCGCGAAATGAATTAAACAAAAATATAGTACAGTTACTCTCTATATCACTCTCTTTCAATATCTAATAGAAAGTTATTTAATCCATCATTAGTAATTAAATTTAATTGAGAGTTAAAACGTAAATGGAGGAAGTAATTATTATTAAATTTATGGGTTAGATAATAAATTTTGAATAAAAAACAATACTAAATAGGTACCTATTTTATTTAATTTTTCTAATAATATTTAGCAAATAATAAAATTAATTTTACTTTATAACTGAAACTGAACTGAGAAAATTACTTATATTCAGTAATGAAAAAGTATCGAAAAGAACAACTTCCATTCACCACTGAAAAAGTACTGAAAAACTACTTCTATTTACCACTGAAAAGTGCTGAAAAACTTCTACACTACTTTTGCTCAACTTCTAGGTTATCAGCTCGATTTTATAGTAAAAATTGTAATTAATATCAAAAGTCCCTGTTCGAAATCGTACTTTTTGTTTCGGAATTTTTATTTTTTCTCAAATTCTTCTCAATAACGGTATTTCAAGAAGAGTTTAAGTCCTTCGGTAACCCTAAAGTAATTTTTTAATTGAATATCCCGAATCATGTTTTCAAAAAACCTGTTATTTATTACCCGTTATATATTAAACCGTTATTTATGGATGGCAATCAAATATTTCGGCCATTCACTGTAACTAAAAAATATAAAAATTCTTTTTTGACAAAAAACAAAAAAAAAAAAAACAAAAGAAGAAAACCAAAAGAAAAAAGATCATCTATTGTGAATAATTTTTTTTAAAAGTTGGCATAGTTAGCATATTCAATATAGATATTCTAAAGTTTGGTTTGAAAGTCTTTACCCCATTTTTAATGGATATTAAAAAATTTTTTTATTTTTTTTTTTTTTTTTTTTTATTATTTATTGTTGTATTTGTTATTTTTTATTATTTTATTAGTATTTGATCGGTTCAATGATAGTATTTGTATATATGTATATATATATTGATTGTGGTCAAAAATCGAAGGGTTCCCGGTTGAATGATAATAAAAATGTTTTTTTACTCTTTTTATAGATTTAATCAATTTGTAATAAAATATATTCAATTCTTGTGGTTTTTTTTGGTCTACAAGTTGGAAAAAATTTTAAATTTTTTATTATTTACACACATAATATGTAATGATATATGTGTAATGCCTGATATATATATGTATGTATTTAAAGGAAATTGATTTGTAATAGAATGATGAATTGTTTGATATGCTGATGATGTTTAACTTCAACATATGTGGCATTGTTGTTGTTGCTGTTGTTTTATTTGTTTAAAATTTAAATAAAAGATTTAGGAACGATATTATATTAGTTGAGGTTTTTCATGGTGATTTATTATGAATTGGGATAGGTTTCTTTTTTTTTTGAGATATTTAAATATTCCTCAAAAGGGGATGCATATCCAATGGATTGTAAGATTTTTGACCTTATTTTTTTTTTTTTTTTTTTGAGTTTTATTTAATTATTGATTCATATAGTTCTCTATCTTTATTTGATGGGGAATTCAAAGAAATTTTTTTTTATATATATATATATATACATTAAAGTCATTTAGGATTTAAAGGTTCAAGAATTTAAAAAAAAAAAATGCGTAAAATGGTATTCAATTGGGGGACAGTAAAATTTAATTTATCTAAAATTAAATAGAAAAATGTTGTTTTCTATGGAAAATTTATCAAGAGTTTAATTTAATGCGTTTCTAGAATTTATGGTGAATATATGAATCTGATTTGTGATTTTTTTTTAAAAATTTCTTTTAATTATTTGATTTAAAATTTAATATATTGAATTCATTAGAATTATTATTTAATGGGAAAATAATTATTAAATTTTTTTTTTACAAAATGTAGGTTTTTAGAAAAATATTCTTAAATGAATACATTTATTTCCGTTTAACTGAATGTGGGTATATCATATGATTCTTTGTTATTCCTCCGCTGAGGAAAATTTCCTTGTAAAATGTATAATGCCTTAAAGGAATTCTTATAGTGATGATTGTAATGTCAAAAAATTGTTTTACATAATGATTCCGGATTCGAAGAATTATACTTATGAATTAGTACTCAATTTTGACGTGGGACTTGTATTTTATTATTTGATTACTTTGAAGTGTTCAATTATTAGTTTCATTGAGGCTTAAAGTAAAATTTAAGTATATAATGAGTTTTCTTTTTTGTATCACTTAAATGGGTTCAGCACAAAAACCCAAAAATAACTTATTATTACACAAGTTATTTTTAGATATTTTCACATGAAATCAATCAATAGTTGTTTTTTTTAAAAACCTTCTTATTTTGGGAAATGACGAAATTTTGAAAACCTAGAAACTAAAAAAGGAGAAAAAATATAAAATAAAACCCAACAAATCGTAATAAATTTTCAGGTGTTATTTTTTAGGGAGGACTTTTTGAAGTGTCGAACTTCTTAAATTTATCAAATGCTGTATTTAGGTTCTACTATAATATTGATAAGTATCTTTGTTTGTGAGGACTCGACTACTGCATCCTAAAAAACGGGACCGATTAAAAAAAGACGAATTTAATTTAAAAATGAAAAAAAGAACCAAGTTCACGTGGAAAGAGTGTATATAGGTTTGATTTCAACTTAAATTTTTAATGTTATTGCTATAATACGTAATATAATATAAACATTTATTTAAAGTAAAGATTTAGTTTCTGAGACTTTGTTTATGGGGGATTTTGTGTTCCGGGATTTGTTTTTGAGAATTTTAGTTTTAATGATTTTTACGTGAGTAATTTTTCTCCGGGAATTTAGAATACATAGGATACATGGTAGAAGGATGGTTTAGGTGACTGATCCGGCACATTCATTACCTTGATACCCTATATTTAGCGTAATATTAATACTTCCTTGATTTCGGGATTTGTATTCAAGCAATTTTGATATTTCATGTTAGATATATTCCGTAGTGTTCTGAAATCTTATCATTTCCAAACGGTGCTTGACTATCAGATTGTTAGGATCGGTGACCGGCCATTTGCAGTCTAAACCTAATAAGGATATTTCTAAATACAGGGTCTACAATTTTCTTTAAATTTTTTTACTTTTAATTTTACAACATTTTTATTTTATTAAAAATATATTGACTCAATTCTTCTGTATATGTGTATGTGTTATTGAAATACTCAAAGACAGTAAGTTGTTGTTTTGATGGTATTAAATGCTACTACCCAGAAAATCAATTCCATTCTTACTTTATAAAAGCAATAATGATGGACTTTGGAACTAAAATTTATAATAAAACCTAAAATAAATAATAAAATTAATTGATGAAATAAAACTGACCAAGACTTTTAATTTAAATAAGCAAAAACCATCACACGTTTATTCAATTCAATTGTTTTTTGGTAAATGAGAAGTTGTCAACCAGTAATTAAATTGAATACATTTTGTGGATACTGTATGCTATAGAATCATTGTGGTGACTGGTCGTAAGTTATTTGTCATTTAATTTAATGTCATTTTCAATAAATAAAATGTACATATATATGTAATATGTGATATGATGTGTGAGTCCTTCGCGGTATAAATTGTATGTCATAAAATTTAAATAGTCATTTTATTTAATAAAGATATTTTGGAAATTAAAATAAAATTTATTACTTTTTATGGCTTTTATTACTATTTCAGCTCTTTTGAATAAATGATGAATTGTGAAATTTTAGTAAATCATAATTTCGGCAAAAAATTTTATTTTAATATTATTATTAATTTTTGTTTTATTTATTATGAAGTTCTTAAATTTATGAGTTCTCATACTTATTATATGCGATTATAATTGTTTGGGAGTGTGTTTTTGTAAAGATTTTGTCCTTGATTGTGAATATTAATGTGAATATTTTTATGAGTATTTATATGCGAAAGAAATTTAATAGTTTCTATATAAAATAATTTGGAAATTTATTTTGGAGGTGTGGTTAAATGATAAATTTAGTACTTAATTAATGGAAGTTTATAATAAATAAAAATAAAATCTGATGGGAAATGGATATTTATGTTGATGTTTTTTGAAATTCTAACAAATGAGCATCATTCGACAAAGTTCAAAAAACTAAATTTTAATGAAATATCCGTTGTTTAGGTATGATGCTATCTTTCGGTTAAGTTATTAAACCAAGTAAAAATTGCTATTATACTCTGCAAACAATTTGGGTGTTAATACTACATAATTATGTTCACGTAGTTATTTCTGGCTATTTAAACTACCTAGAATGAGTATTCTTGCACTAGACTATAGAAAGTTTAAATATTCTAGTGTCTTTTGTAGGTTGCAACTTGTCTTACAAAGAAATGGTCTTCCTCAGTGCTTTCATAAAGAGAAAGGGAGAGAGAGTGCTATTAGAGATCATCGAAGTATAACTAAATAGAAATATATACTTGAAAATTTTCGTGTCGACCTTTCATTCGAGAGTACCGACCTTCCTTCGAGAGGTCATGGTTCGAGTCCCGGTAAAAGTAAAAGACCTTTTATCTGGTTTTCGCCGTTGCACCCTACCATTTACCATTTGGTTCATATTCATGGTTTAATCAATAATTAATAATTATATATCTTTAATACAAAATGCATTAATATAACAATTTAAACAAATACAAAATGTAAACAAATAATTTAATTGAGTAATATAACTCACAGACATAGAAATACCTTATAATTCAAACATAAAATTATTACAACAAATAAAAATAGTATTTATTGAAAATCTAAGACGTTTCTTCAAATTTTAGGGTCTAGTACTATCTCATGTTAAAATTGTATGTGGAATTTACTAAGATCAATTCTAATAACACGAATATAATATGTTCCCTCTGTTCAAACATGTACCAATTGAATGGACAGGTTTTTTAGCCTTACAGTTGAATAGTTAGCACTTAAAAAAAAAATATCAATATGTAATAATTGAAAAAAAAATTAAGATTAATATACATAATTAATATATGCAGGCATGTTAAATGAAAAATAAATCAATTTTTTTTTTAAATTAATTTATTCTAAGACAAGATAGCAAAATAATTTCGAGCAATTAAAAAACGCATGTTCTTTCTAATTTTTTAAATATTATAATTAAATCGTTTATTATTAAGTGTTTCCTGTTGCGTTTTGACATTTTTCTTTTAATAAAAAAGACTGCAAAAATGAGAAAAATATTTATATCTAATACAAAGGTTAATAAAATTTTTACATTTTATTCTACATTCTTTTGAAATAAATTAAAAAAAAAAATTAAATGGAATGTTGAAGTAATTTTACTATGATGATGTTCTCTTTAATAAAAATAAATTGATAAAATACTGAACATGTAATTCTTTTGTGTTAACGCCTTCATAATTATAACCTTTCAGTTAAAAAGATTTTAAAAGTACTCCAATTTATATCATCGATCGACATAAAGGTGTGTCCACAATGAACGATTTATAGAATGTTAACAAAGTGTAAAATTTAAACAGTTATTTTTTTATTTTCATGTCAATACTTACTACACTTCAATTTTAAAATGTTTGCTATTCAACTGAATCAAGTTTTAAAAAACAATTTGAAAACACCAATTGAACTGGAACAATGTTCAACAATTAGCGAATTTAGATTGTGCAATGTTAAAGTAAATTCTGTTGAATTGTCATTTAAAATGACACCAAAGGCATAACCCAAAACAAAACAAGCTTTGATATTTTTTAATTTGTTGCTGAATTTGTTTGACAAGTTGTTTGTCTAAAATATTTTGGGCTAGTATAATTTACCTAAACTGTTTAAATAAAAAAATGGTGATTTTGTAAATATTATTAAAAATATTTTTGAATCAATGAAATCAATTAATCTTACTTCTCAGTATTTTAATTCCTAAATTAACTGAAAAATATAATAATCAATCTTTGTTAATTACGTAGATTTAATTTTAAATAAACATTTTCCAAAGACTGTTGTCATGGCCCTAATAGGGTTATTTGTAGAAGGCCTTAAAACGGTAAATTTTATACTTAATTTAAATTTTTACAAATTTAATTTTTGATTTTATAAGACAACAAAGCTTTAGATTTAATGTCACCTGTCACTATTAAAATCGTTTAGCTGCAAGATGCTAGAAAGTGTATAAATAATTATATGTAATCGGTATCAGAACTTAATTGCATTTAACTACAGAAAAGTCAAGAATTCAAGTGAAATTAACATAGAAATATAGAAACATGATTTCTAAAGTACAGTTAGAGTATACAATTTAATACATGCAAGTTAAATTATCCTGGGGAAATTAGTACTGGATTTTTCATTTATTTTTACATATTATTATGTTTTTGTATATGTTTCAAGAGTTTGTATTGTATTATAGAACTGAAAAGCTGCAACAGAATATCGATACATTTAATAAAAATACATAAGAAATATCTGACCGCTAGTCCTGTGGTAAAGTGGCTAAATTTCAATTGAAAAGTCTCGAGTTCAAATCCTGGTCGGATCATATCTAATAAAAAATATAGTGTATATTAAAATAATTTCAGAAGAAGTCCAAATGTCAAATAGGCAAAGGATTTATATTATCAGGCAATTTTTACTATTGTCCGGTACTACAAATAAATAAATAAATAAATAAATAAATAAAAAAAAATAAACATAAGGAATAAAAAAAGAATCTATTCCATTGGATTAACTTGATAACATTTAATTGATATTTTAACTATTTTATTCATAGTTTTCAAATATATACAAAATTTAATTAACCTATAATTACATGTTACATTTGTTTATTACAAAATTTAATTGACATTTTATATTTACAATTTTTTTTAATTTTTAATTTCAAAAACAAAAAGAAATCCGAAAAAAAAAATAATTTTTTCTCCAAAATTTATATAATTTTGAAATGTCAATTTTAGTAATAAATTTTATTTATTTTATCGCTAGGAGGCATGATTCGTTTTAGGCCATTTTTTTTTTAAAATTGAACAAAAATTATGAATATCTAAATAGTTTTTAACATTAATTACTTAACTTTTGCGATTTGAATATGATGAAAGATTTAGAATTAAATATTTATTATTTTTTTTTTTTATTATAGCTTTGAGGTTATAAAATACAAATAAAATCTGTACTAAAAACTAGTAGCTGGATAATACGAAATAGTTTTTAATAATTTTATTAATCATTAGTTAAAGTTAACTCTTTTATATGAACAGAATCTTATGCAGGAAAACTTGGGTAAATCATAATTTTAAAAAAGGATTTTAATGAAAGTCGTGCTAAATTTTTAGCTAGAATTTTGGCATTAGAAATGTCATTGTTTTCAATTATATGAATGCATAATGGATATTTGACAATTAATTTAATTACTTTTACTGGAACATATATTGAATTTAAATTTTATCTTAAACCACTTCTCGTCCTTTACTGCGCGCTGATGTTATCTTTTATTGCTTTATTTATGCAATAAAATTAATAGTTTATAATGTTGTACTTATTTATTTCTTAAATTATAATTCTAAAATAAATTTTACAATCTATTTTCATTTATACTATGGTATTAGAAATAAATCCAAAAAAATATAAAAATTATACCACCATAGAACAAAACTTATCAAAAGCCAGACAATAAAAATCAACTCAACAATAAAGTAGTTTGTATTTTTTTATTTCTTCAATTTACACTTAACCAGACTCTATTATGGGACAAAGTATTAAAGTACTTTTGTATACATAATAAAAACTTTTGGACAAAAAGTTAAAATATTTAACGTTGTACCGATATTACTTTTTTTTAAAAACTTATTTGGGTTCCTTGGGTTTTGTTAAAATTCATAAAATTTGGAAGGTTCGGTACATTATCTGGATGTATATTGGTTTTATGGTTTTTTTTTTAATTTAAGGGTTAATAAGTTCCAATCAATTTCAATATGGATTAGTTTACTAGAATTTTTATCGAGCTTGATGGGAGCTTCTTTACCTTGTAAACTTATTCTAGTAAAAAAATTCATAGTGAACTTGATGGGAGCTCCTTAATCTTTCGTGTCTAGCATATAAATTAGTAATCCCTAATATCTATAATATCTAATAACTTATGAAAAATTATAACTGATATGATTGAACTATTCGAATTTTTCTAATACTTTCTTTGATACTCTGCCAAGTTCCTTGTTACCTTGTTACAACTTTCAAGATATAAAATATAGGCTAGACTTAAGTAATATATGAAAATAATGTGCAATTCTGATTTTCAATAGCATTTAAAATGTAGGTGTATTGTATTGAATATCGGAAATATTTAACTAAGTCCTACAGATGCCGATTTTTGGGCAGGTAACAGATGCCAGACAATGAACAGGGATCCTAACAGAGAAGGAACAAACGCATAGTGCTCTTCATAGATAGAGTGTTAGAAATGGGATCGCAGACAACTAATACTGCATAATCAGCTCAAAAAAGGAACTAATTTTTCAATTCTAATGTCTGATCTTCTGAATTCTGATATGATTCTTCTGATTCTTCGAAATCTTTAGAAATAACATTTTTATTTTTCGAATTTTCCTTTTCTAAAGACCTAACAGTTAAATATCAAAGTGGGATGAACTAGACTAAAACTGATATTGAAATGTTCTACTCAACATTCAATATAAAAAAATTGACCAAAAGAAAGACAAAATTCTATCTAAATCATATTAAAAGATACTAAATATTTTTATTAAGCAAAAATTCATCATAAAAAATATAAGTATCTTCCAAATTCAAAAATTATCCTTTCAAATACTAAATTAAAAAAAAAAAAAGGATTTTTGATGATTGTAAGCGATTTTAAGGACTTTAACTCTCACTTTCTTCTATATATGTATATATATATAAAGTATATATATATATCTAACAAAACTAGTATTTATTATTTGATTGTAATAAAATTTATTGAAATTAAGCATATGTATATATATGGGATAAAAATAAGATTTATTTTAGTATTTTTTTAACAAATTTATCATTTTTTATACTTTTTCTATTTTTTATTTTGGTTTTTTTTTTATTTTTATTATTTTATTATCTAAAATATACTTACTGTCAATATATTTATGAAAGAATAATCGTGATATTTATTTGAATTCATACACAAAGTATATTAATTAAAATTGTTTTAACAAAATGAATACAACATATAAAGAATGGGATAAAGTTAATGAAGGTTTTAAATTAGGGCTCGCTTTGGAAATTCGAAGAATTTTAAAATTTCAAGTTTAAAGGACTGTTAGCTTAATATGACTACTAGCCGAAAGTAATCATTATCAATTTTTGCACAGATACAACGATCAGATCAACTAGCAAAGCCTTTTTAACATATTTATTAACATAATGCACACAAGCTTGTTATACGTTTTTAGTATTGCCAAGTTAACAAATAAGCCAGGATCTGTTTTCATAAATTAAGTCTACGGTGTGTTTAATGCAGCATTAGTAGGTGTTAATGATTTATTCGTAATTAAAAGCTAAAATTAATTAAAGATTAAAAAAAAACCCAACGATGACTTTGATTTTGAGTACTAAGTTCCATTATAACACCAATTATAAGAGATGTTAAAAGTTTTTACTTTTAGTAGATTTTTAATACAATTCATACTTTAGATAACTAAAATGAACCCAAATTTTGTCCTTGTTTTGTTTATAAATTTTGGCATTATGTCACTTGTAATTTTTTCAAACATCCACATTTGTAACACTACTTTCTATATGAACTACTTAGTTAAATAATAATAGATTTGTATATATTGATAAACGAAGCCGTCATCATTGTCACCATATTTTATAAAAAAAAGAAAAAAAAAAAAAAAAATAAAATTTAAACAAAATGAAATAGAAAGGATTGCCCGAGATCAATAAAAGCTTAAATAGAGAGATTATATTTTTAAATTATTTGTCCCTTTGGCTACAAAATATTAAATAAAAAAAAAATAAAAATAAAAAACATAACAGCAGTTTGTTAATATATTTTATTTTTTTATGATTTATGTGAATTTTATTTATCTATGTGTATATAAATGTATATATATATATATATATCTTTAAAATTTATTAATTTTTTTAGTATATCTTTAGAGGATAATAAATGACTTAAGTTGACTTAGAGTCTAATAGCACCTTATTGTCATTTAATAACAATAAAAAAAACTAGAAGAATGAAACGAATGAAAATTGGTTTTTGTTCAATCCGCAGACCCTTTTCAAAACCATTTGCTTTTCTAGAATCATTTTTCTTTTTTAATACCATTTGAATCTTGGATTTTTTTTTTTTTCTGAAATCGATTCGAGTTCAATGAACGAATTTTAAATTTATTATAAATGACTTTCAAATACGCTAATTTTTATTTTTAGTTTTAGTAATAGAAATTTATTACAATTGATATTATATATTGATTAAGATTTAATTTTAAAGTCTGTTTATCTGTTAAAATTTTTTTTGATTTAAAAAAATTTAAATTTTGGAAATATTATATATAGTAGTCGGCATTTATTCTAAATTGTTTCACTAAGATTTATTAAGTATTATACGAATGTTGGTTCAAATTGAATTTGACAAGAAGTTAAACCTGATTGAAAAATCATTGAAATAAATTAAAATTAAATACAGTCCTTTAATAGTATCTTAAATTTTGATAAATTTTAGATTTAATAAGACAAAATTATCTTGTAAAAAGTAATGTAAGAAGGTAAAAATTTAAGAGTTTTTTTTAAATATATCTCTCGTTCATTTATAATCAATAGAATTAAATCTTAGTCTAGAACCACTGCAGTACAAAGTCCTTCTACAAAAATTGAAAAGATTTTGGATTATACAAAATAAATTTATTATTAATAAATAGTGCTGATTTGAATGATTTTAAAACAATATTTCCTAATTACATATATAATTATGTATTTAAAATCATTAAATTATCTTAATCGAGATTAATATTTAAAAAATTTAGGTATAAGTTGGGGCTTTTTAATTGATTGAAAATATTGTACTTTAAAATAATTCATTAGCATATTGTCAGTATCATTCAGATGATAATTTTCGAAAATTAGACATTATTTTTATTTAATGTGACAGTAAAGAAAATATCGTCACCTTATTATAAAATTAGCTGAAGATATGATGGTTCTGGTAATTCCCTTAACTATATTGAAAGGATTTAAGTATAAATAATAAATAACTGTTTGACTGTTTGAAGTAATGGCGTTTTTTACTATTAAGATATTTTTTAAAAAAAAATTTATCGATTTTAAGATATTTTCTTATTTTTTATTTATTCACCATTTCTTATTTTATTTAATTAAAAAAATTTTATAATATCGTAAAATAGTCATTCATATAACATAAATGTTAAGAGGCACTTTTTTTATATTTCGCTGATATCATCTGTCAAAATGTCATATTACTCGGCGAAATATGCAGCGGAATAATTATATCAGATTTTGTAATCGAAATAAATTTTAATTAAAGTATTCTTTTTAATTGGACTTTTAAATTAAATTAATTACCACTTCATTATAATAGTAGTACTAAGTAAAATTTATTAATTTCTAAAATTTAATAAAATAATTTAATAATAAAATAATCCTTAAATATGAAATACTACAATATAGAATCAAAAACTTTTATATGCATCGAATAACATTTCCTGATCTATCGATTGTTCTGGTATTAATTAGTACTTTTACAATGCCTGTAGTATTATTATCTACAAGTTTTCATTACAATATTGTACTTTAAAATAATAAAATCTAATTTATTTAATTTAAAGTAATAAGTAAATAAATAAAATTTAAAATCGTATTTTTATTTTTTTAACCCAAAAATTTAATTGAATACATAAAATTCAAATACAATGTACTGGATATTAATTAATGAGTTTTTACAATAAAATTAATTTTAAATTTCAATTTAAATAGTTTTAATATTAATATGTTTTATGTATTAAATAATTTTTAATATTTGAAAATAGAAAATTTTCTCATGAAAACTATTTTATTTGATATCTAATAGTATTATTTGTTTTTTGGAAGTTAAATTCATATTATATTTAAAAGATTATTATTATAAAGATTTTAAGTTATTGGAATTTATGTTTTTTGAAATTAAATATTTAAATTTTATAATATAGTACAGTTTGGCATCTCATTAAAAAATTAGAAGAATTTTATTTAATATGACTAAAAAAAAATTAGAAAGAAAATATTGAGAAATCTTTTCTAAACCAACTACTGACTTAAGAAATTTGAACATCAAAAGTATTAAATAGAATTTGGGGAAAACTATAACAAATTTTAAAAATAATGAATTGTAGCAACCAGTCACTAGTTTACCTATAAATTTATAAATTTGATTTCAAAACTATGAACATGATATTATACTTTAAATTTCCGGAAGCGATTGATGATGGCATTCAGTGGCGACTAGGAAAACATTTAAGGCACTTAGATTATGCTGAAGATGTAGTTTTCATGGCACACAGAAAAAATGGTCTGAACTAAATGTGGCAAAATTTGAACACATATGGCAAACGAGCTGGTCTAAAAATAAACGCAGCTAAGACTAAAAGCATGCGTACAGAACACTTAACACATCAGCAAATTCTACTAGAAGAAAGTCAAATTGAAGAAGTGGAGCAGTTCAAATATTTAGAAAGCATGGTGACATCAAATAGGGGAACGGAAGTTGATTTTGACAGCAAAATAAATAAAGCTAGTGCTGCTTTTGGAACACTCTCAAACATATTGCAGTCAAATAATATCGCCCTGCGTACAATGTTAAAAATATTTGAAACAAACGTCAAATCAGTTTTGAGGAAATGGGAAGAAAACATTGAAAGGCAATGTTTTGAGTGGAATTCACAAGGCAGACGACGAGTGGGTAGACCAAGGAAAACATGTTGAAGTACTGTTTTGAAAGAGGCAGAAGTGCAACGCAAAACGTGGTTACAGCTAAAAGGAACTGCTAAGGATCGTGAAAGGTGGAGAGGATTTGTTGACGCCCTAAGCCCGACCGGGGGTTCTAGGATCTAGTAAGTAAGTAAGTAAGATATTTTGATGCATCTTGTTCTGGAAAATGTATATACACAATATATTAAAACACAATATATGTATAAGATTTCTCAAAATATGAAAAATAACCAAAAAATACGTAATTGTAAACTTTTTTTTTTCAATTTATTAAAAACATTAGGCTTTTAAAACTAAACCGCGTCGACAATTCGATCACTGTAAAAGTTTTACTTATCAATTGATTAAAAATTATTAAAACCTTTTATTAAATATTTATAATATATGCAAACTAATGAATTAGATATAGAAATAACATCCAGTAACTATAGTGGAATAAATATATCTAAAAGTTGAATATAATATTGTAGAATTTAATCAATGTTTTATATGTATAAATTTCCAAAAAGATATTAATCGATATTTAGCATAGAATTTACTAGCTAAATTGGTTGCAAGTATGATAAAAACTATTTTTATTTTAAATTTTTAGAACTCAAACAACCCAAAATCTTATCATATCCAATTTTTTTTCTTATCATTATTTTATTGTAATTTAAATCATAAAATATTTTAATTGCAATTATTATACGTGTGCAATGCTATTTCCGAATACCAAATAAATCAATAGTACGTTGTTATTTCATAAGATAAGATTTGAATTACTTATTTTACACTCGAAAATATTGAAAATAGTATAAAAGTGTTTTAACACTTTACCGACTGATGAATATTAATTAGGTTACTAAATGTTTCTTGTACAAGAAGCAAGTTCTTTTTTAAAAGAACTAGACTGTCTTCTTTAGTCACTCTAACGATATTTAATCTTAATATTTTGAGCTTATTTTAGTTTTTACTCAAATAACTGAGTGAAATCCATTTTCCAATCTGTTTAATCTTATTATTTTAAGTTTATTTTAGTTTTTACTCAAATAACTGAGTGAAATCCAGTTTTTTAACTAAGTCATTAGTGACAAAATTACTGATATAAAATATTAAGTTCTAACAAGTTGATGATGGTATGATTTTTTATTCTTCTAGATTTGAATACTACAACATTACATAAAGGTGCTGCACTAACGGTTTCAGATTTATGAGTTTCTTGAAGATCAAGCGACTATTTTTCCAAATTTAAGTGCAAATTAATTTGAAAGAATGTGAAAATAAATCTAAATGACTTCAAAAATTTAATTCGGTCGGCAATGTGTTAAGTAAAATAAAGTAAAGATATTGAATATTTTCAATGTTAAGAAAATTAAAACAATGCATGTAAGAAAATTATTTAGAAAATTTACATATTTTATATAAAATTTTAATTGCATATTATTTTCTAAATAAATTATAAGATACATGTGTATTCAAAATTTTATTTATTATTTAAAATAATTTTATGAGATTATTTTATTTTTAAATAAAATCTACTTTTTGTAAGTCGAATGAAATTTATAATGGTTTTATGATAGTTTCATCATCTTTTGAAATTTTTCTTAGTTTTGTTAAACTCCTGGAACAAAAGATAATTAGAATTTAAATTTATGAGTAAATATATATATTAAAAGTTATAAATTAATAATATACATGTAACGCCATGTTTACAAAGAGCATTTAAACAAATAATTATTGAATGCAAATGATAGATTGTGGTAAACATTGTTTGTTTTAATTGTATATTAAATAATTAAAACACTAGACTGGTTTTAAAGACCTTCAGTTAAGTCAGAGATATTAAAGATATTGTAACAATTTTAGTTCGTTAAGATTAAGAGAATCAGATACAATCTATAGTAAAATTGTTAAAATACAAAGATGCCATTAAAATTAAATCACATAAAAAAGATTATTATTTATTGAGCATAAAAGTTAGTCGAATAACTGTAACTATAAAAATTGTAATATTGTTATTACATGGATTAGTAGTTACTACTTTGTATTCGATTTTATTTGAACATTTTTAATTAATTGAATATGTCCATATACAGAAAGCTGAAATCTGAAAACTATAAAAAATATAATAATTGTTATATTTTTTTTTATGATTTCATTTCTTTTCTTAACCAAAAAATTTTGCACCAAAACTTCGAATATTAAGAAAAACCAAAGATTCAAAAGTTGAAGGTTTCTTTGTACACTTTGTCCTACATTTTTAAATTTTCAATGTTCTTGAATTTAAAAATAACACAAAATAATGTAGTAAGAAGGACTTTCCTTTAAAATATATGTCATTATGAAGTGATTTTAGTTTTGTTTTTTATATCATTTGTTTTATTGGAAAATTTAAACAAAAAAAAAAAGTGATATAAAAAATTTTCCCAAACTTAAATGTCATTATATACAACGCAACATAACATATAATATCAAACATAATATCAATTGCAACATAAAAACAAGAGATTCCCGAAGAATCATCAAAAAAAAAAAGGGTAAAAAGTTGTGCTTGAAATTTGTCCAAAATTTGTATTCGATTAATTTGTTGGTTTATTTGTTTTAGATGTTGGACAGCTATAATTTGTGAATGGAAACATATTCAGAGGACCTATTAAAAGTGAATCTTTAAGATAGTGTCATCTTCGTTCAAAACGGCAAATCTTTTGAAATTTCATCTTCGAACCATCTGCTTATGTACATTTCATAATATGGTTTAAACCATTCCCTGCCATGGTTTTCATTTTTGGTAGTCATGGCTTGTTAAATAAATGACTGTGGTAATTTACTAATTGATTTAAATTTTTTTTTATCAAACTCAATTCCATGAGTACTGGTTGTATAATATTAATTTAAGACTTGGATTTACTTATTTATTTATATACAGTCCCTTATGAGTATGACATACAATATGATAAACGAGTAGGTCAGCTTCTCCTTCTCAGAAATGGCATGTATTATACTTTATATTATGATATAAGCTATTATTGATATTATACGATAAAAATGAAAAATTATATTTTTTAATTGGATAAGATCTCAGTGTTTAAACCCGAGACCCTTCGATTGAAAGACCGAATTTCTTTCTCCTCGAAAATAAATTTTACTTTGCCATTTGACTTTATTTCTTTTGAAGATTTTGTTTAGATCTTAAATTTTCTAATAATATATTTGTCCGTTGTAAAAATTGTTGAAAAATTGAAATCCCCCAAAACATTGCTGTTTTATCAAATAATATAATATAAAAGTTGTGGAATGTTTTGTTGGAATTTTTCAATATTTTATATGTTTTATTTAGTTTTTGTCTTGTACCCTTAAAGGGATCTTCACTTGATTTTGTTTTTTTTTATTTTCATAGTATTATTAAGAACGACTATTTGGGTGTTATCCTGGCGCATCATAAAATCGTTTTAAGAGAAAATAAATGTCTTTTTTATTGCAACAAACATTAAATTCTTTTAACAAATGTGCACTATGCGATCCTTGATTAAGGACATCTGTAAAGTTTTGCTTATATTATAAAATAAATGGAAGAAATAATTTATAATTTTGGGATAAGATAAGGTTTCCAAATTAGATTTCTTAATTTAAAATGCACAGGACACTTAGGATAAAGCAAGCTATTAGGATTATTAGGATTAAGTGATAACTGACTTTTGTTAGCACTCAAAAGTTATAAATAAAATTGAGCAATTCTAGTTAAATATTGAGTGAAGTTCAGATCTTAAAATCATACACAAATTATTCAACTGTTGAAAACGTTTTAGTATACTTCATCAACTGACATGCAGTGTATTTATGTGTAATGCACGTTTAAATAAAGTGCATTCAATAGTTAAGAGGGTGTTGAATCTAATATGGATACATTATGCTCTTTTATTTAAAATATAAAAAAAAAAAAAACTTAAAAGTAAAATTACAAAAAAATACGTTCCTTTAAGCATATTATAATGCTGATTTGGCACATTTTTGTTTTTATTTTTCTCGCTTGTCAGGAGGAGGACATCGTATCTAGTCTAGCAAAAAAGTAAAAAAAATACCAAAACAAAATGATAAAAATGATCTTATATAAATAAAGGAAGCGAATGCAATAAACTTTACTGTTTGCGGTGTAAAAAAACAAAATGGTAAAAGTGGTGGAGCAGAAATGAGCATTTAAAAGGGACCATCTTTCTTTGTATCATTGTAATAAAAAAGTTGTAATTTCTGTAGTTTCACTTTTTGTTTTTTCTTTTTTTTTTCTTTAAAGTGGAACACAATGGTATTTTGAGTTTAATATTGACAATAGTTTTTATATGTTAAAATAATTGAATCTGAATCAAGAAAAAATCAGAAGATTTTCTTCAAGAATTGGAAAGATAATTTTAGTAGATACTATTTCGATATTGAACAGAATGTCGATATCTTTTTTTCTGAATCGAGATCACAATTACTAGAATTTAATAATCTCTTATGTATATAAGTTAGTAATACAATTAAATTGGTTTCTCTGTTTACTAAATTTAAGAGACAAAAAATTGCATATTTAAAGGGGCAATGAATATTTTTTTTTATGAATTTAAGAAATCATAAAATAGCATGTTTAAAGGAGAAAGAGATATTTGTATTATTAATTATATGCATTATAATGTAATTAATTATTACATTATATATTTAATTATATGCATTAATTTGGTTCTAAAATAAATTTTAAATTTATCACTTAGTATTTCACTATTTTTACTAATACTAGCTTAGAGTTTAACTTTGCCCCGACTTCAAAGTTGCTTTACAGCTAATTAAGGTCTTAGTTAAATAAATTATCTTTTTATAAGACCTAGGTATATATTTTCAATTATTTTTTTTATTTATTTTAGAAAAATCGATCACTTCATTGGGAAAAATAATTAAACTAACGTAAATCCAAGCTTTTGCTATATATTTACTTTTGAAATGCCGATTTATTCCTACGAATGCAATGAACAACTACTTTTCAATCGTATTTTACTTAATACACTTTTTTTGCAATAATTTTTATTTTCATAAAAAAATATTTTATTTAATAGTTTTAAAATGATTCAAAGATTTTGTCATTATCATTTTCTATATAGAGAAGAAAGTATATTAACTGTTGGTGGATGTAAGCATTCGAGGCGACAGGAAGATTCAATAGAATGATTTATTACATGAAATATATGTTTGCAGTTGTTGTTATTTAATAAAGAATAAAATTATTTATTATCAAACAAAAAAATAAGTTAAAAGCTTTAAAGCAGAGTAATTGGTGTTCAAACATTGATGGAATTGATGGAGAGGTAAGATATTGCTATATAATATGTTCTAATGTGAAGGTTTTTTCTATAAAATATAGTTTACATTGCAATTATTAGAAAATAATTATTAATTAAATTGAAATTTAGCTTATAATTAAATTTATTACGATTTAGAAGATTCTATAGATATAGTTCAGATTCGGATACACTTTATATCCGATATACTATAATTTTAACTTAAAACTGCAAATTAAAAGCCTCATCAGTGGTACCAATGCATCTGAATTGAATTGATGACAATAATTTCATCAAAACAAAAATTTAATGGTAAAACTTATTTATTTAACATTAGCATGTCCTTAATTAGACCTATTAGAGTCAGACAATCTAATGCATCTGGAAATTGCTAAAGTCTTTGCTATGTCATGTTAGGCAAATACACATTCTTTTTAAAGCATTCAAACTTCACATTCAAGCTAAACTTAAAAGTCTTAGACAAATAAATCTAATTATTATAGGCTAATAAAAAAATAAATTAAAATTAATATTAATTATATAATTAATTAATTTTGTTAAAATTATAAATACGTAAAAGCTAATTACAATAAATTTTTCAAAAACAATATGAAAGTTGCATTTATTTTAATTTCTTTTAAAAGTCTTAAAAAAATAAAAACAATTCTTTAAAAAGTTAAAATCCATTAAAATACCCAAGATTCTTTTATATTCTATATATACTCACAAGTTTTAAACAAGTTCTTTAATTAAGCATCAATTATCCTGTACGTCATTCTAAAAATTAGGTAAAATTACTTCCATATTGTTTTCTTAATCTCTGGGGATTTGGAAACAACCATCATTTATTCTTGGAAAAAATTCCGAACCATAAAATTACTTTTTGTACGAAAATAAATTAAGAAAAACTTTGGGAATTTTTTTTGAAGAAGTTTGAATGGAGTCTGGACTTTACTAATAAATATATATTTTATTTCATTAAAATGCATAACAAAGTTTCTTAGAAGTCCCGAAAAAAATTTTTTTTTTTGAAAAATTTCTTTATTGTTTTTATTAAAAAACAAAAAAAACAAAAAACTAAAAATGGTCCATAAGGCTCCAGAATTAAATAATGGTTATTATTGTTTGGAGAATAACAACTATAGAAATTAATGTAAACGAGACCGGTAATAAATTTTTATTATGTAATTAAAAAAATTCTTTCATGCCTAGTTTTACATTTCAAATAAAATGAAGGTTTTTAAAATAAAAAAATCATTAAAGCCCATCGCTGGATGGGTTGAAGTGAATCAGATTGAAACTAAATGAAAATTGAAGGGATCAAAAAATTAAAAAGCATTTATTATGGGTGTTAATTGAAGAAAATTTAAAATCTTTTGAATTAAACACAAAAATTTTTAAAAAATTAACCCTCATTCAGCCACAAAACTTTTTTATTTCTTTTTTTTTGGTAGCATAGGTTATTCATTAAGTTCCCTATTTTTCATAGACTATACTAATAAGTTCAATGACCCATTATTTTTACTAAATTGTTTATTACTTGGCTGTAGCTCTTGCCTAACGGCCAATGTAATGTAATCCAAAAACAGTATAATATGCGAGCCATCTCGCCTACTTTATCTTATACAGGACTTTGTTTTTATAGTTTACAACAAAGTATATCCATGTAAATTACTGCAATACGATATATCCTGGCCTGAATAAAAAGTATGAATTTAAAAAAAGTGACAGTCGAACGGACAGAATTTAACAATTTAATTTAATTTTTTTTTTTTAATTATAAAAGACTTCATTTTAGTTGTACGAATTTTTGTTAGAGCTAATTTCATTTGGCGTCTCGAATAATAGGGTTTATGAACTAAAGATAACAAGGCAGGAATGATATTTCGTGAGACATGGAGATGTAAAAGGGTCTACGTTTAAAAAAATATATAAAATAAATTAAAAAATCTCATCATTTATTGGCAATTAAATTTTTATTTGAATAAAAAGTCAAGGAAAGGTTTTTTTATTATTTAAAATTTCTTTAAAAACAAAAGAAATTCCAAACGGAGTGAAAAAAATTTTCATTTTTGAGAAAGTTTTACAATTTGAATCATTAGTAAAGATTAAAGTTTATTAAATTTAAAAAAAAGAAATGCAAAATTAATAATAGGGATTCATTTTTTTAATTATTGGAATTTTTTTTTTATTATTGGAATTTATTTTTATTTTTTATTTAAAATTTGTTCTTAATAGTCTAACGGTGTGTTTATAGAATATTTGAAAATCGAAAATCAAATGTCAAATGCTAAGTGTCAAATGTGGAATATTTTGTTTATTAAAAAAGTTAAATTTTTATTTTATATATATATATAATTATATTTTATTTGTATAAAAAGCTATGTCTCGGCCATCTTTTGTAATTATTTGTAATTTTTTTTTAAATTCAGATTATAGATCCAGGCCCACATAAATATATGGGTTATGCTGTTGTTGATTTTACATGTGATAAAGCAAATCTTTATCTTCAACCGAATGAAAAAGTAAAGCTTTCCTGAAATTACAGGTTATATTGTCCAACTAGAAACAGTTTTACATTTCAAATAGAATGAAGGTTTTTAAAATAAAAAAATCATTAAAGCCCATCGCTAGATGGGTTGAAGTGAATCAGATTGAAACTAAATGAAAATTGAAGGGATCACAAAATTAAATACTATTTATTATGGGTGTTAATTGAAGAAAATTTAAAATTTTTTGATTTATGCAAAAAAAGTTTTTAAAAAATTAACCCTCATTCAGCTACAAAATTTTTGTAGTAGAACTGTTCAAACTGTTCCTTTTTTTTTGGAAAAAAGTTAAATTTGTATTTTATATATATATAATTATATTTTATTTATATAAAAAGCTATGTCTTCGCCATATTTTCTAATTATTTGTAAATTTTTTTTTAATTCAGATCATAGATCCAGGCCCACATAAACATATGGGTTATGCTGTTGTTGATTTTCTATGTGATAAAGCAATCTTTATCCTGAACCGAATGAAAAAGTAAAGCTTTCCTGAAATTACAGGTTATATTCTACAACTAGAAACAGCCATAAAAATATTTAACTTTTAGAGAACGTTTGAATCTTTTTAACGAATTGCCTACCATCGACAGTTTTTAAACATTGCCTCGTCATAGTTTTTTCAATGAATGGCGGAATACTTGATTGGCAATTTATAAATCAAGGTATTTATTTACCGTTATATAAGATTTATTCCCAGTTCTTGAACTATGAAAAAATCTCCGTGATTGGCATGCCTATTTCAAAAAATTGTAAAGATACTGTAACCATAGTAACGTTTACATAATAAATGAATACTCTTTTAATTTTTGATTCCTTTTGAACTTATTGTCATTTTGCAACATGTGTTCCTTTTTTTTAAATATTGTGCAAATAATATTATCCTTTCGTCCTTTTAACTCTTAGAAAAGTCCATCTATCACAGTTACTTTTTGTTTGTTAAATTAAAAATTAAAATTGGAAAACTTGGTTAAATATCAGTAATAAAATTTTGAGTTGTTGTTGTTGTTGATGTTGTTGCACAAATATTAACAAGTCACATTAAAAAAAAATCAGAATAGTAATCAAACTAGGGTCACAATTTACAAATGAAAATCAAATAAGTTCCAAGTCACAAGTGACAATTAAATAGAGTTCAAGTGTCATTTTATTTATCTTGCATTTTATTTTCAGGGGAATGCTAGATGTTCAATAGTAACCTGAAGTCATATCAAGCTTTAGAGAGATTATATTTGTTTGATTTTTTTTTTGGAAAGTAGAACATAAACACAAAAATGCTTTTGACTGGACGCCTAACCTACATTTTAATTGTGTGCCACACTTCATTATCATATCATAGAAAGAAAACTGATACGAAATTGAAAGACATGGATATTTATTATATTTTTTTTTGTTCCATTGTAAATTTTTTTTCTTAAAAAATTATTTCATGATGGTAATTATTGTTGATTAAATTTTTGTGAAATAACAATCATTATTAGAAAGAGATAGTTGACTCTTAATGTTTGTCTTGTCTGGGTTTTTTAATTTCAATAAAAATTTGGGAATTTCTCCTTTAAAAGAATTAAAGATAAAAAAATATACTTTTTTTTTGATTCTAAGAAAATTTAATTAATTTTTTACTTAACTTGGAAAAAAATATAAAACGAAAAGAAAATCAAAGAATATTTAAATATTATTACATTAAAGCATATTAAATTTTGTGCTTGTGTAATAATTATTTTAAAAATTTGAAATTTTAAAGCCAATCATTAAATTAAGTACTATTTAAGTTAGTTGCATTCGTTGAAGTTCTTAAGAATTTTCCAATGATTTGGCAATAATTTTTTTAAGGAAAATTGTAATAAGTAAACATTTTTTTATACAAATGAGATGTTTTTGAGGGTATATGCAATAAGGCCAAATGAAATAATGCCAAATTGCACTTTTATGGCTTCGGCTTTATTTCATTAAAAATTTTTGAAAAAGACATAAAGTCAAAATTATAAAGAAATAAAGCCAAACATATTTTAAACATGAGATAAATCAAAATTGGTTTTTCCAGAATATTTATATTTTTATTTATTTTGAAAATACCAGATTCTGAATCAGGAGGGATTTTAAAACAATGTTAAAAAAAAATTTAAAGTTTTTTTAGCGTTTTGTTACCTTCGGAGCAACCTCCCATAGAACGACTTTAAAATTGAAATAAAACTCCAACCCTCATATCTTGGGAACCAGAAGTCAAATCGGCGTGATCAAAAAAATTCAGTCCTCGATATTGTGACAGAAGCTGTAATTTTTTTTGTTGTATTTAGGTTCTAGTAAAAAATCTGTGAAAAAGTATAATATTTAATAAATGTCGACCGGTTACTGGGTTCCAAGACTCGAAGTAAAAAAAGTATGTGGAACCGTATTTTTATAGGAACTTTTTTTTTTGGTTTTCGCGGGTGTAGTTTCAAAAGGAAATTTGAAGAAATAATGTCAGAACTTTAGATTTTCATTTCGTTTCGTTCCGAACACCTGCTTTTAATCTATTAAATTTTTATGAGTTTATGAAATTGGTTTTCAAAACAAATGAAAATCAACTTGTTTTTATATTTAATTTATTTAATTCTTTTCTAAGAAACAAAATAGTATTTATTATTTTTAAGTAAATTGTCTAGCAGGTTATGTATATATATAGAGATATATTTATTCATTTTGCAAATGCCAGCCGTCAAAAGGGTACTGTAATTAAATTATAATGGATACTTCCAAAATTTTCCAGAATTTCTCTGAAATTGGGTAACTTAGAAAATACTTTATAAACATTTAAACATTGTATACCTTTATGATCCTCATGCCTTAGGTTTAAGTTCATGATGTTAAAAAACTCTTATGCTCTGTTTAAAGGTTCTTAAAGTCTAAAATGGAGTTATATATTTTTTCATAGTTAATTTACTCTAGTAAAATTCGTGCATTATGAACTTACTGCAAGAAGTAACCAATCAATTTTTAATTTTCCCAGTTATTAACTTAATTTATACTCTATATTTAAATTAAATTTAAAGAAACATTGATTTTCAGAAATTTTTCATTAAAGAAAATATTTTTTTTATTTTTTTTTCTAAATAAATAAAATTTTTGCAAAACAACTATTGATTATATGCGAATTCTTTTACAAGATTCTTACAACTCAGATTTCAGATACAATATTCTAATGGTGTAAAATAAATTCAATACTATTTAACTGAAAAACTTTTTTAATATAAAATATAAGTAAAATGTAAAAACAATACAACTTGCATTGAAATTGCATTAAACTTGCATGGAAATTAAATATTTACTATAAAAGTATTTATTACAAATGTTGGGCAACTAATTTTTTTTTACTTTTTAGCTCTGCTTTGTTCCTATTTTCTTAAATGTAAGGTTTGATAAGTTTTTTTAAAAAAAAAAACATTTTTATTTTTATATCAGAAACTTTTCAAGGAATTTTTATTATCATCAGATGCTAGCAATGATGTCAAATAATAATAAAAAGAAAAACTAATTGAAAAACTTGTTAAACTTTAATATTCGACTTTGTAATAAAATCAATAAATTTCATTAAATATTAAATTATTGGAAGGTAAATTAATATTTTTTATATTTTATGTCATTAAATAATAATTTTATTAATGACTGGAAAATGTATTTCTTTCTGTAACCAGGCGACATTTAGGAATAACAGTATGATTTTTTAGCATTAATTGGCGCAAAACAAGCTTCCTTAAAATTCCTTAAAACTCTGATATCTTTTTTTTCACTATTCATTTTTAAAGTCTGAATTAAATTCCTTAATACCTTGGTGAATATGTTTAAAGCTATAATTGATATTAATTAAATTACGGCAGCGCTTATAATCAAAGTTATTCAGTTATTTTAGTACAATTTATAAAATGTTAAGGACTCATCTTCTTCTCCGACTCACCTCTATCACCACCTTTTTTTTTTAAATAAATCATAAGTCACAGATTACAGCAAGCATTTCGTTATAAATCTCCTTAATAATATTCTAAAGAATTTTGGAATTACATATAAATGGAATTAATATTAATTGATTATACAGATAAATATAAGAATGGATTTGAAATTTGATTGGGATTAGTCTGATCATTTTTGATAATAATAAAATCATGTCTAAAACTAGGCTTAGTATATTTCTTTGAATGATTCATTTATTTTTCAAAAAAATCTATACTAAAGTTTCATAAAACACAAAATTCTTTAATTGACTTAATGAATGAAACAACAGAATATAAATAACCTACAAACTAATTTCATCATATGTCATCACTTTAAATTGTAAAACCTGTGTCATGACCAACCATTTATTATTTATATAAAAATTTAAAAATTAAACGTTTAAGTTTAATTTATCCTAAAAAACAAAAAAAAAAAAACAAAAATATAATTTTTTATTTTATTTATTTTTTTTCAAATTTAATTTTGTCCTTGAGACATACGTTTACATTGTCGTAATCAAATACATTGTTGCTATCCTTATGTCAATGTGTAAACACAGTGATATGATGTCAAAAAAAAAAAAAATAAGTTTGATTTTGATTCTTAGAAGTTTTAATATGAATATATGAAAGAGACAATGGAATAAAATTGAAAGGGACAAAAAGAGAAATAGAATTTTTTTGACAGTTAGTGCCAATTTGCAAAACATTAAAATTTAATTTAGAAGTACAATTTGATATGAAATTTTTGAATAAGAAATAAAGACAGATTTTCCTAAGTACATATAAGAAACCCAGTTTTCTATTTTTGGTAAAATCTATGGTTGTTATTTATTTTTCTGGGTTCAAAACGGTTTGTTTTAAATCTATATATGACTTAAGGAAACTGTTATACTTCTAGGAATTGTTACAATGAATTTTTAATCATTTATGATTACAATGTAATCTAGGCAGTTCAATTTAATATATTTTTAATAAAAATCGTATTAATATAAATAAACAAATAATTTAATTGAATAATAAAACTCACAGATACAGAAATATCTTATAATTCAAATACAAAATTATTACAATATTGAAAATCTAAGACGTTTCTACATGTTATAAGGTCTAATACAATCTCATGTTTAAATTATATGTGAAATTCATTAAGATCAATCCTAATAATAAGAATATAATATGTCCCCCCTGGTCTAACATGTATCTGTAACAAAATAGTTTAAACAGGTTTATAACAGTTAGCATTTAAAAAAACAAATTTACTTATTAAAACATTTATGAATTTTCATATACTTCTTTATTCTTATTTTACCTTAAGCAAAGAAGTCAATTTAAATATTATTAATCAAACATCATTCAAATAAAGTATTTAAGAATGTAATAAATTAAGATTAAACACTCAATTAATTATGTGTTAAATTAGTGTTAAATTGATGAAATTAAATATTTCCACCACATTTGTTGATTGCATGTGCATGTCAATTTTAAAATAATTTAGATTTCACGGAATTCTTCACATCTTTTACTTTGTACATATCAAAATACTTATATATTTTTGTTTCAAAGATATGAATTACAATAATATAAACACAGTAATATTAAAGGAAGTACAGTAGTTGAATGTGCATATATACTAGGTCTATCGGAAACGTAGAAGCAAATGGTTTATAATTTTTAAATGGTTTATATAACTTTGCTTACAATTCCATCAGTTTTATTGGTTTATGAAATTGAGATTGATTAAAAATTTGGAATGGAGTTCTCTTGAATTTCAAATTAAATCATTCTTCTAAACCACGGGTGGGCAACAATTGGAGACAAAGGGCAAATTTTTTTCTTAAAAAAAAAGTCGCGGGCCATTTTATCTGTATATGTAAGATTAGGCATTTATTTTTAAGTATAAACAAGCGATAGAATCTTGATTTTTTTTAGTAAACTATTTTCATTTAAATAATATTATTTATTTATTAAATTCATTTAAAAATTATTAAATATAAATTAATTTAACTATAATTGGATTTATAAATTAAAATAAAACAGTTTAAAATAATATTAATTTATTTAAAACATTTTAACAATTATTAATAACAATTTATTTTTATAGTGAACTCAAAATATATCTCCAATCAACGGTAACTGTTCAAATATTTATTGAAATTTCAAATATAATTCATCATTATATTTGTATCATTTTGAAATGTAGTAGATGTAAAATACGATTTTTATAGTAAATGTAATAACAGCTCAAACAAAATGCTTTCTTTTTCGAATATTCCTTTTTTGAAGTGAATATTTTTTTTAAAGTGAATTCTTATTGCATATTTCAAATGTACTATTTTTGCTATCGGGCCGGATGAAATATTAAATCGGGCCGTAATTGGCCCGCGGGCCGGCTGTTGCCCACCCTTGTTCTAAACCGATGAATATATCAGTACTTCTTACAGTGATTGCACTGCGCAATTTCACTGATGTAGAAAAGGAAAAAAATTGAACTCAAAAACTCGGACACCCTTCATACGGCCATTATCTTTATTACATAAATAGGCCAAGATCAATTTATGGGTTCCGTTTCTGAGAAAACTACTGAACCGATTTATATGATTTTTCGGATATAGAAAGAGAGTTGAACGGATTATTTAACTTTTTAATTAGTACGTTAGTTTAGAAAATACAGAATAAAGAAAAAAAAATAATACATATGCATTTTTTGCATAAAGTAGGTTCTACAAATGTATACAACTTTTGATGGAATTTCGAGCACGTGCAAAAACTAGTGTTTAATAAATAGAAAAACAAACACTATTTTCTTGTAAATCCAATTTCAAGATTCACGGAAGTATATTAAAGGTGTGCCAGATTCTAATTATCTGATAAAAATATAATAATAATAATAATATTAAATTTATGTAACAATGATATGTTTATTATTTTAATAAAGGTGAAACAATACAAAGAAATGTCAGGAAAGAATGGATAAAATTTCTAAGAAATCACTGACATATTATAATGAAAAATGATTATTATTATTATTATTAATTTTAAAATTGAAGAAATTGAGGGTGTGAAATTATTTAAAGAAAATATATTAAAAGAATATATTACATACATATATGCACTTGAAGTGTGGTGATCTAAATTAGGTGTGTACCACATTTTAATTTTTCAATTTTATTTTGAAATTTCATTATGAGAAGGAATGGAATCAAGAATTTAATAAAAGATGAATTCAGGCATCAAATAAATTTTAACGTACATTACATTCTATTTTTAAATTCTGAGATTTTTTACTTGTTTTTATTTCCAATGAATATTATATTGATTGTAGGTGTTTTATAGTGATATTATATTAAAATCATTCTTTCAAAATTTATATCTTTGTAGCTACTGATATATTATGTTACTTTTGACAGAATTTGTAATTGCATTTGATTGAGTTCATGGTGAATTTTTATGAAAAAATAACTAATTTTTTTTTTTATTTTTTTTTAAATTGAAGACTTATGATGATTCATGACGTTTAAATTGTATTGTTTTAAATTTTTAAGTGGGACTCTTTCATTTATAATTGGAGTTTAATTAAGATTTTTTTATAAATGTTCATAAGTCACGTTTAGAGAAATTCAAGATGTTAATCGATATTTTTGTTATATAACATATACTTAAAATTTGAGGTACTCCTTCGTCAATGAAATTGTAGCTATATATGTGTGTACATAAAATATGTTTATAACTGTATGCGTGTGTATTTAAAAGTGTTTGATTAAAGTGATTTGATTTGGATGATATGGGATTGGAATTTTCTAGAGAACAGTTATTTCTAAGTAGAAATGCACGAAAAACAGTTGTCATGTGTAATTTACACGCAAATTCTTGTAGCTTTTTTTGGAAACTTTAAAGCCTCTTGTTGTTAGTTTAAAATTGTCATTTGTTAAGACCGTAACTCCTTACTAGATTATTTCCTTAATGCTAAAAGCAATTATCTGGCACATTCAAATCTGCAGTATATTAGGTAAATTGAAGGTTAGTTTCTCTTAATTTTGATTCAACTTTGAATGTCAAATAAAAGGTTATTGAGCAATAAATGTATGAATCGCTTCCTACTGTCAATTTCGTCTTCATTTAATGAAAACCTATTTTCTTTGTAATTAATTGGCAGCCTCTATATCTAGCGTTCATAATGTCTAATATAATTTCTATTACAGCCTGAATTCTATTACAATTTCTATTACTCGTAGTTTCAAAATATTAGCCAGTAATTAGTTCACTCAATGCAATCAATGCATTTCTACTTTCCATATTTCGCTTCTGAATTAAATTGAAACTAACTTTAACTAATTTAAACTCCATATTAACTATATTGGATTGATAATGAACTTCATTTGTTCCACTGAAACAAATATTCCATGTGATAGCTCATTAAATTACAACAAAACGGAAACAAAAGAAGTGAATAATATGGTACAATAAAATATAGAATAGTATCAATGTTTTGGTGTTATTGCATGTAAATGAGTTGTTAAAAGTTTATTTCTACTTTTTTTCTTTTATTGCAATGATTGCTTTCCGTCTGTTCTGATGAATCATTTCAAATCATTCGAATGACTTGATTTCAAATAAGTAAAAAAATGAAGAAGAGCATTGAAACAATTTCTTTATTTTGTATTTTTGTTCTAAGCCAAAAATGTATTGTGACTTTCTACACTTTAGTATCTAAAATCATTTTATAGCATATCGTATCTATATAAAATAAAAGAAATCGATAAATATCCTGTTGTTGACAATTGAACACTTCAGAAAAAAATTCAAATTTTGTTTCATTTTTACAATCGTCCTTCTATTGACAAAAAAAAACTATAAAATTGATGACACTCTGTTTTTTTGCTTTAGTTTTTTTCATTTTAATATCAATTTAACGTTTGCATTTTTGAAAGGAAATGAAGATATGAACGATATAACGAATGTGACAAAATTAAGATATCCCTGTTTTATTATATATTTGTCATTTTAATTTATTTGGTAGGGTACAGTACTGGGAAAAATTGAATTTATCTTAATTAAAGAGATATGTGCTTAAAGCTGACGTTTGCCATGGTTTACAATAATTGATAAGTTGGTAACATAACTTATTTCTTAAAAATTTAAAAACTATAATATGGAGCAAGGAACTTGAATAAGGTCCTTTATTATTTGCAACTTTAACTTTTGAAAAGTTAAATGGCAGAATTTTTAATAATGCCGGTTGAAATTCTGCCATAACTTCAATTGTCATTATTGGTCACTTGTTATTTATTAAAAAATAAATGTCAATTTTATCAGACTGTCAAATACCTCAGCTGTCACTATTGAGCTGTGAAAATTTACACGTATATAGTTTTATTTATATATAGTTTTATTTAATTATTTATTTGTACCAGACAATAGTAAATATTGCCTAATAATAATAAGCCTTCGCTTATCTGGCATTTAGAATTCTTATAAAATTATTATATTAAAAACTATATTTTTCTATTGAAATTATGCGATCAGGGTTTGAACCCAAAATTTTTCGATTGAAAAGTCGTCCCCTTAACCACTGAGCTATGGGTCAGATGGCGGTCTGTTAGATTTTAACATATCAGAAGAGTAGATTTTCATTGTAGTTTATTCAAAAAATTGTTGCCCTGCCGCAGAGGATGTTCAATTGATGCTAGATTGAAAGAATGTTGAAATATATTTTACAGCTATTTTTTTGTTAAAGACTGTTACCACTGATATTGGGCTATCAGTCATCAGATATGATTTACGTTATATCTTTTTTGTTTTAGTTTTTATTTTATATGGTTTTTCTTTCAATTTTAGTAGTTTTTGATTAAAGATTATTTAATTTATTGATTCTTATTATTTTTTTTTTTGTAATATTATTATTTAAGAATAAAATTTTGCTTAGATATGGGGAATTTTTAATTAAAAATTTGTTCCAAATGTAGGGCAGAATATTGACTTTTCAGAAATTGTATTGATTTTGTCATAAATTTCTTTTAGAAACATTGCAAAAAATAGTTATTAAAGACTTTGATCTTTAAAGTGAATTATGTTAAAAAAAAATACAATATTAAGTATTTTTATTAGTAAAAATTTTTCAAAAATTATTTATAAGGTTTTATGATTCGAAAGTGTTGCATTTAAAACGAGGAAGATTGTAGTAGAGTAGACTGTGTAACATATACATTAT
The DNA here is from genome assembly GCA_963082915.1 of Dolichopus griseipennis. Classification (NCBI taxonomy): domain Eukaryota; kingdom Metazoa; phylum Arthropoda; class Insecta; order Diptera; family Dolichopodidae; genus Dolichopus; species Dolichopus griseipennis. The sequence continues at coordinate 6,265,310 of OY720442.1, forward strand.
ATCATCCGGTTAATTACTTTTGGCAAAATTTCAAACATACAGCTTTATTAAGTGTAGTGTTATCCTCATATAAAAGAAGGAGTTGTATGGCAGCTACTCGAACCATCTACAGTAGTGCAACCAAATTTTGCTGTAACTTTGGCCATTACACTAAACGATTTTTGGCAAAATTTCTGACACCCAGCTTCGTTAGGTGTAGTGAATTGCTCATATAAAAGAAGGAGTTGTATGGAAGCTACTCGAACCCTCTACAGTAGTCCAACCAAATTTTAAAGAAATTTTGGCCATTACACTAAACTATTTTTAGCAAAAATTCAGACACCCAGCTTCAATAGGTATAGAGTAATGCTCATATAAAAAAAGAAGTTGTATGGCAGCTACCCGAACCCATAGACCAAAATGGCTGGATTTAAATAGAAATTTCAAGATCCCAGCTCCTTTAGTTTTTGAGTTATCGTGCGGACGGATGAACGGGCGGACATACATAGCTAAATCGATTTATTTTTCGATTCTGATCCGATCCATACACTTGAGTCTATATCTACCCCCTCCTTCTTCTCTCCGTCACAAACGTAATGGCAAATTTATTATATACCCTTTGACTATGTAGTCATACGGGTATAAAGAATGTGAACTTAAAGATAAAAAATTAAAACAAACTGTATATTTACTAAAAACCTTTTTTTATCTTTTCTATCTTGTTCAATATTGCTACTGAATTTAAAAATTTATTATATATTATGTGAGGTGTTAAGAAATGGCATTTTAATGTAAGATAACCAAAATAAGTTTATGAATTTTTTTATTTTAAAAGAACAAAAATAATGTCACACTTATTTATAAAATATTTACTTTACTTTCGGTGTTTAAACCTAGAAATCTTATTTTTATTTTTACATTGCAAATATATGAACAAATTTTAGACATCAAAGTTAAGCTTTTTAATTATAATTTATATTTATTATATGGTAATTAAAAAAAAAAAAATTAATTTTGTGACGTATAAATTCTGTAGTTATTTTAATGTGCGAAATTTTATTTTAAGATCATATGTTTTGATAATTAATTATTTTGTTTAAAAAGTTCCTGTATTTAAATGATAAATGACTTTATATGGAGAAAGCGATTCATTTTAAATTTTTATATTTTTAACAAATTTTCTAAAAAAAATTTTGAAAAAAATGTACCTATACAGTTTTACATTCTGTTTGTCTGTCAGTGCATTTCAAATTACAAACAGTTTTCTTAAAATGTGAAGGAAGGTCTCTTGATTTTTTATAATTTTTCTATATAATAAATTTGTAACAAAAGTTGGGAAAAAAATATTAAAAACTTTTAAATATACTATTTATTAAAAGCTTATTATGGAACATTGTTCAATTTTGGAAATTTGCTTGTCTAAAATCTTTTGGCTTTTTAATTACTTGCTTAATTTAAAACATTTTCGTAATGAGAGAATTAGAAATTCAGCAGAATTACCTATTATTTACAACGTAAAAACTAGATTGGATTGTAAACATTGCAAAAAGGTTTGAATTTTTGATTACACATCAGATTTTTTTTTTCAATGACAAATTGAAATGAGAAAAAATGTCATTGGAATAAAACCGTTTCATTAGGCGTCAGTTTGTAACGATCAATGAAATGCAAACGGAAATAACGTTTCATTGTAAACTTAAATTTTTTTTTGTCTGAGCGAAGAAATGTTAAATAGTTATAACAAAAGTTCTGTTAGGTATATTTTCAATCTGGAAACAGCAAAAAACAGCTGCTTTTATTAGCTTTATAAATTTTTTAAAGACAAATGTAAAGGAATGTTATATGGTACTAAAATTTACCATTATGTAAAACTCAATTTTTGCGAAATTTTTGTCCCCACATATCTTCTAGTATAACATTTGATTCAAGTATACAGTTTTGTTTGGAGGATACGGATGTTAAAGGATTAACGGGAATAGGATTTAGGATATTTAAGATTTTAAGATTATTTTTGTTGCATAAAAATTAAAGTTTTCTGCAAAAGTAAAATTGATAACTTGCCAAATTTAAAAAGTGAACTCTTAAAATAATTTTTTATGAATTAAAATTTATAAAGAAATTTACGTGCAAGACTTGCTTTGCCATAAAACATGTCTTCTTTTAAGAAAATGGTTAAACAAAAATAAGAGTATTTCCTAAATCTATTATAAAGAAGAATGATGATGATCATTAAACAGAGATATCGAAAAAAACTTTATTAATGTATTTTCTTTAGATTTTCCGTTAACCTTCTATTTAACTTAATAAAGAAATGATAAAATCATAGCCATTTATTGTCATTGATTGCCTTTTTTTTATCAGTTCTCAAATTTATTTTCATTCAATTGTTACCATACAGTATCAAAACATAAATTTTTCTTATTTTCAATTTTCAATCAAACTCATATCAGATTTCGGAATCTTATTTTATTTTCATAGTGTCTATTTTTAAACTTTCTCTACAAATTTAAAATTTTCCACTTAATTTATAACTTTTGGTTTCTTATTTTATTGTTATTTTATAACTTTTATAAATTAATTTTTAAATATTATTTTAAAAATAAAAAAATTTCATTTTTAAATTTCTTATCAATTCACTGTCACAATTCAACGCTAAAATATTAGAAAAGTTTTTCTATTAGCTGGAACAAGAACAAAAAAAACAAATACCCAGTAAACTTAGTTGAAAATAAGTCTTATAAGAAAATAATAATTTTTATTTACTTAAAAATTACAATAAAAAAAAGTTTTTCCTTATCTTTTGTTTGTCTAAAAACAAAAAAAAAAACCAAAAATTCGAAAACCATTTAATTCTAGATCTCTTTAGAACTATAAAATAAAAAAGCCGAACCAAGAATGTAAAACTTTTTAAAATGTTATTTAAATGCTTTTAAAGTTATTTTAATTCTGTTGCCATCACATAATTTTTAAAAAAATTGTATTAAATTTCTATATTTCTAATTGTAATTTGTTTGTTAGGATGTCAGATAGGCACATAACTGTTATATTTAAAAGATAGTACTTGGAGAATGATTTGGCCGTATGGTTAGTTTTGCAATAGTTCTATTATTGTAGGTCAAGGTTTATGTCCAGGTTATCTCCAGATCGGTAAAGTAAACATTTTTATCTTAAAGTCTTTTTGTACATATATGAAACTTTTAAATGGAAGTCCTTGCAAAGAAATTTTAATGAAACCTTACTTTAGTAGACACAAAACTTTTAGTAGATTTAATTTAGTAGTATAAGGCTTAGCGAATACAAATTATTAGCTTATTAACACTATTTCTAAAATAGTTATTTGTCTATGACACTGTTAAATTATATTGTATATATATAAATATATGATTGTTTTAAAAGATGTTATAAATTAAATTTAAATCAACTACAATAAATTTAAGATTGCATGTGAGTTGAATAATAAGCAAATGGTTTACCTCTTTTATCTTATAGATAGATCATTGAATGAATTATCTGACATCATTTACAATCTTAAGATTTAACGTATGGCTAGAAGTTTTATTTGATATATCTTCCAAATAAGTGTGCCAAAAGATTCAAATTTAATTCTTAAACAATACTATAACGTACACGAATCAATTTCTGTAAAAGTACATAAGTTTTTAATGTGCTAAAAATTGATATTAAAAGCTGATTGAGTCTAAATGAACCTCAAAAGTTGGTAATATTGATATTTATTCTGGGGGAGGTACATTGTATGATTATCTGTGAAAACGATCTTTGGACGATGCCTTCATACTAACATAAACCTTCAGTGTTAGATTTAAAAGATTGATTTATCAAAATGTCTGTTATACTGAATTGCAGTCAAATTAAGTTTCTATTACATTTTAAGCCATGCGGTTATATCTGCATCTTATCTTAACCTTCAAATCTGATTTTCACCTTCACAAGGTTAACACATGCAATATGATGTAATATCAAATAATATACATATAATTATGAAGGAAATAAATTGTAATATTACGTTTTTGAATAATTTATAACGTAATTTAATGGCATCATAAATTATGATTATATATTTTTAATTATAAACGTTAAATATAAAAATAAATACAAATTAAAAGCCATTTTATATAATGTAAGATAAAAAAAAGCTCATATCTTAAACTACTTTATATTTAATGATATTTACATAATGCATCCAGTAGTCATATGTGCTTATGTTATATAGATCGTGATTATTTACTTAGACTAAATCTACAATTATCTAATTGTGTTTGTCATAGATTAGTTTCTTAAACAAATCAAAATTAGAATATATCTATTTAACGAATCTACTAAGTTTAAATTTATAATGTGTACCTATTAAGGTGTTGAAATTGAAAGATACAATGAAAAAAACACATTGTATCAACTATCTGATGAATATATTTTCATAGCTTAGCACACATTATTATTATCATGCATCATTTTATATAATAATTTTATCAGTTTGTATATTATATTATATTAATCTTATAGTTAATCAAATGATATACATATAAGTATTTTAGTTAATTATATATAAAATAGTTTCATTTTTTATTGACTTTAGAATTTCAAAAAAATTATATTCAATTAAATTGAAGAGTTCATTATTATTTAAATATTAGAATATCTTATTATACAGGGTGGCGCAAAACGACCGAATTGGTTTGAATGTTTAATAACTTTTTTATTTAATAGTTAATTATTCTTATTATTTTTTTGTTATACAGTATATTAATGGGGAATATTTTTAGCTTAAGTAGAAAAATTATATCCCACAAGTGGTGACCATTTTTGGCTTCGGACATTCGCACTCTTTCTAATACATTTTCCATAATTTTTGATCGCTGTTCTATTGTGTACCGTTGCATTTCCAATTCTCCAAGTTTTCTTCACAAAATTCTGAAAAAAAAATAAAAAATATAAATAAATTTAAAAAGTTTTAAATATTCAAACCATATCGGTCGTTTTGCGCCACCCTGTATATATCTTATATAAGACATTGCAATAAATTGTATAGTAAAGGACAGAACAAAAAAACCTTAGTATATAATTTAAGATTTAGTTTTTTTTATATTAGTTTAAATTATATTTAATTTAAGTATATGATATCTGTAATAATGTGTGTTGCATATATTTTATTTGTTTTAATATATAAATTTTAATATAATGCAATAGTTATATACATTTGTGTACAAATATATATCTAACTTGAACTTGAACTCATAAAGGAAATAGGTTTTAATAAATTTAAATGATTATACACAGATTATGTATACATGTCAAATATTTTTAAACTCATATAACATTCAGTTTTATGATGATCTGAGATTTCTTGAATTTCATAAGTTAAAAAAAAAAAAATCTGACAAAAAAATTAAGAAAAGATTATATGACAGATATACTGTATTATTAAATATATATCTATATAAATAATATTATGCAATTTTGATAATAAATTCATTTTAATATACTTTGTATCTTTAATATTATGGACGACGTTTTTAGTCTTTTTAAATTTTTTCAAATCAAATTTATTTAAGTATAAGATGATTACATTTGTTGTATGTTGTATGTAGGTTAGTGTTTAATAAACTTAATTTTGTTCCTTGATTTTTTGCTGACACATAATTACATCAAACATTTGGATTTTATTTAGTGAAATAAGAACATTGAATTTTCAGACAGTGTTTTATTTTAAATAATAATAATGCGATTTTTATACTGCAAAAATCTTTAAAATTTAGTAAAAACTAGTGTCGCATCACTTAAAGATCGAGCGATTTAATATTTATACCGAATTGTGACCGAAAAAGCAGAACTATATATATGATAATGATGATGTATGACATTTAAAGCATCAAACACATATGCAATGTATAAGCATCAAACACATACTATAATTTAGTTTATCAGAAAGTGAAACTCAATTTTTGGAAAACTCTTGACCCCCTATATTTTGAAAATTGTGCTTGAGCTTGAAATTTGCTTAGCATTAGACCTTACAAAATATGTATGAGTCGTTTAAGAAAACTTTTTAGTATGGCCCTTTTGGAGCAGTAATGGGTTAAAAATTTAAAAATTTGGAGTAATTATAAACACCAGGAACTCCCATTTATAAAAAAGGATCTCTTAAACTTGATAAACTTGTTTCTTGATTTTTTACCTTTTTATATACCTACTTTTATAATAACTGCCTATGGGTTTATTTTTCATTCTGTAAGTTAGTGATACATTAATATTAGAAATCTGACTATAAATTCATAATAATTGTAAGGTGGTGTGGTTAGCGAAGTGGCTTCCGTTTTAAACAGATTTGAATTCGATCTTCGTTAAGGGATAACAATTTTTTTTTCTTTTTCATTCCACCTTCTGCCGGTTATTTGATTTACAAGGGTTTTTTGTTCGCTAAGTCCGAAATTCAGCCAGAAATTTCTGCATATGATTAGAAATGACATTTGAAACCCTATTTGAACTTGTGATTAGAAATTACTTGTAGTTCAATTACATCAAATTAGAAACAAATTAGTAATTTCAGCAATCAAATATAAAATTGATAATAAAAAAAATTATTAATTAGAATAAAAGTAAAAATAAATTATATATATATGTATATAAATATTAAGACAACAAAATATATAATCAGTAAATATTATTGGAATTCGAATACATACATGGATATTTTTTTTAATTAATTTTTTTGAAATCAGAAATTAATTCTTTATCAAAATTGTCCTAACCTTTTTTCAACCTTTATTTATTCATTTTTATTTTTATATTTAAATTATATTTATTTGTATTTCTTATCACTTTCAGTGTATTCTACTTGACAAATGATGGTTATTTGTTTTTATTATTTTAATTTTGTTTTTTTCTAAATATCAGCCAGCTTTATGCATAACGCTGAACAGTTTGACGCGGGACAATAGCATTTATATATTTACCAAATTAAATATTATAAATTTAAATAAAATTTTTTTTCTTTACTTCATATTTACTTTTCTCATTTTGGTACATTTTTGAACCACAGGAAGTTATGTCACATCAAAGATTTTTCAAATTTTCTACCTCTTTCCAGAAACTAAAAATTATTAATAACAGGTCTCAAGATTTAATATAAGTTTTATCAAAAACTATTTTTGTATTCCACCTTCCTATTTTGAAGGCCTAAACGCTGAGAACTTAAATATGCGCTAATTCAAAGCACCTGGATATCTCTTTGGAACAAACTCTCTAGTCTAGATTGATTTTATTATGTTAAAAATGTGCATCTTCAAAAACCCCTATACTTATATACTGCCTAATTTTTATTTCATTTAATATTTTACATTTATTTTAAATCCATTAAATAAACACTTGCTAGAACAGTAGCAGTATATGCATATAATGTTGAAAAATGTTGTCATACAAAATGTGGTATTTATTCAGGTTTTATAAACCTATATATATTAAAAATATAGCAAAAGAGTCATACAAAAAATTGATGCTTAATGGAACACTATATAACCACGGAATATGTATTTATTATGTACAAAGAGACCTGAGGCTTACCTTCTGAACAGAATGAGCACAAACAACAACATTGAAATTCGATTTCAAAGGTTAAAAATATGAAAAACAATACAAATGTACACAATGAAAGTAACAAAACAGCTTCAACGCAACCTTGACGCAAAAGTTCATCAACTTTTAACTTCTGCTTTACTTTGACAGTTCAATGATTGAAAAATTAATTATGTTTATTTACTTAATTTGTTTTCAATAAATGTCACTTTAACGCTTTCAACATTTTGCATTGTGCTTGAAAAATTTGATAGCTAATTTTTTTGACATTTTGAAACTTTGAATCTGCGTCATGGCTGCGATGATTGTGGCCATGGCATTAAAGTTAATTAAATTTGAAAAACTCATAGTCAGTCAATAAATATTTTTCATATTCCTGACAAATTACTGATGCTCTGTGTTGAACTGAGATTCGAAGATATTAATTGTAATTATAAACAATTAGGTTATCAAGTTTGGGGGGCGCCATCCTCATAATAAAGGAAACTGATATCAAATTTACTACAAAAAACAATGAAGAAAGATATTAGTAACAGTTTCGCATTCAACATTCTGTATGTAAATATAAAACTAATCTTTGAACTCAACTTGAATTAACAAACCTACTTATATACTTTTAATTAAATTATATTTATATAATCTACATTCAAACATGATTAATATAAATATTTACCATGAATGATGCTGATGCATTTTGATTTTTATTTTAAGTTTTTGCGTATTCTTATATATATATATAAATTTATATATATACAATATAATATATAAATATAAATATATTTATTTGATTTGTCAAAAGATTGTATATGATTTAGACAAATAACGGTATCAGTTTAGTTTAAGTATCTAATTTAACTACAAAAAAAAAAAATAATATATTATATATATATATATATATATATATATATTTTTTATATAATATATATATATTTTTTATACCCTCTGTCTTTGAAATTTTGATTAAAATCATTCAGTTTAGGATTGAAATTCATTCAATGTATACCTCGTCTGGATAAGTTTAATTCGTTTTTGGATTTCGTGACGATCCGATAAATTTTTTGAATTTGGTACCTATCGTGAATTTTTAATATCGTGAATATTTTGTTCCGTATTTTTTTTTGTGGTGTGTTAATGCTAGAATTATCGTGATTTTTTTTTGTGAGTCGGTGGATCTCTTGTGATCTGAAATTTTATACAATTTTTTTTTAAGTGAGGAAACTGTGAATTAAATTTTTTTTTTATTATAAATACAAATGAATGTATAAGAATGTGTAATTGATAAGTTATACACTTAAGTCGTATGAAATAATTTAATTCAGTGTTATACAAAAGTAATGGATAAGTTTAAATAAGTGAATAAAAGATTTTAAATTAAAAAAATATAGCAAACTTATTCTAATTGATTAAAATTTACTTTAAAGGTTTAAATATTAACCTAGTTTTTCTTTTTTTGGTTTAATTGAATTTTTTTATGTTTTGATTTAAAATTTTTGATTTAAAAGGTGAATGAATTACAAATATTTAGCATTTATTATAAGTTATAAGTGATAACATTTTGATAAGAATTCCAAAATAATAAAAAAATTGTAAATTTTTAAATAATTAGAAAGACTTTAATCCACTGATAAATTAAAAGTGGACACTTAAGAAAAAAAAAAACAAATCAAATGTCAAATTTATGCGTAGATCAGTGGCGGATGGCTATTTTTTAAAATTATTCTTTGATTTCTCAGTAAATTATAACTTTATTGTGGCGCAATTGTTTCTCTTGCTGTTCTATATAGATCAATAAATTTAAAATTAGTGTAGATCAGGAATATGATTTATGGTTTCTCGGTATTTTGAATTAAGGACTTTCAAATAATTAAAAATAAGCTAAAAAATTTATAAATTTAAATAATATAAAGCAAAGAATTCTTTTCCTCAGCACAAAAACTAAAAATATGTTGCTAAATTTTTATAAAATATTTAAAGGAAAATAATTTAAATAGAAACTTCATTTTTCATAGGAAACTTTAAGCTTCAGGCATAGGTTTCAATATATGTATATTGAATGTAAAATAGATTATTTACGATGAATGCTCTCGTTTCGCTCTCTACACGTTGCTTTCTGTCAAACTAAGCTAAATGTCCTACAATAGACAGCCCTGACGCAAACATTACGCAGTCTTAAAAAAGTTGTTTAACTTTTTCGCTTTACGTATTCAAATGTCTAATAATTTAACTTTGAAAAATATTTTTTATTGAAAAATAAAAAATAGGTATATTATCAGAATAAAAAATTAGTAAAATTCTTAATGTTTTTTCTATCTAGGGTTAAATAATATCAAGCCGTTATTCAAAAAAGCTTTACAATAAACTTTAAACTATTAAATATTTTTTAATTCATGAAATTTGTAAACTTAAACAATGTCAAAAAATTGTGGGCATTCCTTTGTTAACTACGTAATGAGAGCGAAACGAAAGCGAAGGGATCGCGTCTTTGTAGATAGACTTTAGGAATTAAAAGCTTTATAATTTTATATTAAGTTTTAGAAGTTAAAGATAAATAAACGGATCACTCATGACTTTACTTCATTTGGCCCAGATAATCTACTGAAACTGGAGTTAGGTTATATATGATTATTATAGTGACGCTATAAAACATTTATTAGAATCTAAACTCAACTTCAATTTTAGAACTTTATTAATTTTGCAACAATACTATTAGTACCTAATGTATGGAGATGTTTGAATTTTAAATATCTGGGCTCGTCTAAAACCCCTATATTCTGAATAAATCATAATCGAAAATATTATTTAATTATGATATAGCTTTATGTACAACCGTAATCTTAATTAATAAATATTATTTAAATTTGTAGAATTTATTAATTTATTAAATACAGAATTTATTAACTTTGATCCAAAAAAAACTCCTTCAATATAAAAAAGAATTAATATCATTTTAAATATTCCAAAATGATGTATCGTAAAATTATAACACATTTTTTTTTAAATCGTAATTTAGTTACAATTTCTTTGTTTTGGTCCAGAGTTTAAAAACAGAAACCATTAGTGAAACAATTGCGTCTTATTTGAGATTATAATGAGAAAATGTTAAGAATTGTTTTTGCTCGTAAAAGACGTTTTTTTCAAAAATAAATCTACACATAAATTTCATTTTTAATTAATTTTTTTTTTCATTAAATATAAATTTAACAAATTAATGTTCATTCACTCTATATAAATGATTTAATTGAATAAAATATATATGTATATATATGCACATATATATGTATATAAAAAAACCGATTCATTGAAAAAATAATTACATAGTAATTAAGTAAAATTATAAAAGAACAAAAACACTGTAGGTGTAAAAATATATACATATATATATATTAAAAACCCGAAGGTTGTAAAACATAAAAATCAAAATAATCTTTTCTCTTTAACTTCTAATTCTATGGTTTACTAAATTCAATTTTTTTACAGGGATTTAACCCTTTTTTCTTAAACCATATTATTAAAAGTTAAATACAAAAAAAAACCTGGTGGTGAATCTTGTAATCAAAATAAATATATTTTGAAAAAAAAAAACTATAATCAATTTAATAAAAACAACAACAACAACAACAACAACAACAACAGCAATATTAACATAAACAATATATAAAATAATATTTGAATTAAATCCTTTGTTTTTGTTGGTTAACAAACTCATTTTATTTAGTCCCGGTCAATAATCGTCACAATTAATCAAAAATCCAAAACAACAACAACAACAGCAGCAACAAAATGGATGTATTAACTCCTAATATAATAGATGAATCTATACAACATAATATGTTATCACAATCAACACCAATACAATCTGATGAATCTGAATCATTGACAACAACATCATCATTCAATATAATAACATCAAGTTTATCAGCAATTGTTGATACAATTAATAGTAAAGGTAATATTGTAGATGAATCAACAGGAGGAGGAGATGAAACAATTATAAAAATACCAATACAAACAACAACAACAACATCAAAAATTATACAAAAAATTACAACAACAACCAAAACATTAATAGAATCAACAATATTAAATAGTAATAATAATAATAACAATAATAATAATGAAGCAACAGATTCATCATTAATATCAGCTACAACATTAACATCACTATCATCATCACAATCAACGATATCAGAAGCAACAGCAACATTAACTACCGGAGCGAATAAATTAAATGTCAATGATTTAAGCTCATCCCTACAATTATTCAGTTGGGCCGATTATCTTGTCTTTATTATTATGTTAATTGTTTGTGCTGTGATTGGAATTTATTTTGGATTTGTTGAAAAAAGTAAACAAAAAAAGAAATTGAGAGGTGATGGTAATGGTGGTATACGTGTCATTGAACAACGTCGTGGCTCTGAAGCATTAGATTATTTAGTTGGTGGTAGAAAAATGCAAGTTTTTCCTGTATCGATGTCATTAGTAGCAAGGTAAAATTTAAAAATAAAATATTTTTATAAAAATCAGTATTTTTTTATTATATACAAAGTTTTCTAATTAAAATTGCAAAATTAAAAACAGACATGCTATGCATGCATAAGATCAATTTTGTGAAAAAATGCTTTTGAGTGATAAATAACATTTAGAATAGTAAAAATGTTGGAAAAATCTACTATATATCCTTCTTGAACACAGTTACTAACTTTAATTGTTCTATATATGTTAAGTTAGAAATTAGGTGATTGTGAATTAAGTCCTATTGTGAATAAAATCTAAGGTGCGTTTATGTTTTAGCTGCGATCAGTGATAAGAGCGTCGATAAGAGCATAGCATAAAAAATTTATATTTTTATACAAAAGCGATGCTCCATTATAACACCTCTATTTAAATCATGTATTTAGTTTTCTAGGCTATGCTTTTATGGACGATTTTATCACTTATCGTAACTCCAACATAAACGCACCCTGGATTTCATTAACAATATGATTTAATTCACAATCACACAATTTCTAACTTAACATATAGAACAATTAAAGCAAGTTACTGTCTTCAAGAAGGATTTACTCGTATAATAGATTTTTCCAACATTTTTTATAATTATCGTAACTCCAACATAAACGCACTTATATATATATATATGTTTAAAATAGATTTTATCCATTATTTAAATTTATTTTCACAAAATTCGCACTTATGTAGGCAACGATTAGTGAATGTATAATGCTTACAGTAGAAAAACTGTAGATGTAAAACTTCCTGAGATTTATTGTGCAACAAGTCAAAGATTTGTAAAACATTTGACAAAAACTGAAGGAGTCAAAATACCATAACTTTGTTGCCTAAAACCCACTAAACTATTAACATTTTTTTTCAAGAGTAAATACCTTCAAGTTCTCAGGAAAAATGCATTTATTTATTTTTATATTTAATCAATTTTTAATTTTCCATTTGTTTTTTTAATTTAATTCTGTAAATAACTTGTATTTAATAATTTTTAAATTTCCATTAAATAAAAATTATTTTTTGATAAAATGTAGGTTGCAATTCTTTTTTACTATGCATATATTCTTAATAAATGCCACGTGATTGTCACTATTTACTTATATTATTATAATCCAATATGCATTAAATATTTATATATATTTTTATATAAAATAAGAATATTTTTGAAATGATAGTATTGTAATACTGTCTAATAGTATTTGGCATTTAATTTCTTTAAGCCGTTGATTACAAGGCCCTTGTTAGCTATTGTATAAACTTATACACGAATGTTAAATTTTGTGTACTGGTGACATCGTAAATGTCGTAAAAAAAACTTCAAACTAATACAATGTGAAAATAATGCAATGTAAAATTTCTGAACACATTATGTCGAAAATACAATGTATTTAGTTTACAATTCCGATTGTGTCAAAATGGAATGTCAAAAATTTTAATTTTTTCTACAGAAACAATCTTTGAAAAGTATAAATTAATATTTACTTACGTTTCTTCCATGGTTTTTTTTTTAAATTACGGACTTCATTACCACAAAAATAAAATTCAACTAACCAAAATTCAAATTAAAACTTCAAAATTCAAATATTTTTTTTTAATTTTTTTATTTGTGTATCCAAAAAATTTTCGATACTCAATTTAACAACACGCGTCGTGAAAAAGGGTCGCGAATACAATGTAAAATGAATTTACGATCATAAGACATTTAAAATTTTTTAAGTTTACATTTACGATCATGCGACATTGTATTCACGATATTATAGGTTTGCATCCGAGACTTTCAGCTTGAAATCAGTAGGTGGTATAACCACTACGCCATTGGCTAAACGACTTTATATAGAAGTATATATAAAGATTTTATATACAAAAATTCTGTTATGCTAAATGAACCGCCTGGAAATAATTTCGCTACACCAGCGGCATCTCAAGTACTCAAAAAATTCAAAAACAAATACTTTGGATTTCAAAAAATTGTTTGGCCTAATGAGCTAATTCGTTTTACTTTTAACAAAATTTGGAGTTCAGCAGGACACTCTTATATTTTATATAAAGTCGAAAAATCCATTTAGGGATTACTTTCATTCCTTTTTTTAAGCGTTACTATTCGTATAAAAATTCCGCATAACTTGAAAATTATTTTACAATCTATATTTAATATGGTTTGGTAATGTATTCAGAAAACGGGGTGGATTTTAATTGATTTTCAAATAATCCAATATTTAAAATTGAAATTGTTCTTTCGTGTGTATCAAATAGTTCATTTGTTCCTTCGTTCATTTGTTGGTATTTAAAATTAATACGTTGTATATAAAATGCATCCAGTTGTTGTATGAATGAAATCAGGAATATACAGTTATTTTAATCGGGATAATACAGTTACCATATTACGTATATACATATTTATAAATAAATTCTTTATTTTTTTTTTGTATTACAAATTGTGAATTGTGATGTTTTGTGAATATTGTGAATTGTTTTTTTACTTTTAATTTTTATGTGAATTCATTAAGTTTGCAATTTTATGCTTTTCATTGATTCCGTTGTATTTAGTTAGAAAATTAATAAATTGCATGGAAAATTTAATTTAGAAAATTCAATTAAAAAATGGAATTAATGAATCAAAGTTGAAAAATTAATACTGGACAAATTAGAGATTTTAAAAAGTGTCATTGAAATGTCTGAATAAAGTCTGTCAATTCAGATGAGGAATAAAAAGTTATTAAGTCTTCATAAATAAGGACTTGAGGAAAATGTATGTTGCTGAACCTTAAACATTAAAGCCCCTCATTAATTATAGAAACATTAATTTCTAGAATTAATTCTTTAATTAAATATTTTTAAATATTGAGAATCCACATATATTAATCTTTGATACAAGAATGAATTTTAAAATATAAAAATATATAGGATTCCATTAATAAACGAGGACATATTGACACACATAGCTAGATTGATTCATATTTCGATTCTGATCTGATCCTATATTTACTCCCTCCGCTCTTTCTCTGCGTCACAAACGTAATAGCAAATTTAGTATACCCTTTTGACCTATAGTCATACAAGTATAAAAAATTAATAATTAATATTTTGTTTTTTGTTTTATTTACGATTATTTTTGGATAATATAATTAAGAATTAGTTTATCTTCCATTTTAATTATATACAGATGTTACAGAATGTAGGTGTCACAGACTGTTCAGTAAACATGCTTGCGTAAATATTCAAAACTAATTTAATAATACATTGTGGAGTATTATTAGATTTTTTAAGTTTTCATATGGGAAGATTTGTTTAATATATAAATAGATATGTATATTTATTTTGATTTTAGTAAATCGTATAAACAGTTAATTAATAGAGTATTTTCAATAAAAAATATTTAATTTATGTTATTTTGAATAGTTTTTTACTAGAAAATTACATTATTAATTAGTCAGATTAATTATATCAGAATTTGTCCTTAAACATATTACAGAAACTTTAATGGGCTCTCAATATAAAATAAAGCGAGAAACTCCTATAAAATGGCTCGAATTGAACTTTTGTTTTTCGGGAGCCTGGTGCGATGCCAAAAAAAATTATTCAAAAATTTGAAAAATCTTAGGATTTTAAGGACTATTTCTTGATGCGTTTTTTGTCCGTCCATGTGAATAAAGAAAAGAAAATTTATATACGAGTTTGTATAGCAAAAAAATTTTTTTGTGTAAGCCCCCGTTACATCCTTCAAACCTATATTTAAATATTTGTTACCTAAATATTTGTACAAATTTTTGAAGTAATATACAAAAAGTAGAGCTCCAACAATATATTTTAACGCGTGCTAATTGTTTTTCTAAAAATTATTATAAATTACTTTCCAATATACTCTTGACCGAAAACTCATTCTAGAACATATTGTTTAATTTTGAAAATGTCCTTTTTTAAGGCTCCTTGGTTTTTTTCATTTATTTTTTTAAAAAATTATTAATGGAATATTTTCAAGGTAACTCAATCAAAAAAATGGGATATCATTGAATGAAATGTATGACTTATGCTTATTATATTACATTGTATAAATTTTTATTTAATATGTATACGATTTTTAAAAAACCTTTTACATTTTTTTCTTAAAATACGTATTAAATTTACAAAAATAGATAAATATTCAAATTATTTAGAAATTAATTAAACCCAAAAAAGAGTAAAAACCTGTGTTCATTGTATGAACTGTATATCCTTTTCGTCCTTTGAAAGTATTTAATAGTTTTTTTTTCTTGTTTTTGTTTTTAAATTTTATTTCATCTTCATTTTTAATATCCAACATGTTTATCATTGGCTTTATTTTTCATCAAAAGCTAATCCTAAAATAAATCTTGAAACAAGCAGATAATATTGTATGTTCGTAGATTGTGTGATTGTAGATTAGTAATAAAAAAAAGATATATTTATAAAATAATTTAATTTTTAGTTTAAGGAATTTATTTCGAAAATAATTTTTATTGAAAATTCTTATTAAAGACTGCCTTGTTTTTGCCATATTGAAAGATTTTTATAAAAAAAATTTATAATTCAGAATCGCCACTGGTTTTCTAGGTCAGTTTTCTTCATTAAAGCTTTGTTTCGCCTAAAATTATGCAAAATACAAAACAACAAATACAAATTAGAATTAGCATTAAAGCATTAAACCCAAAATGTGACGAGAGATTTTAGTACTTAACTCAGGTGTTATTTATTTAAATTCTTTACAACAGGATTTGATTGTTACATCTATAGTTTCAAAAAATCGTTTAACTTAATAATATTCAATTACTAGTTTTAATTTGTTAATAATTTGATTTTAATAAATTTATAACTTATCTCAACATAAATTACTTAGCGTAAAATAAAAAGTTTTAAACAAATTATTGAAGAACCATCTTTTAATGAAATAACTTAATTAATTATAAAGTTAATTAATTAAATATATTACAGTTTTAATTTTATTTATTAAATAAGTAATTCATAAGAATTATTAGTAACGTATTAAATTTATTTACTTATCTTATGTATATATATAAGTACTTAATACTAATTACTTATTATATTACATTTTATATACGCAGTTGAATGTTTTGTACTTGAAAAATAAAAATTTTATTTTATACTCATTTCCTTTAAGTTATTGTTTGTTTAATGTAAAATGTTAAATTATTTTCTAGAGTTTAAATGTTTGTCAGTTTCACTTTCCATTTAAGGTTAAATTTCAAATTTTAAATTTGAATCAAATTTGGCAATTAGGGACTATAAATTGACTGCCTTGTTTTTTATTGCTGTGCTAGTTATATAAGATCTTGTCAGTGATTTAAAAAAAAAAAACATTATGATTCGCACCCAAATTGTCCCAAAGTCATAATTTCCACACCAACTACTGCTATCCTTTCACTTACTAATGTTCTACATCAATTCCAATAATTAATATGACTTGCTTTTAAGTTTTTACTTATTCCCTAATTGATTACTTGAATTTCTACTCAACAACTTTACTCTAACAGTACTTTTAGTTTTAGTAACTTTTTTATAAGTAGCATATGTACTTACATACTTTTATTACTATCAATATTGTATAACACTTTATTTTAATTGTTAGGAACTTTACATTAATTTTAGTTCCTATAAAAGTACTCAAAGAACTTCAGTACTCAACTTCAATTTTCGAAGAAATAATCAATTTATTATCACTGTGTATAAAATATGTGTATTTATAAAAAGTTTATTGGAATGCTTCCAACATATGAAAATTGTGAAAAGCCTTGAATTAATTATTTTTTAGTATCTAAATACTAAGAATAAAGTCAAAAAATAAAATATAAAAGTAAAAATTATTAAATTATTAAAAGATTAAAACAATGTAAATCAAATTAAGTGAAGGATTCTTCAGTATTTTTTTTTTTTTTTGAGAATATTCATAAATACCTATATATGAATGAAATGTACGTAAGAATGTATTTAATTTACAAGTTTTGTTTTTGTTAATTTATTTTTCTACTTAAATTAGATTGAAAATTGTTTTTGTACACTTGTATAAAATTCTGTTATACATTTTATGTGAAGCGCCTATAAGTATGTATTTAAAAATAAGGAAGTCATGACTTTTGTTTTCTTTTTTATTTATTTTTTTGAAAGAAAAACATAAGCCAGCGTTTTCATATGAAACTTAAAGAAAGCAATAATGTAGTATGAAATGACTTTTTTTATTAATATAAAATTATTTCGGAACTGTCTGTCCTTTCTCTAGATCAAAAGTTTTTATAAAATGTTTTGTATTACGAATATGTATTTGAGTTACTAAAATATCATAGGCCTTTTTAATTGGATTCAAAACTATTTGGGTTTCTCATATGGGTTTCTCATCGCAGGTCAGGGTAAGTTAAATTGGAAAGACAAAAGTATTTATCCCGGGGGAATCCCATATTAATTTGAAATGCTATGCCCTGGATATTCTAAAGAATAGTTATACAAAAACTAGTATTAAGGAAAAATCAAAAAATCAAATGTGCTTCTTTGTGGTCAAGGATTTTAACTATCCTTTCTTTATAAACTTTTCCTTTAATTTGTGTTAAAAGCGTAACAAATTTATGATATGTGAAAATGTATACGGTACACATGTCATCAAAAAAAAACACAAAAAAAATCTGAAATACTCGTAACCGTACGGAATTGTTGGAAGAAAGAATTGTATATGATCCACGCAAAAAAATTTTTTTGTAGTAATTTGATTGTTATAGAAAGTATTTGTTCCGCTTCTCGTTAACTTCTAATACTTGGGTACTAATTTCTAATTTTATGTTTGCAGGTTTTTATACCCCTGCAAAAATAATTATAAGGGTATTCTAAATTTGTCATACCGTTTCTGATGTCGGAAAGGAGAGGTTTTAGACTTACGCTTGAAGTATGGATGCGATCAGAATCGAAGGGTAAATCGGTCTAATTATGTCGGCCTCCCGTTTGTGCACACGATAATTGAAAAACTAAAGGAAAAACCGTATCGCTAGTAAATTCAGCCAGTCGGTTCAACGGGTTCGGGTAGTTCTCATACAACTGCTTTTTTTTTTATTCGAGTACCTATCTCTACATTTAATAAAGCTGGATGTCTGAAATTTTGCCAAAACTAGTTGAGAGTTGAGTTTAATGGCCAACGTTTCCAACAAAAAAAATACAGTTGGTGTAGGGTAAGAGATTCATAGAGCAGGCATGCAACTTATATTTACTTTATACATAACTCAGAGTCTACCAAAATGTCTATTTAAAACTTTGGCAAAAGTAATTAACTGAATGGTATTATGTTCATTGGGGTATCCTAGAGTTGACACAGCTTACACTCTTTTTGGTTTTTCTTTCAACTTTACATACAAACATATCTTTTGTTGAAGATAAAGTTTTCTATTGTTTGACCCAAACTTTTTTAATTAATTGTTTTTTTTTGCCTACGCAAAAAAGTTGTAAGGCAGGAAATGGAAGAAAAATTTTTTACATATGAACGAATTCGAACTTTTTTTTAATTAAGATATTTATGTGAAATAAATATGAAATCTTGAATTGTTATTTCTTAAGTTTTTCACTGTGATAGAAGAAGATACTCTGAATATAAAGATTGGAGTTTAAAATGTTATTAGTTCGAATATATTTGAAAATTTGTGTTTATAAATTAGGTTTTTAATGAAATATTATGTCTATAATTTTAACATTTTATATTAGACATCTTATGAACTTATAATTTGCGGAGTTTTATGAAAGCCTTAAAAAATAAAAATTTATATCAAAGAATTTAAATGATAATTAATGATAGTTCTAATAGATTTTATGCAAACTCATAATAAATATTTCGGAAATTTTATTAGTATAATTAATAAGTATACTTTTAATAGCATGAAAGAAAATAATGGGAGGTCCTGCCGTTTTGGACATAAAATAATCTATTATTGATTCTAATATATTCCGCATATATTTTTTACAGGAGACAGTTCGAGGCTATTTGAGTAATTAGAAACAGTTCTTCTCCCCATTAACCTTAGTCCAGCAAGTTACTTTTATATAAAAACACTTTTAAATGCAAAAGATCTACCATCAATTTTTGGTTAATAAAAATTTTCAATATTTTAAGCTTCAAAGTTTACAAGCATTAAAAGAACTGTTTCTGATACCAGTAATTTACTTTCATATTAAAACAGTAATAAATTTCCAAGATCTACCATCAAATTTTTATTTTCTACATTTTAGGGGGCTAGTACTACTTTAATAAAAGTATATATTGAAAAAAATATTTTTTTTTTATTTTAATTTATTTTAATTTATTTTTTTCCGAATAGACGATTACAGCAATATGAGTGTAAACTGATTGAAATACAAAATCATAATAAAATAATATCAGGAATTGTTTCAGAATTTTTTTCAATAACAAACTGAAACGAGAAGAAATGAAACATGTATCATTTCAACAATTTTGTTTCATAATGCAAAATAATGAATAACTGTTCAAGTGAATAACTATCAGTCCAGAAAATTTTTTAAAAAATTTAAAATTAAATTTATAGAATTTGTAGCTGAAATTATTCTTAAGAAATCTGAGTTTATAAGTTTCTGACTGCAAAAAAATTTAAAATAAACATATTGTGTACGCATTTCAATTAAAGCTATAATTGACGCTTTATAACTTATTTTAGTATCCGGAATTATATTTTAAATTAAAATTTTTTGTTTTTTTGTTTTTTTTTTTACATTTTCCAATTATTTTGTAATTGATAAAGAAATAATGAATTAAATTCGAAATTAGGCTTTCCCATAAGAGTTAAGCGTTCCAACCATTGTACCACGCTAGCGTTAAGTTAAAGGGCTTGACTAGTTCTAAGATGTTGTTAAATTAAAGTTATTAATTATTTATTTACTATTTCGATTTATAATTATTTACTGAAATCATGAATCATAATTATTTTAATAGATAATCACTGAACTTGATGTCATATCTTTATTTTCTATAATAAAAAGTTATTCATTTCCTTTTTCAAAAATTCTTGAACCTTGAAATCAACTATTCAGAAATTTTTTTAACATAAACAGTAATAAATTGGAATTTTTTTTGCAGACAACGATTTTAATTTTGCAAAATTTAACTTAAAAAGTTAAATCTTGAAAATCGGGAAAAACAATTGGAATAAAAAAAATTTCAATTTATTTTATAATTTTTTTTTGTAGTGATTTTTTTCTAATACAAAATGAAAATATAAAGTATCTTAAGATACAATAATAAAGAAAATCGGTGAAGTGAATTCAAAATTGCGTGGTTTAAAATATGGGACATTTTATTGTATAAAAAAAACGATATTATTTTTACAATTTTTTTTTTTATTTTGAAATAAAAAAACACGTTCCTGCCAAAGGCGAAATAAATTTATCTTCATTTCAAACCTAATCCAGATAATTATTTGTCATTATGTCCAAGCAAATGGTAAATATAATCAATTAATATTAGTGAACAAATATTGTCAAGATTAATACACTTCAATTAATCTAGTACTTTTTTATTAGAAGGACTTTTTTTAGAAATTCAATTCTAAAATTTTATTAGAAGTCAATAATTAACGAACGCCTGTACTGTCTTACAGTCCTTGCTCTGTCAATAATAAACCAAAGTAATTCACTAATATCTAAGTATCTGTACATACTAATTTATAATTTATTCCTAATTTGCTTTTTATAGTTTATAAAAATTTTGTGAGGCATTAGAAATACTCCATGACGTCATCAAATGACGTAATTCTTATTAATTTGTACAATTTTATAACCTGTATTAAAACTTTTCATTTGATCTACGAAATTAAATATCCTTGAAATATTAAGCGTGTATTTTTAAAATTAATTACTGTTAAATGGGCAATGTTATTGAAAATCTGTGCATCCATTGTTTATTTTGAAGATACTTTAAAGTAAACTGTGGAATAATATTTTATATCTGTAGATGTGGTGTGAGAGTTTCGAAAAGGTCGGAATGTAGTTCTTAGGAATTTTTATATTTAAAAAAAATATTTTAATTTGTTGACATTGTAAATTGATGATGAATTAAAATTATTTGTTTTTCTAGGTTTAAGATGTAATTGTAACTGATGACATCATTAAGTGTTTTATTGTATTAAATTAGAGTGACCATTGTAAATATTTTCCAATTGATTTAATTTTAAAGTGAAAGTTTATTAAAAATTTCTAAAAAAATTTTCCTGTGTATTTTTTTCGAAATAGGAAAAATTCGAAACTAAATTCGAAAAATTGGAATTCGAATCTAAAGTGAAACTGTATTAAATTTAAGATATTTTAAAATGAAATGTGTTAAGGATCATCAACCAATTTATGTTGTAGAAGAATATTCGGTTTCTTGAATCTTCTCAGCTGTTTACGGCCGAATTATAATTTTTCAATTATAATTATTAACATTTAACAACACTATTACTTAAATCCAGTGTCTTTGATATTATTAAATTTTACACAAACTTGTACTACGAAACTTGACTTGAGTAAAAATAGAAAAAATGTCAACTAAAAGTTTGAATACTTTCCTTTAGTTAGTGAAAACTATTGATTATTATCCCCTTCCCTCCACCTATTCTTTATTTACTCTTCAATATTATTAAAATAAAAATTTTTTTTTGACTAACAATCTTAAGAATTCCTTTCATGAGAAATAAATTGGCTATTTATCAATTGGACGATTTAAGAAGTGTTTATTTTTTTTGTTTAATATATGAATAAAGGACAAATTACAGTGAACCTTGGCACTTAAATTAATTTTTTTTTATATTCTATCAGTATATTCTCTTGAAATTAATTCCTTTTTAAAGATACGAAAAAAAGAGATAGAAAGTGATAGAAAGAGAAAGAAAATTCAATTCAAAAAGAAAAAGACAAAAAAATTGTCCTATTACTGGAAATCATTTCACAATTGGATGATTAAATCTGAATAACGAATCAATATAGGATATAAATAAATAAAATAAAATATTTTTCTATTTTTATTTATTTTTTTTTTCTATTTTAAGGACCCATCATTGATTAATTTCTAATGAAAGTTTTTGAAAAATTTTGTTTTCGAATTGAAATCGGATATAAATTGTCTTTTTTTTAAAGAAGAGGCATTTAAAGACATAAATTTTAAAAATTTTATAGGTATTAATTCAAAAAATTTATGATTTTCCTTAAAAAATTTAAAGATTATTTGTGAAAAATTTGTTGAAGTAAGAGTTTTAAGGGATTAATTCTGGTTTATGTGCTTGACCAACCGAACTGGAAAAATTGAAATCTCCTTTTCCCGCTAAGGATATTGATCTGTATTTAATGTAAAATCGAATTAATAAGAGATTTAGTAACGACTAAATGGAACTGGAAGAAAAATATAGAGGCCTCGTTCAGAGCCTGGTTTGATTCCTGAAAAAGTGAAAAAAGAAGTTTATTTGATTTTTTACTCGGTCCAGCTACGGTTACTAGTTCCTGAGTTCAATTTAATGGCATAATTAATAAATAAGTATTCATACATTAATTTATGTCCCATCCAATTGTATGTGGAAATTGTATATGTAATTAAGATCAACGACTTTTTGAATCTTCCATCTTACTCCAATAAATTCGCTACAGATATATTGGGTAGTCTAATAATTAAAGAATTCGTCATATAATCAAGAAAGGAATTTAGATTTAAAAAAATTAAGGATATTTTATTTTGTCCTTCAAAATATTGAAAAAAAAATTTTAATTAAAATATATATATATATAAGGGTACTAAAAATTGTATAAATTTAAATAATTAAATTTTTAAATAATTTAAGGTTAAACGAGGAAGAGTGTAGTAGAGTAGACTGTGTCAACTCTGGGATACCCGTATGACCGTAACATATACATTATGTCATCCGGTTAATTACTTTTGGCTTTATTAAGTGTAGTGGAATACTCATATAAAATAAAGAGTTGTATGGCAGCTACTCGAACCCTCTGTCGTAGACCAACCAAATTTTGCAGAAACTTTAGCCATTACACTAAACCATTTTTGGCAAAAATTCAGACACCCAGCTTCATTAGGTGGAGAGTAATGCTCATATAAAATAAGAAGTTGTATGGCAGCTACTCGAACCCTCTGCAGCAGACCAACCAAATTTTGCAGAAACTTTGGCCATTACACTAAACAATTGTTGGCAAAAATTCAGACATCCAGCTTCATTGGGTGGAGAGTAATGCTCATATAAAATAAGAAGTTGTATGGCAGCTACTCGAGCCCACTCCACTAGAACAACCAAATTTTGAAGAAACTTTGGCCATAAAACTAAACTACTTTTGGCAAAATTTCAGACACGCAGCTGTAATAGGTATAGAGTAATGCTCATATAAAAAAAGAAGTTGTATGGCAGCTACTCGAACCCATGGACCAAAATGGCTGGATTTAAATAGCGATGACAGCTATTGCAAAAAAACGAATTTGCGAAAATTGCAAGATCCTAGCTCCTTTAGTTTTTGAGTTATCGTGCGGACGGACAGACGGACGGACAGACGGACGGACAGACGGACGGACAGACGGACGGACGGACGGACGGACGGACATACATAGCTAAATCGATTTATTTTTCGATTCTGATCCGATCCATACACTTGAGTCTATATCTACCCCCCCTCCTTCTCTGCGTCACAAACGTAATGGCAAATTTATTATACCCTTTGACTATATAGTCATACGGGTATAAAAATACTGCTCCAGGTCATTTGTACTTATTATTACTTTCAAAAAGCTGCTTAGATTATATCTAATGTTAAGGTAAGCTCAGCAATTTGTTAGAAACCTAATGAATGTTTATCAATAGGTCAAAAGGTTATATGTCTAATATACCAATTGTTAGGTGGTTAAGAGATCAACTGTCTTTTATATCAGTACTCCCCGAGTACAATAAAATAAGAACGAGTGAATTAATGAGTTGTAATATAAAACTATTTAGTATACAAATAGGTCCGACTTTAATATAAGATGTCTGATAAAATCAGAGCAACCTAATTAATATTAATATGAACAAACACAGTCGAAACGAACTGTAGTCAAAAGAAATAATGAAAGAGAATTTTTCAATAGGACTTGGTTATAATAGAAAAAATCTTCAGTATCTCCATGAACCCCGTCTACTGCAAAAATATAAAAGACATCCAAACCAAAAGAAAATAAATTTTTAAAATGTTAAAATTAAAAATGACTAGAAAAGGAATAAAATTGCAAAAAAAAAAAACAAAATGGAATAAAATTCTGGAATTTG
Organism: Dolichopus griseipennis; assembly: GCA_963082915.1. Taxonomy (NCBI): domain Eukaryota; kingdom Metazoa; phylum Arthropoda; class Insecta; order Diptera; family Dolichopodidae; genus Dolichopus; species Dolichopus griseipennis. Next base: position 6,290,665 of record OY720442.1, read on the forward strand.
CTTGCGGACATAATCATTAATTTTATCATTATGTTTTGTTGTTTTTTTGCATTACCCTTTATAAGACACTTAAGGCTATCAATTCATAAAAAATGTCTACAAAATATGTAATATTATTTTTATGGCCCTTTCTTTTATTACATGGATATGTTCTGTTTTTATATTGGAACTATTATCCAAGATTCATTTTACATCCATTTTATTTCTGATAAAATAGCTGTAAAAAAACGAGGCGTTAGTACAATATCAGGACTTCGGTTGAAGTTTATGATTGATAAAATGGTTTGTTTTTTTAAATCATGGGTCAATATAAGTTTTACTGGATCATAAAGTTGACTCTTAAATCAAAACTATGAAAATTTGAAAAATTAAGGGAAATTCGAACCAGAACAATATTAAAATGAAGCAGTGTCATGATGCACTAGTACTTAGTGAATAAAATCTAGTAGAGGGAAAGTTAAAGTGCGTTAAACTTCCATAGAAAATTGTCTACAATTAATTTGGGGTTTGTAAAAGTCTGAGTTTCACTCAATTTTATTTTTTTATTAAAGAGTTCAAGCCTCAAAAGTCGAATAATGAATTCAAGCTCAGTTTTATGGATTCAACCTATTATTTCGAAAATAATTCCTTAATTCAACATTATAAAAGCTCTCTCAGATACCAAATTTAATAAAACTTCAGGACCTAATTATTGTAATAGTTAACACCTGAGGCTTTTCACTTAAACCCGGTAGAATTTTCATACAATTAGTAAAAGATAAGGGATCAGTACTTGTTGACAACTTCAATTACTGGCAGACAAGTACTTGCTGAAATTGTCAACAACATGACTGGCAAACGTTATTTTAGAAAATTTTTAGACTTATTTATAAAAATTCTATAACGAAATTTATTTAGAAAATAATAATTTAAATTTAACCTAGAAATTTTCATAAAAGTCCGTGAGGTGATAATAAATCAAAAATTTATAAAACAAAATTGTACTTACAATTCCAAATTTTTTTTTAAATGATAATAAAATCTAAAATAGGAAATATTTAAAATTATTAGACTTGAATAACATTTTGAAGGAAAACTTTAATTTATTCATTTTCTTTTTTTTTATTATATTTTAAATTGTTGATTGTTGTCTGGTTACGATTTATTAGTCAGTCTGCAAAGGAATACAGTTTTAGAGTATAATAAAATTAAGTACATAATTAAATGAATAAGTACTTACTAGAAGTCTTTAGTTATATTTATATTGCAGTTAGGTTTTATTTAAAAACTTAAAATATTTTCAGAAAAAGGAAAACGAAGAAGTGGGGAGAGTCATATTTACAATAGAATATAAGCATAAAGTTTAGTAGTCAAAGTACTTTTTCATTTGAAGCTATAAACGAGTGTAGGAGTAACATTTATAAAATTTAGTGCAGTATTTTTGTATTGAGTACTTTTTTTTTTTTTTTGTCCAATTCTCAAATTAAGATTAATTCTTCTTGGAAAGTTTAAAGTCACTGACTTTAAAAATTGATTTAGACAAATATAATGGTAGATTGTTTTAACCTCATTACATTTGTAAGGTTGTATTTTTAAGTTTAATTCTAAAAAAAAATATTTTCATTTCAAGTGAAAAGTGAATGAAATATATAAGAAAATATTTCAAATATATAATATATTTGTTTATAGTTATATACTTAATTATATTTATATTTATTTTTTACATTTTTTTATATGGATTATTTCATTTCTTTTTTAGTTTTGTATCTGGAATATCATTGCTTGGGACATCAACTGAAATTTATGTTTATGGGACACAATATGCATTTCTATTGGTTACAATAATATTTTCTGGAATTATTTCTTGGCATGTTTTTTTGCCAGTATTTTGTAATTTGCAGTTAACGTCAACATATGAGGTATATAAATAATAATATTTATATTATAATATTATTTTATTTTAAAAATTGCATATATATAGGCGTATTTCGTTATTTATCATGCATTTTTTTATATAAATTCTTTTAAAGTTTTGTTTTCTATTTGCAGAATTCAAATACTATAAATAAAATTTAAAGTTGGTTTAATTTCAGAATAATTTTTTTGCAATTTAAAATAATGAATGTGAATGAGTTAAATAATTTAAGTTTTAATTTGAGTACTTGTTGCTTTTTGGAAATTTATCACTTGAAACTTTTATTTGAGTGCGAATGATTGGAGAGAGAGAAATATTAGTTATAATAGTCTAGAAACAGTTGGAATTTCAAGAGCTTACCTTACCTTATATGAAAATAAAATGTTCAATCTTTATTTGACATCGGTTATTTCACTTCAATCAAACAAAATTTGAAGTTTTTATATTAGATTATTCAAGTATTTTAAGGCAATCTATAAATTTAACCGCCGAATATTATTAATGCCTACAAATCATACCAACGAATTGGTATTACCTTTCTAATATATATATTTAAACCGAGTTATTTGCAAAAAAGTTATTTCAGACATATAACCTAAAAATTGAATTTAAAACCCTACTAAAATTTTTTTCTTATATTTTATAAATTTAAATTTTTTAATTGAAAAAAGAACTCAAAATTCGCATGCTGTAATAACGAATAATTAAGCAGTGTAAAAATGTTACAATCATTGTAACATATGTTTTCTATTCTACATTGTTTACATCTCAACCATTCAAAATCTTTATTTGTTTATATTTATTTTTTTTGGAGTAATCCTATTTCGTTATTCATACATTAAATTATTCAGAAATGACTATTACTATCATTTGATTTTTGAACCTTAAAAAAATATTATAGGCCATTGTATCATTGATTATAGCATGTTATGGATTATAGTCAAGGACTCTAGGTCAATATATAATTTTTTTTGACCTTAGATAAAAAATTTACATTTAAATACATTATATATACATTTAGATGTATTAATTATTGAAATTATGTCAAAATTTTGTTTAATTTTATCTGACAGTTCGGTTCCTGAATGTTAAAGTACATTTATGACCAAAAATATTGAAAAATTTTTGTATTTAATAGGTATTATAAGACTGAAGTACAAGAAGATGTCATAAAAAATATAAGAGTCATTGATTTGACAGCTGCTCCGAATATGACAAAATTGCATTTCAAAGAATTTGAGGAGCGCCATTAATTGTAACTTATGTGCAGTTTTTAGTTTCCAATTTTAAAACTCCTAAACGACAGCAAATTTATTAAACTTTAGAAAATATGACATTTATTCAATAAATGCCAAAAATTGACATATATTGACATAAATTTACCGTTAGGTTAAAAAAAACTTAATTTGTAATTCTTGACAGAAACAAATCTTATGAAAGGAAAAGTATTAAAGAATAAATGCAAATTAACTGGGTATAAATTTTGGTGCCTTAACGGTTTTTGGGTTTAAAAATTGTTTAAAAATTTGGCAATTTGATGATTTTAGACAATTGAAACCAACAAAACTGTCAGAAGACTTCAAAATAACAATACAAATTATTGCGCTACTTAAATTTTCTTCAACATGTACTACTTTAAAATCCTAAGGTATTACATAGTGACTTGTTTTATATTTATACAAGTCACTAATAAATAACATTTTAATTAAATTTAATATATAAATTGTTTTTTATTATGAACTCATGATTTTCATTTCTATAGCGATAATAGACGAAATTCGTAGAATATATATTTAAATGAATGTATAACTGTTTTTTTTATTTTACTTTTTTTTTGCCATTTGTTATAAATAAAAATGGCGCACTTTTTTTCTGATGTATTTGATTTATGGAAAATCATTCTTTGGAAATTTCTGTTGATTCTTTTAAATTATTTTTTCATTTCCATAAGATTTTTTTTTTAGAATTTAAAAAATTGTTTATTTCTGGAGCTTTAAATGAATAAGACTTACAGCGAATTGAATAATAGTTTTGTTTAATTTAAAATCGCCTTGGTGACCCGGTACATAAGGTAAAAAATATGATATAAACAAAATTAAATAATATTGTACATATAAATTCATTGCCAAAGCGATGCACAACGCCTTAAGTGTTAGGATAGCGTACGACAATTATTAATGATTAATTTTAAAACTTTCTTTGACATGTTATTAAAACTGCCATTACAGTTTGACAGTTAAAATTGTTCGCCACTGTTTATATTGTTTTACCGAATTAAATTGACTTTGATTATTTAAAAAAAAAAATAACTTACACTCCCTATGAAACTTTTCATTTAAATTTTATATCAAATAAAATGAATATAAAAAAGTTAAAAAATTGCAATTTTCACAAAAAAAAACAAAGAAAAATTAAAATTCTAAATGTAAATATGAAAATTTTAAGTTCATTATCTTGGATTTTTGAATTTTTAAATTAAATGAATTATTCTGATTTCTGATTTTCTACTATAGAATTTTTTTAACTGGATTCTTTACTTTGTCTTATTTTTTATGTTCTCATGGATACTTTGAATTTAAAATTTGATTTGAAATTTTACACTTTTTACAAAAAACAAAAAAAAAAAACAAAACAAAAAAGTGTTTATTACGGTCACGCCATACATACGACTATGAAATATGAATCTTTTAATTTAACTTATTCATGTATTTCAATGTATTTAAACATACTCCTTTAATATAAATACATTTTCAAAGAAATTCTGATTCTAAAAAATTTTTTTAATTTTAATAATAACTTAAAAGAAAGTGGAGAATTAATGATCATTAGAATTTAAAATTCAAAATAAATCATGAATTTATATTTATTTTTTTTCATAAATAAAATTCAAAAATAGAGTTACCGTTTTTGAGTTATAGCCTACAATGGATGCTCTCGTTTCGCTCTCTACACGTAGCTATCTGTCAAACTAAGTTAAAAGTATTGAATTATATGAAAGTGTTTGCAATAGACGCAGCCATTAAAAAAGTTGTTTAACTTTTAACTTTTTCGCTTTCTCTACGTATCTATTAACTTTGAAAAATTATTTTTATTGCAAAATAGAAAAATATATTGTCAGAATAAAAAACTATTAATTTTTTTTCTATTTAGGGTTAAATAATATTAAACGATTATTCAAAATAGCTATACAATAAACTTTAAACTATTGAATATTTTTTAATTCATGAAATTTGTAAACAAAACAATGTCAAAAAACGCCGTCATGTATACATTCATTGTGGATACTTCTTTGTTGATTACGTAGTGAGAGCGAAACGAGAGCGAAACGAGAGCGAAACGAAGAGCGTTATTGTAGATAGACTATTACAATGTCGGGAGGGGTGGGTAAATTTTACATCAAACGTCACTTATCAATTAAAATTTTATAAAGTTGTAAACTTGATGGAAGGCAATGAATTTTTTACGATTCTCCATTTCCATAAGATTTTCTAAAATTAAACAAAAATTCTAATATTTTCGTTTGAATTGAATTAATACAAAACTAAATTCAAATATTTTATTACTTTATTTTTGAAAATCTTAGAGTTGTCAGGCAAACCTACTTTTCTATAAATTTTGACATATATATTTTGGTAATAAATTATCTCAAAATTTATTTGTATCTATTAATATGCAAACTGAATATGAAATTAACTTTTAAATAAATTTTGTTTTTCAATATAAAGAAGTAATTTTGGAAGTTTCTAACAAATTTATTTTTGGTGGAGTTTTACGAATATTCTGTTATTTTGCAACTTTATAACTTTTTTGTTTGGCTGGAAAACCAATCTTCTAAAACAAAAATCTCATTTAAGACTTGTTGACATGAATCACAGTTCATTGAGCTTTGTTCTACTAAGTTTTACAAATTAATTTTCTTAATAAATTTAAAAAAAAAAAACAATTTAAATAAAGTGAATTAAAATATCACATTAAAATACTTTTATAATAATGAGTGAAAGTTTTGTGAGTTTTGAAAAATGAATATATAAATAAAAATATAAATTAAATAATAAATTATTTTAGTAAATATTTAACTAAACTTTAATTTATATTCTATTATTCAATTTTTCTTAAAGCTTTAGAAAAATCTCTTCAATTTTTTATCTTGTGAACCTGTCCCTTTAACCTGTTCCGGCATTTGATCTTGTGAACACGTTTCTTTGATCTATACCCATGTATTTTAAAATTATTTATCTAAATGCTGTTCTAAATTAGTTATTACGATTGATTGATAGTTCTTTGCTTAATGAGTTAATTCGACTATTTTATTTCTACATCAATTAACCCATTCTGGCAGATTGATCTAAAAAATGTATATTTGAAAGGTAATTTTGTTGATGCTCGTAAGGAATACTTAAACTTTAAGGAAATGCACCTCAGTACTTTTGAAATTCGGAGTAAGTCTACACCGCGACTCAAATTCCAAAAGTACTTAAACCAATTAACCCAACTCTGAGTTAATTCAACAAAAATATTACTCAAAAATATCACAAGTACGCAACGAAATACTCAAAAATTGTTGAGTGGCATTTCTAATATCGTGATTTTCGAAAAGTTTTTAGATTTTTAAGTACAAAAAAGTGTTTAAATTTGTTAAGTGTCAATTACATGTATTTGTTAAGTGTTTTGTAAATGACTGGAGTAATCGGAGCCACTTTTAATTATGTAAGTTTTAAATATAAAAAACAAAACCGTTTCCTTACGTGAATGGGAACTAACTTTAAATTATAAGTTATATACAATGTATTTTTATTTGTATAATTGGCGAAATACAATAATTTTATTTTCTAAATCAATTTGTTTTTATTATTTTTTAATTAAAATTTAATTGTAATTTTAATATTTTTGATTGCATTTTAATTTTTAAATTTAATTTAATTAATTTATTTTATCCAATATATTCTTATAGTACTTTGAATTGAGATTTGATAAACGGATTAGACTATTGGGCTCAGCTCTGTTTGTAGCGGGAACGGTAAGTTTTTTTTTTGGAATATAATAAGTTTGTATGATTGTTCAAATTATTTTGAAAGAGCTCGGAATTTTATAAGTAGAATTTAAATTTGACTAAAAGTAATAAATTTAGAAAACTAAGACTCCCATATTCCGAAAATCGTTATAACTGTATCAATTCTAAATATTATCCTAACTGTTAATTAACAATTTATTTAATTTTAATAGATGCTATGGTTACCAATAGTCATATATGTTCCGGCATTAGCATTTAATCAAGGTTAGTAAATTTGTAATATTATTAATTACTATTTAAAATAAATTATTTAATTTTTTTTTATAGTAACGGGTATTAATATTCACATAATTACACCAGCTGTGTGCGTTGTTTGTATCTTTTATACTTGTGTAGTAAGTAAAAATATTTAAATTTTTAAAATTTGTTAGTAAAAGTTTAGTAAATAAATCAGAAGTCTTCCTGAGAACATTTTTTTAACATATTGCAATATTAAATACAGGGTGGTTTAAAAGCAGTTGTTTGGACTGATGTTTTACAAAGTTTTGTCATGTATGGTTCAATGATTTTAGTTATTGTAAAAGGTACTATGAAAGTTGGTGGATTTGCTAATGTAATTAGTCTTAATTACGGTAGTGGAAGATTGGAAGCACCATTGTAAGTTAGTTAACACATACTAAAGTTTATTCTTTGATATACAAAAATTTTACATCAACTCTTGTATTTTGTTTTTTTTTTAAGTATAACAATGGATCATACTGCAAGATATTCAATTTGGTCAGTATTTTTTGGTGGTACATTTCATTGGTTACAAAGTACATGTGCTAATCAAGTTATGATGCAAAGATTTTTAGCTGTACCTAATTTAAAAAAAGCTCGTCAAGCATTGATTATATTTATTATTGGTATTATAATATTATTATCTTTTTGTATTTATAATGGAATGTTAATTTATGCCAATTATCATCAATGTGATCCTCTCAAAACCAAGGTAACACTTATATTTAGTATGAATTTTTATTGATTTATGAAATGAAATTTTTCTCTTAAATTGTCATATTAAAGTTAGCAAAAGCTCATGATCAATTGGTACCATTATTGGTTATGGATATCTTAGGTATATTTCCTGGTATGCCGGGACTTTTTGTAGCTGGTGTATTTAGTGCTGCTCTAAGTTCATTATCAACTGGTTTGAATTCATTGACGGCAGTATTTTTGGAGGATTTTGTTAAACCATACAAAAAGAAACCATTAACAGAACATCAAACAGCAATTTTTATGAAAACTGCTGTTGTAATATGTGGCATTATTTGTGTTGCTTTAGTTTTTGTTGTAGAAAAATTAGGTATGGTGTTACAACTGTCTGCAACCATGGCCGCATTAATGAATGGACCATTATTAGGAATATTTTTTGTTGGAGTTTTAATACCATGGGTTAATGGAAAGGTAAATGTCTCTTTTCAATAAATATACAATTTATACAATATTATTACAATATTTTTTTAATGTAAATTTACAGAGTACCCTTTTTGGTGGGTTAATTTCATTCATTTTGATGGGATATATTGCAATACGAGCACAAATTGACATAAAACAAGGTGCCTTAGTATTTCCAACTAAACCGACATCAATTGAAGGTTGTCAATACATTCATAATTATACAAGTCCAATTCATTCCGAAGATGAATTTATTGAGTAAAAATTTTCTTTTTTTTAATTTAAATTATTTGTATTAAAATAATGTTTAAAATTTATTTATTTTTAGTAATTTGGAGAAACCATTCTATCATATGTCATATATGTTTTATACAATGTGTGGTTGTTTAACAACAATTGTATGCAGTTGTTTAGCAACATTTTGGTTTGGTTATCAAAATACAGAAGATATGGATCCAATATTAGTTGCACCAATTTTAAGAAAATATATTAAAAATAAAATATATCATAGTATAAGGACAGATATTAAGGAAATGGAAACTGTTATAAAAGCATATGATACAGAAAATCAAAATAATATTAAAAATGGTGAAAGTAAATTGCACGACTAGACTGGAGAGTTTTGGAATTTATAATATGAATGAAATTAATATTTAAAACAAATACGGAAATGATCCGCATAAATAAATCTCAATTTGAATCTTAAAGTTAAATTTATTTTGAATTTCTAGGATTGAATCTATATAATACTTTAACTGTTTAAATTAAGTCGTGTCAATATTAAGGAGGCAGATGAGTTTTATTTTATTTTTTAATTTTTCTATTTGTTTCAAATATTATGTAATTTTGTAATTAGTATTAATTTTTTTTTTTTGTTAAACATTTTTTTTATTAAATATTTAATAAAAAACTATTTATTTTTAAAATTATTTTTTAACTACCTGTGATTATATTGTTATATTTTTATTTTATACTTATAAGTAGTAATAAATAGTATATCCTCTGAAACACTTTTAAAGGAGGCACATTGTATGCGATAGAGGACTGTTTCTAAATAAATAAAAAAATTATTTTGCCAAGGCCTGTTACATTAGAATGAGGTCATGCTATTTAAAATGTTATTTACTAGAGCATAAACTGACTGCGGAATCTGAATTTAAGGTCTTTTGATTTAAGTGCTTTAAACTCCCAAACTACTTCGTCTTTTATAAAAATAAGGTTAGTAACTAAACTGCAAACTTAAAAAATAGCATGTGTACTTTATAGCAGCATGTTACTTTATACGAGCATGTAATATAAAAATAATATATGTATGTCATATTGTTGATCTTCGAAATTCTTCGAATTCTTCTAACCAAAAATGGAATGGAATTTATTTGTGCATTTAAATATTATTCTTTTATTTTAAAGCATTTTTAATAAATAGATTTTAGTTACCTATGTGTAAAATATGGCAAAAGGTCCAAAAGGTATTAAAATTAATGCAAGAACCTCTGGAAAAAAAGATATTTTCAACAGAATTAAGGGACAGGATAATGCTGCATTAAAACAATAATGATCCCCAGAAAGTAAAGAATTTAGAAGATTCTGCTAAGCTTAATTGGGAGGAGTAAAAACACTTCGTAATATATTATGTGTTTTATGTAATAAATAAGATGTTGTATGTGATGTTAATGTTGAAGTTTAGTAAAAGCGTAGCGTAGTATCTGCCTTCCTTGAACCAACCATTGTTTTTAATTGTGTTAGTCTTATTCTACTTTTGTATTGTATTTTATATTCTGTATTTAATAACAAACTCTTTCTCTATTAACATTTCTTATGTAAACTAATATTTATTGAAATTTTTTACTTTTTTACTAAAATTTTAATAATAAATAAATTGATTATCTATGATTCTAATTAATATTATTTTTCAAATTTTAGTACTTTGAGATGAGATTTGACAAAAGAATTCGTTTGTTTGCATCAGCGTTTTGTGCTTTTGGTATTGTAAGTAATAACAACTAAATTTAAATTTTAATTTAAAATTGTATAACCTTAATTTTCAGATGATGTGGCTACCAGTAGTTATTTATGTCCCAGCCCTAGCTTTTAATCAAGGTATTACACCATCATACAATTGAAATTTTAACCTTTTAATATTCCTAACAGTTACAGGGATTAACATACATGTTATAACACCAATTGTTACCACGGTCTGCATTTTTTACACTTGCGTGGTAAGTATTTTAAAACTCTATTTTTAGGTACCATCAGTGGGCTAATATTGTAATGAAGGAATGGGCTATGAATGCTTATTATTATTACCTATGAATAATCAGAACTTTGGAAAAGGGATCAAATAAATGAGCTTAGGAACGTAAAACAAGCATTTCAAACTAGAATAAAATTTCCAAATAACTTCTTTATATGATTTACGTTTCGAAAGTGTGGGTTCGAGGCATTGAAGCCAGCCCAATACATAGTTATACCATATTTTGTAATATTAAATTCATAACTTCGACTTACATTACAGGGTGGTTTAAAAGCTGTAGTTTGGACTGATGTCATTCAAAGTGTTGTAATGTTTGGTTCAGTCATTTTAATTATTGTAAAAGGAACTATTGATGTTGGCGGTATTACACAAGTTTTTATAAAAAGTTATGATAGCGGAAGATTAGAAGCTCCGACGTAAGTTTAAAGCTGCCGAATATTATTTCCAAGTAAAGGAACTTTTGCAAATTTATTTTAGTGTAACAATGGATCATACTGTAAGATTTTCAATTTGGTCAGTATTTATTGGCAGTACATTTCATTGGTTACAAAATATTTGTGCAGATCAAATATTAATGCAAAGATTTTTATCATTACCAAATTTAAAAGCAGCACGGCGTGCTCTAGTTCTTTTCATAATTGGCATTATTATACTGTATAGTTGTTTGATTTATACTGGAATGATTTTATACGCCAAATATTATAGTTGTGATCCATTGAAAACTAAAGTAAGATTAATACAACTTTGAATTAGAATCATAATTCTCCAGCCACTGGTTTATCATTTTGTAATTATAGTTAGCAAAAGCAAATGATCAATTGGTACCTCTTCTGGTAATGGATGTATTAGGTGCATTTCCTGGTTTACCTGGTCTTTTTATTGCAGCGGTATTCAGTGCAGCATTAAGTTCCTTATCAACTGGATTGAATTCATTATCAGCTATAGTTTTGGAAGATTTTGTAAAAGCGCACAAACAGAAAAAATTGTCAAGATTTCAAACAAATTTAGTAATGCGAAGTACCGTTATAATATGTGGAATTATTTCCTTGAGTTTGGCATTTATTGTTGAAAAGTTAGGAATGGTATTACAATTATCAGCTAGTATTGGTGGCGTTGCAAATGGTCCAGTTTTAGGAATATTTATAATAGGTATGTTAATGCCTTGGATTAATGGCAAGGTAAGGTTAATAATATTCGTATAATATACACAATATGTTTTGATTTTAATTCTTTTTGGTTTTTGTTAATAGAGTGCTTTAACAGGCGGTATCATATCGTATATATTTGTGGTTTTTATAGCTATAAAAGCAAATGTTGATTTAGCTTCCGGGAAGTTAACTTTTCCAACGAAACCAACTTCAGTTGATTATTGTGAATATAATCATAATTACACAATCAGCTCGGAATTAGATTTAGAATTAAATATTTTAGAGTATGTTGATTTCAAACTTTAATTAAAAACTAAAATATGTAATCTTTTTTTTTGTAATTTAAGGGAAGTTGGCAAGCCATTTTATCATATGTCATTTATGTTTTATACAGCAACTGGTACTGTTACAACAATATTATCCAGTATTTTAGTTAGTTTTATATTTGGCAGAGAAGATGTTTCAAAAATCAAGAGGCCTGAACTATTTTCACCAATTTTAAAAAAGTGGTTATTTAAAAAACAACTTGAATTAGAGGAGGAATGTTTAAAATTGCAGGGAAACGAAGATAAGGATTAAATTCGATAGAAATTAATAGAAAAGACTGTCCAAGTTTTAATACTAGTTTCTGAAAATGAAAAATTCGATTGAATTAGAGTACAAATTACTTTAAATGAATAATTTAATAAAAATAAATTTAAATTTCCTAAACTATGAGTTTTTTTTTTTTATTTAATATTTCATATTTATTATTATTAGCAAGTTAAATTCCTTAAAAATGAAATTAAATAATATTTTTTCTTTAAATTTTAATTTCAGTATCTTGAATTAAGATTTGATAAAAAACTTCGATTATATGGTTCCGTCCTTTTTACAATTAGTGTGGTAAGAAATTTTTTAAAAAATTTGTATAGATAAATTTTCTTATAAAAATATCTGCTTTCTTGTAGATAATTTGGCTTCCAATTGTTATATTTGTACCAGCTTTGGCATTTAATCAAGGTAACTACTTTTTAACTCAGTTTTATGAGACTCTGTTTGAATAGTCTAAAATTCGCTTTAGTATAGATCAGTAACTTTTGTTATATTCGTAATAACTTTTAATTTCAGTAACCGGTGTAAATATTCACATTATAACACCAATAGTTTGCATTGTATGCATCTTTTACACAAGTGTGGTGAGTAAATTCATTTGATAACTTATTGTAATCCCATTAACACAGACCTGGTCATACACAATGCATTGTAATACCATATGATTTATGTAATCAAATAATTTAATTTAAAATATAACTCACAGATTAAAATCTATTTAATAACCAAAATTTGTTAAAATTTTTCTATCATTATTACAGGGTGGCTTAAAAGCTGTTGTCTGGACTGATGTAATACAGACTTTTGTAATGTTTGGTTCAATATTAATTGTTATTTTCAAAGGAACATATGGTGTAGGTGGATTTATTGAAGTATTTAAAAGAAATTTGGAGAGTGGTCGTATTGAAGCACCAGAGTAAGTACCAATTAAGAAAACATTCCTGAAAAATCTTTAATCAAAATATTTTTATAGAATAACATTTGATCCATCGGTTCGATTAAGTATTTGGTCAGTATTGGTTGGCAGTACATTATTTTGGACACAATCAATTGGTTGTAATCAAGTAATGATGCAACGTTTTTTAGCATTACCAAATATTAATGCAGCCAAAAAATCATTATATATATTTATAACTGGATTATTATTTTTATATGTATGTACATTTTATAATGGAATGTTAATATTTGCAAAATATCATAAATGTGATCCATTAACAACAAAGGTAAAATTTTAAAATTAAAAATTTAAAAATCTAAATTTAATATATAATATAATTTTTAAGTTGGCAAAAGCAAAAGATCAATTGGTACCATTATTAGTAATGGATGTTCTATCAGAATTTCCTGGTCTTCCTGGTTTATTTGTTGCGGGTGTATTTAGTGCTGCATTAAGTTCATTATCAACTGGTTTGAATTCATTATCAGCAATATTTTTAGAAGATTTTCTTAAACCAAACATTAATTTTCAATTAACCGAAAGACAAACTGGATTATTTTTAAGAACTTCTGTTGTATTGTTCGGTATAATTAGTATTCTATTAGTATTTGTGGTGGAACAATTGGGAATGGTTTTACAATTATCAATAACTTTAAGTTCGGTGTCGAATGGACCATTATTTGGTATATTTTTAATGGGTCTTTTAATGCCATGGATTAATTCAAAGGTACTTTTTAAATCGTTTTTTATTTTCATTTATTTAAAATTCTAACTTTCAAAATATTTACAGAGTGCATTAACTGGAGGCTTAGTATCATTTGTCTTCATGGCTTATGTTTGTGTTAAAGCTCAAATTGATATAGCAACTGGTATTTTAGTATTTCCAACAAAACCAACATCCATTGAAGAATGTCATTATGAATTTGATATGAATCATACAATGAAATTAGTACCAAATAATTTAGATATAGCTAGTGAAAATTTAGAAGTCTATCCAGCATTTCATCATATGTCATTTTTATGGTATATTGGCTTAGGTGCATTTATTGCAATTGCTGTTGGTAATATAACAATGTTAATATTTGGTAGAACAGATCCAGATGAATATGATGCAAGATTAATATCACCATTTTTAAGAAGATTTTTTAAATGTAAAAAATGTTCAAATGATTTAGATGAATCAAAAGAAGTTGAAACAGTTTTAATGTCTGATGTTTGTATTAAAAATTCTGATTATCCGGCATAATTTTAGAATTAATTTATTAAGGGCCAGTTTCACCGCTTTCTGATAAACTTCTAGATAGCTATCTTCTAGATAAACTATCTGGTAGATAAAAGTGTTAGATAATATTGTTTCTGTTTCACAGTCAAACTTAATAATAAATTATCTGGCTGATAACTTTATCTCTTGGATAACGTAATCGTTATAAAATTGTATATTTTTAGGATGAATTTGTACTAAAAATGATACAAACATTTTTTTCAATTTTTAAAAAATATACAAAATATAAATACAAAAATAAAAAATTTCAAACATCAATTTTTTAAAAATATAAATACGAAACTTAACAAACAAAAATTTAATTTCATAATGGAGAAGTTAAAAAAAAGAGATAGGGCTGCAAATTTCAGTCAAGAGGAGACGGAAGAGCTCTTTCTACCGTATTTCTTGTTCTTATTTGGGCTTCATTATAAAGTCTTTCTTGTGGTGTGATGGCAGTGTGAAGAGGTGTTAATAAGTAATTTTTATTTTCATAACCTATTGTCTCCTAAAGTAACACAATTTCCAAATTCTCGATTTATTAGTCTCTGTTTTATAAAGGCATTATTGAAAATTGTTTGATCATGACACCTAGCAACAATGTCGGAAAATTTCAATTTCGCGTCTACTACAGCTTGAACATTAAAAGAAAAATTGTGCTTGAAAAATTGGCGAAAATTTTACAAAGGAAGGTCTTAATTAAGCTATTGCTTTAGATACTTGGTCTACTATTCTTGAAGCAGATGCTTTGCTGACACCATTGAATTCACCTGCCACAATCAAAAAGCACCCTGTTGCAAAATAACGTAAACCTAATAGTAATCTATTTCTTGGTGATATTGCAGAGTAACTGAAATAAGTATAAACATATTAATTTTTTCTGTTCTTGAAGAATTTAAGTTAAAATTTACAAATTTGTTGACATTTTTATTTCATTTTGTATTAAAGACAATATATAACTAACTGCCGGTTTAGTTAATCTGAATCTTGATCTAAAATCAACATCATCAAGTAGTTCAAATAATTAGTATTCTAATTATGCGTGATCTACGTAAATGTGGTATATTATTAAAATATTCATCAAATTCATCTTCTAAGTACTCAAATAAATCCATTTTGTTTTAATTACAAAAATTCCAAAAAAAAAAAAAAATTTGTTTTATTCAAAAATAAAAGTTTTATCTGGCAGATAAAATTTTATTTACAGCATAAGGTGGCTGATAAATTATCAGAAACTTTATCTATTAGATAGGGATATCAGACAGTTGTGAAACAGAAATTTATGATTTATCTATAAGATAAGTTCTGAATAGTCTATCAGCCAGTTTATCTATAAGCGGTGAAACTGGCCCAATGTATTATATAAAAAAAAGTTATCAAATAGTTAAATGATATTATTATTATTTTTTTTTTTTTGTTATATATATTTTAATTAAATTTTAAGTAGGATTTTAAAATAAATTCGTTAAATCAATTTAATTATTTTAATAAATGCAGCTCATATGTTTTTGATTTAATAGTTTCACTTGAGTCTGGTATATATTTTCTTAAACAAACAGCTGTTAAATTTTTATTCCATTTGTTTCTGGGATTATGACCGAAGATTATTGTGGAACAATTTGCAATCAATACAGTCACCAGGGATCCAAGTGGTGTATACCATAAATATGACAAACTTTGTTGAATACCACTATGTTCATTACTTAAAATAAAAGTTTTTAATCCAAACCTTTTCAAATTCGATTTTCTTACCTTTTATCAAAGTTGTTAACAGGTAAACTATTCAGTGTTTGATTAAAATCATAATTGCACGCTAAAATCGATAACGGCTTATTTACATAATGGGAATTTTGAGCTTCTATACAAATCCAACACATTAAAAAGAATGCGGAAACACAACCCATTAAAGCACTCTGTGAAAAAATTTTTTAATAAGTGAAATTGAAACTTCAAATAACGGTTTAAAAAATATTTTTCGTTTCAATTAACTTTTGCATTGATCCATGGCATTAAAACACCCATTAAAAATATTCCAAATAATGGACCACCACAGACAGATCCTAAAGTTCTTGAAAGTTGAAATATCATACCTAAATTTTCAATTAAAAACACTAAAAGAAAACTTATTACACCAAAAGTAATAATAAATAATTTCAAAATATAAATTGTTTGCTGCTCTGATAACGGTCTGGGCAAAATTAGTTTTAAAAAATCCTCTAAGAATATTGCTGCCAATGAATTTAAACCTGTAGAAAGTGTACTCATAGCAGCACTTAATATTCCACCAATAAATAAACCATTCAATCCAGATATTCAATTAAATAATGGTAATAATTGATCTTTGATTTGAGCCAACTGAAATATTATAAGTTTGAAGTAAATAATATTTAAATGAAAGTAATGTAATCAATTACTTTAGTTGTAAGAGGATCACAATTACTGTAATATGCATACAAAATTAATCCATTAAATGTACATACAATTAATATAACACTAATACCAATGATATAATATATTAAAACTTTTCTAGCTTTTGATACACTTGAAACTGATAAAAATCTTTGCATCATAACTTGTCCGCAACATGTTGATTCAATCCAAGAAATTGTACCACCAAAGAGTATTGCAAAAAATGAATAGCGTACAGTTGTATCAAAAGTTACTCTAAAGCAATTTTATTTATGTACATTTTATTATATTTTATTAATTTATAATTACTCTGGCAACTCTATTCGTTCACCGTTATAATTAATGTCAAAAATATTTTGAAATCCCCCTAGTTTCATTATTCCTTTAATCATAATTAGAATAATTGAACTGAGCATTATAAAACTTTGAAAAAAATCCGACCAAATGACAGCTGTAATACCACCCTGATAATAAATTTCATTAATCAAATTAATAATATTTTATGTCAATATGGGAAGAGTGTTACCACACATGTATAGAATATGCAAACAATTGAAATGATTCCACAAACTAAGTAAATGTTGATTCCAGTAACTGTAAAATGATAATTTAATTTTTAAATTTTTTTTAATTAGCTTAGGGAGACTTGTATTAGTAATTTTAATTCAGCAATTAAATTTAGATGCAATGGTGTTATATAACATGCGGTATAGATGTCAAGTTTGTGTTAATTTAAGTTTCTATAAATAATAGTTTTGTCAATTTTATGAAGTCTGGGTTTTCCTCGAATGTTTGAGATTTTTTGTAGAGAAAATTAAAAAATATACAAACAAAAAAAGTCCTTACACTGATTTAATACCAGTCCAGGAACATATATAACCATCGGCATCCAAAATGTCTAAAATGGAATATCAGCATTTAAATCTTCAAAAATGTGTGTATTAATAATATAAAAATTGCTTTAAAACTCACAATACCAATAAAATTGATAAAAGATCCAAAGTGTCGAATTTTTCGATCAAAACGCATTTCAAAGTACTGCCAAATTGCAATTAATTAAAAAAACAACATTTAATAAAAATATAAATTTTATACCTCATAAATTGAAGTCAACTGTAGATTACAAAATATTGGCAGAAATATATACCAACAAATTAATCCAGCTAAAATTATTGTTGGAATTGTATAGGCATATAAAATTCCATATAAATAAATTTCAGTTGAAAGTCCAATCATTGAAATCCCAGATACAAAACTATGCAATAAAACTTTTAAAATTCAGAATTTACTTAAATGGGTTTAAACTTACCTTGCAATCAATGACATAGCTACTGGAAACTCTTTCATATTTCGATTTCCTACTAAATATTTTAATTCTTCAGCATTCTTTTCATGTAATTCTAATGTTTCGACTTCATCTTGATGTTCTTGATTTGAGTTTAATTTTTTCTTAGAAATCATAAAATAAATCCCAATTCCAAATGATATTAATAATATTAGGGCGAGAATTGTACAATCAATTAAATCAAATTTTTGCAATTTTAATTTTAATTCTTCAACATTTATCATTTTATTTTGTCTCAGCAACTCTTACAAGTTCTTAAATTGAATGAATTATAATATTTTTCTAAATGAAGTGGATAGTAGTTATTATCTAGTAAAGATAAAACTGATTTAGTTTTGAAATTGAGATAAGAATTAAAAAGATAAAAATTTAAATATGTATTTCATGTAATTATCACTCTTCTGTGCTCTTTTCTCCGGTGATCTAGTTAAAGTTTAATGATTTTTCCATATTGTTTTGTGATTAAATATCTTAAATATATTACAGGGTGTCAAAATGAGCGGAGGGACAGAAAAGTTCATAACGAACAAAAAATTTATTGAGGGGGTAGGTCCGTTTCTAGCGGTTTCCGAGATAATGGCTTTCAATGTCAACTATTAAAGGTTTTAACAACATATTCGTCCCTATACAACTTAGAAGATGTCAGTTTAAGTGTCAGAAACTAGATGAAATTATTAGCTTTTATAAAAATATTCCAAATAATATCTTTTATATTCGGAGGGTTAAAAGGGTTTAAATCCGAAAAATATTGATATTTATTGTTTTTACGAAATAACTGTAAATTTTAACATAATAGCTGTCACTCAAGATCTTATCAAGTTGTACAGAGCTGCGTCGTTTTTATAAATGTTGAAAATATTTCCATATTAAGGAATTTGGAAATGATTGATTTATGACATGCCTCCATGGTGGATGTACTATTTTTATACCCGTATGACTATTAGTCAAAAGGGTATACTAAATTTGCCATTACGTTTGTGACGCAGAGAGGGAGGGGGGTAGATATAGACTCAAGTGTATGGTTCAGATCAGAATCGAAAAATAAATCGATTAAGCTATGTATGTCCGTCCGTCCGCCCGCATGATAACTCAAAAAAATAAAGGAGCTAGGATTTTGAAATTTTCACAAATTAGTTTTTATTCAATAGCCGTCATCGCTATTTAAATCCAGTTATTTTGGTCGACAGGTTCGAGTACCTGCCATACAATTAATTTTTTTATATGAGCATTACTCTGTACTTATTAAAGCTGGGTCTCTGAATTATGCAGCATAATGTCTAATATCTAGGGCCGGCTAATGAACTTTTCTATTTTAGATTACTGTTATTAAATCACTTTATAAAAGACTTGCATATGTAAAACTATAATACAAATTGACTAAAGCAGCGGTTATATTAATTATACTTTAAATAGCAAGCGCATTCTAAAAATAAATAATTAGTTATCATATAACTTCGGTTTTATATTTCAAAAATGTTTTATTAAATAAAAAAGTTTTTTAATTTTTTTTTTATTCGATTTGTTTTAATTGTAAAAAAAAAATTTTATATAAAATTGTATTTCGAAGTAAATGAAAAATAAAGATCAGTTTTTTCTAACAATTTTACGTGAATGTTTATTTTTTATTTAGTATTTGTGATTTTATTGTAAAATATAACCAAACTTTAAAAGTTTTACCATTTTTAAACAAAATTTTTTCGAAAGTTTAACTTCTTTTTCTCTTCAACTTTTTATTCATAATTTGTAAGAAAATTTTCCAACAATCGCTTTTTCATTTAATTGCCACAAAAATAAAATCACAGAAAACCTAAAATTATAATGGTTCGGACGAAAGTCAATCGTTTTACATTATCATCAGATACAACAAAATTGGTTGGAAATCGTCCAGAAATTCAAGCTGCAATAGATGCACGAAAAAATATTAAAACAGCATTAGAAACTGAACGACTAACAACACCATCGGCTGGAATTACAGCAAGATCAATGCAACTAAAAGCAACAGCTTTAAATCAAAATAAAAATGAACGAGAACCAATATTGACATTCCGGAAAAAATTTTATAGAAGAGAGCCTGAAACTGGACAATTAAAACCACAACAAGACCAATTACATTTTTTACATCAGGGACCTGTTTCGGAATTGCCTAAAAAACAATATAATAGTTTTGATGATACAATAAATAAAGCATCATCTGATATTTCATTTGAATTTCCGCCCAAATCTCTTTTAAAAAAACGGAATAAAGGTAATGTTAGCCATCGATCAAAGCAAAAGTATTACATAATTGATGAGCATGGTGATAGTACACAAGTTAATCAGGCTAAAGCATTCTCTAACGAATCATTAGAATGTATGGAAATAATGAAGGCAGCAATTCGTGATGTTGTTCATGTAAGTTTTATAAATTTTCAATTGAAAGCGTTTTTACTTGCTATGTTAGTTAAAATTCTCTAAAATGACTGACCTTCTTACTCTCTAAACAGTTGGTAAGAAGTTTTTTACTTAAAACTGAAACGAAGACCATTTAAATAATTTCTGGAAGTCTATAAAACTGTTAGAATACTGTACAAAGATAAAAGACCAATGTTATATATATATATATATAACAGCAGTTTTTGAAATCTGTTATGTACATAAAATTTTTTCAAACAGAGATTTGACTTTGTTACGAAACTGACAGATATATTAAGAGCTGAACTAATAATAATGCCCTTCTGCGTAGTAATATATTGAATCCAGAATACCTGAATTGAATATCTTTACCAAAATTCCATAAACACAATTAAAAACTAAAAGTTTTACATTACAGGAAAAAATTTCACAGATAACAGGAACAAAATTCCAAACGATCAATGAACGGTTAGATGAAATGTTAGAAATGATTAAAAAGAATGAAATTGCAATTGAAGAATGTTCCAAAGAACTACGTGGAAGTAAACATTTTTAATTGAATTTAAATTAGTTTTGTGTAAATTTTCTAATATTTTAGAATTAAAACACTATGGGGAAGATACATCACGTCATTTAAAATACTTGTGCATGAAATTAGAATATGAGAAGTTGATGTCACAAAATATAAATACATTTTTGGCATCAGATCTAACACGTCACGTAAATAACAACAACACTGGTTCAAGTTGTCAAAATAAAAATAATTGTGCATATCAATCACATCAAAATTGTTGTCAAAGATGTTCTGTGCCAGCATGCTGTTGCTGTTCTTACAACAAAACACAACATATTCATCGTAAATGTAATTCAGACGATTGTGTTGCAGCAAACGATAGTCGACACAAAATAAATGTTGATAAAACAGCACGTAGTGTTAAAAATGCCCAATCAAATACATCAGCAACAACAACAGATTCCTTAGAATCTGCAATACAAAAAGAAAATGAAAAACCCGATGACAAAAATACAAAAGAATCTGAAAATATATCAATACCACAAATTCTTAATAATTTTTTAAGATATAAATTAATTGGTGGTAAATATCAAATGTCAACTAATGCAACAATTAACAATTGTAATGATGAAAATTGTCCTGGTACTTCAATAGTTTCTAATGGTGGTAATAATAACGGTAATAACAATATGGGTACACAAAACAATATTGGTGGCACATGTCCAAATGATATTCGATTACGAGATATATTGGATTCAATTGAAAAATATTATCCGTCATTGGACAGAGATCAAACAGATGATATTAAAATAGAAAAATCTGAAATTAATTTAAAAGATAATGATGATGATCAAGATGATGGTCAAACAAGTGAAGGTACTCTCGAGGAAGAAGAATCTGATGATTGTAAAAATAGTGCAAATGAATCTGAAAATAACTATTGTAATAACATGGATGATTGTAATTGTGTAAATGATGAAGCATAAAAAAAAATAAAGAAAATACTTTAAACTATTTTATACTTTAGGAATAGTAGAAAATGAAAATTGCAGCATAATTTTTCAAATTTCTTTTTAGAAAAATTTTCATATAAATTAATATTGTTTAAGAATAAATAAATTTGGTTTAGGTGTAATTAAATTTGTTTTTCTTTATCACTTTAATTGCCTTAATAATATTTCTATAATTTGCTGGGGTTAAGTAGCTATTAAAACAAAAAAATTAAAATTCAAACTCCTTCTGAATTTAATAACTTTTTATTTTTTTTATGTGGGAAAGTATAGCTCGAAAAGCACACATTGGAACTCCTGCAGTTTGGTTGCAGGGATGGGGATATGGAAGTATTTGGGATTGTGGCGAAAGTTATTTGGGATTATGGGGAGGGGAGGATAGTTAGAAGATGTTAATGTTCTTCTTAAATTCCTTGATTATAAGCAAAAAAACTACTTCATCATTACAATTCTTCTAAATATCCATAAAACATTATATGAGGCCAAAAATGGAGTATAAGGCACATATTTGGGTTGGTGCTCTTAAATCGGCGCTGCGATATCTCGGTAAAGTGCAAAACAGAACTATTCGTTTTATAAATGATCCCAGTGTTACCTGAACGCTCACTGCATTTAGCCATCGGCGAATAGTGTGGTCACTTACCCTGTTTTATAGAAGATTTTGTAAAAAAAGATTTTATTGATCTGAGATTTTACACCCAATCCAAATAAATTGCATTTGCAATATATAAGACTTTAAAAAATTCTAGAAATTAATTTGTTTAAAATTTTAATTTATAATTTTGTTTCTTTGTCTTTTGTACTTCGATAAAAAAAATTTTTTAATTATTTCAAAGAAAATAACACTTCAAAATATAAATGACTATTCCAAGAATTTTCATAATTTGAGAGTGGGTGTCAATGCTTTTGTATTTTATTACTTTTAAGTAGAACTCGCTTTAATTTAATTATTATAAACTGTTTGTTATTAGACAATCGTTGTGGTTTTTTCAAATACTTAAAAAGTATACCAACCAAAAATATTTGTCAATAAATGTCCAATAAATTGAAAAGACTTAATTTTTTTATAATTCATTTTCAAAAACACAACTAACCAATAACTAACCACAAAATTGTATACTTCGAATTGTAATTGAAATTTAATTTTATAAATATTTTTTAAAATATCATAAATGTTCAGTAAAATATTAAGAAAAAGTTCCAAAAGTCAAGTGTTCGCAATTATAATAACGGTAGAAAAAACTCCTTCCACTCCTTTTAAAATTAATAATCCGTGAAGGATCCTTAAGTATATTTAGTTTTTAATAAATTCATTATATACTAGTTATTGTATTTATTATAAAAAAAGGGGAATTTTAAAATATTAAGGAATTATTAAATCCAAATTATATTTCAAGAATCAGAAGAATTTTTGAAATGGGAAGATTTGAAAATATCTTGACTACAAGATATAACGAATGTACACAGTGCAACACTTGATTAATAATTATATTTTTCAGATACAAAATTAGATGCTGTTTGACATAATAAAACATTTTATTTAAGGTTCTAAGTTATAAGGGGACTCTAGAGCATGACTTTAAAAAGAAATAACGGGTTTTCCTGTAAAAAATTGGAAATCTATGAAATCTATCTAATCTTTGAGGTAATTATTTGAAACATTCTTAAAACTCAGAACCCTTTCAGAACAAGACATTTATAAGAGATTTAAGGAGCCTTTTGCTAAATTCTATAAGAACCAATTTTTATCAATCTTAGAAAATTTGAAGCTCTTTCTTGAAAATTGTATTTGAAAGGCCATGATAAGTAGCATCTATAAAAGTCATACAAAATAATAGAGCGGTAAATGGAGGATGATGGCACATAATAACACATAATACTATAAGAATTGTTTCTCAATTGCTTAATCTTAATAAAATCTCCGTTATCACTTTTCTCGAAGTCGAAAGAAAAATCATCCTACACAGGAAAAGGAAATAAATCTTCCTACACAGGAAGTGCAATACAAATATAAAATTCATAAGCAAAAAAAAAAAGTGTAGAACTGTTTAATAGTTGCATAGCAATATTCAAGAAAATCTACAATATTTATAGTATGCTCCGAATGTGAACATGTACCCAAACATTGGATAAACTTTAATGCGAACGTGCAACAATTATTAAATAAATATTTCTTTTTTCTCTAATAAAAAAGAATAACAAAAGTAGCCATGAATGAAATATTTAATTCATAGTGTGAATTAAATTTTAAATATAGAATATACCAAAAGAGTTAAGTGTTCGTTATATATCCATTAAAGTTTGTTATTGGATTTCTATTTCTTTTAAAAACTTTTAAATTAAAAAAAAAAAAATGTATTCATTTATTGTGGCTTTAATTTTCATTGGAAGTGTGTTTCATTGTTGTTGTTGCTTCTGTTGAAAGAAGAAAAAAGTGGGAAGATAATAAACCAAAGTTTTCCTTCAACTATTTATATATTATTCATTTTGGGACACTAATTTAAAGATTAAAGATAATTTAGTTGAGCTCTTTGTATTTAATTAAGATTTGTTGAATAGTAGTTTACTGAACTATAAAAAGGATTAAATTAAATATTGATTTAATGTATATATTATAGTGTTGTATAAGTATTAGTATCTGTTTGACTTTTAAAGGATAAACTGAAGGATTTTATCTTCGTCATAGAAATTATGTCAATAAAATTTTTTAATTTGTTTTTAAATTCATTGTAAAAAATTTGTAGAATGTTTGTGAAAGATCAACATGCATCGAGAAGTTTCAGTTAAGTCACAGATAAAAATGATTGCTATAAAGATAAAATTGGCTTTAATTACGATTATTTATTGTTGGTAATTAATTTCATTTATAATTGTAATTCCTTAAGACGATTTTCTTATATAATAGGAGATTTTTTAATCTTTAATATAAATACTAAACCTAAAAGTTCTATTTTAATATTGTTCGCATCAAGGTATTATTTGGGTAAACCCTTGTCTTCGAGTTCCTTGTATGTCCCATTTCTGTACTTCCCTTGCTTTGCATACTTGCAGTTTTCTATAAGTTCCAAAGTTTAACACAGTCTCCATAGCTTCCAAAGTTTAACACAGTCTTGTTACTTATTGTATTTGGCCAGTATACTCTGCATATGATTCTTAAACACTTATTGATGAAAAACTGTTGTTTCTGTGGGATTTTAGTCGTAACTAACCAGGTTTTAGTTTCATATCTAAAGGGCAGTTTTACCCGAATATTTTCAATTTTTTTACGCCTGGACATTTGTGTGTTTTCCATATTGGCTGCAAGCGACTGATTTCAACTGGAAGAATATGAGAGTAAGCAAAAAAAAAATCATTGCTCCAAATAGAGTCAGATGGAGATACGTAGTAGATATCATATGCTTTATAGGTCCTGCATCAGTCCACGAGATAAAATTAATAATTTGCTTTCGTTCTGAAGCAAAAATTTATTAGCGGTACAGATTTTTCACAGAAGCCTGTAGCAACAATTTTTAATTTAATAAAAGATTGCTCTTGTTCTTCCAATGCTTACCTTTATCATTTTAAGGTAATAAACTTCAATCCTAGACTAACCTTCAATCCAAGAAATTTATGTATTGAAAAATTGAGTTTATGTTTTCAAAATAGCGGACAGACAAATTTGTCAGTACCAAAGAATTGGCCTCCAAAATTATTGCTGAAATTAAAGAAGTGAAAGTTAGAAAAGTTTTCTTAAACTATAAATTCTGCTATTAATTTGACAAAAATCCCAAATTGTTCGGACAACTATAATTCAATATAAAAGCCATAAAATCTCTTAAATATTTAAATTAATTAATAAACAATAATGCATCAAAAATTTTTTTTGGAATTTTTTTTTATTATTATTTACAAACAAATATTTATATAATTTATATTATTACAAAATACATCACAAATTCACAATTAAGAGTTTTATTTAATTTAATTTATTTTTTTTTCTTTAATTTAAATTTAATTAAATAAAAATACATTTACATATTTACAATGATAATTTAAGTTTAATTTTTTAACATATTTTTATAAACATTTAATTTAGTAAAAAAAGCGATATTTTTTAAATTTTTAGTTACAATTATTTTTATTTTTAATTTAAACTTTGTTTTTTTGTTTTATAAAATATACATATACATTTTTCTGAAGAATTATATTAATAAATTTATTTGTTCTTAAAATCTACACTATTAAAATACTCTTTTTCATATACAGAAAAAGTTTTCCAAAAATTTAATTTAAATTTTATTACTAAAAGTCAAAAAATGTTAAAAATTATTAAAAACTTTTTCAGAAAAAAAAAAGCAATTCTTTTTTTAAATCATTTCTGGATTTTGAGTGTTTGTGTATATTTTCGTATTGTTTTTTTGGTGTGTGAGTGTTTTTGACTCTTGATTCGGTTGAATTTTTCATTTTTAAACTGAAGTTCACATATGTGAGTTACCTAATATGAGTGGTAAACTGGTAATATTTAATATTCTTTGAAATTTTTTAAGAATTCTTCGAAAATCTGTTGAATTTTTCATTAATTCACATGTGTGAGTTACCAGAACCTGTTAATATTCTCTAAATTTTTTTAATAATTCTTTAAATATTCCAGGACAAGTCACAACAGATATTTCTTTGGAATATTTTTTTAAATTTTATTTTGACAACTGAGGACAACTCATGCTCTTCTGATATACTGTTATTTATATGAATAATAAATTGTAAATGAGTAAAATTTTGAGTAAAATAATCGTATAACTAAAATTGTTTTGATTTAATTTTAATTGATATTAATAAATTATAATAAATATTTAAAATTTCATATTTAATTGAAAAAGAGTATTATTTTTAATATAAATGCAATGTAATTCTTAATTTCTAAATAAAAGACTAGAATTTTATTTTTTTTAACTGTTGTTATCGTCATAGAAAATATTAAAATTTACTCTTTAGAGAATGAGTAGTACTCGCTATTGCAACAAAAGATTATTCTCGATATAGTTTACAGTTTAAGAATGCTATAATGATAAATATGTATGCTATAATCAATATTTTAAATATTCCCCATGACGACTACATAATTGTATCTTATACTTTGTTTTAAATTATAATTAGTATGAATTTTTAATAATTATTTTAATTTCCAGATTTAAAGATAAATAATTTTATAATTCAAAAGAAAAAAAAAGTTATTTAATTTTGATTAACTTTTGGTAAAATCTGTTTTATTGAATTTTTTTGCATATTACTTCAAGTGAGACACAAATAAAGTTATTATGGTTCTTGATGTGAAATTGTAATCACAGTAAATTAATAGAAACTATGATGATGTGAACTTTTTAAGAATCATTAGACAGAGTATGTTTGAAAGCAAAACTTTCATTAAATTTTATGAAAGACAATCTTATTGTACAAATTGACTTGATTGGATTATTAGAGATTAAAATTAGACCTTTGACTAATTTTTTTAATCATATACGAAACAAATGTACCGTTAAGTTTAGTAAAACAGTTTTTAATTAAGAGTTAAATACGTACTGTAAAAAAACAATAATATTGATGAAAGAATTTAAGAAGTATTATAAAATGCTAGAAATTTTGTTAATCTTTGGATTATTCAATCCAGATAAAAATTAGCCTCTTTTGACATACTTATTATTTTTGCATTATAAGAAAATTTTATTGAGCCTAATGCAGATTGATATGAAATACTTAAAATTATAAGACTATTTGTAATAAAATAAACGTCTTACATATTGCTGATAGCTGGTGATTACTAATTTTCAAGTATTTTGGTAACCATAGTAACTAAGTATTGGTAAACAAAGCAATATCAGTAACTAACTATTGGTAAGTACTGGTTAGCACTGGTGATTACTGGTTTATACTGCTAAGTACTAGTGGATACTGGTAACTATTGGTTGATATTGAAGAAATACTGGTGAGTACCAGTACCAATACTACTATTTGAATTTTATTGAGTATTTTTTTTAATTTTATTTTATTTTTAATTTAGGAATTGGTACTTGACTTGTTTAACTACTTTAAAATCACCTCTTTTAATATAGTCGTACAGCTAAGCCTCTGCTATTGTTAAATAATATTTTTGGAACTATTTTAAAATAGGTTCAAACCCCTTGTTTCCTTGCCAAAGATTATTATGTAATTCAATACGATGAACTCAAGTACAAAGGTTTAGTTATAAGTTTCAATAAAACAGATTCTATTAAAAATTAAAAAATAATTTATCTAGGAATCAATTTAAAAAAAAGAAAAATTCATATTTATGATAAGTTTATACAATTATGAAACAATGCAATAATCATTATGATATAAATATAAATTTACATGATTTTCATAATAATTTTTTTTTTGTTGTTATTTCTTACATTCTCTCCTTTTTTTTTTTTTTTAAAATTTTAATTTAGAACTTACATATTTTTTAAATTAAATATTTTTTAAATTTTTAGTTAGTATTTTACAAGAATTTAATTGTTTTGTTTTTTTTTTTTGTTTTTATTATTTTTAAATATTATTTTAAATATAATAAAACTAATTAAATAATTATCATACTTCTGACATTGCTAATATCGTTTTTGGTCTTTCGACAATAACAACTCTGGCTGGTCTCATACAATTATTTGATCTACGTGAAACATTTAAAGATGTTGTTAATGTACGCATTGAATCACAGCTATTATGTAAACGTTGATTAACTGTTGTACAACGATGTTGTGATGAATTGTTATTTGTTTGATTATTACAACATGATAAACATGAAAACCAACGAAATGGTGGAACGCGTCTATTTGGGAAGATAGTAAAAAAAACCAAAATTTAATTAAATATATAAAAATTCTAATGTTATACAATTAAAATCTAATACTAAAAGTACAATAAAATTTAAAGGTTGTGTTTAAAGTTTCCAATATTCGCTAAATACATTCATCTTATTACACCAACTCCTTATTACTAATCAAATAATCAGTTTTTGATAAGTGAATGTGTTTTTTTTTTAGCGCTAACCGTTCAACTGTTAGGCTAATAAGTCTGTCAGTACATTAGGTATATGCTGGAACAGAAGGTCATTTCATATTCGTGTTATTAGAATTGATCTTAATGCATTCCACATGCAATTTAAACATGAGATAGTACTAGGCCTTACAATATCTAGAAAGGTCTAAGATTTTCAATAGTTCCAATCAATTTTTAATTTATATTGTAATATTTTGTATTTGTGTTATATGGTATTCTATATCTGTGAGTTATATTATTCAATAAAATTATTTGATTATATTGTTATATTTATGTATTTTTTATTAAAGATATGTAATTACTATTTATTGATTATGCCATTAATTTGAACCCAATGGCGAATGGTAGCTGAGTCGAGTCGAAAACCAGAAAAGTTTTTTTCACTTTCACTGGGATTCGCACCAAACCACTGGGCCATCCAATTTTACTAATAAAACTTTATGAGTTTGCTTATAAATATGGTTTTGCTACTGATTATTTGAAAATTTTATTATTAATACAGTGTTGGTGCAATAAGGTCCAGATCCTCTACACTAGGTAATAAAATTCTTAATTTTGCAATTTCATATTATCTTTTAAGTACAATGAATCTCTTATAGACAAAATTAATTCTAACAGAATATTCTATTGTCTTAATTCTAAAATAATTTTTAAAGTGTTCATTTAATTCTACTATATAATCTTAAAATATTCTGCTTTAATAAACACGTTTATGCCTAAAAAGTATCTAAATTTTACCTAGAAATGTTTAAGATCTATTCACTTAAATGGATTCAAACATAATTCTAGGAATTGATTCTCGTGAATTTTCTATTGTTTCCAAAGTCAATTTAAAAGTCCAAGAAGATTTATAACTCAAGTAACAAACAAATTTATATATATATTCTATATTTTCTAAAACCTTAAAGTAATATCATATTAATGAAGATGGAAAAATATGCCCCAGTATTTAATGTGTAGGTGATGTCTTCATGTTTTTTTTGTTTATTATCTCTTGGTCTTTAACACAAAAAAAAGGACTCTTTAAAAAATGTTAAGAACTTTTTTTAAAAAATTTTTTTAATTAAATTGAATTTGTTTATTAAATATATATATATAAAAATATTTTGTATATATTTTTATATATACATACCTATATATTTTCTTCAAATTTCAATTTTTATTAAATTTTATAAACTTTAAGATCTAAAGATTGTTTAAAGAAAAAACAAACACTAAATACTTTTTTGTAGTATCTAGGATTAAACATTTTATTACAAAACGCCTACACCCACCCCTTGTTTTTAAAAAAATACTTAACAATAAAGGTTATTGTTCTCAATTTTTTTTTTTTTTTTTTTTTTTTTGTACCTTATAATATTCATAAAAAGTATTTAAAAAAAAAAAAATAGAATAAAATTTCTACACACTTTAATAATTTAATTTTGTTGTGTGTTGTAAAGGATTCAGAATTCAGGATTTAAATAGAATTTCGAGTATATAAAAAAATAATAAAAAAAATTACAAATACTTAACCAATAAAATTTATGGACTTTAATATATATATATATATAAAATTGCGTATAACAAATCCTTACAGAACCTAACATAACATTATTATAAAAACTTAACATTAAAGTACATAGAAAATAAAAGGATATTAAAGTGGATAAGAGAATAATAATGAAATTACTGTCATGCAAATAAAAATACTGTTATAACATTTATATGCATACTTTAATAAAATAAAATTATTACAGAATTTTTCCTATTCTAAACGGAAATAAAATTTTTAAAAGTTTAAAATGAAATCGTTATCAGGGTTGCAGACAAAATATTTTTTTAAGATCTATGAGTCCATGCTGCCGATTACATTGAGTTATATGACATTAACGGTAATGTCTAATATTTTAAAATTATTAATCTTAGTTTTACTGACATTGACGTGATAACGCTAATATTCCTTGATGCAGACTTGTATGATACTGAGTAAAAATGTACGTAAGTACCGTTAACTGATACTCATTAAACTTTGTCAAGTACCGGAATTACTTATGTTTCGATATTTACAAAAATTACGAATAAGTAAACGAATCAAGTAAAAATACTTGTAATTACAAAAAAGTAAGTACTTTTGTAATTATTTTTTAATTTGAAGCATTTTCGAGTAATCTGATTACCAAGAAATTACTTAAGTATCAAGAATTCAATTATTTTCAAAGTATTAATGTATTTTAAAAATTAATAGTATTGTTGTATGATATTGATTGTATGATACTTTTCTCAAGGTCTCCTTGACTTACTGTACATCTTTGTAACGATTTCTAAGCTACTTAAAAAAATACGCTTTTTAGAGTGACCATTATACCTGAACTAATTTAAATTTTTTGGGTTGTTAAAACTTATTAGAGACTAGAGCAACAAACAAACGGTTACACAAAATTCTAACGTTAGACCCTTTTCAAAATTTTGTGTTTTTGTATTTTCAATTTATATCCGTTAAGTATACGTGTATGTTAAACATATGTTAATATAAAATACGTGATTTTTTTTTTAAGAGCAACCAATATAAAATAATTCCTATACATTAATAAATTTTATATATATAATACCTATGTATATTGTTATACTTACTTTAGAGCACGACATACTTGTGTTGAAAATAGGCAATAAATTAATGGATTTGCAGCTGAATTAAGTGGTGCTAAACTTTGTATAAATGTTGATATTGCGATACTTTTTTGTGTTTTCTTTGGTTGATAATAAACTTCCCATAAATTATATACAAAATATGGTGACCAGCACATAACAAATACAATTACAATAACAAATGTCATTTTAACTGTTTTAACTTTTGCACGTGGTATTATACCACGTGAACTAGCACGACGTGATGCCATACATGCACTATTTCTACCAGTACGTTCTGAAATTTAAAATGAAAAAAAAATTAAAATATTAAGAAAATTTTGAAAAAAAATTCAAGAAAATTTTAATTTTATTTAATAATAAAAATTGAAAAAAAATTATTTTATAGAAATAAATATAAAATTTTATTAGGAAAACTTAGTTGGGGAACTTCCGTTAGATTTACTTTTATATTACGCAGATAATGTAATAAGTTAGTTCGTTGTGGAAAATCAATGCAATTTAATTTTCATTTCTTTGTTGAATTTAGAAAATACAGATTTCCAAGGATCTGTTAAGTATTTGGCTTTAGAATCACTGGGTTAAATACTTAAATATACTCTTCGTAACTTTTCAAAAGAATTCTTATAAATTGATTACCTCATTATAAAGTTCAATTACAAAGAAAGGTTCTTGCAAGAGTCTTTAAAAATCAAGATGCAGCTAATAAAATTTTTTGAGTCACGTTCAATATTAAACTTATATCTGCCAACCTTTCATTGATTCAAAGTTTTGTAAACAAAATTTTATCGAGGCTTACAATAACAATAATAATGCGAGGCTTATGTAAATTTTATGTGTAATGTATAATGAAAATTGTAAAAAAACAAAATATAACAAAACCAAGTACAAGAAAATATTTACATATATTTTTTTTATCACAAATCCTAGAAAATGAAGGCAGAATAATTATTAAAACAATTATTTTATTCTAATTTCCTTTTTTTTTTTTAATATTTTTTATGTTAATGTGACTTCAACACGTTCAACAATTTTACTGAACATATTTCTATTTCCTTCCTATTATAATATTTTTTTAGAATGAACCTTGAATATATTAAAATGCATCATTGATGGAATTTTTGTAAAATAACATGAAAAATTGTATTTTCAATTTTAAATTCGATGTTTTCAATTATCAGATTTCATTTTAAAAATTTAATCGAAATTTATTTAGAATGTAATAATTTCCTTAGAAATACATTTACATAATTTGTTTTTGCGTTAAATTTAGCATTAGAAAACAATTAACGAAAGAAGCAAGGACAACGATGTTTTCATTGAAAAGAGTTTTAGAATAAAATTATAATTTAAAAATAAATATTATATTTTGATTTAATCTGTATATTGAATATTGAGGGTTGTAAAAATTGTAAATTACTTCCTAAAAATACTCATCATCGAGTCTTTAGATGCATGGGTTTTCACACGAGGAATTCAAGAATAAAATCCTAGATTCTAAGATGCTCTACGGCCTAATTTTGTAAGAGAGCGTTTAGGGTATATTTTAAGACCGGCTTTTATTAAACAATCCTGGCTTATATGTTAAAATGGGTTGGGTCCGAAATCCCAAAGTCAAAATCCCAAAATCAAAATCCCAAGCCTAAAATCCCAAATAAAATAATCCCAATTTCCAAAATCCCAAGTTAGAAAATCCCAAAAAAAAAATCCCAATGCTACAAAATCCCAAAAAAATAAGTCCCAATGTTACAAAATCTCAGAATTTCAGAATTTCGAATTAACATAATATATAAATATTTTGCAAAGGCGTATAACCCTGATTTTGAATCCAACTCTTAAATTAATACTTTTGGTTTGTCCATAAGGAATACCTATTCCTGGGATTTTGCAACATTGGGATTTTGAAATTTGGAATTTTTTTTCTCGGGATTTTTTTTTTTGGATTTTGTCTTTGTATCATTAGGATTTTTTTTTGGGATATAGATGGACTCTCGTTAAAATAGTCATATTACAACTATACTAACTTCAGGCCTGATTAAGAGAAACCTAAACTAAAGCTGCAGCTGTTGTGGCCTGAGAAGGTCAAAAAATGAGTTAAAGAAAAATTCTAAGACATAAATTCAGGATCAATTGAATACTTTCACTTTCAATTTAAATTTGAGTAAATTGAAATGAAATTTTGGTATTTGTTTTAATTCAAATATTGCCAAGTTATTTTTAGACTCATATTAATTTTCTTTATATTATTTTTATTATTATTTTAATTGAAAACAAAAGAAAGTTCGAAAAACAAATCACATATTCTGAAAGATTTTTAATTGTTTTTTGATTTATTTCTTTTAGAATAAAAATAAAACAAAAGAAAATAATTTTGAAAAGAAAGTGATTAAATCGCTGAGCCATATTAAGAATGTGTCATATATAACAAATTCGCAAATTATGATTTTATTTCGTTCTGATTCGTTTAGAATTAAATAGAAATCATTTTTATTTTTAATTGTGTCTGGATATTTATATGATATACAAAATAACAATTAATACAATGAAATATTCAAAATAATTAATTTGCAGGAGCACATTTGGAGAAAATGTTTTAAAAATCAAAGTTGTGGTATTTCAAAGTTCTGATTTTTAAAATTTTTAAAAGAAGTTCGACCCATTTTAATCTCTAATAAAACTTTATAAAGGTAGTCTTGTACATATAAATAGGAATTCTGGAATGATTCATAAGTCCTCAAATACCTTGTATGTTAATGAAAGAATCAAGGGTTTAAATGCAAAATAATAGATTAGAAGATGCACAATGAAATTTTTAATCTACTCTCTAATGATGTGTTGAGTTACAAATAGAAAGGGGCTAAAAATAGGTTGTCATCTTAACTCATTGTTTGTTAAAATATTTAAACTTAGATGGCCCTACAATTTAAGATCTATAATCATCTCGAAAATGCATTGTAAAATATGAATCAATGTTTATATTATTTTGAAATTCAAACCAATATGTTTGCATGCAATGGTATTGCATAATTTTAGGCGCAACAAATTTAATGAATTATTTTAAGGAACTCTATGTATTTTTTAGAGCTATGTATAATAACCAACAATCGATTTCAATGTATTTGTGAATGTATGTGGAAAACTTAATTGTGAACTGATAGAAATTAAGACAGTGTGACGGTTAGTGTTAATTATTCGTAATTACTTCCAAATTTCTAATAAAGATAAGATGATAGTGGTTATATTAAAACTACTTAGCTCTGTTACCTCTTACCATTTTTGAAAAAAAGATTTAAACGTACCAAAAAACAAAAACAGTCTGACAAAGTTTCATTTTCATTTAGAACATTCCAAATTTTCAATAAAAGACAATAATCAAAAAACAATTACAAAATGTTACAAAAAATTAGTAACTTTTTTAAACTTTTTCATTACTTATTTTTTTGCGCTAAAAGTTTTTATTACTTTGTTTTGTGGTTGATACTTATATCATGTAATAACAATTACAAATAATTCTTAAAAAATTATTAAAAAAACAATTATCAAATTCATAAATACATTTTTGTTTTTCTTTTCTTATACTTTCCAAAATAAATAAAAGAAAATTCAAAAACAAAATTTTAAGAAATAAAGTTGTAGACTGGAAAATTATAATTACACCATATCAAGAAAATGAATTGGAATTTGGAAAATATTAAAATTAGAAAAGTTTGGAAAGGTGAAAATTGAAAATTCTTATTGAAAATTATTAAAAAAGTAATTAATAATTTCAAATTATTTCTTATTTCAATATTTATTTAATGAGAAGTTGAGTTCAGAATTGAAAATCTAGGTACTTGTGGACATTTATATAATAAATATATGTGTATATTAATGAATTTGGGGGTATTGATGGTCCAAAATTATTCAGGCTCACCTGTTGGAATATTATATCAAATATTGTAGTTATTGCGGATTTTTTAATGGAAATTGTAATTTGTAATTCTGTTTTATTAATTTTTTAATTAGCAAATTGTTTTAAAAAAAAGGACATTTTTGTGCAGGGTATTGGAACTCCTGTGGTTTAAACCTCGTGGTTTGATTCAAAATAAGGGGGAAAAAAGGAACACCTGTGAGAATTTTGAATTAAAAAAAGTTTTAGATTTGAATTAAAAAAAGATTACTGTTGTAATAATGAATATGAAAAGTTTCTGCATTTTTAAGGATCTATCAACTAATTTTTTATAAAATGAAAATAATTGATTTAAAATTTATTAAAACGTTACTCAGCGTATATTTTTCTGATACATTCTTAAAGTATATTTTGCACGAAATAGTAAGAGTAGTAGGCTCTTATTGATACACTGGGTAAAAACATGCCTTGCTTAACTGATTTGGATGTCAAATTCTCCAAGAATCGATTTTAACAGCGATTCAGGTTAATTTCCCTCATTTTTGAGTATCTGATTTCTAAAGCGTCAAAGGATTCCTGCAGATTAATTTTACTGTGACGATTGTTAGAATCATTCATTACATATTAACATGTTAACTCGTCTGAATAAACATAGTAATTGAGTTGTTGTATGATTGAAGATGATTCTGATCAGATACATTCCTATTATAATACATATCATGGGCTTACCTATGACTACTCCAAAGGTATTTCTTTTTTAATTTTAAATTAATTGCAAAATTGCAAAGAAAACCTGAAGGACTTTTAAAAAGGTCTCGAAGAACCAAATATAAAGTTCGTACTGTATTTATTAAAACTTTTTATTAAAGAATTAAGTCGCGTAGGTAAACTTTAAAATATTTAAAAACTCCGGAAGGGTTTCTCCTACCAGGATCGATTCTAAATTTTGATTATCCCTAGATTCAATAAAATTATTATTTACTTAGTACGATTTGATATTTTTAAAACTTTCTTTTGTTTATTTTTTCGAAAATTGTTTTTTTTTTTTAAAGGATATCAAAAATATCCTTGAAAAGTTTTTTATTTACAATTTATAAAATATTAAAAAAAATAAAAAAATAATAAAAAAATACAAAATAAATTTAATATACAAACACTTACCAGCTGGAACAAAAACAGATCCTTTTACCCATATTGTTCTTATAATAATCGCATAACAGCCTGATATAATAACTGTTGGTATAAAAAATAATGTTAATGATATTAAGCTCATATACAATTTCCATTTCCATGCTAATTTTAAATCAATCCAACATTGTGATTGTCCTTGTATAATCGCTTCCTCATATAAAAATAATATTGGTAATGAAAATATACAACTAACAATCCATGCAAATATTACTAAACGTCTTGCTCTTTGCCCTGTAAATTCAAAAGAATAAAGTAAATTTTTTGTTTTTAAAATCAATACATATAATAAAATAATACATATACATAAATATAAATAAAAATAAAGGACATATTTAAAAAAAAATTTTAATTATATTATGATTATTTTTTTTTTTTAAATTAAAAATCAAAGGTTGTGACCTTTACTAATCATTCAATACTGAATAGTGTATATTGTATTAAGCATTAGTTCCAATCGATGAATTTTTCGAATGTGAATGTAAGGATCGAAGGACAATGAAAGGATTCAGAGAAAGGAACTAATATTATTATATTTTGTTATTCTATTTTATTATAGATTTTATACTATATACTGAAAATTAAATGTAAACTTGAAAATTGAGTTTATATTTGTGTTAATTATTTTGATTGTTTGTTAATCGTGATCAATAAAAGTTGATTATTGTTTATATTTTGGATTTTAATATTTTTTTTAATAAGAATTCATTTTGTTTAATCTTCTGGAGTAAAGTTTAAAACAATTCAAAGTAATAACAACATTATATATAAGTATATTAATAAAGTTTAAAATATTTAAAATATTTAGTCCGTCCTTGGTGCTCTATAATTTAATTTCATTTTAATTTTAATTTCAAGCTTTGAGAGTTTAGTAAGTAGGACATTTCTCAAACCATTTTTAGAAGAAAGGCCACATTTAGTTTAACAAATGTCATAACAACTAAGGATTCTCCTAGAATATGTCCTGAACAAAGTAATATTGATTTTTTAATTAAAATTTTTTTAAACCGGCTTTTTATTTAAGCTTAACAAGCAACCAGAATTACAGTTATATTAAAAATGTTAATCCTATAAGTATGCAACATATATTGATTTATTTTTTAATTTAAATTAAAGGCGAGGTTACAAGGGTGGGTTAACATTTTTTTAAATCGACTATTTACTTATGCTTAACAAGCAACTAGAACCAGAGTTATCATTATGTTAAAAATTTCAATCCTATAAGTATGCAACATATACTTATTTATTTATTATGTTAAATTAAAGACGAATTTTTAGGAAAGCTTGAAATAAACGCCTAAAAGATTTTCTTGATTGCTAATATACTTTTGTAACTGGGTTAAAACTAATGTTATCACTGAAACTTTTTTACTTACTTACTTTTTATAAATAAGAAGTAAGCTGATTTATTTTAAATGACAAAATAAAAATTTGAAAAACTTGCAAGTATTTTAGGAAGGTGAAGTAGGATAAAATGTATTAAACACTCTTCCTGGATAAAACAAATTTTTAAAAATTAATTCAAATTATTTTCATTCCATATTTTTCAATACAAAATCACTTAAATGAAGCATCTTGTACTAAATGTACCATAAAATATAAAAATTAAAAATTCTGGGATTTTCTTTTAATGCAAATAATACAAAAAGAAAAATTTAAAGAAAATTATTTACCCATATTGTATATTTTAAAAATATGAACTTTTGTCTTGCACTCCATTAAAAAAAAAAAATATACGACCAAATGAAACTGAAACTATCCATTATTGCAAGGACGATGCCTTGCTATGCAACAACGGGATGCAAAGTTACAAAAAAAAAACAAAAAAACTAATAATAAAGTAAAATTTAATAATACCATTATACAACACCATTATAATGGTAATCAATGAAAGGAAATAAAAAAAAAAAATACATAATAATATATTTTTTTAAGAATCTTTTCTTCACGATTAAAGCAGATTTTAAAGAAAAAACTGAGTTACTTTAAACCTTGTAATAATTTCTTTAGTTATTTTCATTTCCATTGTTATATTTTTACATTGAATGTTAGTAATACTGGAATATTTTATATTATGTAATAATAAATAATAATAATAAGTGTCCTTTAATAATATAATAATAAGATTATTCAATAATACTTACATGACCCTGAAAAGTTCATTGGATGTGTAATTGCATCATAACGATCTATACTTAAAGCGACTAGAACATATGTTGAGGCGTATGTTATACAACATTCTGAATATCGTATTATTTTACAAGCAGCATTACCTGCTCTCCATGTTATTGTTATACGCCATATTATATCTGTTAATACATTTAATAATCCTACACATAAGTCTGAAAAGAATTTGAAAAAAAACAAAAATTGATAAACTTCTGCTAACACTTAAAATATTTAAAAAATAAAAATTGCATACTTTTAGGATGAATATATAAAAAAAATGTTAAGGTATTGAATGTGTTTGTGGTCTTAGTTGTTCGTTAAGTTTGAAATAAATATAATGAAAAGATTTAATATTTTATTTCTGTATCTGGGAGTTAACAGTATTAAACTTCTATTATATTACATATTGGTTGGAAATATAGGAAGCCGTTTTTTAATCCAATTTCTCCAGGTGGCAAATGGAAATTCAAATAAGATTTTCCGAATCTTCTAAAGAGTTTATTTGCTCTATTTTTTGAAATATTAATTAATATTCTTGAAAATTTGGAGATAATACTTTAATATCGGTTGGAAATCAAACCCGAGACTTGGAAGAGGATGTTGGATAAAAAGGATCTTATTTTTTTCAAATAATAAGTAAATTAGAGTTGTATGTATTCAGGGGTACTTCTCAAGTATATTCTTTTGGGTTTTAACCAAAAATAAAAAAAAAAACAAAATGCTTAAAATAACTGAACCATTATAGACTTTAAGATTTCACATAATAATCTGAACCACCAAAATAAATCGAAATTAATTTGATTTTGAATTCAGTATGAAAGTTGTTAATATACTTATTATAAGTTTCAAATGCTTTAAAACCCTTTCGAAAAATTTAAAATTTATTCTTAACGCTAATACATATTTAAGAATTTGAATTGAAAAACTTATTATAAATTATTTAACTTGTTATAACTTACAGAACTCATAAAATATAAAAAAAAATATCAGTTTTAAATTAAATTTCCTTACTTTAATTCTCTTAAAATAAAGTTAATAAAAATTTTCCGGGAAAATTCTTTCCTTAAACACAAAACAATTATTAGAAAATAAATTATTTTATGATTGATTAGAAATTTTTTTTTAAATCATTCTTCAATTTTTGCCACACTTTCTTGTCTTTTTAATTAATGATTATCTCACTATTATCTCCATTTCCACTAATTCGTGAAAGAAATTTATAAAATAATTTAAGAACTTTTTTTATTAATTTAATTTTTCTAACCACATCCGGATATCATTTTTCAAAATAATATACGACTATAAATAAGTTCAATGTTCTCAATTTCAAATTGTCAACAAAATAATAAACAAAAAACAAATCCACGAGTTTTACATTTTATCCTTTAAAATGTCCTTCACTAATACAAGGACATTTTATTTTCTATGTTTTGTTTTTCTCAAAGTTTTCAATTTTTAAATTAAAATGGAACATTTTTTGGGTAACAGATGATAGATGGTAAAACTATGTAAATATATGATGATTGGAAAAGAGTTATCAGAGTGTATAAATATGTCATTGAAAAGTGGTTATTTAAGGCAATATTTGGAATTACAGGCAGTATATTAAAAAATATTAAAAAGGGATTATTCCGTTTTTCAGTACAGGATTAAGTTGCTTTAAATCGCGAATTCAACTCAAAATTTCTTTAAAATTTTATTATGGATTAAAGAATTTTCAAATCATAAAATTATACATAATGTCCTTTAACAGGGGGAAAGGTCATCGCCAGTTCTAAGAATACTTTAAAAGAACATTCAAGAATAATTAAAGGAATCGGATAGCAAAATTATAGCTTATGATTAGGACTATGTATATTTGGTAGAGATAGACAAGCGCTTTATATTTAAAATTTCCGTGACACTATATCTCTAACTTTGTTTAATCTTTAAATTCCATCACTCATAGTTCTTATTAAAGCAATTTTCCCACAAAAATACGAAGATAAAACCTTTCATTCATAATTTTTTATTTAATTGAGTAGAATTGTAACTTTCTAATTCTATTGCAAATGTTAACAAAACTTTTCCATTATAAATTTAAATTTTTCTACAAATGAAAAACCCGCAGAAAACCCGCGAAAAACAAATCGCGAAATAGAAAATATTCAAATTTAAAGTGTCAAAACAATAAGAATAGGATTCTAATTATATATCCATTAAGAAACCGAGTAATAGGAAATATTATTCAAATTTCATTTAGATATAGTGTAAAAAGTTTTTTGTTTTATCGTTTTATTTGTTATTTTTAAGTTTTTTTGGGTTTTTAAAATTGTTCAAAAAAGGTGCCAGATTTTATTTTCAAATAGAAAATATGTTAATTAATGGTTCCTTGGGTTCAATAACTTTTTTGAATTGTTTTTTTTTGAGGAAAAGTTCCGAAACACTGTTTGCTATTGATCAAATTGAATTTTAAAAATAATATATTTAACTGTATTTCATTAAGTTAACTAGAATCTAAAAAGGGCTTCTAATTAGAAAGTTAAAAACTTGGGGGGGTAGGACTTCCAAAGAAACGTGTAAGCTATATAATCTCTCAGGTTTTAGAATCCTCAAGGAGAGGACAAATAACTCAATTAATTAAATGCCTAATAACCAACTATTCTTAGATTAATATTCTTAAATTTAAGACATTTTATCATATATGTGTATTATAAAAAAAACGTGTGTAGGAATTAAATAAATTTAAAATCATAAGGGAACCGGAAACGATTCAAAAGAATATTGAAAAATTCAAAAAAATTTAAAATAACTCAACTTTGGCATTATAAGAAAAATTTTATTCTTTTTCTAATAATGAGTTAAAAAATCTTAAGAATTTTATTAAATTTTTTTTAAATCATTCTTATTTACTTAAGAGAGTATGTAAAGTTCATTATATTTTAAAAAAAAAGTTATATGTGCCTAATAGCTATTTAATTTGTATTGAAAACCTTTTTTTTTTTTTTTTGGAGGTACATCCTAAAGGAAATAAAAAACATTTTTACAACTTTTTATTCATTCTAATATTTCAAAATACAAAATATTACTCAATTACCCCATTATAATTGGCAGAATGAGTGAAGTGAATATCCTTTTTATTAGCTTGAGTAATTTAAAAGTTATTTCCGTTTTTATTTTTTAAAAAGTAATTGTTTCTATTTTTTTTTTTTGTATAAAATATTAAAAATTATTTACAATTCAAAATAACAAAAATAGAAAAGTATTTTTTTGTTTTATTCATTAGAAATAACATCTGGGGAAAACTCGACTTTAAATTTTTATGGAGATCTGAAATTTAAGAATTAACAATTTGAAAGAGTATGTAGTTTCTTTTTAAAGTCAACTTTAGAATGGGGCTTTTAATGCAAATGTAAAATTGGATTTCGAGGATAAGGATACAAAGAAGGATTTCTGAGAATCGGATATAGGAAATTTGAGATAACGGGATTATGGGAAATACAAAAATATGAGTAGGATAACGATGAGTTCATTGATCTTCTAATATATAAATCTTTAAATACTAAATATTTATTTATTGTTAAATAAGATTTAATTCAATTAGAATTGCCCTATGTTAAAAATGAAGCCTTCCAATTTTGATAATTGAAGAGGGTATTCGTTATTTAATATATTTTGATATTTTTTTTTTAATTTAAATTGAAATCAACTTGATTTTAAAATAAAGCTTGAGTTTTATTATCATTGTACTCATTTATTACTCAAATTAAATCGTCTGGAGGTTTGATTTGAGAGCTTAGTTGATTTGTAATATGGAGATTGAACAAGTCAATTTTTTAATGTTGATAACTTAACAATTCTATTAGAAGTTAAATACATATAAAAACACAAAATACGTTTAGATAAATTATTAATCTATATGTTTACGTCTTATCTTAACTTATGCCATTTTTTCCAAGCCCTCAATTATTTTTTTCTGAGTGTATTTTGTTTTTATTTTCAACTAAATTAACGGATTTAAAAAAAATAAGTTATTATAAAAACTTTTAGAATCTAGATCAAGCATCCTATAAAAATAAAACTTAACAAGGAAAATATAAAACTTAATAAAAATATTTTCATAACATTAATAACTTTTATAAATATTCAAAGTTAAGTGAAATTAAAGTTTTCTATTTTCATAAATGCGTCAAATAATTTATTTACAATTAAAAAATTTTTATTTTTATTTTACCTTATTTTTATTTTAGAAACTTTTTTTATAATTAAATAGATTTTCTATTCCGTATTAAAATGGCGCCAAATTAATTATTCATTAATAGTTTATTTTGTTATGAAATAGCAAAAAGTGTTTTACTTTTAATTAATTGAAATAATAAACTTTGTTTCAAACTTTAGAATTGACATAATTTATAACATAATTTTAAAAGGTTTCCATAAATAAAAATAATTTATTTAGATTTTTGAATTGATATGAAAATAAAATGAACACTTTGTTAAGAGTATTGTCCGTCTGACAACTAGTTCATTATTTGACTCTTAACAATTTTTAAA
The DNA here is from genome assembly GCA_963082915.1 of Dolichopus griseipennis. Taxonomy (NCBI): domain Eukaryota; kingdom Metazoa; phylum Arthropoda; class Insecta; order Diptera; family Dolichopodidae; genus Dolichopus; species Dolichopus griseipennis. Next base: position 6,334,330 of record OY720442.1, read on the forward strand.
AAAATTTATAAATTTGCGAAAGAATTGAATATTGGCGCTAACGTTGACGTTCGAGAGTTTTATAAAATTTGTAATCAACTGTGTAATCATTGCGCAAACAAGAATTACTCTTTTCTTTGAAATGTAAAAATTAATTTCAATAAATAATGTCATAAATAAAAAATGATTAACAATTTTTTTTTAATATAGGTCTCTTCATGAACAAAAAATTAAACTTAATTCAAATAACTTATTATTTTTGACATTTCAATTCAGTTCGTTTATATGACTAGTTTGTTTTTTGAACCTAAGGTTTTGAATAATAAGCCTCAGGACTAGTTTTTAAATAATTCAATTAAAGTTAATTGAGTCATTTTACATTGACAACTGATGACAACAAGTTTGTTTACTTTTGTTTGCGCAATATTTACATTTTTCATGTTAATAAATAAAAGTTAAATTTTTTAAAGTAATTTCTAAAATAATAATTTTGTAATTAAAATTTTTTATAACTTTTTTGTTTTTTTTTAATCAAATTTAAAATTAATTTACTTTTCTTTGACATACTTATTAAATTTCAAACTTATTTACATACATAAATATTTGTTATTAGTAATAAAAAGAAGTCTCAAATATCAACACTTTTCTTTTAAGTAGCAATTAATATAAATAAAGTAAATTTCAAAATCAGCTGTTTTCCAAACTAATATAACTCAATTAATTTTTTTGACAAAAATCATCCTCACGAGACAAACGATTTTAATTAAATTAAGTTTAATTATTTGTTCGTGAAGAGACTTTATATATTTGTATTTTTAAATTAAAATATTTTGTACTTCTATTTAAAATTTGGAAGATGGTAATTCTAAAGTTATATACGATATATCTCTAAGACTGTTGGCCCTACAGACACAGACACAATTTCCCCGACTCTGCACCATCACAACTTTTAAACTAAAGTATGAATTATTAAAATTGGGCTTATAGTATCGTCACTATGTCAAAATAAAAAATCGGGCTTTCGAAATTACATATTCGTATATAGATTTATTAAACTTTCTAATATCTTTCATATTTATTCGATATTTCATATATATTTTTCTATTAAATATTTATTTTTGATTAAAAATTAATTTTTAAATTATAACAGTACGTATGAGTTATTATTAGATAGTTATTTTCTATTCAATATAATAAGTTTAAAGTTGTTTTTAACCACTCAGTCATTTAAAGTGTATATAAATATTATTTTATTTTTATCATTAAAAGACAATGTACTGAAAATGTAAAACACTTTTAATTAATTTCAATATAAATTTGTCTGTCAGGCGGTTTGCAAAGCCTTAAAATATTTTAAAATTAAATTTTTTATAATTAACCATTAAGTTAACTTTATTATTGAATATATTAAATATTTAAAAAAATTACAACAATTAATGTGATAATATATAAATTTAATATAATAATATAGTAATATAATTTTCATTTATTAGCGAATGCAGTTAGATACTAGTATTCTATTTTTTTTATTTCAAAAAGAAATTCGATTTGGAGGGTTTCATCTATCCAACACTATTAAACTTCTCCATAGGTAATACTATAGTTGCACTACCCTGACAATTCCAAATGACACTTAATCTAACTAATGCCTTTATATAAAAAATTATAAAGATCATCTGTGAGTTATAAAATAGATTAAAAATTTTCATAATTGGTTCAATTAATTATTACATAAAATAAAAACAAAAATAAAATTAATTATTTTTGTTTTTTTTTATATTTTGTAAATCCGTAGGTAGAGTAGGTAAAAGTAGGTAGTAGTGACACATTTATATTTAGATTTACATTTTTTTGAGTGGGCACTCCTTATAAGTTTGAGTTATAAATAAGCTTCACAATTATACAATTTTGAAAACGTAAAAGAACTTTAATATTATTAGCCGACGGAGCTGCAAATTTTGAAGATTAAGTTTAAGACTACAAAGAAATAAAAATTTTACAAAGTTTAGATTTTTCCTATTCGGGTTTTGAGAAAATTGTAATATTTCATTTTATAATATGACGTTACTAAGGTAACAAAAGTTTTTTATAAAATTAAAAATATTACAGACACTTGAACAGAAAAAACCCATGCTTTCATCAAAATCATAATATTATTTTTGGTCTCAACTAATCAACTTATTTGGTGCAAAGCTGAATTCCCCAAGATGTCGGTTGAAATTTTAAACTTACATTAGTCATGAAATTGAAACTTTATTATGAAGCTTGCACTGAAAAATCTGTTTTCTAAAGGCCTAATTATTTTCCGAAGCTGTTGTTTTAAGATTCTACTTAGTTTGAGGGCAACGGGAAACTAAACTCCAAATAATTTCCCAATTCCATCTTACAGTGACGCCCTATACTCTTCCTCTTAATACAACATTCATATGCATACCGATATTTTATAGTATAATGTGTTTAAAATGTGTTTTAGATGTGTTTTGAATTTATATGATATCAATTATAATAATGTTTGATGAAGTGTTTTCATTTTAATTTTATTACATGTTGTTTAGAATTAAATATTTTATTTTATATTAATTCATATTTGTAATAAATAAGAATTAAACCATCTGACAATAATCCAAATTCAATTAAGAAAAGAACATACAAACAGAGAATCTTAGAATACAGTAAAAATGAAATTTGATTAAAAATCCTTGAAATGATTTAAAGAACCCTTTATATTCTTTTTTTTTTAATTTATATTTTAATATTAAATAATTCTAACCCGAACCCGAAGTTTTTTATGAAAACAAAATTTTCAAGGACATAAAAATTAAACATCTTGAAAAATTAATAATATTTATTTTTTTTTTATTTTTTTAAAAAAAATAATTTAATAAAAAAAATTTTCCATTTTTCATTTTATTAATATTTAACAAATGTAAAGAACAGTTAATTTAACCCTTAAGCCTTAGATCATTGTCAAAGGTTAAAAGTTCTTTCCAAAATTTTATGGATATTTTTCTAATTTGGAAAAGTCTGATAATAAAAATATGTTTGTGCACGAATTTTTTTAAGTCATGCAAAGAGTGCACAGCCGATTTCATTTCTAAGATCTTGGGATAAAATCCTAATTTTTGGGCATTGATAATGACTGGGGACAACATTGGGATTCTAAATTCTATCAAGCTATAACAACTAAGATCTATTCGGCAGTTTATCCAACTATTTTTATAATGCCGCACTGATTAATTTTAAATACTCTCGTGTTCTGAAAAAAATTTAAGACTAGAAGAACCTCCATATCTTCCAAACGCTTAAAATTAAAAACTAATAACTTTAAAGGGGGCAGTATATTGAGGTTTTTCAAATTAAAAAATGTTAATTACAGCACTGCGAATAACACACGTCATTGCCAATTTTAGGTTTACATCGGTAATTTATAATGGGAAAAAATATTGTCATTGGACTCACAGCCTATCAATTATTTTAAGTGTTACAGGGTAGAACTCTTTTCTAAAATGTCAACTATTTGACAATTTTCTGTTTATGACTTTTGCATTTGATTAACAATAAAACAATTGCGAAATTGCGTTGATCTTCGCAAAATTTTGACAATCAAACAGTTTCATAAACTCTTTTGACACGTCAATTTCGTGTCTGATTGACGTGTCAAAAGAGTTTATGAATTTATGCCTTTAATCACCTTCGTGTTAATTTGACGTTTTAGAAATGTACCAAGTACTTGAGTAAAGCTTTTAGAAAAGTACCCACAGCTAAAAATCCAAGCTTCACTTTTCAAATTAAAGTGGAATTAATTCTCGCATAAAACTTTCATAATGTTAATTTTTAATATTTAATTTTTACAGTTATAATTTAAAATAATAAAATATATATTATATATATATATATAAATATTGTTTGACTTACCAGCTATTGCCAATTGTTTAATAAAAAAATTCATCCTTGATTTTCGATTTTTATTTAAAAATAACGTTAATAATACTGCTGTATTACCTAGAACAATAACTGTAAACAGAATCCAAAGAACTGTAAATTGTTCAGTCTGAAATGAAAGAAAAACAAAAACAAACAATATATTATTTTTACTGTTATTTACTGTTATATTATATAAATTACTGTTTCATCCAGATATTCGGGTAAGGTGTGAGCGAATAAAAAGATTAAAAAGCAGTGATAGAGAGTTTTTTTTTATTTTTTTTTTTTTTTCTGAATAAAAAAAAAAAGAAAAATAAAAAAAAAAAAGTATCTGATATTTGTATTTTAAAGGAATGAAAGAGATATCATATGAAAAGAGAAAAAAAAATATATATTAAAGCGATGTTAAATAAAATATAATGAGATAAAATTGGATTCATTAAATTAATGGACATCCTTTTTAAAGGATAATAAAAAAATTCAATGATCTGTATAATTTTTTTTTTTAGAAACGGAATTTATTCTATGATTCAATATTAAGCTTATCAATATTTTGTCCAACTGTTCACTAATAAAGAAATACTTTTAAAATGAAAGAGATAATCCAACTATACTGACAATGGGGCTACATAAAACAAAGATGAAAAATAATATGATAAAAAATTTGAAAAGAACTTGGGTTAATAAAATTCTGCACAACGAGTTTTGTTGCAATTCCAAGAAATGGAATTATTTGTTTTCAATTGCAGTAAAGATGATGGATTCACAGGTAAATGTTCACGACCTTGTGTCATGAATTTTTTCACTTCTTTTGAACTTCTAAAAGATATTCAATCAGATATACGGAACAACTTCATTATCAACGAATTAAATTTCCCATTTTTAATAAAGAAAAAGTTATTTGATATCATTCATCAATCGTTTGTTTTTTTTCAGAATTGTTATCTTTTATCAGATATTAATTAAAAATTATTAAATTAAAATGGAAAATTTTTTTTAATTAAAAACGTAATGAAGGAATTTTACAATATTATAGATATATTAATTAAAATTAAAAATTAAATAATTATTAATTAAAAAGAGAAACTTATGTTATAATTTGTATTTCCTATGAAAAGGTTTAGTATTTTAAAATATGATCGAAAACTTGAAAGTATTTTAATTGAATACTTTGACCTAATTCCTAAAATACTATCTTATACAGTAGCTAGAAGACCTTAAGGGTTAAAATCCAAATAAATATGAAAAAACTTTTAAATGTTTTTAAATTCGACTCACTTACCTGGCATAATTAATAATTCATAATTTTAAAAATAGAAATTTTTAACAACTAATTTAATTGAATAATATAACTCCCAGATAAAAATATAACGCAAATTTAAAATTAAAAATCTTAGATTTCTACATTTAGTCGGCTTATTCGGTCACTAATTGCCAGTGGCGGCTCATATGAATAATAATTTGAGTGCAAAAATCTCTCGAATTTTTAACGCTTCCAACTTTAGTGATATTTTAATTGCTAGATCAATTCTAGTAATAGGATAGTAATGTGTCACTCGTGTTTCTACATGAAGCTTTAGCTTAGACAGACTTATTAGTTAACAGAAAAAGTAAAACATAAAAAAAAAGTAAAAAAAATATTATTATTATTAATTCTTACTACCTTTCGTAAATTTTCAAATTCCAATAACAAAATATTGTGTCTCATAGATGGAGGATATGGTTTTTTGAATGCTTCTTAATTATTCTTAAGAATATGCAAGATAAACTTTAAGGGAAAAGTTAGATTCCATTGGAAAGTTTTAGAAAAAGAGACATGGGTTCTATTTAAAATTATGACAGATACCTTATAATTGTTTGTAATAGCACTTAATTATAGATTATATAATTAATTGTTCTATATATATATATATATATTTGGCGTGGGCGTATATTATTATATATTTGGATTTGGGACGCACCTAAAAATGTGCTCAGAAAATGTTTTTGCCCTAACTGTTGACTTTTATACTCGTGCATTCTAATAAGGCCACTGGCATATTAAAACTACTCCTCCATTTGTAACGCATCAATCTAGACATGCTATACATATAATTTTTTAAATTTCCGAAAAAGTCTGCCCTGAAATCTAATCTCAAAATATATTTTAAATTATTCTATATTTGTGTCATATTTTTTAATCAAAATGCCGCACGTAACTCAATTTTACAATAAATTAAATCAATAAACGATTCCACGTGCTTTGGATTAAAAAAATAAAAAATAGCCATTAATATTACCTTAAGGTTTTAAATGCAATTTTTATTTTAAATTTATACTCGTTAAATCAAAATTAAATTTAAAATTTGACAAGATTCTTAAAGTCCAGACAAAAAAAAAAAAACGAAAACAACAACAACATGATCAAGTATTTTTTTTAACTTTAATTGTCTGTAATGTTTGCACTTTTTTGTTTTTGTTTTTTATTAAAAAAAAATCAACAAAAAAAAAAAATAAAAACAAGAATAAATCAAACAAGTGTCAAAATTTCGATTATGTACTCAGACTAAAAAGTACACTTTGAGTGAAAATAAAAAGCAAAAACAAAAACAAAAAAAAAATTAGCATTTTAAGATTAATAACAAAATAAAGAACCATGTGATAGGCTAACATTATAATCTTAAGTGAAAGGCCGTCAAGTGAAAAGTTTTAATTTCAATAAAAACAACAACAATAAAAGCAACAAAAATAAATTCAACAAAAACTTTAAAATTGAGTTTCTGAAGAACAATTTTTTTTTTGAGTTTAATTTGATTTTAAAAATTAAATTTCACTCGTTTTAAAAATTAAGAAAAAAATTCCCGCGAATTTTACCATTAAGATTAAATGGATCGGGCTTTGTAGATAATGATGTTCGGTGGAGGTGTTCAGTTTTTATAATAAATAAAAATTTAAGTAAATTTAAATACGAAATGAAGGAAAAGACATTGTATGTTTTTAAATAACTTAAGAGTAAAGTCCATCATCATGATAATCAATATCATTTGATATACAAAATATTAAAATAATTATCATCATCATCATGATTTATCATCATAATTTTTGGGGTTGGAACAAAATTTTGAAACTTTACTTTGCAATGAAGGCCATTTTTAAGTTTTATTTTAGACTTGTACTGTGTATGTGAGTGTGTTATTATACTCATACTTCGTTTAAAACATTTGCATATAATTTTAGTATTCCCTTTCACCGTTATTGGAGAGTTGTACAGGTTTTAAAAGTGTAAGAAGAAGTTTTGTTCTAATTTTCCAAGTTTAGAAGAAGTTGGTAAAGTAAACTAAACATCGAGACACTTTTATAAATAGTAGGTACTGTCATGGATTTAATATTAGGCTTTAATGACTCATTTTTTAACTTCAGGTGCTTGTTTACTTTTAGGAGATCTAATTTTAGATACATTGAAACAGGATGTTTTGTTATTCCACTCTAAAAGAAATAATTGCAGATGAGCCCCAAGATAGTACTATTGGTCTTATTTTATACTTGCTTTTTGCCGAGGCTACAAGAAACTACAGAAAGTAAGAGTTTGAACTAATTATACAATTGGACAAAAATTTAGTAGATTAGTTTAAATGAGATGAAATCTGTGGAAGATATGTTTATAAATAGAGTTATTTGAAATCATGCTATTATTACACTTAATGGTATAGATAAACCCCAAGAAAATACAGCGAAGATACGGCAAAATACATGACAGAACATTATTTACATCAAGCGAATGTTAAGTGCGAGGTGAGGAAAGAGGAAAACTTCAAAATATAAAATTTCTTGGCTTCCACGTCGAAGTTCTAGCTAACCAATCTTGTACAAACTACTATATAATCAAATTATTAAGCCAATTTGGTTATATTGCATACAATTATGGGGTTGTGCCAAACAGATTCATCAACCGTGAGTTCAAATATTCCAAAAATTAAGTTGTAACAAACTTTAGACATTTCGACTTTAATGAAAGAAATAAAAAACTATGCAAAAAAACATAAGCTCCAGTCAGAAAGTGTTTCACAGATGATTTTAATGATTTCCCGACTTGCAACAAAAAAATAGTTGAAAGTAACTAGTTCTTGGTATATTGAGGAAGACGATGTTCATATAATAATCAATCCTCTGTTTAACTTTTTATAAGGATGGGAAGCTTCTATATTTGCAATTAGTTAAATTGATACAGCACCCTTTAAATCTGAGTATCCAAACTATTTTCAAATTCAAGCGACAACAACTTCTACTACAAGATTTCTATTAAACGTTTTAAGTACTTATGAAACACTGAAGATCAAATTAAAAATTTTAAAACATGCATTTATGCAGTTTTAAAAATTTTTAAAAAAATATTGTTTATACATAACCTCAATTTTATACAAATTTTATTTGATGTCTAAGAGTTGTCATGTACAAGAATTTGTTCATTTTATTTACATTTTTTTTTTTTTATTTTTATTTGAATAACTTCAAAAATTTTCTTTTTAATTGTTTTGATTTTTGCTTTTTTTTTTTAACAGAATAAATTCTTAGACATCCTGTTAACAATGGAATGAAAATTACTCCTCCAGTGTCTGTTGAGACATAATTTATTGATTTTGGTTTTTATGTTAGTACAGTATATATACAAATATATATATATACATATATATATACATTAAGTAAAGATAAAACAAAATTTTGTTCATTATTACTTCTACTAAAGGTCAAGTAAAGCATAAAAAGAAAACAAACAAACAAACAAAAAGAAAATGTATTTTTAAAAGAAAATATATAAAGAAAAGCCGATTAATTTTCCGACCTAATTTCTTTCCAAGGATAATTACGTTAGTACAAGCAAAAACAAAATATATATATATATATTTAGAAAAGTCATTCATCCATTGTGTAAGATATTTTTTTGTTTTTGTTTTTTTTTTTTTTTATATAAAACCAAAATTTGATTTTCTGTAATGACTTTGTGCATCAAAGAGTGGTCGGTTCGGGAATCAACATTTGGAATTGAATTAAGTGAAATTGTTTACTTTATTTTTAAAGAATAATAAAGTGGAGAGATGCTTTGGTTTAAAAATTTAATGACTTTAAGTTTTCAGTTTGTTTTTCATGGGACGCAAAATATTTTCAAAATAAAGTTATAAAATATTGGAAATCATTTTGCTGTAAAAGTGATTAATGACAGGAATAACAATGATGTTAGGGGAAGGAAAATTTTTGGAAATCTGTTATTTTTAATGAAAAATTTTTCCGGTATATAGGAAATGTTTTAATTAATTTTTTTTTTTTTAAAAACTTCCTTGAAAATTAAAATGTGTTTTAATTACTTAAAAAATATGGGAAAATTGTTGATTATAATTAATATAAAATTAAAGAGAGTTATAGGGAATCGATTTTAACTGAATACATAATAGCTTTATATATGTGTACAGCATTTGTGGAATTTTCAAAGCATTTATCTATTTTAATATTTCCAATGCACTAAAGGGACTGGGACTAAAGCTTTTAGTGAGAGTCTGTGCTTTACAAAGTTTTTTTTCAAAAATTGTCCTTTCAGTTTCTCTATGTCTGTCTGTCCATTTTCAGTTCCGGTACCGTTTGTACTCTGAAGAAGTTACTTGAAGCATGGCTTGGTTCCTCTAAAATAATGCGAATTTTTTTCGGTTATGTGAATAATTTTTTCCTGTCAAAGTATATTTAAAGTTATTTTCAGTTCTTATTTTTGAATAAGCATTATTATCTAGACCAAGAACTGGTCTGGGATGTATTTTTTGGGTTTTCAATCTAGGATAATATAACAATATTTAGAATAATAATAATAATAATATTTAGAATAATAATGTATTTTTGCATTTGGTTAAATTGTTTTATTAATGCATTCTTTATCAAAGATATATAATTATTAATTATTGATTATGCCATTAATTTACCCAATGGCAAATGATAGCTGAGTCAAGTCGAAAACCAGAAATGTTTTTTCACTTTCACTAGGATTCGAAACCGGCGATGATAACTTGAATGAACCAGCGAATCAAGTTATCAAATTTTAACATGGATTAACATAAGGTTTTTCAACTACAAATTAAATTTGATTTGACTTACTTCTTTTTCGAAAATTTCGAAAACTGACCACTAGAGGGTAAAATGTTGCTAGAGAAACTTACTTTATTCAAAAGATTAATCGAGGGGTGCAAAACTTCTATAGAGCTTCCAGGTTACAAATAACGCAATTTTACAAGAACTTTAAACCAACTTAAATAAATTTCATGAAAATACTCCCCCTCCAATTCTTTTCCTTAGGAGTTAAAATTAATCACCTTACAACAAAAGCTAAATTGATAATTTCTACAAAATACATAAAAATAGATAAATTTTTCATAATTTAAATTTATTAAAACAATTTAAAGTCAAATTTAAAAAAAATTCTTATCTTCTCAATTCTTAAAAGTAATATTTTAACTTAAATCTTTGCCAGTTTTATGTACAATAATTCATTTTTTTTATTTATTTGTTTTTCTTCAAGTTTTTTTTTATTTTAAATATTTTTACAAAAAATTCTGGCAATAATTCTCTACAAAATCAGCATTAAATATGATACTTATAAAAAAAAACATTGAAGCCGCCAGAATCTTAAAATAGAAACGTTTTTATTTTAAATTTAAGACAAAAAAAACAAAGCTCCCACATTTTATAATCTGTTTATATATAGCAATACGTTTTCCGCAGTTTGATTGTTTAAACCAAATCGTGGTTTGTGTTTTTTTATACAAATGATTAATTAATCATGAAATAATTCTTCTAAAAAAAATATATAATCAAAAGCATCCAAACCATTCCATTTCATTGGAACATATTTCCGATAATAAATTATGGTTAATAACGTAGATGGCATTGGAGGTTTTAGGTTTCATCTCGGTTTTATCTTTTTTTAATTTTTTTTTTTTTATTTTGGTGGATCGTAGTACTAGTGGCACAGATTTCTTGCATTTTACTTTAATTAATTTGAACATATACTAATGATTGAAATTAAAATTATACTTAAAATATAAAATTTTTTCATAAGCATCTCAATTGTTCTTTTACGCTATTGGTTTCGAAACGTATAACCGGATTAACCGGATTTACTAAAAATTATTGAATTTGATTTAGAGCGATTTGATATTCCGAAAACGAAATTTATCAAAACAAAAATGGATTTATGTTACGCGAATGGTTTTGAAACGTATTGATCGCGTAAAAAGAGAATTAGGTGCAAACGATTTACTTTTAAAGCCAATCTACACTTTTATAATTCATTTAGAGGAACGTCTTACAAAAATAAATCCATTAACTGTAATATCGATTTTCAGATTCAGATGCATTTCAGAAACAAGTAATTATAAAATAAGTTGAAAGTTAAAGAAGTTACAAATAATTTTAGACGAGGCTCGAATAATTATTTGGGCAATGATAGTTTATAAAATGCTTAATTCATCTTAAAACTTTAACAAAACAGTTAACGCTTCAAAAATATTATTGCTAAAATTTTTCTTGAGACTTGCGAAAGAAACTAGCTTCCTTTTGACTCCTTTTGAATGCTTTCCTATAGAAATAACGGTATATCCCCGATGAATAAAGAAAACTGTATTTTAAAGTCAGATGTAAATCTAAAATGTAAAAAAACATTAAAATATCAAAATACATGATTCCAATACTTTCCCTATTTGGTAGGAATATGAAAAAATAAAACCAGTGGAAAAACCAAAATAATTTTCATTGTTATGATTTCCTTAGAGAACTGACACTCTATTGGGTTCACAAAAAAACAAAAATTCAGAATTTAAATGCTTTTGTTTTTAATGGTATAATTCATAAAGTAAGAAACACTAATTCTTATTTCTCTTATTCTTTTGCACTCATTTTAAAATAAAAACAAAAATATGATTGTATCTAATTTCTCATAAAATAAATGATAAAAAAATTGCCGGAAAAATCATAGACATTTCCATAACAGATTTTAACTGTCAGACATAATTCAGACATTTTGTTATTTTTTTGTTTTATTTGTGTTTTTCTCTGCTTTTGGCATTTAAAAACAAAAAGCGTTTATAATAAATTTTTGTGATGAAAATTTTGATAAAGAAGAAAATTTTGAAAAAAAAATAAAAAAAAAAATTATTGCAGAGTTAAAAAAGTACACAGAAGTTTTCTTTTTAATGTGGTGCCAAGTTTGTTATTAATATCCCGAATCCTGAATTTTGTATGTGTTATTTATATGAAAATAATTGTATTAAAAATAATCTTATGTTATTTATTGATTTTTGAAATTTAAAAATTGAAATTTAAAAAATTTTTTAATTTAATTAAATAAATAATAAAGTTGATTTTCTTTATAGATTATAATATATTACCAGACATTAATACGGCCATTGCTTGTATATGGTGCACCAATATGGTACAACATTAGTGCAAGCCTAATGGAGACATTAAGAAAATTTGAAAGAAAGTGTATAAGAGTTTGTACCAATATAAACAGGAAGTCCGAGTCCGACTCCAAGCATTTTTACTCTAAAAAATACTTGTACAAGGAAGTAAAAATCATAAGAATATACAATTTTATAATAAAATTGATTAGAAATCATTATGATAGAGCACAAAAAACTCCAGAAATGGTTTGATATCACACATATTTTACCACAATGAGGAGTACATTAAAAAGACTTTGCAGTTCAATTAAACATGATCTAAGCTTTTAAATTGTAGCTATATATATGAAATATAGATATTTATTATAATATACCTTAAAATGTTTTTTCTATTACCAACTTAATCCAGAACTCCCAGTTCTTATCTCCAAACTTCTTTCCTAATCCTAACTCTCAAAACCAATCCTTAAAGTGACCCTTAAGTCCAATCCAAGTGGATTTTAAAAACGGGATAGTTCCAATTTTATTAAAGTCTACATTATCCAGGTGAACCTCGTACAGTGATTCTTTGGTTTGAATTGACAATACAATTAAAAATTAAGTTAGAGGAGCTGCTTAATATAAAATAACGCATCCTAAAGATATTATGGAATGGGATTCAAATAAGGTTATTTAGAACCTTACTTTGAACTCAATGCTTTCAATATAAAAAACTATTCCCATATACTAAATTGTTAAAATGAAACGTTTAGAGGCAAATTTTTTCTTGCATTCATAATTAGAATTAAATTTAGGTAAAAAAAAGAACTTTTAAAGAATTTTATGAACGAACAACTTGTCCTTGAAACGTATTCGTAATAAATAAATGTTTAAAAAAAATAAAATACATTTCAAAAGTTTATAAAGTTTTTAAACAATATAAATTTTATCATACAACAATCGGACCAATAATTTTATTTCTATTAACTATATAATACAAATTTATTACAATTCAAAGTTTTGTAAAGGCTTGTCACGCAAATCTAGTTTAATAAATTTTATTGGATTATATTCTAAATTGAGTGCAAAAAAATGAGAAAGGACGATATATTAAATAAATAAATATGAAAGTCTCACACTTAAAATTTTCCAATGAAATAACGATTTATATTCAAATCGTACACTTGTTAAGAAATAAACCATATAATCACCAAAGGAGTTCTTTAATAATTCTGGATTAAGAAATATAAATCTTAAATTAAGGGATTTTTTTATTACTTTTTAATTTACTTTGATAATAATTATGACTTTTATGGATATTTCATTGAAAATATTACAACAACAGTGTTGTTAAGGAATTAAAAAATTTTAATGATCCAGAATTGCGTGACATTATTTCTAAGTGTTATGAATACAATTAATTTGATTAAAATCGTATTTTCTATAATTATGGTAAAAAATTTCTTTGTTCTTTCATTGTCTTAAAAAAAATATTAATTATTTTTGGAAATTATTTGTTTATTATTTAAATTTATTAAGATTTTGTGTATGGTGGTGAATTTGATGCTAAATACTTAAAATACACGACGAGCAATAGAAAAAAAGAAATTGTTAATTTCAAAACAAAAATCTCGAAAGACCCTATTGGAGTTGTGTACTTTCTACAGGTAGTGTGAGACTTTAATACACGAAAACCATAATCCTTTTTTAATCAAACTGTAGGATTGGCCCTGTGATACAAACTATAGGGATCGGAGTGGATTTTTGGAGATTAGGTTTGAGAAATGTAGGATTCTGGGATTATAAGGGATGAGAAAAATTGAATGGGATATTTAGAACAAAAATATTAATATTTTTCTTAAACTTTTTTTATGTGTATTACAGAATCTACTACTATCTCCAAAAATGATATTGATAAGGATAACAAATGTCTTTAAGACTCCGCGTAAATGCATGTGCTGTCTTTGCGGTTCAAGAAATATTTACTAGATAAAATTTATTTATTTATTATGAACATTTGCTTATTCTGACTCAAGAACCGGCTTAACAGCTCAGTGACGTTTATATAGAGTAGAGCCTATTTGAAATTCAAAGCTCAAGTTTAGGAAATCTTCTATAAGTATCGCATCTCTAAATTATCATATCACGTTACCAAAATTGTGTTTGCGAATTTTAATAATTAACAAAAATTTAAGTTAGGGCTCAACGTATTTCATCATAATTTTCTACATTCATACCTTGGTTCAAATAAAATATCCTCCTATTAATCCTTTCCCATCCTTGCTCCTCAGATGTAATACAGCACAATCACTTTTAGTCTTAAACTCAAAATTCTACTACGATTTGAGGAAACTACTAAAAATTTAAATAAAATTATAACATGACTAATTTAAATCTATATTATTAACCTTTTTTTCGAAATCTTTTTATAAGCATGAACCATTTTTATAGAAATTATTCGTCCTATAATAACACCCGCATAGCAAGAATCGCTACTTCGAAATTCCAGTATGTTCGACTTACTATTACGATCCACTATTGAAACATGCAAACCCCTAGTGCATCATTTTGAGTATTAGGTGAGTTCAGTTAAGCAGTATTACCTTGGAACTGATTTATCAATATTGATTTAGTACGGTTTTATAAATCTAAATAATGATGTCTATAACTGAGTTTGCAACAAAATAAGTTTTGAATCAACGACCAATCATTATTATAATCGTATAAAAAAATAGGTGAAGGTGAAATTCAAATTAATTTCAATATCATGATATTGTTTATAAAAAGATTCTTATTATCAATATCATGTTAAAAGTATTAAAGCTTAGAGTTATATTTTAAGACTAATGTAACTGAATATTAAAAGAACACAAAATCAATTTGCTTTCTTGCAATACAAGTCAAATGTATTCCTTTTATTTGAATTTTTAATTTACTCCAGACGTTAGTAGTTTATTTTTATGATTTTACTAGTTAATTTTTGGTAAGCCCTTTCTCTAGTTTTGGGTTTATTTCAACTAAATCAGTAGACTTTCTTAGAACTGTAATTTCAATTATATTAACCTAATAAAAAAACGAATTGGACTTATAAAAATGAACATACTAAAGATACTTACTTATAATAATATTCAAAATAATTTTATATTAAAATCCTTTTCTTTTACAGTTTTTTATTACATATATTTATATATATATATATGTAATATGACTACCACAAAACAAATTTTCAGTTCAAAAATTCATATTCAATTATTGTTTAACATAAAAAACAAATCCATGTTATTTTTATAATAATACATACTTATTTTTTACATGTATGTTTATATATGTGAATGTAAAATAAATATTTGACATTATTTTGACTTTTTTTCTTTTGACTTTGATATCATATACATATATATATATATTAGTAATTCATGAGTATATTATAGTACTGTTTATATTGTCTATATAATATTATATATTTATTATTAAAATAATGTGGGTGTTTATGTCAATGTCAATTGAATATTTATTTCACACCGTTCTTTTAATTACCGTTACATATTTTTAATATGTCATATTGACATTTTGTATTTATGAATTATTCTCAAAGTGTTTGAGTCGCTTGCTTATTAATATGTTTCTAATTTTTATATCTGAAGGGAAAACTCAAGTCTGTAGCCGAAACTAAGCTTTAATTACCAATTTTTTACATAGTATTTGCTTTTAATCAATAAATTCATAACTGAATACAAACGCAATCAGAAAAATTAAAGAAAATATTGAGTACAATGCGAATACGAGTACATAAAATTAGTTACATAAAATTTACTCAAACAGTAAAACAAGTTTTATAGTTTTCGAAAAAGACAGGGTGATATATATATATGATAGGTGCGTTCAGAAAGTTATCTTAAGTACTAACTGTACTGTCGATTACAGTAAATGTTGAGTCGAGTTTTCAAGGTACATCTTTTTTGTCTAACCAATGGCGTAGTGGTAAAGACGCCACCTTTCATGTGCAAGGTATCGGGCTTATACCCCGGTCACATCATATCTAATAAAAAAATATGGTAAAATTGTATAATTATATCGTAATAGTTTACATCGTAATATAAAATAAGATATTAATAAAAATATATAAATAGTTCTTGTGTAAGATTATAGATGGCGCACAAAGTTAAGCCGAGTAATCAACGGTTTAGTGATTATTATGATTAAAGAAACTGAAGCCTAGTTTAAAATAAACTTGGTGAATGCCCTATACTCCTTAAAGGAATGGAAAAGGAATAAAAAAAAAAGTTTTCTTCCAACTTAAAAAACTGAACGGACAGACAGTGTACATTTTAAAATTAAAAATCTAAAATATGAAATTAACTGTTCTATAAATATCCAATGACCTTTTCTGTTAACTAAAATATTAGAAAAAAAAACTAAATAACCTGATGACTATGAACAAGAAGAAAAAAAATCTTCCCGATTTTTTTAATAATATCCGAACTTAGTCCTCTTAAATTTCTTCATTTTATTTTTTTTAGTACATCTTCTAGACTCCTAAAATTCTACAACAAACTCTTAAAAAAATTCCTTCTTAAATAACATAATAATGTATTTGACATATTTACATGATATCGTATATAAAATGTACATATATATATAATACATAATAAATACATGAATAATATATTGTTTATTGTAATGTGAAAGAATTTATTTGATGTCGGTACCTGGATTTTCTCTTAATAAAATAAAATAAAATAAAAATTTTAAAGATCTTGAAAATTATATGCTCTTTCATCAGTTATTCTTATACCATTTTTTTTTTTCAATATGAAACTTTCAATTGGATCAAATATTTTGAATGTTATTTTTAACAAAATACACGTATTAAGTACAGTATTGAACAAAAATTGGACTGCTTACTTGTAGGTTTCCTTGAAATATATTAAAGATAAATATTAGAAGCAGGCAAGTGTTTCCTATTTATTTTTTGCTGTTAAATGTAATAAAAGAGGTTAATGAAGAAAAGGAGCGAGTCAGTCGACATTATGAGTCATTTACTGACAAAAAAGCTTAGTTAAGACTTATGCTGTGTTGAAAATATTTAAGGAATTAATATTTGCGACGCAGTTAATTTTTTTTAAATATTTTTGTATAATTCAGTGTTTTTATTTTTGAAAAAACTAAAAATTCGACTCAATTTAGAACTCAACTCAAATTTTCAGCTGACTTATATTAAAACCCAGTTATATATGATACTCTAAGTTTAATAAACTCATATATGAAGCTGCAGTTGCTTTTTTCATAACATGATTCACTCTTTTGTAAAATAGTTTTATAAATGTAGCCCTACTAACTTTGTTCAATAGATTTTTTCCATAACTGTATTTCCATAACACGATATAATTTAATATGTTTTTTCGGTAGGTATTTAAATAAACGGATTTCGAATCCTTTTTTTGTGCTGAAATACTAGAAAAGCCATCCTTACTGATTTATGAAATCAATATAATAAAAAAAATATCCATAAAATCGGTTTTTCGATATAATTTTCACAAAGGAATGAGAATGAGAAAAACCGATTTTAAGCTTCTTTAAATCTATAGTATATTTTTTTTTATTTTCTTTTATTACTTTGTGTCTGAAACGATGATGTTGTATTTTACATTATTTTGAGTAATTGTATTTATTCAAAACAGAAAATTAAAATACATTAAATTTTGGAAATTCCAAATTAAGTTTAAGTATTTAAAAGAAATTTAAAAAATGTATAAAAGATTTATAAAATATTAAAATTTTTAGAGTTTTTGGGACTTCAACCTACATTTCCTTCAGTTGCAGAAGCTTAAAGAAGTTTAAATAAATGCAAAAGAAGAAAATATCAGTTGTGTTAAAGCTAACAAAAGAGTTTTAAGCATTACAGATGGATTAAAGATATTAGTAGCGTGTTAAGAGAATTTGTATTAGAACTTTATCTTTCTATCAATTGGTCCAGAAATTTTTTTTTAATATTTAAAGAACTTCCGTCAATGCGTGAACCGAACGCTAATAATCTAACCTTGACTTAATGATACTATATTTTATTATATTTTAAGCAAATAATCAAATAATAGTTAGCCCTTTATTAAAATAGAATAATACTTTTATAACTTTAATATTAAATAGATATTGCATATATTTAGGCGCACATTTATATATATTTATATACCTAGCATATTATCTAAATTAAATGTGATAAAAGAGTGAGGCCGTCCTTTTTTCCCAGACCCCTTATATAAATAATACTCAATTGCATACATAAAATTAATATTAAAAGTAATTTGCATATTTTTAGGCGTATAATAAAATTTTCAGAATTAATTTTTTAAAAAATTTTAAAAATTATTTAAATAAAAAAACAACCCAAAGGTCGTAAACCTTTTTTTTATAAAATTGATAAACTAAAATATCTATTTTTGTGAATGATCCCAACTCACCTAAATCACTTGGGATTAACCTTTAAGAAAATATTAGAATTTATTGTAGTCTTTAATTTTTATTACAATGTTAAGAACTTTTACATTTTGGTTTTTATTTTGATTATTTTTCTTAAAGCCCACATATTATTTCTTAAGAAAATGCTTTAAATTCAAAAGATTTCTTCAACTTTTTTTTTTTGTAATTGATAGAAACTGAAAATGGTAAATATAAGAACAAATATACAAACAAAACATGTTCTATGGACTTTGAATTGGTCATTTTGAATGCTTTGGTCCTAAACAGGATTAAAAAGTATTTAATTTAATTTTCTCAGGTCTTATCCTACTATTTGTTAATATCTTAAATAAATAATCCAGGTCAGAATCTAAAAAAAAACGAGGAAGAGTGTAGTAGAGTAGACTGTGCTAACTCTGGGATATTCGTATAACTGTAAAATGGACATTATATTAGCAGGTTAATTACTTTTGGTAAAATTTTATATAGACAACTTATTAGACTTTTAGTTATGTACAATGGAAAATGTAAGTTGAAAGGCAGCTTTGTGAACCTCTCCCTTTTGAACTTTGTGAACACCGAATATATTTTATTCCGACGTTGGCCATTAAAGCTAACTACTATTGACAAAATTTCAGACAACCAACTTTATTACCTATATAGTAATGCTCATATGCAAGAAGAAGCTATGTGACAGCTACTCGAACCTGTGAAGCTAATTGGCTGAATCTCAATGAGCGATGTCGGCTATTGCAAAAAAACGAATTTATGAAAATTTCAAAATCCTAATTCCTTTATTTTTTGAGTTTTCATGAGGACGGAAGAACAGACATAGCTAGATCGATTTAATATTCAATTCTGATCTGATCCAGACTTTTGAGTCCATTTTCCCAAACCTTCTGTCTCTGCGTCACAAACGTAATTGCAAATTTATTACACCCTTTTGACCTATAATCATGCGGTTGTATAAACAGAAAATCTTTATTAACATGTGAAACTGATATAGACCATGAAATATTTTATTGAAGTAATAATGAAAGAATAGTCCTTTTCCTATATATACTATATACACTACATGTAAAACCTATTTATTTAGGTCGCATTTAGCATTTCAAATAATTTAAAAGAATTACTGTAAAAGATTTCAAGTTCGTTGACTTAATATTTGTTTTTTACATAAAATTTTTTGTATTTTTAATTTTTTTTCAACTTTTGTGTGTTGGTGGAAGGAAATGGATATTTACCTTAAGGTGCATAAATTTAATTTTCTTTTGTAATAGGAAAATTGTTTTTTTATTATGATTTTTAGGAAAACAGTCGATGACATTGGCATACAAATTAGAATTAAGATTTAAATAAAGAATGAAAAAAACTTGTATACGGAATTTCGAAATGAATTTTTTGTTATCAATGTTTTTTTGCTTTCTGGGAAATGAATTGGAATTAACCTTTAGACTTGAAAAGAAGTTTTTAAAAATAAATATATAACTTTATTCCTTAAGTTCTCATTAATTATTCAGAAAAGTAAATGAAAAAGTAAACATAGTTTCGACTACAGAATTATAATTAAAAATTAATAGTTTGTTTTTAAGATTTTAATATGTTGATTTTGAAAACGAATCCATTTCTAACTCTTTTTGAATTATTGCTACTTCCGATATAAATTAGAGTTAATAATCCCTTTGCTTATAAGTTGTAGGTGGCTGCAAATATTATACTTTTATAAAAAAAAGTACTTTTGACTAATTATATCTTCAAAGTATTTCAAATTCGGTGTCTAAATTTCGAAATGAGTTAGATCTTAAAAAATAAATATTAGTCTTTTACAACATTTTTAGTTTGCACTTCGATTTAGGATCTGTCAGGATTTCAATTTTTCTTAAACTATAAATTTCCAAAAAAATCTCTAAAAACTTATTATAAACTATTTTGTCATATACCATTTACCCGAAACTTTTTATAAAACACTATTTAATTTTGAAATGTGCTTTTTTAAAAAACTTTCATTTTCATAAGTCGGCATCATCATCCACTACACCATTGGTCAAATCTATGGACCCTTAAATTACTTAAATTCTATTTGTTAATCATTCTGAAAATTCTGTAAGTTAATTTATTTCTGTCATTTCTATTGGTTTTCAGATTAGTGTTACCGCTTTGGTAAAATGTCAAAATATTTAAAAGAATTTAATAACAAACAATATCCTACCACATGAATGTGTTAAGCCTCTACTTTTTAGGTGTGACAGATATATATTTTATTTTTTAATATAATTTAGAAATTATATTTTTGATTTGATATGATTCGACAAGGGTTTGAAAGTCATCGAAGGATCGAAAGGCTGACGGGATAACTTTTACCCCACCGGTCGGATAATTAAAAGCAAAAAGTATTAAAGAATAATAATTTTTTTCATTTATGTACCGAAACAAGAGATTAATATTAAAAAATAAAATGTCTCTTATACAAACTTTGTTTTAATAAACGAATTATTTTTGACTTTAATAAAAAATTCATTCGCTTCAAAAATTTTCCATTAAAATTAAAAAAAATATTCTATAATCATAACATTTAATTAAAATCATCATTTTGAAAGTGGTTTTAATTAAAACGAGGAAGATTATAGTTGCCCTTGTCAACTTTTAGATACCCGTGCGTGTATCAAATATATAAGAAATTTTTATATTGCAATTGAACTGTTTGACAGAAAATTCAAAATATTTGTTTTTTTATATTTAATTGAAAAAAAATTAATAAAAAAAAAATGAATAAAAAAAAAAAGATGAATTTAAAAAAAAAATATGCTCTCAACGAGATTCGAACCCACACTCCAATTAAAATGTCGACGTCTTAACCACTAAGCCATCGACCTTATGTTCATTTAAATTTTTTTTTAAATTATTATAGTTGCGATGGTATCAATTATTTGTTTTGAATAACTGTTTTGAATTTTTTTAAAAATGTTTTAAAAAAAATAAATAATTTATAAATGAGAATTTTAAGATGAATTTAAAAAAAAAAAATTTTGCCCCAGCCAAGAATCGAACCGAAACGTTTTGACTACCAGTCCCATGTCCTACACACTATACCATAGAACAATTAATAATTTCTTTACAAAACGAGTTTTTATTTATCTCATTTTTTTTTTTTTTAAATAATTCTAGTTACTATGGTATAAATTGTTTGTTTTAAATAACAGTTTTAAATAATCGTAGTTGCTATAGTATCAGTTGTTTGTTTTAAATAACAGTTTTGAATTTTTTTATAGAAATATTAAAAATAATTTTTAATATAAATGAATCTTCTGTCTAATTTTCTATAAAATAAAATTTTTTCAAACATAAAATAAATACATATATTTTATTAAAAAAAAAATAGATAAAAAAAATGAATTTAAAAAAAAAAAAAAATATCCGTAGCCTGAATTCGAACCGAAACATTTTTGCTACAAGTAACATGTCCTAACCACTACACCATGAATCGATTAATAATTAAACAACAATTTGTTTGTTTTTATATTTGGTTTCTATTTTTCGTTATTAATTTTAAAAATACTCATAAAATATCGAAAAATTTGTATGGCAGCTACCCGAAGCCTTTCTCCGATTTTAACCAAAAACAATAGGGAACCTACAAATTGTCTAAAAATTACTTTGTGAAAGTTTCAGAACTCTAGCTCTTATAGTTTTTGAGTTATCGTGCTGACGGACGGACGGACGGACGGACGGACGGACACACATAGCTAGATCGATTCACTTTTCGATGCTGATTCGATACGTACCCTTGACACTATATCTAGCTCTTATATTTCGATGCGTTACAAACGGAGGAGTAATTTTAATATACCCGATGTTCATATATGTATGCACGGGTATAAAAAAAAACATTTTATTCTTGCTTATATTTTATTATTAGCACATTTTCAAAAGATTTTTTAAAAATATGCCTATATATAGTTTCAGTCTGTCCATCCGCCTCTCCCTGAGACTGAAAAACCGTAAATTAAATAAAGTTCAATCTGAGAATGGTCCAAGACAGCTGTTTTATAAGCTTTATAAATTTTTGAAATGCAAATTCATAGGGTTGCCATACGGTACTAAAATTTACAAATATACAAAATTCAATTTGGCAAAATTTTTAGCCTATCATATCTTCTGAACGGCTCAAGCTACAAAACTTGAAGTTTTGGAAGAAGTTAGATCCTCAGAAATTATTAGGAGTAGATTAAGAAACTTTTTGGTACGCCCTCTGTTTAGGAGCTATAAGAGATCGAAATTTGAAATTTAGCTATTTTTAAGCATCTGGAACTTAAATAGCTGTCTAACTTTTTTTTAGTAATATACTAATTTTAAAGCAACAATAATGTATTTTAACATGTGTTAAAGCTTTTCCTTAAATTTGAAGAGGTTTCCAAATATTGGAAGAGGAGAGGTAGAATTAGATCCTCCAGAATAACCATAAGTTTGCTTAACGAACCTTCTGAAGGGCTATTGGAACTTAAAAATTTCCCATTTTTATAAATCAGTAACTTAGCCACCAGTGCATATAATTCCAAAATTAAACTCAGTATGAAACACTGCATGGTTTTGAAAATCTGCTGTTTTAAAAATCCTTGGTTTTTTCATAACTTGTTTTTATTTTATTTAAGTAATTATCAATTTTTTTTCGCATTATAAAAGTTTTTTTCTTTTATTTCACATATCGGTAATAATGGAGTTATTTATTTTTTCATATTTAATTTTTTTTTTGTAAGTAATTTCAATTTAATGTCATGAAAAATGTTTTAAAAAAAAATTGATTGAATGAATTTAATCTTAAAATAATACAAAAATGTATAGAGATGTTGCCTGTTGCAGATACTTTAAAGGACATTAAAAAAATGTTGTTAAAATATTAATATAAAAATGAAAATATGTGTTTAAGATAATTGAGCGTTATTAAAAGACTTGTAGGTTTTAAGATTTATGGTACATACTTGGGATGGGAAAGTATCTCTAGATATTTATAAAATCTATAGCTTGTTAAAATGACAATTCCAGTAATATTATTGTGACAGAGCATTTCAGTCACTTTTAGCTTAAACCAAGATTTTAGTATTTAGAATACCACACTACCCAAATAGGC
Source organism: Dolichopus griseipennis (assembly GCA_963082915.1). Lineage (NCBI taxonomy): Eukaryota > Metazoa > Arthropoda > Insecta > Diptera > Dolichopodidae > Dolichopus > Dolichopus griseipennis. The sequence goes on from OY720442.1 coordinate 6,358,210, forward strand.
TCCATACAGTGCCAAGATATGGCTTTCAATCTCCGTGCTTCAAATGTTGCCTTTTACCAGTTAAGCATAGAATCTTAAATCTACATTTAGATTTTCTAAAAACGACATTTTAAAAAAAGTGTTTAATAAACCGAAATTATGTGACGCTCCCTAATGTGACCTTCAATAACTAGTCAGTATTGAATGTAAATAAGCCTAACTAAAACTAACAAATTCACATTTATATACAAAATTAGTTAGGTTTTGTGATAGTAATAATTTCTAGTTTTAAATTTTGAAATACTTTTGTTATTATTGAACAAATTTGTGAACAATTAACTAAATTAGTATGTAATAGAAATTAATCGAAGGTTGAAAGTTCACAGTCGCTTTACAAGACAAAACTTATAAAGTTAAAAAAAAAAAATGAAATTATATTTTTTAAAACAAAATATACAAAAAAAAAAACATTCTGAAAGTTCATAAAAGAATTAATAATTGAATATCCTTCGTAAAACAAAAAAAAAAAACTACACTTTTGTTCAGTTGAAGTAAATTGATAAAACAGCCTTGGTAATTGTTTTTTACAATATGACATGTCTATTATAATATTTTTTTTTTATTTTACTTTTACCATTTTTTCTTTAATTTCCGTTGAATAATTAAAAAGAGTTAATGCAAACAATTTACTAGTATGAAGAAGTGCCTACTAATGGTATAGTAGTACAGCATACCAAGAAATTTAAATGAAGAATTCTATTTAAAATTTAAATTTTATTTAAAAAATTAGTAATTACAAAATCTTCTCATTTTGTATTCACAATTTTCTAAAAGACTCTTAGAAATTGTTTAAAATGGTAACTTTAAGTGCAATTAGAGTACTAAGTGTAAGAAGCTTGTGAAAGAAGAAGTTGTTTTTTTCAGAAAAAATTTAATTAATTACAATCTTTAAGTCTTTAACTAATTAAAAAACTTTTTTAGTAAGTTTTATTTAAAATAAAATTTTAAATTTAAGAAATAGTTGAATGTAGAGGCACTTTATATGTTTAAAAACTCAATGAATAATTAGGTGCAACAATTTTGAAAAATGATTTATGGTTTTACTTTAGACAAAGTGGATGAATCTTATATAGGAACTACTAAAAAAGGTTCTGCTTCATGTGATTTGAAGTTTCTGTATTTTCTTAGAGAATACGGGAAATTTAAATTTAAATGAAATATATACTTTAGTATTCAAATATTCTTTGAACAACTGGAAAACATGTGCCATTTAGATTTCTTCTTTTACTACGGGTTAACAATTCAAATTTTTTTTTTTTTATTCAATTTTTATTTAGTTTCAAATAATTTTACAATAATATATAAAATTATGTAAAAGAAATTAAGTAATTCTAAAACTACAGCTTTTAACTAACTTTTAAAAATAGTTTCTATAACTGATTTTTTAGAATTTTGCTAATTTCTAGATTTTTGTTTTTTTTTTTGTTTTTGAATTTTCAAATTTCAGATTAATTTCTAGGATTTTTTACAAATTTTCTAAGTTTACTTTTAAATATGTTTAAATTCTGACTGTTTTTCATTTCTATAGGTAGCGAGTTGAAAAGTTTTATTGCGCTGCATTTTAGACTTTTTGTTTCAACGTTGTTTTGGCTTTAGGAATTTCGATATTTTTCCTGTTTCTGATTAGATAGTTATGAATATTCTCCCTGTTTTAAAGTTTTAGTTTTGAATTAATATTATTTTTCAGAATATTATACATGTATTTACATTTTTCAAAGCAAATTAGTTGGTTAATATCCAGTGTATCAATTATTTTATATAAATTATTAGTTCTGGTTCTTATATTCAAATTAAATAGAGTTTTGAGTTACTGCACTCATTTAATTCTTATGAAAATATGAACAATGACTCCGATTGCATATATTTGGAAATATAAATATATATATATTTTTTCATGCTTAATTGCTTATTATTGAGTTTTAGCTATCTTTATTCCAACTCTACTTGACTTTAGTAGGGTTTGGGGATCTCTCTGACTTTCATTATTTACATTTTACATAAGATATTCTAAGTAATTTAATCGAAAAGAAACAATATTAATAAACTAACATCGGAAGTTAAAATTTACTTCTCAGTTATTTCACACTCTTATAAAAATTTAAAACGTATCGAAGTTGTTCTTAACCTACAAATTATTACAAGTCAATTGATTTAAAAAATTTACAAAAGATTTTGTATTACTCTTAACAATTCCTTAAATAAATTGGAACAAACAAATAATCTCAGATTAAGTTATTAACACCTAGAATTACTTATTAGAAGTCTTATTTTAATGACCAAATTTCAAGGCTATTCTTACAATTGAAATTCAACTTTCTATCCAAGGTAATCTTAATTCTTAACACTTTTCCATAATTTTCTATTTTTAAAAATCTGTCTGTTAACTTTTTAAAAAAAAATATTTTAAAATATATTTTCTTTCAAAGGATTCATTTTCTTCAAGGATTCGTTTTACATTTTTCTCAACAAATTTATTTTTTAGTTCATCATATTTCATTTTAAAAACCATCAATTAAAGAATCTTCTATATATTTATATACGAATCACTGAATTACCTTTAATTATGATTTATACATTCACTTTAAATTTTTTTTTGTTTTTTCATTGAATTAAAAGAAAATGCACGTATGAACACGTTTTATTCACGACTTCATTTTCAAGTATATGAATGGAAATTATACTACACACATACACATTTGACAATACAAATTTTATTTAACCTTGAACGTCTAGGTAAAAAAAAAAAATGAAAAACTTTAAAAGGGAAATTTTCTTTTTTTTTTTTAATTTAATTCTATTTTATTATTTAATTTCTAATTTTACATGGGATTTTTCATATCATTTTCGAAAGATTGATTCTATTTTAGATAAGTTTTCCCAAAATTTTCTTTTTTTTTTCAAAATTATTTTCGAATTAAAGTCTAGAGTTTCGAAAATTTTTGAAAAAAAAACATATTGTTATTATGTACATCGAATTTTTTAAAATTGAATTAATAGTTTATTAATTTTGATGAAATTGTTTGTTCGTTTATTGTATTAAAAAAAGCATATGACATTTTCAAACAATTATTCATAATAGATTTCCACAATTTTTGAAGTTTGTATGGTTTGACATTAGATTCCATGCACAATAGATTTTAACATTCTTGAAGTGAATTACAATAGATTTTCACATTCTTGAAGTGAATTTTTGGAGTTAGTTTTATTTTATATCAACTTTGAATTTTTGGGATCGACTTTTAAATATAAAGATCTTGGTCCAGCTCCAACATAAACTTAATTTAGAATTTATTCATTCCTCATTGATTATTTTTTAAAATAAATAATTCATATGTAATAATAATAACTTACATGTCTCATGTATAGCTAGGGTTAATTTGTAACAGACTTCAAGTAACTGAATTCGTGTATTTAAATTAAATCCATTTCTGAAAATTAGGAAAAATGATTCGTTCCCTTAAAAATAACTGTACACAAAATATTCGAAAAATAAGATGACATAATAAATACAAAAGTTTTATACATAAATATTAAGAAAATTCGGATTTTGTAAGCTTGTTGCTCAGATTTCATTGAGTCAATATAACGGTGTATTTTTATAAATTTATCGAATAGTAAATAATTATAGGCAATTTTAATTACGTTAAAAATTTTTATCTCAAATCTTTTGTAATTTTTGTCCCATTTTTCTATAGCTGTCACGTGTCGTGAGATATGTATAACATATTTTGTAAATAAAGTTTGTAGTACCTATATATATATACATTTCAAATGAATTCTTTCTTTTGATTATGCAACCCAAAATCAACACATTTCTAAATTTAAATTTTATACATGGTTACATGTGATAGACATATATTATATATAAATTTATATGCATACATTAATATATCTTATTTAAATATTAATTAGTGAAAAAAATTTAAAATGTAAATAATAAAACATATATTAGGAATACTTTCCAAATGAATTAATTCTTTAAATTCAAAGCAAAGCTTGATAAATGCCTACACAAATTACCATTTCTACTCTATTGTTGTTAAATAATTAACAAAATAATTTATAAATGTGGGGTCTCAGTGATGAGTTGATGGGTGTTCGAATCCAGCGCAGATCACAAATTTTAATTGAAAAGAAATTTCAAGAAAAAGTAAAGATCTCAAGATGATACGCTTTTTCCTATTCAAAATACAAAATTCAAGAACAATTCCAAAATGGAATGAATAAATTTAATAATAAAGGTTGATTAAATTATTTAATTAGTTAAAAATTTGGTTTCCGATCCACTGTTAAATTAAAAATACCTTTACGTTTAAAAGTAAACTTTATATATTATATATATATCAATTTTCTGGTTGAATATTTTTTTATTTCCCATTTTGAAAAATCCCAAAATAATCTTTTAAATGAAATTGTAGCTCATTATCACGTACAAAATCATTCCTCCCATTACCTACCAATCCTCCATTAGACTTATTTAAATTGACACGCGACATCTTTTTCAATCTGGTTCTTTTACAGAACCTTAAATAGTCCTCTAATTCAGGTAAAACACAAAAATATAAAAAAAAATTTAAATCGCTTTTGTTCCAGGAAAAACAAAAAAATACAAAAGACTTCTTTGTAAATTGGTCAAAAAAAAAAGGTAGGGGGTGCGTAAAATGAAAAAAATAACAAAACAAATCAGACTCAAATTTTTTCTTAAATTTCAAAGGAAATTGTGTCAAAAGAATTTAGTTGTGCTGAAAGTCTATGAGATACTATTTCAAAAATTAATTTTATATATTAACAAAAGCATTTTATCGTTTGGAAGTAATACGTAGATCAGGAATTCTATAATATTTAATAGTTTAATTAAATTTGAAATTTGTTTAAATAAATTTAGCAAATAGAGGGACTACCTTAGTCTGAAATTTATTGAAAATACTCTATTTAATCTGTGATACTATAATATGAGTCGGTATTAAGATTTTCGAATTTATTAAATAATTTTAAAACCTTTTAATTGATATAAAATCCCTTAGTTTGATTTTAAAATATATTCTTATTGCAATATGTTAAAATCTACAAATTTTTTAATATTCATTTTACTCAATAAACGAATATTTGATACCTGTACACCTGTATATGTTAAAAAAATTTTTTTTGGAATGGGAAGACAAAGATATTTTGTCAATTTTGAAAATTCAATTCGCGTGTCAGACACTAGATAAATTTTTTAAATCAAATAAAATCCTACTATTTCTAATGATTTCAAGAATTTAAAACAAAAAAACATAGTTATTTGTTCTGAGGAAAATAATTACTTGCCTTTTGCAAAAAAAAAGGTAAATAAAGATTCACCTGCCTTCTAATATATAAGAGAATTTAGAAAGAAGTTTTGTTGAAATAATGGTCTCTTTATTTGTTCTATCTGAATTTTCATAGAATTTGAAGCATAAAATTAAGATAAACTCTCTCTTTTGTAATATTAGAAACACTTGAACAACCTAGCATGAGGATCAGATTTTATTCAAACAATTTTCGCCTTAAAGTATGCAATTTTTTAATAATGTTCCTGTTTTTAAAAAAGTTATCTATCTCTATAATTTGAATTTAAATAAGATATAAAAAATTGAAATATTAATTAGAATCAGCCCACAATGGCCCTGGAAGCCGAGGGCTTTACCAATATTACGTAGTTATTGTAATGCGTAATATTCGAATAAATAAATAAATAAATTAAATGTCTCTGTTAAATTCAATTTCAAATATTTAAAATTTATAAAAAATATTAATCAAATATAATAAGTAATCTAATAGTATGAACTTTAATTGTAAATAAAAATTGTAAATTAAAGCATGATATGTAAATATAAAGTGTAATTAAAAATAGTTATATATAATAGGCATAAGTTATTTCCATAATGGCCTATGTACCCCGGGAAACACTCATATTGCTTAAGTACCTTTTTTGTAATATTAGAATTTAAATAAATAAATTAAAAAGGAAGGTGGTTAGGTTATCAAGTATTTGAAACATTAAGAGTTGCAAATTTTTAGAATTTTCTTTAATAAGTCCGCTATGTTAGTTCTTACAACTGATATTGTAAAAATAAGTATATTGCCTTTGAAGCCCTGTTCCTTAATGATATTAAAGTATAATTTATCGTTTAAAAAAATATAAAAGTTAATTTTGGTTAAAATTAATACAAAGTAACTGTTTCGTATCTAAAAATCTACTTTTAAAATAAAATTTAACCAAATGTACACAATAAAAGTATTTAAAACATTTTTTATTAAAACAATTTATTTTTTTTAATTTTACATAAAATATTAGAACATAAAATAACATTTGAATTATTTTAAGTACCTATACATTTTCTTTATATTTTATTTCTCCTGTTTATACATCTCAATATCTGTATATTTATCCGATTTATTCAATTCTTCAATAATCCCAGCAACATCTTCAGCTAATTTTTTTAATAATTCTCCAAATTGTATAAAAAGTGCATCTTCAAAAACAGATTTCATTTTTTCTCTTGCATTTTTTGAATGAACAACTTCTTGATTTATATTTGGATCAGAATCAAGTACGGGATTACTATTTGGATCATGAACAATTTTACTTAAAAATGATTTCTTTTTGGGTGGTTTTAATGGTAAAATAACTTTTTCAAAAGTTAATTTTAAATCAGTTGATATCATTGCAATTCTTAATGCATCTGCTATATCATCCATTTGCATTAATGTTTCAGCAACAACATTTTTAACTAAATAAAATTTAACATTTTCATCATTGGGTCTATTATCTTTTTCAATTTTCGTAGATGATCTTAATTTACTCAAAATTTGAACAAATTTATCATAATACTTCTTACGTTCTCGATAATCATCAATTTTATTAATACGATCTTTTAATTGATTCAAATCCAAATTCCATTTTGTATGTTCATTGGGTAAAAATTTATTACGAATTTCTTCATCCAAATTTTTTAACTCATTTAAATTTCCCAAGTGTGGTTGAATTGATGGATTTTTCAATCCAAAAACTTGATTTTCTGATAAATCATGTGGTGGAAATGGTTTTATTGGATTTATTAAATGTGTTGCTTCCTTAGCTAAGGATTTTGTTAATTCAGTTATTTCATTACGATTTAAATTTGTTTTAATTGTTTCTAAGCCTAATTGATATTCATCATTTAATACACTGACACCATATAAATTAATAATAATTTTTGAATGTTTCTGAAAGAAATTGGGAACAGTATCTAGATGCCATTTTTCTTTATAAATACCAAATTCACGACAACGAAATATTATTGGGATTTTACATTGTTCACCAGAAGATAATCTGAATGGGCTTTTATCAAAATAAAATCCAGATTGTAATTTTTCAAAATGATTAAAAACTGTTGAGATTTTACCAAATACTTGATATTGTTCAATCCATTTAAAATCAACAGTATTTGAACCAAAATTTTTCAAATCAATCATTGTACATTTAACTTTTTCAAATTGTTTTGCCACCATTGATTTATTAATTATTATACTATCAAATCTTTCTTTAGTATCCAATAGACAATATTCATTATTTATTTGAATATAAGACATGGGATCATTTGGTACCAAACGAACACTATCAGCATCTAAAACTTTAATATCAAAATAACATTTATTAATGCGATGTTCAGAAGGTTTTTCATAAGGTGGTTGACACAATGTTGGTTCTGCTTTACGTTCTATTAATGGTTTCTGTTTTCCAACTACTTCCAATTGATCAAAATATGGATAATATTCTATAACACGTTTTATATCATTAACATTATCACAAATTTTATTTGATAAAAATCTTGAATTTAACATACAATTTGGATAATCATAATCTTTTAAGTTCTGTTCCAGTTTTGTGATATTTGTTAAATCCGAAATATGTAATTGAAATTGTTTTGTTTCTTCGGATTTTTTTATTTTTCCATAAATTTTTTCATTTTGACAATAATGATCATCAATTTGTGGGACATATTTTAATTTTAAATTTAATGGTTCCAAATCATTTGAATATTCTAAAATAGTTTTAACAGTTTGAATTTGTCCAAATTTATAATTGCGATTTAATAAAATTTCATGTTCTTCTTTTTTAGTTTTTCGCATAATTTTCCTTTTAAGTTTTTCCCGAGTTTGTAAATAATTTTGCCAATATTTAAAACGATTATCTAATTGAATGGATTTTTCTTTTTCAATTTCACGTATATAATCAGATGGTGTATCACATGATGAACATGATTCAATTCTATAATCTTCGATTTTGTTTTTATTTGGTGGTTCAGGTGATTTCGCAATTTCATCTTTAACTTTTTCAATTGAACAAAAACTAATTTGTGATATTGATGAACAATCTAATACTTGACTAATTCTTGGTTTGGCTGTCGTTCCTGATGACATTGTTAATTAGGATTTGAGTACAAAAAAACCAATTTTCTATTTTTAATAATTATGTTTATTAATTAATTAAAAAAAAAAAATAAATTTGATGGAAAATTTGAATAAAATTCAAAAATATTTATTTTCATATATTTTTCGAAATTAATGACAATTACATTTTTGTTTTATGTGGTTTTTTTTTTAAAAATTCAAACAATTTTCGAAATAATTTTTTTCGGTTTGTTTTCAATTTTCGAAAATTTATTTAAAAGCGCATTTTAAAAACGTTTTTTTTACAAATCAAAATTAGTTAGATTTTGTTAATATCTTATTAAAATCTTATCAATTTCGCTTTTAAACTATTTGTCTAACTAGTTTGATTACAGTTTGTCTAATTACTTCGATTTTCGATGGATTTTACAGTAATTTTTTAATTTTGATGGTTAGATTTCTAAAAAGTTTTATTTATTAAAAGTTTTCCCTCGTTACTCAAAGTAGATTCGTACTATAGTAGAACAATCTTTTAAAAAATGGTTCATCAAAAGAAGTTTTATTTGGTTGAGAAAATTCAAAGCTAAGGTTGTTTTAGTGTAGTAAAAATCTCACACTATCTGGGGGATTACGATTTTAGGTGCCTTTTGAAGGTTTTTCCCTCCCTTAGGAAAAAAAAAAGAACAACTTTAAGCCGTACCGCTTATAATAAAGTAATTTGCCGTTTATAAAACGGTATTAAGTTTTCAAAACTTTTTTAATTAATGGAATTTAAAAACATAGTACAAAACTAAATATTTCGCATAAATTTTAACGATTTGGGTACTGAATGCAAAATCACAAAGTCCCAGATTACAAAATTCCAAATTCCCAAACTACAAAATCATAAATTGCGGAATTTTATTCGGTTTGAGTACGAAATTCTAAAAAAGAATTGCAAAACAAAAATTCTAATACAAAACTTGAAAATTCAATGGCAATTTTATTTTTTAAAACTATCTTTCTAAACGAATTATTAATTTCCAGATTTTGTAACTCATTCTAAATTCTTCCTAAATCATATATACATACATATTCTGGAAAATTCGATAATCGCGACTTTGTAACCAACTCTAAAATCTCCCCTAATTTAGTATCTCGCATATGTATACATAAATACATATAAATATACATATACATATAAATAGTCTGAAAAAGTGACATTCCTGATCCTGAACCCAACTCTAAAATCAATACTAATAATATATCAATGCCAGCCGGCTCTTTTACAAAATTTTGACATTTATCTATACTCTTTTACAGCAATATACAACAATTTTTCATAAACATTCAACATATTTTCATCCAAATTAAACATTTCATCATATTAATTATATGTAAAAATGTTTAATTTGGATGAAAAAATGTTGAATGTTTTTGAAAAATTGTTGTATATTGCTGAAAAATAGTATATAACGAGGAAGATTATAGTTGCCCTTGTCAACTTTTAGATACCCGTGCATACCCACTATGGTGTATAAAATAAACCGTAATTTACTTCCCTTATACATTTAACTCATTACCCCATAATTTTGACGTAAAAAAAAAAAAAAAATTAACAAAAAAAAAAAAAAATCACAAAACAAAAAACAAAATTTTCATTCATTGTCCCATAACTTTAGCTTAAAAAAAAAAAAAAAAAAAAATTAACAAAAAAAAAAACATCACAAAAAAAAAAAACAAAATTTTCATTCATTGTCCCATAACTTTAGCTTAAAAAAAAAAAAAAAAAAAATAAAAAAAAAAAAAAACAAAAAAAAATTGGCCCACTCTAAAAGTCCGAAGGTCCGAGTGATGTCCAACTTTGCCAAGTAACTTGCCCTATTAATTTATCTGCCCAATTTTAATTTTAACCTTGTAGCTTCATTAGATTCAAAGTTATTAAATTGAAAACTTTGTATGGCAGCCCCTCGAAAATGGGGCCCTAACATTTTGAAACTTCATATAAGTGCTCGATTCATTATATAACTAACCGTGCGTAATTTTCAGCCTCGTAGTACAATTAGTTTTGAAGAAATTCATATTGGTGCAAAGAAGTTGTATGGCAGCCCCCTGAAAATGGGGCCCTAACATTTTGAAACTTGATATAAAGGCTCGATTCATTATATAACTAACCGTGTGTAATTTTCAGCCTCGTAGTACAATTAGTTTTGAAGAAATTCATATTGGTGCAAAGAAGTTGTATGGCAGCCCCCCGAAAATGGGGCCCTAACATTTTGAAACTTCATATAAGTGCTCGATTCATTATATAACTAACCGTGTGTAATTTTCAGCCTCGTAGTATAATTAGTTTTGAAGAAATTCATATTGGTGCAAAGAAGTTGTATGGCAGCCCCCCGAAAATGGGACCCTAACATTTTGAAACTTCATATAAGTGCTCGATTCATTATATAACTAACCGTGTGTAATTTTCATCCGCGTAGTATAATTAGTTTTGAAGAAATTCATATTGGTGCAAAGAAGTTGTATGGCAGCCCCCCGAAAATGGGGCCCTAACATTTTGAAAATTCATATAAGTGCCGGAGTCATTATAAAACTAACCGTGTGTAATTTTCATCCCCGTAGTATAAATAGTTTTGAAGAAATTCATATTGGTGCAAAAAAGTTGTATGGCAGCTCCCCGAAGCCTTGGTCCGATTTTAACCAAAAACAATAGGGAACCTAGAAATTGTCTAAAAATGACTTTGTGTGAAATTCAAGACTCTAGCCCTTTTAGTTTTTGAGTTATCGTGCTGACGGACGGACGGACGGACGGACACACATAGCTAGATCGATTCACTTTTCGATGCTGATTCGATACGTACCCTTGACACTATATCTAGCTCGTCTAGATCGATGCGTTACAAACGGAGGAGTAATTTTAATATACCCGATGTTCATATATGTATGCACGGGTATAAAAAGAAGCAAAATTTTTCAACATTTTAACATTTTTATATAAAGAAAAAAATTAATTTTGAAAATTTCTAATTTTGGGATTTTTTAATTTTCGAATTTTGAAATTTAAGATTATGTGATTTGAGATTTTGACATTTTTGATATTGATACGTTCCCGTTTTAATTTATACACATCTTATACACACATATAATAAATGAGATTGTGAATTCTTTCCCTAATAAAATCATATGAAATGTATATAAACATTTGAATGTTTATAAACATTATAAAAGTCTATTTGATTATAAGTTGGCTGATATATGAACTATATTATAATATACGGACACACGGTAAATTTTATTATTTACTTTACTTAAAATTATTGTATTGGTTAATCTATTGATTACTGAACTTGTATTGGTTAAATGTCTCTGACTTTGACGAATAAAGCAAATATTGGAAAAGAACATTAAATAGATGTTGTGATTATTCACTCAAATTGTAAAGAATTGTCAAATTAAAAAATCTCCTTAAAAAAATATTTTATAATTAAATTTTTTGCATTAATTTCAAATCAGTTCCACTTCAAGGAACCTATTTATATTTCAGAAATGGTAAAATTTCTTGGAAATTAATTTGAAAAATTAGAAAAATACGTTTTTAGTTCTATATTTTTATCCTAGAGGGACAGAGAAGAATATCCAAAGAATTGCATAAAAGTTTATTTTCATAATTGATTATTAATAGATGGCAATTAAGAAAATTGAAGTCAAGAAAACCTGAATATTTTACTAAACAGATTGATTATAATGCTTTAAGTCAAACTGGTATTTTGAAATTATCAAATTGGTATTACCTTTATGTATATGTATAAACACATATTGTATATATATATATTCATATAGATTAAAGAGTATACAGGTGAAAAAAAAATTTATTAAATTTTGTCTTTTATTTGTATCTATATTGACGTATTGTATATATATATATATATATATATATATATATATATATATACATATATAATATGACACAGGAACGTGATTGATGGCATAAGAACACTTGGGCTTCAATAGAATAATAATGACTCTTGAAAAAAAAAGTATATTTTTGTTTGACTTGTAAAGTAATTTTATTATTTTCTAGGAAAACACAAAATAAACCCAACCCTAAAAATTATATTTGATGAATCCTATTTATGAAAATTTCATATAAATTGGCAAAAATAAAATTATAAAAGTCCAAAATTCTAATAAATCTATATGTATAAAATATGATTGACGATTAATTGCATACTTCTTTTTCGTATTTTAAAAATTATTAGATTTTTGCAATGAAAAACAATTTTTTTGAAAGACCAAGGTAATATATTTTAGATTGCCATTTTCCGGTAGTTTTTAAAAATTTAAAAGATGTTAATAAAAAGGTCTTAACTTTCAGAATTTTTTAATTAAAGTGCAGTAGAGTAGACTGTGTCAACTCTGGGATACCCGTATTATCGTAATATAAACAATATATCACCCGGTTAATTGCTTTTGGCAAAATTTCAAACATTCAACTTTATTAGGTGTAGTCTAAAGCTCATATAAATGAAGGAGTTGTATTGCAGTTACTCGAACCCTTTGCAGTAAACCAACCAAAACCTACAGTAACCCAACCAAATTTTGCAGTAACTTTGTCCATTACACTAAACTATTTTTGGAAAAATTTCAGACACCCAGCTTCCACAGGTATAGAGTAATGCTCTTATAAAATGAGAAGATGTATGGCAGTATTATACATTTAATTCGAGTACCATTATAAAATTGCCCAAATGGACTTAGCTGATTTTCATTTTGAATTACTTGTACATTACAATTACAAGCATTTTTCTTTTAAAATAATGACATTTTAAATGTAATAAACCTGTAATAAGTATTATAACAAAATTAATGATAAAAGAATAAGATTTATTTAAAAGAGTCACTAATTGTATGTCAATATTTTTGTTTTGTAATTGGAACAAATTTGAAATCAAATTTAATCAAATTGTAAGACTACTTTAAGGTCAAATTTATTTTATACTAAATTTGTAAACTAATCATTGGTTCATTAACCTTTTCAAGTTACATTAACAAATTGTACAAATGATAAAAACTGACTTAATAGCAAAATTAAAATGGAGTGAATTACTAAGTGAACTGGAAAACTTAAAGAAAGAATAATGTTAAATGAAAGTGCTAAGAAAATTGATTAAAAGTTGAAATCTAATTAAGTAAGTAATTAAAATTAAATATTTTGCCTATTAAAATAAATTTAAGAGCCTTGAGACACTTTAAAAACCTTTTTTAATCTTAAAGATTGAATTATAATTAAACTAAATTTTATATGAAATCTGTTTGACCCAATTAATTATACACGCCTTAGTCTAATTTTTGTTTAATTATTAGTAAAGTTTTGAACTTCTTGGAAGTTATTTATATTGTAGAGTTATATTATGTCAACTTATCAAACGCAACTTCCAATCAATTTAAAATAAAATCTATAATTGCACTGTGTTTTGACTAGAACCTTACATGGAATACTAAAACTAATTAGTACACAATGTTCTCAAAAACATATTTGACACATTGTCCAATATTAATTAAACTAATTTAATTAATTAATTAAAAACTTATAGTCGTTCATCGAAATCGAGTAAAAAACTTATATGAATATGAGTTTATAATTAATTTATTCTCAATTTAAAATACTCATTTTTTGAGTATTTCGTACAAGCTTCGAAAGTAATTTATTCTTTAAGTTAAAATATCAATGTAATTTAATTTGATAATGAATGCTAAGAAATGCTTTATAATAGAAACATATATATAGAATTCTCTTTCGAATGTTTTGAAATTAATTTAAAAAATGATTTTATAAATAAATTTCCTTTTAAATTAAAAATTTCGAAAAAATAAACTTCAACTTTATAAGCCTATTCGTATATTTGTCTTTGAACTCGGTTTTTTATAGGATTTCAATTTCAGAAATTTAAAATATATTTTATGTATTTATAATTAAATTTTTAAGTTAAGTAATTCTTAAAATATGTCTTATACCTTTATTTCAGGTCTAAGAATAAATTTTATTTATATAATTTTAAGATTTAAATAAAATTTCCAACCAATTCCAGGATCAATTTATTCATTATTTGGGTTTTCAATAATCCAACCGAAAAATGAGCAAATCATATAATCAAACAATATCTTAAGGATTTCTCTCTGTTCTTCCTTAATTTCTTTTCAGTTGTCAAAATTATTTTATATATGAAATCCTTTGGAAGGATAAAAATATGTATGAATTCATTGAAAGGATATTAATCCATAATCAATCAATAATAAATGGTCTTTATTTCATTTTAAAAATTAAGCATTTTATCCCTTTTTCTTTTGAATTTTTGTTTTTCTTAAATATTAAACTTTAATATAAATCTAATAATCGTTTGTCGAAATAATTATTTAAAGATTATAAATGATCACTTTGTCTGAAAATAGATGGAGTTTTAAAAATAAATTTTGGATTTTATCGTTTAAATAATAACAGTGAGTATATTTTTGATATTTTTGTACACGGAAGAGATTTTAATATCTTTAAATACTGGAATAAGTTATTTATGGAATTCACAATCTGATTTATTCAAAATTTGAATGATATTTTGGGATTGGGTTGAAATTCTGTAAAAAATATAATTTTATAAAAAGTTTGAAAGTAATTCGGTTATCTCGGAAACCGTTGGAAATAGACTCCCCTTCAGAACAATTTTTAGTTCTTTATGAATTTCTCTATCACCTCCGCATTTCACGACATCTGAATTCCGGACACTCTGCATATTAGAATTATATAAAGAGTGCTCCAACTTTCGAACACTTTAAGATTCATCAGTAGACATTGTAGTTTTGGAATTGCTTAGACAACTCCTGTTTTAATTTTCCATTTGTTCTAATATTAAAATAAAATTTTTTTAGAACTTCAGCTTTGAGTTTTTAAAATAAATCCAAAAATGAGAGATTTTGTTTACATAATGGTTTTAAAATCAAATAAATTTCTTCAAACCTCTCATTACTCTGCACCTCTGGAACTTTATAAAGTCTTAGAAAGCTACAGAATAATTTTATTTTACGTTTCACTATCATCAAGTTGTTATACTATAACCTTTACCGTCAATAAAGTTTTGCGCCACTTAAATTTTAAAACTTCTAATTGGTCAATTATTCAAAAGAAATTGGCACCCTGTAAATCAAAAAGTATTAGAAAACCAGAAAAATTGTGGTTCAACTTTTATTATCATCAAAGTTATTACACTATAAACTTTTCTGTCAATGCAGTTTTGCGCCACTTAAATTTAAAAACTTTTAGTTGGTCAATTATTCAAAAGGTGAGTCCACTCCAGCAAGTCCTCAAAACTTTGTCATATTTCTGAAAAAAAAAAAACCTGACTGCCACAATTACCAAAAAATCGTTTCTTAATATCATGATCAAATTCAAAAAACTTAACATATAAAAAATAGTTATAAAAAGAACCTTCCAACCATAAAAAAATCCTTCCATAGAAAAGAAATTTTCTAAAGAAAATAAATAAAAGACCTTAATGGGGGACCAAAAAAAAAAAGAAATAAAGGGACTTTTAAAAAATTGAACAACAAAATTTAATAATAAAACCATAGAAAACAAAAATTAAATCATAAAATTATAAAATTTTTATTATTTATATTGTACATATTCATATTTATAACCTTACAATGTAAGTCCTGTTTTCTTTCTATTATGGTTTTCTTTTTCTTTTTAATTTTTTTTTTTTTTTTTTTTTTTTTTTTTGAAGAAAAGAAGACTTAAAGTCAATAAAAGTATAACTGCTCAAGTGTTAAATCCATAAATACTTGACAAGGATTTTCTTACATCCCTTTCCTTTCATCTATACCTCCACATTATAAGTAAAAAAAAAAAAATAAAATACATTTACATTGATATACGTTCATGTATGTAATATAAAATCTGTTATCCTTCAAGGATGTAAAAAATAAATAAAAGAAAAAAAATTGACAACCCAAAATGTGAAAGATAGAGAAAAAAAAAGGAAAGGAAATTCCCATTTTTTACTTTATTTGTTTTTGTTTTCTTATATAGGTACCTTAAATTTTGGAAACATTGTTAAGCACGTAAGGTACAGCTACTTGAAAAACCCGAATTAAGTTATTTTCTTCTTTTTTCATGAAAATTTAATTTCTATTCCTGAATAGTAATGCCTCAGGCTGGATTTTTTTTTTTTAATTTTTTATTTTCCAATTTCTACTTTTATTCTTTTCTCAAAACTCTTCTGCTTCAGGACATTCATGTATGTATGTTATATATAAATATATATAAATATTTATGTATATATATTTCCTTCCTATAATATGTATTAGAATTTTTTAAAACTATAGAAAAAATACTATAATTCTAACATCACCATAAGTACAGTACTGTACAAAATATTCGGAACAATTTTTATTGGAGTTTCCTAATTAAAAAAAATTTGACTAAAATAAAAAAATTAGTTCAGAATCAAAGGAGTCAAGTTAATATAAGTTGTTTTTTTGAAATTTTCAGAATTCGAAATTGTGGCTCTAGCCATTATCTACTCAATATTATTGGACTTACAATATAAGAAATTGAAAATATATTATCCAAGACACAAACCGTTTTAATAGCTAATTTCATATTTTAAATTATATTAAAATTGTAAAAAGCATGAATATCGAATTTGAAAATTTTATGTTCTAAAAGACTTAGAGCTTGATATAGTTTATATAAAATTTAATTTAATGTAGTCTCACATTGCCAACAATGCCAACTAACTTGAGTTACAAATTAAGTATTTTGTTGTTGAGTGTAAATTTAACAAGGTCATCCTTTTGTAATAAAAGTCTACCACAATACTTTTTCTAGTCTCTAGAACAATTTTATAAAATCAGTTTTTTTTTTTAAATTAATTTTAAACTTAATATTGTCCTTTATTTTAATTAATTTCAGTTTTTTTTTGTTTTAAGTTTGAGTGAAAAGTTTGAGTGGTAAATCTATCAGCCTACATAAAATTTGTATGGGATGGACAAAAATAAAGTTAATATAGTCTTTTGAAATTGAAAAGTTTTTAATTAATTACCAGAGACTAAAATTGATTTTTAATCCTTAAAATGGGACTATTTTATACCTTTTTTTTTAAAATTAAAAAAAAAAAATTAGAACTAAAATTACTCAAAAATTTTTTGAGAAGTGGTTTTTCTCATTTTTGTAAGAATTTTTTTCTATAAAGGACAGGAAAAATTAAAAACTGTATAAAATGTATGAAACTTATTTAATTATATTGAAAAATTGTTTACCCATAAAAGTACCATTAAAGAATTTTTTAAAAGATATGCGATAGAGTAGGAAAACATATAAAGCATAGGGGGAGCTTGTAATCGGATACTAGAAATTGTTTTAAGGAATCAAATGAAAATTTGGAATTATATCTGAAAGGTATAGAACTAAAAACCTATTTTAATTGTATAAAGTTATAATACTTTGTTCCGCTTAGCTTCCGAACTTTACAAAATATTACATAATAAGGAATTTAAAGATAAAACCCAAAGCAAAGATTAGTTAACTAAAAATAACTAAAGTTTGTTTAGAGACCCCGTTAGTTTATCCTTGCCGAAAAAGTAAGAATTACGCTCTTCAGATTCTTTTAATAAATATAAAATATTACATGTATAAACAATAGCCCACAATTTAAAAATCTAAAATATAAATGTAAGGAAAATCAAAAATCACTTTAAAGATTTCTGGATTTATAATGTTATTATAAAATAAAAATACTAAACTTCAAAGAATTTAAGGAAGCGAAATGAACATTTTTAAAAAATTTAAGAGAACATTTCTATGAAATTTTCTGAATATACAAACAGAAATCTTTAAAAAAATGTATCATTAGGTCTTTGGACTTTTTAAAGTGTACTATAAGTACTTAAGTATTTAAGTTTTTTCAAATCAGGAAAAACAAAGTCTACTGAATTGAAAATATATAATTTTAAGGAAAAACAATTCATGATAAATTCTTCTGAAAATTTTTCTTTTACTGACTTAAAATAAAACTGAAAAACTGTTATACTAAAATTTCTAAATCATATTTTATTGATATTTGGAAATTTGTTAAATTTTAGTTAAATATTTACAATATTTTTGATATTAAACAAATATTTTCCATTATTTTCTATTAACTTAAATATAATTAATTTTATTTAAAATTTATAAAGTTATAGTCACACATCAAAGAATTAAGAAGAAGGAGTAAATATTTCAGAATATTGATTAGTTTTCATACTCGTGTAATATAATTAATTTTTATAAACCTAACCGCCGCCTCCACTTACGGAATAAATTAAATTAACTGCTGAACATCTAACGTATTTATTTCGAAGACTTTATGGCGGTAGTGGAACTTGTTGATATAAATTTGGATTTCATTATTGTGTATATTATAAATTCCAAAATGCAATTAATTTTTAGCATATTTTTAGGCAAATTATGTTAAGCCTAAAAGTATGCAAGGAAATAATATTCCTTCTACCATAGCTATTTCATGAAAAAAATGTTAAAAATCAAAAATTTTTAATTTAAAATAGTTTTTAATAATTTTTTTTTTTTAATTTATTTAATTTAACTGAAGAATTGATTTAAGCGAAAAACTGAATTAAATATTCTTAAGATTAATTTTATTACATCACATTGAATTGATAAGATGAGGAAAAAGATTTATTATTAAATTTTTTATTTTTTTCTTACCTGGAATATTAAATAATGAAATTAATGAATGCCTAATTTATTGTTTCTTATTCAAAAGTGAAACCTTATTTTTTAACACAGCAACAACATTTAGAACAAATAAAAAAGACATCCTTCAAATTCAAAATGTAAACAAAAGAAAATCCAAAGAAACAGAAGAATCCTTAGACCTTCAAGTATGATCTCAATATTTAAAGAAAAAAAGGAAGGTGAACATAATGAGAACTTAATTTCTATTGAATTAAAATTTACAATTGACTGTGAAGCCAATTAACAATTAATTATAGGACCTAATTTTGCTTTTAAATTTCTTTTGTTTTTTGTAACGTAGGTGAAAAAAAATTTAAATTTTTAATTAATTTTCTCCAAAAAATAAAATTTCTTAATTTAGTAATTAGCGTGTTTAAATGTAGAATTTTGTTTTTTATTTTAATACACCTCAGTTTCTTTTGATGTAAGCTTCCACGTGGCAGAATCTTTATGTTTGGAAAAAAATATATGTACTTTTTAAATTTTTTATAAAATAAATTTTATTTTAAATACTGAAAGAAAACAAACTTGTTTGTACGTCTACCTAGAATCATCTCATGGATCTAGAAGAAAATGGGCATATTATTTTATTGTGAGGGGTCATTGAAAAATCTTTAATCCTTTTAGAACCCTTGCTACTAAGGCTTATTATTTTTTTAAAAAAAGGAATTGTCTCTGAATTGTTTAATTAGATAAATTATTGATAGGGAAGTCACCCAAGTTTTAAAGATGAGTTTACCGATTAGCATAACATCAGCAAAAATTTATTGCACTTCATCAACAACGTTCGGTACTTAAGAGTCAAGGTTAATCGTTCCCTTTTTAAAGTTTCTTTTAAATTAATATAAAATTTCTTTAACTACTTTTTAAGCTATTAAGAAATATTTCAGAAAGAAATTACTTAAAAACCTATGAGATAAATAAATAAGCCTAATTTTAATTTTTAAAACATTGTGTCTCTGAAGATTGTAATTAAAAAAAAGTAGCAGTGGCATGACGTGACTTTTATGATAAGGTATGCAGTAAAATTAGAAAAACCAAAATGTATAGTTGATAATGAAATGTACGAACAATCGTGCACAAGAACGTACTGTACTTCGTCGTATATAGGCGGACATATATATGTAATAAAGTGTGTGTTTGAAATTTTTTTATTTCAATTTTTAATATGCGGTTGTAATTTTCATAATAACATTTTTATAAAAAGAAAAAAAAAAGAATTTAAATGATTTTTAATAAAATTAAAATTCTTTTTCTTTATAAAATTAAGAAGTCCCCAGAGGATCTAACACTCAAAAAAAGGGGAATTATGACTCACGAAAGAATATGAATGGACAAAAGGGAGGACTAAAAGAGACTTATGACTTCATAAACAGAATTTTTTTAAATATACGACGAATTATTTCAGTAGTATTTTCAGTTTTAAAACAATTAATTATTTCCAAAATTTATAGAAATTAAAAAAAATCGGGAATTTCCCTTTTTACCCAACCTGACATTTTGTAACCAAATTAAAATTTGCTTCTAATTCATATTTTGCATAAACAAATACATAAATACATTTTTTAAAAAGGCAAAACTTTGATTGTGCATCCTTTGTAATATAGAAAAGAATTTTTAGCTCATTTCCCGAGAGTAATAATTCCTCGGGTACTTTTTACTTTGCGCCATATTTGTAAGTCTATGTTTAAACCAACAAAACCAAAACTAGACACGGTTTTTTTTTTAAAAAATTTATTAAATAATAATTGCTATTTAATTTGAAATAATTCGAAAATTTCAAATAAATACAAAAAAAATAACAACTTATCTTCTTCATGGAAATTGTCTCAAAGGACCACTCATTTATTAAGTGTATAAAAATACTCCAAGAAAACAACTCTTCATCAAATCAATCAATTTGAATTCCCATATGAATTCACTATAAAAACCTACTCATAACAGATTTACAGATTTAATAACAGCTAATCAAAATGTACCTATAAGTTGTTAAATAAATATACTTATGAAATTTAATATAAAAATTCCTATGTGTATACTTTAAGATTTTTAACAGCTTTAACATGAACTTGGGATTTATATATAAACACACTAACTACTACTGTATAAAATAAAATTTTATTCTCTGTTGTTTATGCACTTACAACATGAAACTGGAAAAAAAGAAGAATACCATTGGCAATAATCTGAACACAAAAAAAAACAATAATTGGTTGAAACTTTTAGTACATAATATTGGATAATCATTTTTAATCAAGATTTTGTTGTTTTTTTTTCTAGGAATCATTTGATAAGATAAAAATCAAAGTTATGGTAAAGTTAATCTTTTGCAATAAAAATTGATTTGTTATTTATCCCTTTTTAAGAATTGGTTGCTTTTATTACAAGGATTCTATATTTTAGTGTTGTTTTAATGTTGGATAAAATAAATTTTCATAAGAAAATGAACTTTAAAATTTGGTTGCCTATTAATTGTGTTGAGTTAATTTAGAGATTCTATTTCTAATTCTGAATTGGTCGAATAAATTCTGAACTCTCCACTCTGAATATGGGAGTAGATTAATATACTTAACAACGCATTTTATTAGAATTAAGTTTTTCTTAGTATAGTTAGTTTAAATTATGTAAAGGTACAAAAATCCCGAAGAAGTCAATATCTTTCATTGAGGTATAGCTCATTTGATTATCCCTTTCGCAATGAACTGTTTGAATGCTGAAGGAGAAAATTGAGCAGCGGGTGCTATTTTGAATCCATGGAGGTGATTCCAAGATGGTTATCTTAATACTGTGAATCTTAGTGTCACAACTTACTTTAATTCTACTTTTTGGGTGTGTTGAAAAAGCGTCTAAACAATATTTTTCATGCTTTCTAGCTGCAGTCAATATCCTACACCTGAGTAGGGTAGTCGTTTATAATTTCACAAAGTTCTTTCCAAGTTGTCTTTTTGGCCTTTCTAGTGGTGCTCTGAAATGTTATATTTCATGTTTTTTACTACATTGATGCATTCAAGACATCTGACATATTCCTCGTTCTATAGACCATTCGTCGTATCCTTAGATTCAACCTCGTCAACTATCCACTGTTCCCTGTTCACTGTTGACCAATACACAGTGCATTTATTTTTTCACTTTATATTCAGAGATTTGCGTGGATAGTTGGCGAGGTTGAATCAAGAAATACGTCAGATGTCTTGAATGCATCACCTCCAAAAAACGCACCCTCTGCTTCATTCTACATTCTTATCTATTCTTTACATGCCTATGCTATGATATACATTGGTGTTTATAACTAAGAATTCGCAAATTGATTTCAATAACTATCAATAACAGTTGCTTCAAGACTCGTAACGTAAAATATTACAAAAAACAAACAAATAAAAAGAGATTTCCCTAACAATTGTTTTTATTGCTCACTTCTATTCATAACTGTGTTAAAACATTTTTTGTATCAAATGCAAACTCATTTGTATTCTATTCTGCTCTCTACTTAAAAAAAAAACTTTTCCAAAACTACTTTTAATTTGAACACGGAACACGAAATACTTCCAAGTGACTATATAGAGATTCTTATAGGTTTTTTTTTCATTTTCAACTGAATTCATAACATTTAAACTTTAATTTTCAATGGTTCCAAAAAAAATTTAATATTCTAGAATATTTAGGTGCTCCATTTATTGAAATGTTCTATATACAAAATTTTTTGAAAATGTGTTTTAGAAACAATTCTTATTTATATTTAATACAATTACAGCTGATATAACTATTCACCTCCGCGATATTATTCATTTTAAAAAATTTGGAGTATCTATCAGCTTTTTAAATACACAACTCATACGAATTTTATAAAAGCAGACTTCAGCACTAGCAGTCTAGGTATTTGCAAAAATAAATATTTCTCCTCGGTTTTTTATTTATTTTTCATAAAGGCATCTGCAATCCTCTTTGGATCAAATATATTTCTAAAGGCTACTCTTTGTCCAAGTCATAAGAAACGAATTGTTTTATAAAAAAGCTCTTCTATGACTAAGAACCAGACATCAATGGATTGAAAGCAGCTGCTTTGTGGCTTTCAACCATTAACTTAAAACCTGCAGCGGCTTATAATCAATAGCTAAAATCAGCTGCTATATGACTTATAACGAGACATCAATAGATTAAAACCAGCTGCTTTGTGGCTTTAAATTATAACTTAAAACCTGCTGTCAAATTGTCCTTGCGGCTGTTTGCAAAGCAAACTATCAACAACCTAAATTAATAAAATTTGAAAACTTCTAAAATTTTACAAAGTTTTTTACTTAAATGAAGTTCCTTGTTAATATTTAACATTTCAAAGAAAACTTAGAATTAATTTAAGTTTGCCTCAAACTTAATTTTAACTAAATTACAATTTTATACAAAGTAAAAAAGTTATAAAATCTTTGTATACAAGTGTTGCGATAATTTGATAACTATCTGATAAAATTGTTTATCTCAGAACTTTGATTTTAAAAGTAAATAATAAGTCTATTATTAGAATTTTATACATTTTATTTTAGCAAATGTGAACTCATTAACTTTAATGGGCCATTAGTTGTGTTTGTAAGTTTTTAGTTTTAATTTTATTTTTCTAACTTTATTATTGTTGTCGTAGGTTTTATTCAGGAGAACTTTGTTAATTTAATTGAGGACATACGAAAACAAGTGAAACGTCAAAAGTTCTACATGTAATTTAAATTAAAATACAATAACTGGAAAAGAAATTTTAATATTTGATTAATGGATTCCAATGTTATTCAATAGATCTTCACATAAATTATTAGGAAACCTCTTAAAATTAATAGGATTTATAAAATAATATACATATATGGTTACACGTATGGTTGCTAAAGATTTTATTACTGTTGAGACCCTAAACGTTTCCTCAGCCATTTCCGGTATATCGCTTCTGTCGTCATTTTCGAGTTTAATTATAAATCACATATACTGTGAATTATTTCAGAAAAATTAGCTTAGAATCGCATACTGCTAAAAAATGACTTATACCTACTGAATTAATATTTTATAGATTCCCCTGACGCATCAGAGATCGCACCACACATTATCTATTGAATATAGTCTTAACAATCGAAAGTTAAGATTAATTAAATATTTACATTATTTAAACAAAGGTGACTCCTCTAGCTATCTACTGAATATGATATCAAATATTATCCTAAGACGATTTCAATGGAATTATATAGCAATTGATTAAAGTGGAGATGAAATTTGGCAGAAGAAAACATTTTTGTATAGGTAGTCCTCCTAATTATAAACGTCTTCCAATTTGCAAATATCTTTAACTTAAACAAGAAAACGAATTGTATACCATTGTGTAAGTCAAGAGTCACAAGTTCCCTGGAACTTATCTATTAGTTATTTCGAGACACATCTTAAAAATTGTTTTCTTTAGTTTATTAAATATTCCTTTAAAGTTCGAAGGATGGTGTAAAACACCAAATATCAGATAATAAAAATTAAGGTGGCATGACATTTGTCCCCTTGTCATTGGTCCCCAAGGGACTAATGACACACTCAAATGTGCCATTAGTTCCCGGGGAGAAATGACATATCAGGTTGTGTCATTACTCCCCGGGGGAGTAATGACACTGAATATACGCAAATCAGAATTTCCTGAATAATTTAAAAATTTTGTTTGATAATTGCAATAGAAACATAACGAAATTTCAAATTTATTAAGTAAGTTTAAAATTTTTGATTTAAGTAAACGCAATAACGGGATCGTGTCATAATTCCAAAAAAAAAAATTCCAAATTTACAAAATTTCAAAGAAGAAAAAAAATAATTCCAAAAAAAAAAATTCCAAAAAATTCCATAGCTTTAGCGAGCAAGAATTTTAGAGTTTGTTACAAAATCAGGATTATACGCTTTTTCCAGAATATTTTTATATTTGTATACGTGAGATTCTGAATTAGGAGGTATATTAGAGTTGGATTCAAAATCAGGGTTTCAATAATTTGTTTAGCGGGGGTTCAACAATTTTTATTTGTTGAAATATGCATGTAAAAAATAATTACATCATAGTTTGTCATTAAATTTTGATTTTTGGAATTTTTTCTTTAGGAATTGATTTTTTTGGAATTATTTTTTTTGGAATTTTTTTTTTTTGGAATTATGAAAATGGAATTTCGAAAATGGATTTTTTTTTTGCAATTTCGTACCCAACCCCGCAATAACAACATTTTGAATGGAGGTATATTGCCTTTTTCCAGAAAATTTGTTTATTAATTTATTTTAATAAATAAATTTTCTGGAAAAAGGCCGTTAATTTATTTTAATAAATAAATTTTCTGGAAAAGGGCCGTAGGTTTATTGCCTCTCACCCTTGTAATCATTGAAGCAGGTGCATTAAATTTAAATAAATAAATTGATTATGTTCTTGATTTTGATAAAGAAATTTAAATGGGGACTAACAAAAAAGATAATGTTGCCCTTTTGAATGTTGATGGCAACAATCTTTTTTTTCTTACAATTTAGTTATAATTCCAAACAAAAAATTTTTCCGGGGAATAATGTCACATATTTCGGGGACTTATGACACACTAAGGTGTGTCATTTCTCCCCGGGAACTAATGGCACATTTGAGTTTGTCATTAGTCCCTTGGGGAACAATGACAAGGGGACAAATGTCATGCCGCCAAAAATTAAACAAATTTTTTCTTAAAAATCTGATAAACTGACATTTACTTTTTATATTCACTGTGAAAGTTCAGATTGTTTTTCCACCCATTGACAAAGTTTACAAATTACAACATAATTAAGAGGCCTTACAAAAACTTAAAATAACTCCTGTATATTCTAAAAAAGTTTTTTAGATAAGTTAAAGTTTATTAAAAAAAAAAAATAAAAAATAAAAGTTAATAAAAAACTATCAGAAAAAGAGGGAAACGTATATATAAATGTGTTTATTAATAACAAACTTAAAAGAAACAAATGTGGTTTCGACATTTTATACGATCTTTTCTGTCTTTACTTTCTCTTTCTGTTCTTTCTAACCTTTTTCTATTTTTTTTGCTTTTTGTATTGTTTAACAGTAAGTAAAAGAAAAAGAAAAGAGAAGAAAAATCAAAATAAGAATAGAACTTATTCTTTCTCTCTGTTTTTTTTTGTAAATGTAACTTTTGAAATGAAATGAATGAAATCTATTGTTTGTTTGATGAAAAATATGTTCATTTCATTCTCAAATTGTCATTGATGAAAAAAAAAAAGTTTCTGTGTTGTTGAAAGGTTCATTGAATAGAATTATAAACATATATATGTACATAAGAAATGATTACAAGTAAAGAGATAGATGATATCACTTTATCATTTCACGGATATAAGATTTTGGATTATCATCATTGTGTTTGTATTATAAAGAAAGATTAAAACCTTTTTCGCTAATGATTTACTATAAAACATACCAGAATCTGGTTGAAAATAAGTAAATTAACTTTAAAGGTTTCTTAATTTCCTTAATTGGTTGAGGAATAACATTTTGCCGTAGACGAAATACTGGTATTTGTAAAAATAAATAATTTTAGTGAAATTAAAAGGAAACTACATTTCAGTAAAACGCTCAATAATATATTAAATAAAATTTTATTTTATATTTAGGCTTAGCTATTTTAGACTGGAGACATTTTTTCTTTAACTGAAGACTTTTTATTTTAAGTAAGGACAGTTTTACCTTAGGTAGTTTTTATTTGAGTTAGTTAAAAATATTTAAAATAGGATGCTGAGGATGCAAATATCGAATCTTAATTTTAAATAAAACTTTTTTCACACTTAAAGTGCCAAAAATTATTTTAAAATTATAAAGGGGTTCAGTTAAAGTTAGATAGGTATATTAAGTCAAATTTACAAATACAATGCACGTAAAATTAGAATATTGAATCACAAATTTTCAAACGTCAATGAAGCGTAAACAGTTAAATTCAAATTTAATGTGACTTTCTAATTTAGGTAACATAATCTAAAGAATTGGTTATATTATAGCAGAACATATAACCGATTGTTTGGATTAAGTTATCTAACTTATAAACTCAGCTTAAAATTGAAATAAAAAAATTAACGCAGTAATGGGCACACATGTACAGCCTAAACGACTGAGCGAATTGTTTTCGAATTTCATATATAAAACTTTGATTAAAGATAATAATTAATTGAAAAAAAATTAAATCAGGTAAACCCAAAGGGCACTTCTCTATAGTAATTTTCGGTTTTTTTCGAGGATTTCGAATATAAAAGTTGGTACAAAAATAAAAACTACAATTTTGCCATAGAAAGTTCTTTGATCCGATGAATTTTAAGTAGTGACCTTGATAAATTTAAAATAATTTTACACTTGGATTTTCCTGTAAGAGCGGTTTGTTCTGTGGTATACATAGCATACTTTTTTATGCCAGTTTATTTGGTTAATATATATACCATGACAACAAGTTGATTTTTGAAATAAAAACACGTGGGCCAATAACGGAAACCTTGGTTATGTTAAATACTTACCAATGGCGAATTAAAAGGAAAAACAATAGTTAAACAATAACTTTAGCACGCTTTTTTTGGTTCTACTAGTAATTATAATTCTTAAAAAATATTTTTTAAGGTCATTGTGTAAGGTCATAATTAACAAGATTATACAAAAATTAATACAGTTCTTCAGAGAATAAATTCTCCATTTATAAATTTGCCACGTGGTGTTCTTAAGTTTTAACAAAAAATTCATGAAAAAATTTTATTAATATTTCAAGAAATTTAAACAATTTTTTAACCTTATTTTTTATTAAATTTTTAATTTCCATTGAAAGCCTTAATTTCCTTTAAATATCAATTTAATTCAAATTGGTTGTGATTCATTCCATTTCATTTAAATTTATTTGATCAATTTGAAAAATTATTACAGCATTCTAAAATTAAATAAATCTGAAATGTCTATCTTTTTGACATTCACATGTAAATATATATGAAAATAAGTGAATATAAGTAAATTATGAATGATAGGTAGGTCATAAATTTTGTAATGTAATGAATTATTTTTTTATAACCCTATTACCCATAATCGAATAATTTCCTTCACGTGAAATAACTCTATACATATATGAGTAATTTCATTAATTTATTTAAAAATAATAACTGTATATTACAATAAACCTTAAGTAGTTTCGGCATCTTTATTGATTTACAATAATAAGCTTTTCCAAATTTTTTCCATTAAATAATTAGTATTGTACAACTTAAGCATAGGAACATATTACTACTAGTGCTTGAAAAAACTTAAAGGAAGCATATGGACGCTGATGTAAAAAATTCTTAACAAACGTCACCGTTTGAGTCTATTAGTTTATTGACGACCGCCGCTTGCACGATGACTAATAAAGCTTTCTTATTCAAATTTGTACAAGAGGTTATTAATTATAAAATAATGGTGGAAGTTACAAATGGGTGGCAATTTCAAATGAGAAAAATTGTGCAACGATTTCGGACTCTGAAAGGTTTCTAATTAACCTAATATCAAATAAACGTATATCGAAAAAGCAAAACCCACATGCAACCTTTAACCGAAAACTGCATTTTAACTATATTGAGTTTTAAAAACTATTTCGGTTTGACAAAAATACTGTGCAATGATCAATGACTGTTTCAAATTATTAAATAAATAAATTAAACACTAAATTGATGTATTCTTGTCTATTTCATTTGCAATTTTTTTTAACTTAAAAATATTAAAAAAAATATTCTGTCTAGTCATCTTTTATTCAAAACATTTTTTAAAATGATTCTATTTTATTTTTTTTTTTTTTGAATTATTATTTGCATTTAAAAAAAAGAATTTACATAATATAAAACACATACAGCAAAAAAAATTAAAATGCAATTTTCTGTCATCATTTTAAATATTTTTATGATCAAAAATAATGGAAAACTGTCAAAATCTTTAAAATATCCAAATATTAAAAATTACTCAATTATTTCAGATAATAAATCTTTGTTGATAGTTTATGGTGTCATTTGTCCAAATTTCAAAATAATATGTTAATATGTCTTTTAAATTTCATTAAATAGATTAACATATTTTAAAATGTCATTAAATATTCACCTATTGTGTGAATATGATGACTGAATATATAATTTTGTACTCTACATGTGGATACTTAAAATATTTTTAATAAAACAACATTAAAACCGATTGTTGCAATACATAATGCAATAAATATATAGTTGTATTCCACTATGTATAAAACTCCTCCCCTCAAGTTGATGGTCATTGTCCACATTAAAATAAAATCACAAGAGTAGTTTATAAAATTCAGTTATTAATTAATCAGTATAAAATGATAGTCAAAAATCCAAATATTTGGTAATACTTTTTTGACATTTATTTATTAATTAGGTACCATGATACATGAATAAATCAGATAGCTTTAACCCCTAATTCCATTTTAAATTGTTGGGTGCTATTATGATTTAAATTATAAATTATATTTTTTTATTAGATAGGATCTGACCCGGATTTGAACCCCAGACCCTTCGATTGAAAGACCGACGTTCGAACCACTACGCCGTCAGTCGGATTTTTTTAATATTTGAAAAAAGTTTGACCTAAGTGTAAATTGATTCCGCATTCCCTATAGGTTTATAAAATATAAGCTTATGCACTATTGACTATACAATCAAATACCCAGTGGAAAATTTAATTGAAATCATTTTTAAAACAATAAATATGAAAGAATTCTACTCTAAAATTATTTTTCTATCAAAAGTTAAATTTAACCTGACAGTCAAGAACTATATAAATAAAATGCAAGAAATGTAAAATGTCAAAATATTATGTTGCCAGTGCATCAAAGTTTATTTATTATACCCGTATGACTATATAGTCAAAGGGTATAATAAATTTGCCATTACGTTTGTGACGCAGAGAAGGAGGGGGGGTAGATATAGACTCAAGTGTATGGATCGGATCAGAATCGAAAAAAAAATCGATTTAGCTATGTATGTCCGTCCGTCCGTCCGTCCGTCCGTCCGTCCGCACGATAACTCAAAAACTAAAGGAGCTAGAATCTTGAAATTTTCGCAAATTCGTTTTTTTGCAATAGCCGTCATCGCTATTTAAATCCAGCCATTTTGGTCCATGGGTTCGGGTGGCTGCCATACAACTTCTTTTTTTATATGAGTATTTCTCTGTACCTATTACAGCTACGTGTCTACAATTTTGGCAAAAGTATTTTAGTTTTATGGCCAAAGTTTCTGCAAAATTTGGTTGGTCAGTTGCAATGAGTTCGAGTAGCTGCCATACAACTTCCGGTTTTATATGAGCATTACTCTATACCAATTAAAGCTGGGGGTCTGAAATTTTGCCAAAAAAAGTTTAGTGTGATGGCCAAAGTTACTGCAAAATTTGGTTGGTATATTGCAAAGGGTTCGAGTAGCTGCCATACAACTTCTTATTTTATATGAACATTACTCTATACCTATTAAAGCTGGGGGTCTGAAATTTTGACAAAAATAGTTTAGTGTAATGGCCAAAGTTACTGCAAAATTTGGTTGGTCTACTGCAGAGGGTTTGAGTAGCTGCCATACAACTCCTTCTTGTATATGAGCATTACACTACACCTAATAAAGCTGGTATGTTTGAAATTTTGCCAAAAGTAATTAATGTTTATAATAATAATGATATAATGTCTATATAACGGTCATACGGGTATCCCAGAGTTGACACAGTCTACTCTACTACACTCTTCCTCGTTTTTATTTATAATTTTTTCTTGTATGAATCTAATATGGTGTAATGTTGGCACGTGCTTGTTTTTAGTCAGTTTAAATTTTTTTTTTTAATTTACTATGTTTGGAAGTTGTTTTATATATTTTGTTAAAAAAACACGAACTACAAGTCACTGTTATTCCAACATTTTATTAGTTAAATATAACAACATGAACATTTTATGCATAGTTAAAGAAAATATTTAGTAAAGAACTTGATGAAAATGGTTAAAACTTGTTTTTGGTATGATTGAAGGTAAAGACTAAAACAAGAGTCATATAGAAAATATATAAAAGAGTGGAAATTACCATATTTGGTTGTAAGCCGCTAGTTTAAGTCCATTTACATAAATTGTTTTACTCATATTTCTGGTATATCTTAAGATGGCCTTAAATACTATTTATGTTCGGTGATATAATTAAGTAATTAAAATGTAATTTAATTTTTAAAAGAAACTTTTTATTATTTTTGCATATTAATGAATTATTATGACCAGCAATATTTTTAATAATATTGATTCTACTGACATAGTATTAATGGTTGAATAGCAAAAAAAGTGAATATATTGAATATTATGACCGTATTTTAAAGCAATTTAATTCTGTTATATGTTTAATCAAATTCCTGTAGACAGAGTATAAGTTCCCTAAATATTAAATGCTTTAACATTAACTTGCCATCATCCATGAATATATTTGTCGTTCTGTTGATCTGTATATCAAAAAGTTAATATGATTGCTAGGTATTGTATAGTGTAAAGATTGTCAAGAGGCTTCACATACAAAAGGGCTGTGTTTGATTCAAAAACTTCATAATAATTTCAATTAAAATTTTTATGTAATAAACATTTTATTTATTTTTTTATTTATGAGCAGTCCCTTCATCATATACAATGTGATAAGTGAGTGATTCAGCCTTTCCTTTTCAGGTGATGCAAGTATATTTTTTTCTTCAAAAATTAAAATACTTCGCTTTGACAATGTAAAACGTTTAAAATGTAAAATTTTTTGAATACAATTTTACGTACTTATGGTCCGATTGTTTAAATGTATTAAATGTGTTAAGTGCTTTAAGAAAAATTGACAAGAAATATTTGAAATTAGCTTCTAAACAAATGTTGCGAAACAAAATAGATAAGCAACATCATTAAAAATATAAAATAAGTGATTTTAGATCATTAGCATTTACAAGTGTAATCATTTAAATTTATTTTATTTATAAATTGAATTTTAGAAGGTATTTAACACATTTTACAAGATCTATAAGATCTATTAGCAAGCTCTTTCATATAAACATTACTTGAAGTACAAATGAAAGTTTGCACTCAAATGAAGTATATAAATGAAAATTATTTTTAAAATCCCATATAAAATTTCATGAATTTCTTAAAAAAATGATTTAAAGCCAATTCAGAAATTTTCTTTTGATAAAAGTGCCCTTGCGTACCACTGAAATAAATTCACCACAAATCAAAAATAAATGTCTCAAATTTTAATCAAATCTACATAACCTCATTTGATTAATCTCGAAAATTTTTCTAAAACCCTATTCAATATTACAATTAAAGAACTACTTTAAATTATATCAAATAAATTTAAAATAAAATAAAAAATTTCTAACCCCTGAAAAGATTTAACAATTGATTCAATTAAATTGTTTAAATATAAAAAATTAAAAGATGGTTATGCAAAATTTTAAAATAGAATCAATTAAAAAAAAAAATCATTCCAAAAAATAAAAATGTAACATCAAATTTTTTGATTTACGAACCTACAATCGTTACGTTAATCACTAAAAGTACTTTTAATAGAATTCAATTAAAATTTGGTTTAATGTGTTTTTTTTTTCGTTTTTATTTGTTAAAATTGAAGGTCGTGAACTTAAATGGAAATCATTTTAAAAATACAATGAACCTTAATGTTATAGCTCTGCGACAATTTTATGATGTAATAAAACTTAGAAAAAAATTTATAACAATAATTAAAAAAATTTTAATTTGAAATCCTCATATGACAAGAAAATTTTATGTTGAATATCAAAATGTCAAAATCAGAATATCAATTTTCAAAATAATTTTGATAAAACTTCAAATATAATTGAATTGAGTTTTATTTTGTACGTAGGTTATTTTTTTTTTTTTTTTTTTTGAGTGAAATGTCATTGAATAATCTTACGTGACCTTGATTTATGTAATTCCTATACCAACACATCTAAAAATACTGAAAAGTATTACTAAACATTGAAATTGAAAATTTATGTTATCTAATTCGATTTTTTTTTTTTTTTTTTTTTTTTTAATTTATAGTTCTTTTTTAATTTAACAAATAAGAAGAACAAAAACTTAACACTAAATCAAAATTCATGTTATACCCTAAAGCGAGCTTACAACAAATCAGAATTAAAAAAAAAAAAAATTACAAACATTAATCAACAATATTAGTAATGAAATTAATGAAAAAAATAATAAAAAAACATGTAATGAAATAGAAAAAAACAACAACAAAACTAAAACTAACTTACATACTAATGATCACTGGTTAGTGTTGTAAACCAGCAAGTCAGGATTGTGACTACCATGGTGGTATAACAAAAGTTCACCATCAGAAAACAGTGAATTATTATTAGACAAGTGAAATATAAATGAAGGCGAAAAATATTTAACGTTTTCAGAAAAAGGTTCGATCAAGCCACGAATAAAACGATTTTCGTGATTAAAACAATTAGCGAAAAATTTAAGATTAATTTTAGTTAAGAATCTATCGATTCTATTGATTCCAGATTGTTCATATAGTAGACTATTATTAATATATAAGTAAGAGCCACGCTGTCTATGAAAGCCTCCAGCACGACGAATTATCTTTCTTTCAAGTAAGCGTAATCTCTCAACTTGATGAGCTGAAACTAAAGTAGGATTAAGCCACACCATAGAAGCGTGTTGAATAATAGACCGAATATAGACTTTATAAATAAACAAACGAAATTTAGGTTCCAAAAACTGACTAAACATTACTTTAGAGATTTGAAAAGAAGCGGAGTTAACCTTATATATAATTTTATTAATATGGGAAATAAATTTGAAATTTGAGGAAAAAATAACACCTAAATACTTAAATTGCTTACTGGGTAAGATCACAATATTATTTAAAACGATTTTTTGTTTTAATTTTAACCGCTTTACCAAAGATGGGGAAACAGCTTTGACCCCTATGATATTAATAAGCTCAGTTTTACTTACATTTATTTTAAGCTTCCAACTAGTATAGTAATCATTCAAAGTATTTAAATAATTATTTAATATCTGAGATGTAACTAAAGGTGCTTTGTGTGAGATATAAAGTAAAATATCATCCGCAAACTGCAAAATTTGAACTAATAATGTAGTAGGAATATCAGCCAAATATGTATTAAATAATTTTGGGCCTAAGACAGAACCTTGAGGAACTCCAGCAACAAAATTACGAACGGTAGAAGAATTACTTCGACCAACAACAAAAGTTCTATCAGTCAGATAATGGCGTATAATGTTAATTATATGTGTATTGACACCAAACCTAACCAATTTATGAAGGAGACCCTTATGCCATACAGTATCAAAGGCACTTTGAATGTCTAAAGCTAACGCCGTTGTTATGCACCCATTGTTCAATCCTTTGGCTACATCAGAGGTAAATCGTGACAAAGGATGATTAGTAGATTTTTTATTAACAAAACCAAATTGAAAGGGTGGTAAAATAGATTTCAACTGAGAAGAAAGCCTTAAGTCAACAATTTTTTCAAAAAGCTTAGATATTGAATTTAGTTGACTGATTGGGCGCCAATTATTAACAAAATTTTTATCCTTCCCACATTTAGGAATCGGTATTACAATGGCCATTCTCCAAATTTTAGGGAAATAACCAGAGGAAATGAGCTGATTAAAAAAGATTGTAAAAAACAAATTTTGTTTTTTTTTTAATTATTCAAATTTCAAGTTAAATATTATATGAAATTAATGAGCTTATTTGATTTTTCATATTATTTAACATTAAAAAATTTTTCCTGAACTTTTTGTTAAAAATATGATGTATAGAAATTTTGGGAAAATTAAAAATAATTAATTATGTAAATTATATGAAATTTGTTATACAAGATTTTTGGTGAAATTTTAATTTATTCTACAAGAAAAATTGGTGTTGGTTGGAAATGTTTTTTTTTTATTTCAGGAAACCCCTTTTGAATTGAATCAATAGAGATCAATTTTATTATAAACAAGTTATGACGGCTATTGCATAAAATCGAATTTGTGAAAATTTCAAAATTTTAGCTCCTTTATTTTTTGAGTTATCGTGCAGACGGATGAACGGACGGACATACATAGCTAAATCGATTTATATTTTGATTCTGATCCGATCCATGCACTTGAGTTTATATCTACCACCCCTCCTTATCTGCGTCACAAACGTAATGGCAAATTTAGTATATCATTTTGACTAATAGTCATACGGGTATAAAAATTCTCATTATTTTAATAAAAAACTTTTTAAATCTTCTATTCAAAAAACTGAAATCTTTATAAAACGAATACAAAATAGCAATGCGTCAGTACAAGTACTTCAATGATCAATAAGTAAGTACTTTAACTCTTTGAAACAATGTCAAAAATAATACTCATTCACGGATCAGAGTATAATTTTAATTATTGATAATCATTCACAATAACTCTAAACATGTCAAGGTGAATGTAATCTATTTTGTGGTGAATTTAATTTGTAAAAAGATTAATTTTATATTTTATATATTATTATATATATTAATTTTATATATACATGAAAATTTTCTATTTAAAAAGCTGTTCAAAATAGTTTTTAAATTCAAATAAAAACTTAAAAGAAAATCACCAATCACAGCAATGTAAAATATTAAAAAATATTTAAAAAATTTTAATAAAATGTAAAATTAATTTAAAAATTGAATGATGTTGGAAGGTGTATAACTGTATAAAAAATTGAAAAAAAAATAAATTTTTATATTATTTTTTTCATTGTACTGTAAAATGTCACGTTAAAAAATTAACAAAGACTGTTATTACAAATGTATAACGTACATTTGTATTGGAAATGACAGTTATTTCCTTACTTATCTGTTTCTTTTTTTTTCTCTTAATGTTTTTGTTATATTCAACAAAAAACAATTTTTTTTTATATGATTGACAGTTAAAAAGGGCGTTTAAATGTAAAAAAAGGGTTGTAATAAATGTCAGCAAAATCTATTAACGTAATATTCGTTTACATATATTACAATTACATTTATAAAAAAAAATTATTAATATAAAAGTATTTTTAAGATACTTATGAAAATTCAATTTATATAAATATAGTGTCGTAAATAATACATATATGCTTTAAGATATCATTAACATAAATTATATGGATTTTAAAATTAATGCACCATTTAATACGCCTTCGTTTATTTTCTTAAAAACTTTTGAATTTGCAGAGTTCTTTTTTACGTACATATACAATATATGCACACAATCTAATAGCTCTTTGCCAGTATGACATGTGAACCACCCATTCTATCAATTTATAAGTAGTAATATTTATTTTGTTTATATTATATATTTGTATATTTTAAATTATATTTGGTTACCATGGAGATTTGTTAAGAAAAATTATTTTTCAATATTTTTTTTTTCAATTAAAAATATTCGTGAACCGTTCAATTAAAAATATTCGTGAAACCAAATGCTTGCCTACTAACTAACCGGGGTCAATTCTTCAATTTTTTAAAAATATGAAAGAGTTTGACAGTTTATTTATTTGGAACAGTGTTTCACAAAGTTTCTATAATTAAAATAAAACCAAGTTAATTTTTTATAGAATTAGTTAATTCCATTAATAAATAAAAAACACAATGATTTCACACATTCATATTATACAATTATAAACCACAAATATATATCTGAGTCTGAACATTTTTATCTATATCTACAACATTCTATTGCAATACATAATTATTAGATACCTAATTAAATTATAACAATACTAATTCCATATAAAACCAAATTAATTAGTCTAATGAACTATTATATAATTTCTAAACATATTTTTATAGATTTTTATTATAATTTTTTTTTTCAATTTCAATTGAAATTTAATTTTTAATTAAAAAATATTCTAATAAATTGTGAATACTCATAACCCCTTTTGCCCCATTTACGTAAATAAGAATTCAAATACGAACACAATGCAAATTTACATTACTTAATCATTTGGCTATTGAGACATGTCTTAAAGCAGAAGTATATTATACTTTTTAAATTTTTGATTGAAAATCTATTAACAAATTAAATTTAAAAAGTGTTCATTTGCATACAAGGTGGCCTTGATCTTTCAACGGTCTTTATTATTAGATTATAAAAACAAAACTCTTAGAAATTTTCTTCAAAATGTTGATACCAAATTAACACCAAATTTTTGTCTACTCTTAGCAAAATGTTGGAAATTTATCTTCGAAACAACCATTTGAACCTCTCCCAACATTATATTTCTCAACTAATCCTCTCACTCTCCTATCCATATCTTCAATTACAAACTTTGAATGAAGCAATTATTTTCCTAGAATTGGGCAGCAGCGTTTAAAATAACTTATAAAGCAGAACGTGCTCTATTTGTTGGTCCAGTTTAACGCATTTTCAATAGCATACACAATTCACCTGATGGTGATCAAATTTTGATTGATGTTCAAAATCGTATGTGATAAATTTTCATTGAATTTCCCAATTCTAATTGTGAACAAGTGATGCTTTGATTACTATAAACCAAATACATGACAAAATTTTATTGATTTGCATTTGAATATCTCTAAAATTTTGAATTGTGCCCTTATCACACTAAACGCGCTATTCATTCGTTTAACGTGATAAGAACATTCTATTGACTTTTATTGAGTTTCTATTGAGTTTTATTAAAAAATCTATAAATGCTTCAATAAAATTACATAACTTAAGGTTTAATCCAATTTCAGATTACAAATTTTACATAATAAATCAACATTCTGAAGTCTATTAAAGTTTCATAAAATCTCCTATGAATAATTCAACAATACAATAACATAATTCCTAAGTTTAAAGTAACTTAAAATGTGAAAAGATGACATTAATAAAATTACATATATAAAAAATTTAAACCTAAAAAGTTTTTATCAACTTTTTCTTTCGATTACATATTATAGAAGTCAATCAAATTTTCTCATTCCTTTCTTTTATTATTAAATTTTTTTTTTGTCTTAGAAAAGTCAATAAATGTCTACTTTATAATGTAGCAGCATTTTTGTTATGTACATATATACATACATACATACATACATTAGAACATAGATGTAATAAATCCTAAAAATATTCTATTGATAGCTCTAACATCGTCAATCCTATATAGAATATTATATACTTTAAAAATTTCCTAAAACTTTTAAATTTGATTCTGTACCTGAAATATATTAAAAGTTATAATGTTACATACTATGTAAACACAAACACATAACTAAATATACCATTTTAGGTGTATATGTTAACATTTTTTTCACAGGCGAGACCACGATTTTTTTTTTTTTGCAAAATCCCATCATTTTTTGTTTATTTGACAAATATTGAATTGAAATCTAAAATTTTTTTTTCTTTTAAATATATTAACATACCTATATATACATGTGGTGACATATATATCAAATAGTATTGATTTATATGTGTAGTAATGTGTTGATTTACATTATTTTTTAACAAACATACATACATTTCAAAGATAAAAGATGATTTGATTTAAAAATCTGAAATTTAAAATTCAATTTTAAGGGAATCTGGTTATACAACCACAATAAAGAAGGCATTAAGTCAGATTAGGTTGATTTCATAGTGGCGGCTTTTCAATCGAAATAGTCTCGGGTTCAAATCCTGGTCTGATCATGTCTAATAAAAAAATATATTGTATATTAAAAAAATTTTAGAAGAAGTCCAAATGTCAAATAGGAAATGGATTATTTATTTATTTATTCGAATATTACGCATTACAATAACTATGCAATATTGGTAAAGCCCTCGGCTGCCAGGGCCATTGTGAATTATATTATCATTGTCTATTGTCTAGTAAATATTGCATATTTATAGGGGTATTTTTTTTTTATAAATCTCTAGAGGAAAAAATACCCCTATAAATATGCAATAACATAAAAAAACTGGATAAAAATTAAAAGAACTTCGAAATTAAATTGCTTAAGTACCTTTTTTGTAATATTAGAATTTAAATAAATAATTCGAAATTAATTAGAAAGCTTTAATCGCAAAGCTTTAATCATCAGTACTATGACATATAATAAGAATAACGAAGGTATTGGTGCTAACGAAGATGTCAGCGATAACGAAGATATAAGGGCTAAGAAAGATATCAGGGTTAACGAAGATATCAGGGCTAACGAAAATATCAGGGCCAACTTAGAGCAAACTTAGAAAATCACATACAGTGTGCATTATCAATAAAACGAATATTAATTTAAATCAACCGAATCGTAAGTGGAATCCTTCAAAAAAGAAAAATCGCAATAAAAAAACCTTTGAACATCATGGTTCTTATATATATTCATTTAACCAAAAAGTTTTTAAATTTAATTTACAGAAGCAACACCAACCACCTGTAATACGTTTTGTAATACTTCAATAAACACTTTAACAATATCCAAACACATTTTATATGTATGTATAAAAGTGATTTACCTGTTTGTAAATTTTATTTTCCCCTTTGGAGCTTTGAATTTTTTCTTCAAAACTTTTTTTTAGTATTCCAAAAAAAAAAAACAGAAAATCACCAATACCATACTCTTACAAAAAAAGTTTCGTGTGCATTTGATAAATTGCAAATTGTGAGTCTATTAAAAAATTTTTCAAATTTATTTGAGTTTTAGTTACACACATAAGTCCCAACTCTTCCATTGATAGAATAAATATAATAGAAAAAAGCAATTGATAAATTTTCTTTGTAAAATATTCTATTGCTTCACAACTGAATGATTACATGTGAGTTGTAAGACTCTCAGAAAAGAACCACAAAAGGATTTCTCATACAATTGATTTGAATGTTGCAAAGAAGTTCATTTTCTTTATTCGCGAATGAATTTTCTTTAGGGATGTGAAAAACCAAAATTGAAGATGAAAAACTTCAGTCTGCGAAATAAAAAAAAAGCGGTGTGAGAATCAATTTTAAGTAATAACATACTTTTAGGATGAAAATCAATTTTAAGTAATAGCATACTTTTGGGATGAGAATCAATTTTAAGTAATAACATACATTCAGGATTCTTTTGTAGCAAGTTTAAAATTAATTTAAATTTTTAAAATAAAAAGTTTATCATAATTTAATTTAACTTTATTATGAGAGTAAATTTGGAAGTTTCAACTTTCAAGACATACTTTAATAAATTAAACATATTAGACTCTTATTTGAATCCTAATAGACTTTTATTAGTTGGAATGATCCCAGAAATCATTAAAGCGCTTTTTTAATTTAGAGAATCAATAAATTCATTTTTAGGGAATAAGAGTCCATTTAGTATAACTAGGGTATAAGTATAAATTATACAGGTTTTTATAATAAACATTATTTAATTTAATTTTTAATAATATAAATATAATTCAATATTACATTAAAAAAAAAAAACCATAAAACACAATTTAATTACCTCATAAAAATAAAATGAATCAATTCCAGTCTCTGTTATAGTACTTATTGTTACTAAACCGGCATTATTTGCAGGTGGTATACCAATACTAGAACCACCACCACCAGTAGCACTATTTGCTATTGAACCCATTGCTATATATGTTGAATCTGTTGGTATTACAGGATAATTTATTAATGATGACATTGTTGGTGCTAATAAAACTTGTGACATTGATGGTGTATAACTAATATCAAGTTCAATTGATGATAATGGTAATAATGTTGTTGATGATATTGATGAATATAATGATATACCATTATTATAATCATTTTTATTTATTAATATACTATAATTATTATTATTATTATTAATTATATTTTTATTATTATAACCAGTTGTATAATTTCCACCAGTATCGATACCATATGATGATATTGAATTAAATGATGTATTAAATAAATTGTCAATAATAATTGATGAATTGATTGTTGAACTATTATTATTTAAAATAATATCACTTGAATTTGTTTCATTTAAAAATGTATCATTTATTATTAAACTATTGACAATATTATCATCATTTAATATATCTAATATATTATTTGATGTTGATGATGAATATACTGTATCATTTAATACTGATGTTGTTGCTGTTGTTTCTATTGAATGTTGCATTGTATTATTAGTATTATTATCAATTTTCGTTGTCATTGTTGAAAATAATTTTGAATTATTGTTCGTACTAATATTTGAATGATTTTCAAGCAATTTTTCGAAATTATTTCTATTATTAATAAAATTTTTACTAGAACTTATATTATTTTTTAAATTAATATTATTAATACTATTACTAATACCATTATTCGTATGTATATAACTATTAAATTGTTCATTAGGATTGGTTTGATTAGTGGTTACCGATACAGGTGAAGATGATGATATTATTGAATTATTTACAATTACAGATGATGATGTGGATGATGTGGATGTGGATGTTGATGATAATGATGATGATGAGAAAGATGGTTGTATAGTTGTTGATGATGGTTCACCACTATTTTCAATTCGTTGCATATTATTTAATTTATTATTATGAGATTCTTTATTACCATTAATTTGTATATCACTTTCATCTTCATCATAATATCTATAACTATCATTATATATATCACCATTCATTTCATAACTATTAAATAAATAATTATAATAACTATTATAACTATTATTTTTATTATACATTTTATATAATTTTATATAATCTTTGGTATATTTATTAAATTCTACTAAATTTAAATAATTCGTTGTATTTTCAATTAATGTTTTAATTTCTTGTGCTGTTGCATTTGTTGTTATTGTTGTTGTTGTTGATGTGTCTATTGGTACAACAATAGACACAATTAATAGTAAATTTTGATTTTTTTTCAAAATTATTAATGTACGTCTTCTTTTTATAATTTATTAATTCACCATTTAACAGCATTCTTTTATAAAATTGATATAATTGATGAAACCACTGCAATCCATTATCCGGAATTGATGGCTATAAAAACTTTTAAGTGATAACTTCTTATCAAATTGTAATCAATTCTTATAATAGAAACTTGATTGCTTATTTTTGTCTTGTACTTAAAATAATAAGTTTGCAATTATTTTCAACAGATTTTTGCTGAATTACTCAACAATGATGAATTGGTTTTGAAATCAAATTCAGATTTAAATTTTTTTTTTTAAATATTTATGAAATTTTTAAATTGATGATGACAATTTTTTAATATCTGTTGATGATATGAAAATTTCTTTATAATTTTTAAATTAAAATTGTTTTCATTGAATATAAATTAATTGAAATTGAAAAGCGGAAATAAAAATATAAAATTTTTTTTATACTTCCGTTTTTAGTGATCTTTTTTTTAATAATTTACAAATTATATTTTAAGAACTGTTTAATATTGTAAATTTGGAAAATTATAAAGATGAAATAAATAGAGTATTTTTTTTTTTAAATTAATTTGAAATGTTTTTATATTATTAATGTTAATATTAATACTGTGGCGGCGGATATTATTTGCTGCCTGATTTGTATTTGAAAGCATTGTGCCATTATTATTTCCATTTAAAAATGATTCTTTTTTTTTTCTGCTCAATAAAAAAAAAACACTTGTTCCTTTCTTACATTTTTGATGATTTTTCTAATATCCTTTTCAATTCCATTATGATCTGGTATGAAATTCTTTATCCCTCTAACGTTTTTTTTCATACACAAACTATACCAATACAATGAAAGTAAAATATTTAATATTTGTTAAGTGAATGTTTGTTTTTTTTTTTTTTTATTTTAAATTGTTATTTCAGATAATTTCGAAAAATATTTTCGAAATCAAATTTTATATGTTTAATTCTTAGATTAAAATAGGATTTTCATTTTATATTGAATATGTTTGAGTCCTTGAAGTGTTTTTGTTGTTGGAAAATTTATCTTAAAAATTTTTTGGATGAAAACTCCAGATTTCCCTAGAAAAATAGGAAAGAGTGGAATTAGTATATAAAATTGCAATAATAAAAAATTTGAAAATAATGTGTACATATATATTTAATGTGTAAATAAATTCGGAATTTTTCGAAAAAAAAAAATAACAATGTTTACGTTTGTAAACACAATAATCATTATTATTGTTATATTTTGTAATTTTCCAGCCTACATTCTTATGAATTTTTCAATATAACTGTCAATACTCTGATTTCCGTATTGATTTAGTACAAATTAAAATTAAAAATTACAAATTAATCCAGAGGGTATAACAAATTTTAAATTATTAAGTTTAACATTTTTTTAAGTAATAAATTTAACATAACATTTGTAATAATTGACACATTTTCTATTTTCAAATTTAAAACCAAAGATTAAAGTCCAGGACATTTCTGGTGGGTATTATTAAAGTCAGAGTGGTAGTACAGAGTTAGATTGAGATTTTATAGCTTAGATGGTTATTAGCCCAAAATAGCTTTCTATAAAATCAACAAAATTGGATCATTTTAAATTCTATTTTTTATTAATTCAACTATTAGAAAGGATTCCTATGAATATTTAAGTTTGACTAAGAATAGCGATGTAATAAAGATAATAGGTAAGAGTTGGAGGTTGGATATTGGAAATGAATCTATATATAAGGTTGTTTAAAATAAAAATTTCTATCAGAAGTAGCGTATTACGAGTAGATGAGAGAAGGAAGAATGAGTGAAGGAAGATGCTCCAAATATTCGCAGTTCTCTGAAAATTTTTCAAAGTTTAAAATTGGACATTAGAAATTAAAAAGTATGTAATTTTAAGAAGCTTTATCAGTAAATTCTATGCCCCCTAGAACTGTTTTGTTCGAAATTCAGATTTTAATTAAAAATTTAATAGATCTTCCTAATTAAAGAACTAGTATCAAATTTAAAATACCTAAACTTATTCACATATTATTTTATGGAAAATTTCCCAATTTAAATTTTCTAGTTTTAATTTTTAAAAAATAAAATTAAATAAAAGAAAATCTTTAAAAAATAAAATATGTTTAATAAAATATTTCCAAGAATGCAATTATATTCTCATTAAATATGTTGTGTTTTTTCTTTAATTAAAAATTATACTAAACAAAAAATGAACACCACCATTTTAATGCCATCATAAATTTCATTCTTGCTCTCATTGTTTAAATAAAACAATGAAAGAAAATTCTTTAATTTTTAACTCATTCTAAACGGGGTAAAGTATAATTTTTTTTTTCTGGTGATGTCACAAATGCATTTTTGCAAATTTTCATGGACGAAAAACTCAAAAAAAAAAAATAAAACATAGAATTTATGTTTGTACTAGTTCAATTGCAATGTAAGTAAATTTGTATATTCAACAAACTGTTAACTTTAGTACGAAAAATTGTATCAAAACGCGTATTGAAAGATTTAAATTTTGGAGAATCATAATTAAGATAGTCATTTTTGAAAATGATTGTAATAAAGTTCAAATACTTAATCTATAATCATTAATGGAATGCATGTAATTGACACAAATTTTAAACTTAAAACTTAACTGAACATTAGATCATAACCAATCTCAGAGTATTCTCAAACCATGTATTAGGTAAATTGTTCAAGAAAATTAGTTTTGGAAGACTTTCAGGAGAAAATCAAGTTTTTGCCCTATGTTGGGTTTGAACCCTTGGAGACTTGGAGACATATTGATTGTAACATTTAAATTAAATTCCCT
This sequence comes from Dolichopus griseipennis, assembly GCA_963082915.1. Classification (NCBI taxonomy): domain Eukaryota; kingdom Metazoa; phylum Arthropoda; class Insecta; order Diptera; family Dolichopodidae; genus Dolichopus; species Dolichopus griseipennis. The sequence continues at coordinate 6,403,123 of OY720442.1, forward strand.
AAAATTTTGATTATAGTTAATAAATAATTAAAGAACACCTACGCAATACTCTGAAAACGTAGACAAACTTAAATACAGACAAATGAAAACACAGGCAAATTATAATGCAGTCAAATGAAATACTATCGAGTGCTTGCACTAAAGAAGTCTGCATGTCGTATACGAAATCCTGTATTTGTAAAAATAAATAATTTTAGTGAAATTAAAAGGAAACTACTCGTTTTTTATTTCTTTCAAATAAAATACAATTGTACTATAATAAGGTACTAAAAAGTACTAAAAATATAATGTTATGATAAAGTACTAAAAAAAATCGTCGTTAAGTAAGAAAACAACGCTGCTCCGAGGTAAAGTTGGTTTCTATGAGAAAATTATAATTTTAAAAATTCATTATTTCAGATAAAATTAAATTTTATTGTTTTTTATCAAAATCTATATAATTTTCATGTTAATCTTATGCTATTTATTCTAATAAAAATAATTATCTACTAAAAGAGCATTTCCCAAAACTGACATAACATTTTTTATAAAGATTGAAGATTTATCAAAATGTCTTGAAATGTCTTAATGATAACAAGAACACAAACTGAAGAACTGTAAATGACAGTACCTTGTAAAATTCGACGAAAATACAAATTGCTCTTTTTATAAGAAGTGACAAAAAATATTTAAAAATAAATTTCTAAAACGGAATTGAATCAATGGAAAAATACAGTTCATCAAATTTTAACAGTTAAAAGATACATAATATATGTATGCGTGTATATTTTGCATTAAAATATTTATATTTTTTAAATTAGCAAAAAAATACTTTGTGTTATATACATTTAAATTTACATATATATTAACTGTATATGCATAAATTTCAGAGAGTAAACATTTTTAGAGCAAATTTGTTATGTTTCTTTTTGTGTTAAGTTTCTCGGAAAATCTTGAAACAATTATCTGAAAAAAAATATTTTTAAGAAATTGAACAACAACGAATTGAAAAGCATCCCCTGAATTCGTATAGTGAATTATCTGAAAAAGAACCACTATTTATACAATATATCTTTCAAATGTTCGGAATGACGCCGTAAAATAAGTCCTTACGAAATAAAGCTTCCGGGGTATTACTTCTCATTGATAAATACGATCCCCGAGGGTTCTTTCTTTAATTCTCAAAAACTGGTGTAATATTACATGCAATAAGAAATAAAAACCAGAGTTTTATTTCTTATACCTTTGTATTAAGTTAGGAAGAATTTTTGAATTCGCAATTATAAAATTCCAGATTTTGTATATATCTGTAGGTAAAATTCTGAATTTGTAAACATTTACCCTCCTTTTAAATGTAACTCTAAGACCCCTCCAATATGCCATCTGTATAGAATTAACACCCGGAGGATTCATTTTTCCAGAGATTGAAGATTAGATTAAAAGAGAAATAAAACTTTGGGGGTTTTTTCACCATATTTTCAGGTCTTATTCTCACTTGGTACATGAAACAGCACCCACAGGAGCTTCTTTCACGGCGTTGTTTGGAATGCATTGCGCACAAACAAATAGACTTTAAGTTTTTCTTTGTAATGAAATTCTGAAAAAAAAAACTTAAGATATTCCAAAAATCCATTTAAAAAAAATTTAAATATTCCAAAAATCCATTTAAAAAAAACTTTAAAAATTTCAAAAAATAAAAAGGAAATATTAAAATTAACATGGTGAGACAAAATAACGTGATATAAACAAATTGCAATTTAATTTTTTTTTTAAAGAAAACAATTTAAAATTAAAAAAGAAAAATCGGTATTCTTTTAATAAAATAATTGAAGTTTTTTAAACAAAATTATCTATAAATATTTTTCAAAATAAATACAAAGTAAATTTATCTTTAATTAATTAAATGATAAGTATTTCCATTACACAAATTTCAAAAAAAAATTTATTAATTGAAAAAAAAATTTTAATTCAAAATTAAAAATAAAACATTTATAAAAGGGAAAATTTATAAAAAATCAATTAAAATTTTTTTTTTATTTTTTATAAAATAAACAATTTTTTTTTAATGTTTAAAAAATTGAAAGAAAATGTAAGACAATAATAATTATCGATTAAATTTTTTTTTAATTATGAACTTGACAATCATATTTCCATTAAAAGCTGTCACTTGTCACACATAAAAAATAATATGGGATATAAAATTAAATTTTTTATTTTTATTTTACATTTTGACATTTTGCTTTCAAAACAAGTCACCCTAAAAATTTTTATTAATTGAAATGCGTAAAAAATATTGAGTAAATAATCGCCAACATTTTTTAAGTCCATAAAGATCTACAATATAAAGCCGAACAATAATAAAACCAATTGACCAACTCAAAGTTCTCTAACTGAATACTAATTTATATCTTAACATTTTTCTAAATAATTAAATTTTAAAAATTCATATTTGAGGTACGACTTCTTCCTCAGCTTTAGGAAGGAAAATTCCATTCATTTCGGGGACACAAAATGAAATTTTTACAGCCGATTAAATTTGCATTCAAGATTAATAAAAAATTTAATTCATTAACTATAATTAAACAAACAGTTTGTGTAAAGTAAAATATGATATATGACGCATTTGTGTATTCATAATCTTTTACAATAACTTATGTATGTAAACTCAGAATAGCTCTCAACTGGCGGCTCATTGGAATGTAGTCAAAACTTTTTAAATTTATAAAATTTTTTACTAATTTAATTTGTAAATCTTTATGTATTAAAAGTTAATATACCAAAAATTCATTAATCTTTTAATTCAGACGCAGTGATTTTAAATTAAATCATTTTAATTGAATGTTTAATTATAATTATATTTTATCATTCCTGTTTAAATTTCTAAGAATTTCTTTTAATTTTTCATCAGAATTTTTAAAATCAAAATAAATTTGTCTAATTAAATGAAAATATAAAAAATTTAGTGGTTGAATTTTTTAAAGACATTACGAAGTTTAACATCGAATTTTCTTTTGATATTTAATTCATTATCAGAAAAATTCTATCCCCAATTTTTTCAAATAGTAATTTGATAAAATTTTCATTTTATCATTCCTTTTACAAAATTCATTTGAGCAAATCTCAAAAAATTTCATTCTGTACATCTTTAAAATCAATTATTTTATTCTAGATGGTTCATTAAAAGTAAATCAGAGGTTTTTTTCAAGGTGTCAATTAAATTTTTAATTTTTATTAAACTAATCAATTTGTGAATATTTTAAGCGTTCATCCCATGTATTACACGAAATTTTTTAAGCTTTAGAATGAAAATTTTTTAAATGTCAAATGACATCAATATTCTTTATTTTTGTTCGAACGCTTTCTTATTTCGCATCCATTCGAACGTCTAAAGTTCATAACTTATAATTTGAATGGGAAAAAATATAGACACATCAGTTACTCTACAAAATATTTCAATGGGTTTTCATTCAAACGCTATAAATGTATTTTAACATCTGTCACATTGACATTATTATGACATATGAAGTTTTAAAAATGAAACTTTTCAAAAATTTGAAAATTGGACACATGTAGTCTTGAATCTATATCTTGCATGAACCTTGACATTTCACAAACATTTAAAATTATTTTGTTAACTAACTGTTAATTCCAGTTAATGTTTTTTATCTTTCTCTTGTGATTTTTCAGAATTCCGTTATCATTAATATGTAAAAATTATTAAAACTTTTTAATCTTAATTTTTTTGCTTTTGAAGAATATCATTTAAAAATTCATTAACTTTATTATTATTAAATTAGAAAAATTTTTTTAATTTTCATTTAATATAATTTTTTTTCTCTTCTTATTCAGTTTTCCGAATAATTTCAAAGTACCGATACATAACCTAAATTTAATTTGTTAGAATAAAATCCTTGAAATTAAGTAAATAGATCTAAAACTTTTCATAATAAACATTTAAAAAAATAAATGCCTCAAGAGATTTAAAAATTCTATTTAGTTGAATGAAAAAATGGCAAAATGTTAATAATAACCATAATAAAAATATTGAAATTACGTGGTATAAAATCTTGTAAAGTCGCTTAAACTTTTTAATATTTTTCGGAAGTTATCCGATTATAATTTTTTTTTTCAAAAAAAAAAACTTTTTTATTAAAAAATTTTTTTTTAAAACTAATCGAAACTTTATAACCAATATTTTATTAGTTATTAAAAAAAAGATTTTTTAAAATTTAAATATAATCCCACAGTTTATTTTTAAAAATTGATAAACTTTGTGTAATATGTTTTTAATAAAGCAAGTTATTTAGTTTGAAGGTTTGATCCTCTTAACATTTTATAGGGAAAAATGGAATTAAGTTATTACTAATCATATAATGTATAGCATAATAAGTTATAAAGAATATTTAGATAGATAGTGTCAGAGAGAGATAGAGATAGCGAAATACTGTTGGCCTTAATGGGTTAAATTTCATATCAAAATAAATTGTATGATTAATTATTTAGATCTTTGAAAACTATCATAAGTTTACTCCGAAAAAATTTTGGGAGTCTTATTTATTGAAGAGCTATTAGAACACCAAATTTAAACGCTTAACTTTGAAGCTCAAGTTAGAAGCGTTATATTTTGACACATTTAAACGGGTTTTTATTGAGTACATTGGGATTATATTATAAGTATTGACTTCATTTGTAATCATAATTAGTAATAAATTGTTGGAATAACTAAATTAAAATATTATCAATTCATTTTTGTATATATTTTTTACCCGCAACTCAGTGTGATAAATGGTAAAATATATTCAGTAAATCTTTAGTAAGTGAATATTCTCTTAGTTTTACACCCATAGTTTTTCAACATATTTTAATTGAATTTAAATAGTTTAACTATTTCTAATTAGTATTTTAAAAATTTATTATAAACTTTACTAAATAATTTATATATTTAATCCGGCTACCAGAGACGAAGAACAAATTTGAATACAATTTCATAACAGAATTGCACACTTTTAGGCTGTTTAAAAATAGTTACTCCTTTTTATTACTTTTCTACCCATTTATTTAAAAATAAAAGGATCATAATAAACTGTTAATATACGTATATGTTTTAATATATGGATAACTTTAAATATTTCTACTTCTTTGATACAAACGATTGGATCAATAAGGGTTATATTAGTCTCAGCGTGAATTTAAAAAAATTCATTTTCTAACAGATTTTTCTTTTTTAAACTTTTTTGTTTATATATATAATAATATATATATTATATAGAATAATTTTAAAATTTTAAATTAAAAACATTTAGGTGCACAAAGTTTTTTAATTATAGTTTAGGAAATATGCTTTTATAAAAACCCTAGTTTTTTTTTATCACTTGTTTATTAAACAAATAAAAATAAAACTGAAAACGTAATTTTAGCATAAAATAATTAAGTGAAAATAATGCTCTTTTTTACAGAATATACACGTTTCTGAGAATTAATAATTCAAGTTTACCATTAAAAATTATTTTTTCAAATATTTCCTATTAAAAAATAAATTTTCCATTTTCAAAACACAGTCAAATACAAGTAAAGTAATTAAAATGACATTTACATTTTGAAAAACACTGATACACATTTATTTATAGAAAGAACATCCCTTACATAAAAAGAACATTTTTTAATGGTTTTTTCTAAGAAATATTATATTATTTGAGGAATTTTTTTTTTTGAGGTACTTTTAATGTCCCATTAATACCCACTTGAAAAAAAAAACCACAAATTAAAAACAATAGGCATTAAATTAATGACCCAATAATTATCAATATTGGAATTAAAAATTCTTAATTATTGACACATTTTCCCTTCTTTGTTTGTATTTTTTTGTAATAAAATGTCAAATATTGGTTTTCCGGGTAAAATTTGCAATTTTATTTCCTTATTGTTTAAGTGTTAATAAATTTTTAATTTTTATTCTTAAATTTAGAAACAAAATGTCGTAAAAAATTGTTTTAATGGCAAAAGAAAAAAATTTTGAAACGTCACATAATTGTCATGAAGAAAGAGTTTTGGGAGAAAGTTTTTATTTTTTTTAAAAAGCAAATTGGATTGGAATTCGAAACTTTAACATAATGACAAGTGCAAACAATTGTTAAAAATAATAAAAATTTTCAACACAAATACATATACAAATAATTGAAATAAAAAACAAAACTCAGAGTGCATTCGGACGGCTTTGGTTGACAGGAAGTCAACTTACATAGCACGCCAAATGAAAATTAGAATCTTTGAGGCGTGTGTCAAATCAATGTTGCTATATATTGCTTGTATCTGGAAACAATGTACAGAAACTACAAGTGTTTTCAAATAAATGCTTGAGAACAATAGGTTGCATATTCTAGGCAATGCGAATTATAACCTAAAATCTTTGAAAATAAAATTCTTAGCTTGACAGTTTTACACAAATACAAAATTAACTTTTACAAGGTTTTTTCAGAATGTAAAATTAACAGTATCAAAAGTATAATTAAATTGCAATTTTCTTTCGTACCAATACTTTGTATAATTTGTACATGCAACTTTTTATATTTCAGAGAAATTTAAAATTGAAACTATTTTTAATGTTCTATTTTCAGAAATATTTAATTAACGCGGTTTATTCATAAAGTTAAAAAAAAAAAGTTATAATTAATTAAAATTTTCTATTAAAAATTTCAAAAGATCGTAATTCAAAAATCTATATATATACATATATTTTACCATATTTTCCTCTTCGATCATCATTAAATTGATGAGTTATACTTTTTCATTTGATTGTCAGTAATATTGAAAAATTAGAAGAAATCGTTTATTAGTTTTCAACAAAAAGTTCCAAAATATTCCATTACCATGATATAATTTCTTTTATATTCTGAATTAAAAAATAAATTACAAAACTTTGAAGTATTGAAAATCGAAAATTAAATTAGTCCCTAAAAGTATGCAAATATACGTTGATTTCTAACAAGATAGTTAAAAATACAGGAATTCGGCAAAGTTCTAGAAAAATAGATAATATTTCATATAATTCTTAAAATTAATTACAAAATTATTCGGAATTTAATTCATTTTATTTCCTTTTTCCTATTTTAAATAAATTCTTTTATTTAAAATTAAAATTAAAAAAAAAATTAATACCTAATAAACGATTGATGTAAGATAAATATCTGACACATATATTTATTAGTCTCTATTACAACTAGAAGCAGTACACTTAAAAGATCACAATGTGTGTTTTAAATCCTTGAAATAACAAAAAAAACACAATTCTTAAAACACGATAACATTCAATTACATGTATTCACAAATCACATTTCTTTATATTCTATTTTTTTAAGAAATATTAGAAGACAATAAAAAAAAAATAAATATAATAAGGAAAGGAGGAAGCAAAAATAAGATCAAGAAGTCAATTTGATATATATACATACATATATATATATTCATATATTGTTTAAATATAATCCTTATTTCTTAACATTCTCTTTGTACCGACTACCGATACGTTTTATAAGTATTATAAACAATTTTGTATACCTCTTCAAGGCATGATATACTTCAATTTTCTTTTAGATGATCCATTCATTAGGTGTAGTGTAAAGCTCATATAAAAGAAGGAGATGTATGGCAGCTACTCGAACCCTCTGCAGTAGACCAACCTAATTTTGCAGTAAGTTTGGCCATTACACTAAACTATTTTTGGCAAAATTTCAAACACGCAGCTTCCATAGATATAGAGTAATGCTCATATAAAAAAAGAAGTTGTATGACAGGTACTCGAACCCGTGGACCAAAATGGCTGGATTTAAATAGCGATTCCGGTTTTTGCATAAAAACGAATTTGTGAAAATTTCACAATCCTAGCTCCTTTATTTTTTGAGTTATCGTGATGATGATAGTCATACGGGTATAAAAATAAGTAGTATCTATGGTGATTTGTTATACTCAAGTCAGAACTTAAAAATCTAGTTGAAAGGGTAGTCCTAAAAAAAAGTGTTTAAAAGGGTATTAAAGGGGTAGAATTTTTAATTTTTCAAGGGGTAGAATTTCAATAATCCACTCTTAACAACATTTCCTTATATTTAAAACTTTGTCAAAGCTCATATGGATTTTAGCTAAAGATCCTTAGAATAAAGATAAAGCATCTTAGAGTTTTCATATAAATATACAACTTGTTTTACATTATTACATTTTTGATCTAATTTCCATTTTTAAATTTCTATATAGAAAATATACTATGGGATAAAGTCTTTAAATTATTGATTTTCTTTTCATTGTGTAAAAGAATAATACCAAAAAACGGAATTTAATTTCTGAAGATGAAGAAGAATGTATATACTTTAAAACAAAGTTGTTTATATTCTTCAACATAATATTTATAAGTATATTATATTTTAATATTGTATCTTTATTACTTTGTTTATCAAAAAAAAAAAATATATATATAATAATTCTAAACTTAACCTTATTTGAAATAATGAAGTAGTCATTTTAATTTTTTTTTTTTTTGTATATTAAAGATGTGTGATATTGAATAAATTTAATATAATTTATTTTAATATATTTTTCATTTTTTATTTTTGTTTTTTTGTTAAAAGAAGGTGGGAAAATTATTAGGAAAATTATGAAAAATAAGAAAATATGAAAATAAATATAAGAACGAAAATTTTATTCTAAGTGATTTATTTTCAAGCATCTATAAATGAAGTAACAATATTTAAGTACTCATTGTAAAAAAAAACTTTTTTAAATTTTATAATTTGTTTTTGATCCTCAAAAAGGGGAAAATGCTTTCTAAACTATTTTGACACAAAGGATTAGTAAAAAAATGTTGAATATCAGGTGTATTTTTAATTAGAATCTTATATTTTAAAAATATTTTTAAGTTTTGTTCAAGATTTTCTTCTCTATAATATTTAACCCATTGGTTGCCATGGTTACCATTTTTGATAATTGCCAGAATAATTAGTAGACAGGGAATTGGTTGACGTTGTTAATCAACTATACATTTTTTGACATTGATTTTGGATAATTCTAAGGTCTCCTCTTTAAACAATCGTTTAAAAAGTTTTGTTAACAACCATTGGAAACAGACCTGTGTATTTCAAGTACCAGTACAATTACCCGTACCATTACATGACACTCATCACTTTGTCAAGTACCAGTATTACTTAGATTTCTATACTTACAAAATTTAAGTGTAAGTAAAGGAAGCGAGTAAAAATACTGTTACTCCCACATAGTAATTAAATTGTGAGTTCAATTCCTTTGTAATTATTTTTTGGTACTATTCATCTGTAGACAAGGCTTCTATTCATAAATCTATACTTAAAACAATGTCTTCCAAAATTAATTATTAGAACGACAGGTATAGATTTCGACCATTTATCTTCAATTTCGATTTATCTCAATTTTTTTTCCAATGCCAATAATGTATCTATTAACAAAATTTTTTACAGCATACATAACCCACATTTAACCAATCCACCCAAAGTATTAAAAGAATTATTATCAAATAACTGAAAGTAAAAGTAATTTACACAATACCCTTTTTTCAAACTTACAAAAATTTATCATAATTTTGTTCTTCACTTTAAAATTAAAATTTTCAAAAAATTCCAAACGATTCTTCAAAGTGCGTTTCTTACAAATTATTTTAAAAAGTTTTAATGAATATAAATAATGAAGTTAATAATAAATAAACCCTTATCAAATTAAGTTAAACAAATGACACATTGTATTGATGTTCACATGTGCCCAAAAATCTAATCTACACATGCAATTGAAACGAGTATTATCATAATTTATATATTTATAAAAGTAATAAAATGTTGCCAAGGACGCATCAATGTGCACGTATATGTACATGTACGTAGTCGTAATAGATGAAACAATTTTCAAAGAAAACTTTTTAATGAAATGAATAATAAACGGGTGTTTTATGTTTCCTTTATAGCATATTACATTTTTATTTAAAAGAATATTGAAAGATTTACTCATTATTTGTCCGTCCTGTTTGACTTCTCCTGTCTATTCCATCTCCTATCAAACATTTGTTTAAATATTAAAGTTGTAAGACAATCCATTTATTATGCAAAATAAGATGCCTTTATGAATAGATTACGAACCTGTAACCTCTGTTTTCAATTTGAAATATGATGTCCTATTATGATATAATTTATAGATTAGGTCTGACCAGGGTTTGAACCCGAGACCCATTGTTTAAAAAGCCGACTTCATAACCACTGCACCAATTAAAAAAGACAAGTATTTCAAAAGGTTATTTGTTAACATTTGGTCCTGCCAGGTTTTCTAAATTGTCAAAGTTTACTTTCAGTTGTCAAGGTTAGCTTCAGTTGTCAAGGTTTACCTTCAATTGAAGAAGGAGCTCTTTATTTCTCACAAATTTTCTCTATTGAAAGATACTACAGATTTTCTTGCATTTAACATTATAACATTTGATAGTCCCAAAGCATGTGGACGTTTTTAATTGCCTCTTTCATAATAATTGCCCCTTTCTGCAAAACCTTAAATTTTAAATACTGTCTTACTTTATTATAAAAATAGAACAGCTTTTTAAAATTTATCTATTTTTAAAAAGTTATAAACATTGAAATAAAAAGGCATTTGATAATTATATATGAAAATAGATTCTGCATCTTAAGATTATGTATATATATATATAGTAAAATTTCTTAAAATGTAAATCCGTGTAAAATGAATAAGAGTAGAATATTCTATTATTATACAATTTACTATATTATCCAGATAATGACGTCAGTTTCTCTTTCATACTTGCAAACAAAGTACATATTTCGTTAGAAAAATTAAGATAATCTTATATATATATACGGATGTTGTTTGTTTTCTTTTAAGATTCTTAAAGAAAATAAAATGAAGTAATCATAATCTTAATATAATTGCAATTCTAAGAAAGAAATTAAATCATCAAGACTTAGAAATAAAGAACTTTTTAATTTTTTAAAATTGTTTTAGAAGTATTTTTTAAACCCTTTAAAATCTTTTAACTAAATACAAGATGAACCCTAATTTAAAATTTTCTTTTTCAAATTATATCTTTTGATGATAGCTTGAGGCCTGGGGATTGAAAGATTTTTGAATTTAAAATTTATAAGGCAAAAAAATTAATTATGTTAATGTGTAGATTATGTTACGTATGGAAAAACTTTTAAAAAAAATTAGTCTTTAGATATCATTCGAATTCACTGCAGTACCTATTTTCCAAAATACTATGTTGAACTTCAGACACTCACAATATTATAAACTTCATATTGTAAATCACTATGTTATGGAGTTTAGTACAATTTTGAGCAAAGATTCTCGAATTCATCACATTTAAATTCAAAGCTAGTGTTAGATTTATGAATTATATATTTTATAATTATATATTATATAATTCAGCTCAAAATTAATTTTCAAAATAATTTAATTCCAAATCTTAGCTTGGTTCATATGAGATATGAAAACTTGTAGAGTTGAGACAAAAATCCCTGTAAAGTGTTTAACATGTATATTAACATGTATTAAATGGCATGGTGGTTAAAACGTCGTCTTTCAAGTGCAAGGTTTCGTGTTCGAACGCCGGTCAGATCATATCTAATAAATGAAGTATAGTAAAAATGTATAATTATATTGTAATAGTTTATATCGTTATATAAGATAAGATTTAATTTATGTAAATATTTATATAACTTTTGTATAAGATAATAGATGGCGCACAATATTTAAAACTTTTAAAATTTAAAACCCAACTATCGATTTGTACTTGAATTTTGAACCTAATTCTAATGAAATATAATAAGGTTTCAAAGTTAATAGAGTGTATAAGACAATTCAAAGGAAATAAAAATTTAATGAAAAATGTCTGCAGCACAAAATAATGTTCAACAGATAAATAAATTCTTAATCTTAAAATTTACTTTATAAATTTATTTGTACTAAAACATACAGTATTATAAAATTTTCCTCTAAATTATACACATACAAAGAATTAATTTTAAAACTATTTATAAATTCTTGGAAAAATAAATAAGATAATATCAGAAATAGAATCTGTTAGATTGCACAGTTTGTTAATTCAATTTTCTAAACTATAATTAAATTTTTTTTTTATTTTTAAATTAAAAACAAATTTTACTCTCGAAATTCCCTGAAAAAGTGTAGACAGAAAACTTGTTTCAATATAATGTAATTATATTATATAGTTTCATTTAAATATAGTATTCAAAATAATTATTATAGAAATTTCCACAAAATTCTCGTGAAAAATATAAATTTCAATAGATTATAATAATAACTTTAATTGAAATTTATAATGCGCTTTTTTTTAATAGTGAAGATGATGCAATTCCAATTTTAAATAACAGTAATTCCTTAAAGACGGTTGAAAAGTTATTTATTTAAAATTGTTTTTGATTTTAAAATAAGCAAGATAATAAAGGATTTTAATTTTCTTAATGAAAATGACTTGTAAAATACACTTATAAATAAAATAATTCAAAATTTATAATATGGAACAGTTGATAAAGCTTTAAAGTAGTAAGAGGGGTCGTACATTGCAAAGATGTTAATACCATAAATTTCACATTCTAATAATTTTGAACTGGAGAAAATTTTTTTATTGAATATTTGAAATATTAAAAAAAGTTTCTGAACTCAAATTAAATTTATATTACCCTTTCCTGTACACTGATTCCTTTATTTTCTTTGAATTAAATCCATAAAAAGCTATAAATTAATTAAATACAACTCTGCATTTAAAACTAATTTTGTATAGAATAATGTGTTATATAAATTGAATTGATATTAATCTAAAGCGAATGTTTGTTTGTTTGTAACGTTTTGACTCCTAAACTTTGTGCATAAAGGTTTTACAGATACGGAGAGTGTTGCTGATTTAACAATTTTACTCCAATCGGCAAGTTCAAAATGGAGTTGACTTTTTTAAGAGACATAAAATTTATTAACCCATATTTGTAGTACGATTTATCTAACGTCAATTTAAATTAAAAACCAATTGACAGGGGCAGCAACTTGTACCGCGTAATAGCTAGTGTATAAACTTTAATCAAAAGTCTTAGAAATTGCTACCAAGAACTTAATTAAAAAAGTCTTTAAGAAAAAATTTAAGCAAATTGATAATGGGAATTGGCATTCATTTGGCAAATCTGCTGATACAAGATTTAAAAACCTTGGTTGAAAGTATAGCGGTCTTTAAAGACATTTTATAGTATGCGCAAACTAAAGATTCTGTCAACTAAGTGGATAATATATATAGCTATAAAAATTTATATTGAGATTCACTAATATATCGATCCTTAATAACTCCAGAATTCCCCTATATATTCCTAATTCTCTAAGAAAAATATTAAACCCAAAATAACATAATATTAGAACTAGAAGCTTCATTACTTTTTTAATTCCTTAGAAACTCCTACAAGTCTTTAATAGTTTCAACCTAACAACCTTATCATCTACTTTACTCCTGCTCTACAATTTAACTGAACTTTAAAAAAGTAATGATTTCTTAACAAATATTACTTTTAATCACTGAGGTTATTGATCCCATTTTCTATTATATAATATATTATATAGGTTTCAAATTAAAAATTTTCCATTAAATGGTTACACCTATCTTTAAAAAATCGTAATGAGGTTGTAAATCAAATTTTTCCAATATTTCACTATAAATTTTCAAAGTACTTAATTAGAACAGAGTGTAATATTTAAGTTTAATAAACCACAGAAAATAAAACTTCAAATATTAAATTTATAAAGAAATGATTATGTCTATATTTACAGAACCGTATGTACATCTAACATTTTATATATATAGCTCATACTCTATAGTAATCTTATTAAAACAATTTTTATTACATAAATCAATTTATTTCACCATGTATTCATATAGCAATCCTTGAAATCCATATTTTCTTTTCCAAAATCTTTCGTATCACTTCCTCTTTATCAACAAAATCGACAAAATTTTCGTTCATTTTTCGTAAAATACCAAAGAAAAAAAAAACCGAAAACTTCATATAATGAATTTTCATTTGGAATCAAATGAAACGCAAAAAATCATTGAATTGTATTTATTTAATTAAATGATCAATCAGACGATTCGTAAAAAAAAAATATCAAAATTTCACACTCAAACACTTCTTTTAAGAAAGAAAATTTTTTTCTCTCTCTCTCTCTCTGTCTTTCTTTCAAAAAAAAAGGGAAAATTTATTGAAAAATTTTCTTGACACAAAAATTGGGTATTTTTGTTTTTTTTTTAAAGAAAATTCATAAGCTTGAATGTATGTCATAGTCTACACATGATTAAATTTTTTCAATACTTTTACATATAAGACTTAGAACTTTGTATCAATATTTTGACATTATTGAGGTTAGGTTTGAGTTTTTCACATTTTCAGATGAAAATGAGTTATTTTCCTTCAAAAGATATTAAATATGATAACTGTATTTTTTTTTTTAAAGAAGGGTTCCCCTTGAAATAATTTTGCCCCAATATTAAATTATTAACCTTGTAATATTGGAACTTATAATTTCTAATAAGTTGTTACTAAGTGAAAAATATTTAATGATTTTGTGATTTTTTCGAAAATGGGTTATTTGGGGTGTTTTAAAGGGATGTTTAATTTTCTTTCAGACAAAAAAGTATAAAACTTTTCATTTGTGGTTAAGTGACCCTTTTCTGGAGGATTCAGTCTTTTACATGCCATTGTTTCAGAGTAAAATTTTAAAGCCTCTGTTGTTTCTTTTTCATATAGACAATTCCAATCCAATTTCAATCCTAAATACCAATAATAAAATACCAATTCCAATCCTAAAAATTGAAAAATATATATGTATTTTAAGGTCCATTTCGAGTCTGATTTTAAAAAAAAGTGGTGGTTTCAGTTGGTCCAACACTATACAGGCGAAACCCGTACAATGATTCTGGATGGCTTTCAAGGCTTTCTATCAAAACCCCCGAAAAAAAAATATTATTTGTTTATAAGAAGTTTGAGGTAACACAAGATCTTACAATAATCACTAAAGAAATATTCCATAGTGCATCTTAAAATTTTAGAAAAGTTATCATGATCCTTCTAGCCCCTAAATCAGAATTTGGATATTTGGGCAAGATTGCACAAATATTTTTATATTGAAATGGAATGGTTGGAAATGTAATGTTCCCATATCGTTCAGTTCATTTTTTTTTTTCGCCCGAGGGAATGGAAAGCTCGAAAGCCATCCTTTGAAACTATGCGGTATTTCTTTGGGTAGTGTGTGATTTTAACACACCAAAACCACACCCTTTTTGAACCAAACTTTAGGAAGGAACCAGTAATACATATGTACAGTTTGGTTACAGGGATGAGGATATGACAATTTAGGTTTGTGGTGGAAGTTATTTCTGGATTATGGAGGATGGAGAAATTTGAATGGGATATTTAGAAGAAAGATGTTAATGTTCTTCTTAAATTTGGTTAAATCGTGCTTATATACATCAACAACTTTAGGGAATACTTTTGATGGAATATGGTACCATAAGTTTATTAAGAGACAAAAAATATATATTTACATTTGTAATATATTAAATCATAAGTTATATTTATCTTTTAACATATTCTTTTAAATTATGCCTAGAGCATATGTACCATTTGAAATCAACCACAACACCAACACTACAGTTACTTAAATACTCAATCACTCAAATCTTCAAATAAAATCTGTTAAATTTAAACCTTGATAACAGTAAATCATTAAGTTGCCCTAACCAAATTTAATTAAGTTATTAAAAAAAAATTATTTTAAATTTGCAACACTTCATTTCTTTTAATACAATCTTAAATAGTTATTCAACTTAATTTAAAGTATAGTAACAATTCTTTATTTAAATTAAAGTAATCCCTGGCATTGAACTCTATTAAAAATTGACTTTAAAAAAAATTTCTATTATAGTTTTAATATTAAAATAATATTATAAAATTCAATTATGGTATATATATATATATATATATATTTGTTTATTAACACATATAATAGAATAAATACATATATAATTTAATACATATTTATGTAAAATTATACAAGTAATTTAAAAAACAAAATTTTTTACATTCATTTTATTTTCATTTTATTTCTCACTTATTTTCAAAATTTGCTTTCTCTTATCTTCTGATTTTTCTTGTTTTTTGCTTTAGATGGCATTTTTACCTTAATATCTATAGATACTTTTCGTTTTCTTTGTTTTTAAAATCCTTTTTCTTATTAAATTTTAACCCTTACTCTGCGTTTTTTCCTTTTATAAGTCAACATTGTAGACTTCAAAAGATTTTATTCTGTGTATAGCACTTTCTCAAAAAAAATTTAAAAAATGTTCCTCCGTCCGTTAACTTAATTCAATGGGAGAATCTTTTTCTGCCGTTTACGGAGCTGTAGTCCTCTTAAGTCTGGAAAAGCCCTATAATTAATTTATTATAAGTAAAAATCTATAAGGCAAATTGTCAATCTGGAAACAGTAAAGGGAACCCAATTTGTAAGCTTAATAAAAAAAAAGGCTTGCCATATGGTCCTTTAATTGACAGTTATGTGAAACTTAATTTTTGCAAAATTTTCACCCCTGACATCTTCTAAACGGTTTAAGCTAGAAACAGAAATGTTTGGAATTTTTTGGAGAAGTTAGATTCTTAAAATGAGAAATAATGAGTGATTATATTGAGTCATTTTTGTAACGTTCACTGTTTTATGGTTGTAAGCGGTTTAAAACTTAAATTTTATTATTTTTAAACTACTGTTAATTGAATGCCTATCCAAAATTGACTACTGAAATTTTAAGAGGGCAGGTAGGTTGTAGAATGTTCTTTTCTAAATCCCATTCGTTATTTTCATCACTTATTTTGTAAATTCTTTTCTTAAAATTTTTGTATTTGTGAAATGAGTGAAATTTTTTTGTGAGTGTGATTTTCATAAAAGTGGGAAACTAGTCGTTCTTTGAACTTAAATGAGAAAAAAAACCAAAATATTGAATAAAATTGAAAAAATTCCTAAAATTTGTTAATAATATGATACTAATAATGTATATACTTATATAAATTGTACATATTATACACATATATGTATGACAATTTTTGTTTTTTGTTAACACACGCATATTTTAAAGTAAAAGTGAGAAGAAAGTTTTCCGCTCAATAGAATGGAAATTGTTTTATAATGTTTTTTTATAAAATTCTGAATTTCTATTGTCATATTGAATTTTTGTGTAATACCAGATTCGAACAGAAGTCAAAGTGATTTTAATTTAATTTTAAAGCGACATAATATTATCTACATATATAATTTATGTACATACAAATAAAATAAAAATTTTATAAACTATATATATTATAAAGAATTTATTTTTATTGATCTGTCCTCCTTCAGCTCTTTTTTTGCATCAAAAATGGGTTAAGTGACCTTTTTTTTTTTTGGGGCTATGAAAATTTCAAACAATGAACTTTGATGGTGATACAAGAGACAAGGTGAAATCAATTTATATTTAATTTGAATATCGAATAAAAAATATAAAATTATATATTTTGAGTTGAAAACATAGAGAATATGAAAAGATCAAAAAATAAATGCAAATTACAATAATATAAATTGCAATTGAATTCGATTTTTCTTTTACTTAATTTGATTGTTAGAAAATGATAATTTTCAAATTATTTAATAGATAATTATTAAAAATTGACTTTCAATTAAGTTTTAAATTTATTTTTATAATATAGACATGGTAAATGAGATCTAAAGGGTCTAGTTATGTATGTATATTTAACTTAAAATTTTTGAAATAACTGAAATTGATTTCAATATGAGGTGACAGTTTTAAGTAAGAGTTGAAAAAGGCCTGACAAGTAAAAAGTTGTAGTATAATAAATTCTACCACTCAGGTCAATTTGAATACGTTTTATCTTTAAATTGAAATAAAAAATTTAAATTTTTTTAATAATCACAGTTCTTTCAAAAATAAGTTAAAATACCATGACAATAAGATCAATGCACTTACTTGTTTTACATTATCTAGTATACCTTTTCTATCATTTACAAAAACTTTTTCTGGAAACTCCAAGTGATACAAAATACTACATATTACAATACCTGTTTAGATCTTTGCACTTACTTGTTATACATAATCTAATTCACCTTCCATATTATTTACAAACACACCGAAAAAGCTTTTTATGAAAAAATAAAATACCTCGACTCAGCTACCATTTGTCATTGGGTTCAAATTAATGACTTAATCAATAATTAATATTTAAATATCTTTAATAAAAAATATATTAATATAACAATATAAACAAATGCCAAAATATATAAACAAATAATTTAAATGAATAATATAACTCGCAGATATAGGATACCATATAACTCAAAAACAAAATATTACAATATAAACAGAATCGAATTGTATCCATTGAAAATCTAAGATATTTATATCTGTAGCATCTTTTCCCAGCGCCTTCAGCAATCAAATCTTTGAAATACCAAGGTTCGCAATTTGCAATGCATACAATTTTTTAAAAACTTGTTGGCCTTCAAAAATTCCCAGTTATAATATTTCTAAGAAAAACCGCAATTAATTACCGAAATACCCTGATTACATTGCATAAAAAAATATTTAACAATTTAACACAAAATACAATTAACATTTAATATTCTCTCAACTTTAAGTATACAAATAAAATTAAAATCATGCTGTTAAATACAACCTTAGAAATAAATATTTGTATTTTATACAAATAACCATAAAATAAAAAACACAAAAAAACAAATGCCCAAGTTACTAAATCAACAAGAAAAATTACAAAAACCCAAAATTACAGAAACCAAAACATTATATTAATACCCATTTAATTACATAATCATATACAAAAAGATTCCACAAAATTATCCTCGATTTAACACAATAATAAGGCCAAGGTTATTTACAAATTAACCATATCTTATTACTTTAATCATAAAAAAAAAATATTATAATTATTACTACAACAACAACTACAACAACAGCAACAAAATCAAAATCAATTCTAACATTTGAAAAGAACCATGTCTGGAGAAAAACTTCATAAAGTGTAAAGTACAGAACAAAAAAACAAAAACAACATTTACCGTTTTTTTTTTACTGTCAATTAAATCTTAAATACTAACAAACAAAAATCTCTACAAGTAAAAATTCAAAATTGAATAGAATCAGAGGACCATAATAAAATCACAACAACTTATTAAATAATATTACAAAATATATATATATATATATAAATATTTTATTACATAAATATATTTGCTAATATTTGTAATGTTACCCTAAAATATTCATCATTTACACATAAAAATGAAAATCTTCTTTCTCTTTCCTTCTTACTTTATTACTTTAGTTTTTCATTATAACCACATTATAATACCGAACTAATTTCAAAGAACTCAAATCTAATTAAATGTAAAAATAAATAAAATAATAATGAGAAAAAAAATGAAGAGAAAAATTTCCAGACAGTGCTAAACAATAAACAGGCCTTTCTATGTCAAAAAAAAAAAAAAAATTGGAAAGAGACAGAAAATATAAACAGACTGGGGACAAAAAATTTAGATATATTATATGTGTGAAAATGTATATATATGTTAGTTTTCTTCCTTTCAGATCATTAGCAACATTTTTTTTTTCATATATATATATATATACATTCATCATATCTGAGGTGACAAATCAACACCTTCTACCTATACTGTCAATTCTTCATTTCGAATTAGTTGTTGTAGTATTTTATATACATTCCTGTAAATGACACTTATTCAGTTGTCAGTAGTGATGAACATATGAATTAGTTCTTATACTTGAGAATTTTAAAAAATGTCAAATAATATGGTGTCGAATCGTGATTGGATATACAATCTTTTGTATTTCATCTCTTAACATCAGTTTACCCACTACTAAGTTTAAATGTATTTGTTTAAATGGCTATTGTATTGCAATCAATTCGAAAATATAATTTTGACTTCCTGACTTCTAGACAAATAAAAAAAAGAATCCATTCTCTTCTCATTTTTTTTTAACTCTTAGCTTTTATACCTTATCATAGAGTTATTTTTTAACGTCAATCTTCTAAGCCGAACAATTTATTTTATAATTTTTAGCCCTCGGTATAAAATTTCGAAGTTGTACAAAAAAAAAAAAACTTAAACTGAAAAGAAATTGAGAAACAGTGAACTACTCAATACTGTATTTTTTAAATTTCAAAAATGTCTCAGGAAACAATAAGTGTCAAGAGTTATCCTTTTGTATTAAAAAAAAAAACGGTAAACAAACAATTCACAAAAAAAAATATTTCTATTTGTATTTCACAGATACAAAATTTCCAAAAAGGGATGAATTTAGGCAATTAAATGGAAGGGGGTGACTTTATAGGTCAAATTAACAAAAGAAATAAAAAATAAAATAATTTATTTTCCAAATGAAAAATTTTCAAAAGAAATCAAAAATATGCCAGTTGGGCTGATAACAAATAAAATTCTTAAATGAAAGAGACAGTCATATTGTATCCAAGAAGTATATGTATATGCAATTTAATAAAATCGTTAAGGTTTTTTTTTTAAATTTCATGAAATATTCGTAACAGAGTGTATTTTATTTAAACTAAAAGGATTCTCAAATGTTTTGACAAAATATTAAAAATTATTTTGAAGCAATCATATATCAATTCATTTTAGTTGAACTTTATGTTGATTTTTTTGTAAATTAAAATCGACTTACCTATTAATTTTTTAGGCCTCGTTAGCCTGCTTCCTAATGAATGATCGGAAACTTTCTGAAAATATAAACAAAAAATATTTTTAAAAAAATTAAACGACTGTGTAAGAAATATTGGGGAATATTAAAAATATTGGGTTTTTAATCCAAAGATTAATTACTCGAAACCATTTATCAAATCAGAAAACTTTGGTTTAAATATTGTTTTATAAATACACATATAAGTTTGAAAAATACTTCGGCTCATGGATTAAACATTAAAAATTTTAAACTTAATTGGTTAAAAGTTTAAACGACATATCAAAAATGCATTAAATAAATTCAAAGAAGGCATACACTGTTTATGAAATCAAAGTCACCTAAAATTTTCAACAATTATTAAACGTCAAAATATTGTTACAATATTGCATACTTTTTGGCGAAATTAAAAATTTTCATTTATGTTAAGTGAGAAAATCTGAAATGCAGGATTTCTATACCGGACATAGATAAATTATTTTAAAGAGACCATTAGTAGCTGGAAAAAATCTTAAATTAGCACAAAGTACCTTATACGAATTGTTTTATTTATTTATTTATTTATTAATTACGTACAATTATAATTATTTGCACACAATTTTGGGAGCCTTTGCCAAATAGACATGTGGGCCAGCTGATAGATATTTAATTTCCAGTTATTTCTATATAATTTTATATTGTTATATACTATTTATTGAGTTTACCCATCCAGGGACCGAACCCGGGACCTTTCAGGGTAAATAAGCTGTTTCATTAAATTAAGAAAAAAAATTTAGCATATTAATTTACCTAATAAGTTCATAATAGGACGACTTTCTCCTAAAATTCATATTCATTTATTCATAATTGTGTAACTTAATTATTGGTTATATTTAAAACTTTATTTTGTCTAAAAATTTAAGAAGTTATATTGCAATAAATAAAAAATAATAAAATAAGCAACCTTAAATGTTATACTAAGAGGTATATATTTCTTTCCCAAATTTTGATTTAAATTTTATATTTTATTAAAAAATCAAATTTTATTCTCAAGGAAATTTTTTAAAATTTGGGTATGGGAAAATGAATAAAATATTTTAAAAAAAAAATTAATGAATGAGAATTTATATCAATAAGATATTATTAATCATAATCTTTTAATAAATATCTAAAATAATTTCTTTTTTTTATTATAATCGTCCAGGGCAAAACAATTTATTCTTCAGGCGGACAAGAAAATCTTCTTATCTATAGATTGAAGATATTGAAAATTCCCTACATATTGAATTTTTTTTTAATAAAACTTTCCAATTTTCACTCTTCTATTCTTCAAATTTCATCCATCATTTTGTTTTTTATAATTCATTTTTCGTATCTAATTATAATACGATAAATATTTTATAAGAATCAGTCATCTATATAGACAAAGTGAAAAGAGTTTTGAAAGAAAGAGTAGAAATATAAAAAATATACTTTGAAGATTTCAATTTCTTTTAAATCTTAGACGAATTGAAATTCAGTACTAAGACAATAAAACACAAAAAAAAACAAAAAGAAAAATAAAAAATATGCAGACTTTGAAAATGAAATTTTTAGGGCTTTTCTTTTCTTTATTTTTGTCATTCCTTTTTTTTAATTTTCTTTTATTTAAATACGAAAATCAAATGTAAAATGAGTAAAAGATTTTTTTAAGGTCTGTACTTACCCAACCATTGAAAAAATCCGAAATTTCTTTGAAATTGAACAAAGTAATAAAATATAAAATGAATAGTTTAAAGTAAAAGCACGAACATAAATTAAATAAAATTAAGCCTATGAATTCTGATTAAATGGAATAATTATTAGAAAAGGTAATCATTATTTGTACTTTGTCGTTAATATAACATCAGGTACGCTGTTTTTCGGAATTAGAATTTGTGATTTGGATATTAAATGATCTGATTTTTTTAAGTTTTATTATAATGAACGAAGAAGCTAATTAGGTGATCACTTTAAAATTTCACTTAGAATGCTTTTTGTAATTCTGACCATCAGTAAGGTATTATACCACCAGTTATATTCGTTTCGATATTGATGCTCTTTTTTCTCATATCTTATACCATGAGCTTATGATTAAAAAAGTCCATTTCAACTTTAAAGGCCAATAATTTATTTTTAAAACTTTCAAGTCACATTTGTAAACGGTACTAAAGCATTCAGATCTACATAATAGATCAAAAGATCAGATCAAAAAAATTGATCATTTTATGACCTGTCATAAGATCAAAATTGATCTGATCTCTAAATGAGCATTTTTAATAAACCGGATCTTTTTTTGACCCGTTCTATCATAGTTTAAAAAAAGATCACTTGGTCTAAAAATTTATCTTTTGATCTATGGTCGAAACGTCTGAGTACTACAAGCTTTAATGTTTCTGATATTCCGCTGCACTTTTTATTTAGAAACTTTGCTTTAAAAATAAAGAGCTCTAACTTACACAAAAGGGAACCCGAGCTCTTTTTTATCGCTAAATCTAGGCACCCTTTCACCTGTTCCTTAGGTTTGATATTGATTTATCATTTATATGATATATTTATCAGATATATATCTTAGCTCTATTCATTCACAAATCTTTCGATTTAAAATTCCTCACCAATCATTTTTACTTTTTGAATTAATATTTCGAAAATATATTAAACAATTTCTTCCGACATATTTAACTTCGATGGAAATATTAAATTAAAAATGAATTCGTTAATTTGGTACAAAAAGTTCAACTTGAAATACAATTAAATTTCTTTGATCTTTAAACCAAAATATATTAAAATATTTTTCATTAATTTTAATGTCCCATTATTACAATAATCAAATGTATACAAATTAACAAAGACCAAAATTAACGATATATACATGTGAGTACACATAATATTAAATAATTTATATGTAATTACATTTAAGATACATATATATTAAAAGAGATACTCAAAATATTATTAATGTTGTGTTAACAGAGATAAATTAACAAAATAAATCCATGTCGTCAATATTTAATATATTTTTTTCCACTTTATTTATACCAAATATCTTTTTCATTTATTCTATAGCACGTGTACATACATACGTTCATACGTATGTTGGAAAAAAAAACAAAAATTAAACCAAATCATTTGGTTATTTATTACCAAAGTAAACGAATCCTTTTTTTATATATACGTATATAATTTATTATTTTGTGGATTTTTTCTTTTATTATGTCTGTATTAACGAATGGATAAGTTTTTTATTTTCTTTTGTTAATTTTGTTGCTTTGAGTTAAAACCAAACCGAAAAAATATTGCAGGATAATTATTTAGGATTAAAGATTATAACCGAAAAATAAAAAAAAACAAGAAAAAACCCAAAATGAAAACAATAGTAATTGTTGCTAGAGTAGTCATAATATGTGGACTGTTCATGTTGATAACAAATGTCTAAAAATGATTATTTGAACTTTTGACATTAAAATCAAAAAGATGTGAATTATATTTTACTGTCGTGGCAATTAGCTTTTAAACTTTATTAAAATTCAAAATGGAAGGTCTGTTGTGACATAATTCAGTGAAATGAGGTCTGAAGGCATGCTTCAGATCTATGTCTCAATCAATTTTTTTTGGAATCCTCCAAAGGTTTAATTTTATTTTACAACAAACATCACTTTCTTACAATTAAAAATGACCAAGTTCCTTTTGTAATGGAAATATTTCATTGAACTTTGCACTTTGTTCTATGCAATTCAGTAAATGAAAAAAGAAGAGCATAGCTAACACAAATTGCCTCAACACAAGTCACGTTATATTAGGTTTCTTGTAATCACAATCCCTTAAATTTTCCTAGGCATCAATTCAGTAGTTAATTAACTATATTTACACCAAGCATTTCCAATTTATTCACATATTTTACATACTAAAACTCAATTTAAAATCATAACAAAACTTTCAATCCCTCAAAGTAGAACAGCAAAACAAAAAAAATCCCCAAATTTTATAAATTATTGCGAACAACTTTATTTTCATTACGATCCCAACTTCAAAACAAATTACTAAAAGTTATTGAAAGAAATAATATACAATATATGTAGGATTAAAATTAAAATGAAAAATTAATACCTATAAACACGCAAAATTCAACATACAAATGAAGAAAAATAACAGAAAATCGACTTCTAGCATTGGAATTGTCTAACAACAATGTATAAATATTTTTTTAATGAGTGGATAGAATTGTATAAAAACTTGTTGATATATTAATTAAAATATACACACAACATTTAAACATCTTCATTGTAATGTGGATATAATTTTCAACCTGACTTAACAATTTCTTGATTTATTAAGGTTCAATTAACAATGGTTTTAGTTCTTAATTCAGTTTCATCAACTTTAAAGAATTTTTTAAAAAAAAAAGTGAACTACATTTGCAGGTTTAATATAAATTGCTGGAAGATGGGCTCGTGTCTAATTCGGTCTGTATCCCATGTACGAAAAGAAAAGTTTTCATATAAACAATAAATGGGATTGCAATTTAAAAATCATTAAATTTAATCTTTCAATATATATTTCACTTTAATTTTTATTTAGGGTTTGTTTTTTTAATAACTGATAAATTGGATAATGGGATTTTCATGCTTTAATTCTCTTTATTTAAGATTTGTAATTTAGATTAAATTGTTTTAAAAGAATTGGAAATTTATCTGTTGTGGTAGGTATATACGAAAAACAAAGATATGATTTATTTTAGCTTTAAGATATTTTTCATTCATAAATTATTTTATATAAATATATATAGGTACTATAATATAATAATGGACTTTGTATATAATATTATTTTATTATAGATATATTAGAAGTGTAGGAACACAAAAAAAAGGTTACCAATGAAAAGATACATAAATTTTTGTTGAAATTTAGAATAATACTGGACATACACATATTATTTAATATTTGCCTTAAGTCTAGATTATTTTTTGGGTATTTATTATTTTTTATCCCTTTTCAATGTATCCCTTTTTCCAGAAAATGCAAAAATTATTTTTAATTTTATTTTGTTTTTTAATTAAAAATGGATTATATTTTCTCATTATTTTCCCTTTGTTTATTTTTATTAAAAACTTAATAATAATTAGAAGTAAAAAAATTTATATTATGAGTAATGTGAGTTTATATTTTCAATCATTTATAACGTGTAACATAATTTTATTCACAAAAATGTTTATTTGTCTAAAAATATCTTTTCTAAAAATTATTTTCTTCAAATATATCAAAACAATGGTAATATCAAAAATTTTAAAAGATTAATTTGAATAATTTGTTGTCATGGAAACCGAAAAGAAATATGCTAATGTGAGTTATAAAACTGAACTAAAAAACGATAACAATTTTAATACATATGGGAAGTAATTCTAGACTTTTTGAATGTGATATTTTTTAAGTGATAAGTAAAATATAATTTAATTAAGAAGTGATATTGCTACTTACATTTATAGAACTTATTGACTATTCGCACCTATTTAAAGTCTAAAATATAGAAGTTTTATAAACAAAAAGATGCCCAGACCACTAACTAAATATATTTTATATGAGATATATTTTAAATTATTTGATTTCACTCATGTACTATCACTATATACTTATATTTAAGTAAAATAATCATAATTATAAGTGACTAATTTAATTGGCTTCAAATTTATTTAATGTTCCATAACTAAATGGAATACACGTACTGCATTCCAGATATTTTACACACACTTTTAAAAAATAATTGTAAAAAATATAATTTTCACCATCAATTAATTAAAAAAAAAAAAAAAGTGATAAAACATTATAAATATGATAATAATTTTAGTCTTTGCCACAAAAAGTGATAATTTCAACAAAATGATAATTTTTATTTTGTCACAAACTAGAAGTCACATTCGCTAATAAAAAAAATTGCTAATAAATTTTATTTTTAATGGAACTTTGCCAAAAAAAAAACCAGAGAAAATGTTAATTCTTGGAAAATTTATTTCATATAAAAAAAGATAAAAATAATGAAGAAAATTTATTGCATATTAAATTGTACAAAAAATTCTTTAAGATTTCAAGAAAAATAAAGCCCAAAAATTTGAAACTTATAATGTTAGGAAATATATGTTACTATAAATTTTTTTTGGAATTTTTTTTTATTAATGTTCTTTTCCTAAAAATGAAGAATTGTGACTTTCCTTTCTTCTTTAAATTATAAAACTTCTGAATATTATTTAATATTTAATTTTATTTCCAATCTTCCAAAGTGATTTCTTAAATATTCTGCGAAATTTTCAACTTTATTTTATTTATTAATGGAAAAATTTAGAGTATTAATGCAACTTATATTACTATCCAACTGAGCGATTAAAACTGTGATGTTACTGTGATGAACTTGAGTACAATTAAAGAAATTAAGCTCTAGTTAATAGATAGTTAATCTATCTCGCAGTCTTAACTGAAAAACTTTAATCGAATATGACTCAAAGCCTAATTTTAATTAGTCTGAATACTTTCATCCTTTTACCTAACCTATAGTTGAATATGCACTTACACATTAAATGTTTAATTCTGTTTATATATTTCATGACTACTTTCAACCAGGCCTGTTTTATCATTTAAATGTCTCCAACCAATTATCAAGCCTTGAATAGTCATTAACGAGGAGCAATCAAATACTTCTACGGAATCTCTCTTCATACTTTACATAAATTTAGTTTCTTATTAAATAATTCCATTTCTATCTTTTTTGTCTTAAGAATTTATATTAAAAATGTCCTATAATTGCCGGGACTAACCAAAAAACTTTTATTTTCCTTTTTTATTTAATAAATATCTAGTATACATGACTTGGGTCACTTAATTACACAATGGTTCTAAATTTATATATAGTAAATATGATACTATAAAACTAAATATTTACTATGGCACCTTGTTTTGTTTTGTTGTTGTATTTTTATTTTTATTTTTGTTTTTTTTTTTGTTTTTTTTTAAGTGTCAAATAAATTATATGGTATTTATATACATAGTACATTTAAGCTTTCAAATGACACTTCATTATCAAACAAAAATCACTTTTATGATCACTCTAGAAAAATATTGTGAATGTTTCATTTGTTTTTGACATGTTTATACACATATACAAAAACAACCCACATAATTGGTTAATTTTATAGTATTCTTTATTTAATATTTTGTGATTTTAATTAATTGTTTTCGGTTAATTTTGTTATTTAATAATTATTATAAGGAAATAAAACTGTCATCAAAATTTTATATACATATATATATTATATAAATTCTACTAAAATAAAATTTAACAACTTAACTTACTCGTAAATCATTGATTTTATTGACTAGATTGTAAATAAATTTTTTTTGATTTTTTTAGGTTAATGTTATAATTTTCATTAGGAAAATTAAATAAATAAAGTTGTAAAAAATTTTCATATTATATAAAACGTAATTTTCTTTATTCTCCATAATATTTTGTAACTCAATATTGCAATATAATTTCGAAGTAAAAGAAATATCATTTTAAAAAAAATTTCCAGTCGTCACTTCCAAAATTGTGACAATTCGCCTAATATATTAACTTCTACATTAATCGCTCCCGCCTATCAAAATATACTGAACTAAAATGATTAAACGAAAATCAATAACTAGATTTATTTCACCTACAGATATTTGAATATTAGGAGCGGCTTGGAACTTTTTAAGGAAGAGGTTAACTTCTGTAAGGAATTAATATATGTTATACCCAATATTTGTAATACCCTGTGTCTACCGCAGTACAAACTTCTATTACAGGAAAAATGTGATGTCAAATTTTTTATTTATCTAACGCTATTTGTTTGAGGCAAAGTAACTAGTTATTGTGTTAATTATTTGCAACACGGTTTTCTCCAAAAGCATCATTTCATGATATTAAGAACCAAACCTTATATATGAAATTTTAAAACATTCCGCACAGCTGATTATACTGTATACGTGTGCGCTCACAAACAGAAACACACACACACATGGTCTCAGTTTCCAGTTTTTGGTGTAAAAACAATACCTACATACCTCTTATATTATATAGCGGTTAGTAAAAATAATCCAAAATTACACTCCTTTAATTTGATATTCTACAAAACAAATTTATTAAAAATTTTACAACTAAATTCTTCTACTTTAAAGAAAAATCACTTAAACAAATAACAGAATTATTTATGATCTTTCAAGAACTTTTGATTTTACTTCATTTTTTAAAATTTTTTATTAGAAAATATATTTTTTGTTTCAAATTAAATTCAAATATAATCCATTTTAAATAATTTCTTAAGTAAACAGACCATTTTCTTTCGTATAAGGTCAAGTTTAAAAATGTAAACAAAAGAAAAATCAACATTTAAAATTTAGTGTCTGGTATTTTTAAGAATTTTTATTACCTATAAAATATAATTCACACTCCATGTAATTTAATTTATGAAAAAATTCCATAACATTTTTTCAGTATTCATCATAATTAATTTTTTTATAAAAATTTTTGATTTACTTGTCAATGTTGTAAGTTTATGATGAAATTAGTTTAATATTCTTAAGGTTTTATTATTACACCACGTGTATCATACTAATTGTTGAAGATCAAATTGTTTTTATTTAATTGTGAATAATGCAAAAAATTACTAACATTTATTTTATTTCAATTTTCTTAACTTTGCTTGAAGTTTTATTTTATAAAAATAAATGTTTATATTATAAGTTAGTTATTTCATCAATTCATTATTAATTATGAATAATAGTGAAACAAATACTTAGAATATAATCCGAATGCACTCAAGAAAACCTATTAACAAGTGCGAAATATAATACTGGAGCTTCAATTTTAACGTTTAATTTTGGAAATACATGCACATGAAAGTTTTAATTTTTAAGTCTTAATAGCCTTTCAATGGGGAAGGTTTCCAAAATTTTACAAAGCAAACTTATAATGATTCTCAAGGATCTCTCACATCCTTCCATTTTTTTGGGTTCTAGGAATTAGATTGTGAATTCCACCAAAATTTTGTAAATTACTAAACATAATTTTAGTTGGAAATTTAAGTTACAGTTGATTAAAAATAGCAAAAAATTTCAATTTCCGAAACAGGGTGGACGGAAGGACAGAGTGAAACTATATAGGCACAGTTTTACTAAATATTTTGAAAATGTACTAAAATTTGTAACCACTTATCCCAAAATATGTATCGAATTTATGATTAATATAAACCTATGGTATAGTTAGGTTTACAATCAAATAGTTGAACAAAAAATTAAAAAAAAAAACTTTTAAACCGAATTCTGATATTATTTTCTAACCCCATTTCTAATTTTAAATTTCGAACAGGACTCAAATTGTTTTAAGTCGAATTCCCTTAAATTTGAAAAACAAAACATTTTTTTTTTTTGATGGAATCTAAATAAAATTCCATTTACCAATTAAACAAAATTACATAAAACTTTTAATATCTTACTATCGACCTTCAATTAGAAATTTTTCATGAACTATTTGGACATTTCAATTATCACTTTTTACTTTTATTTGGTTTTTTTTTTTGGTAATTGAGTAAATGAACAGATTTTTAGAACGCAACCATTCTAATTTAATAAAATTTTAAATAAACATTAGAACTTAAAGATTTTTATTTTAAAATAGGAATGGAATTCAATCATTTGGTTTGGTGGGGTTTTTACTTTTCAATCTAAACAAAATTTTTAAAAAAAATAAATTCATAAATAAAAATTCGGAAGTTTCAGCAATAACTTTTCTCTATTAACTTATAAACTTATTACATTAAATAATTTTTCTTTTTTTGTGTATTTTGCTTTGATTTCTACAAAATGTAAACAAACGGCAACAGTGTTACCATGGCTAAAGGGACTTTAAAAATTTTTGTTTTTTTTTTCAAAATTTACCGGTAGGAGGGGAAAAATTTTAATGTTTATTCATTTTATTTGGTTTTTTCTTTGTCTATTTATTTTTTAGAAAAACATTTGAAGTAAATTAAAATTTAATCTATAAAAATTTAACAAGTTTTTTTTCTTTTTTAATTTTTACTAATAATTTGGAAGGTGTGGTAACAGATAAATGGTTTAAATTGATTTAATAGAAATTTATATTTAAATAATTTTGGCAGGCACTTTAATCTAAAATTGAATTCTGGTAAAAATGAAAAAAATATTTTTTATAAAACTTAAGCCTGAGAATTTTAAATCTTAAAAATTTATCTTTCGTTAATAGCTTTGATAGATTCTAATGAGGTAGACTTAGAGGTGTAGCACGAGTTTCCTTTAGATGTCTACGATCTAAAACTAAATATTAGGTGAAAAAGTAATCATGTCGACTCAAAAACATTTATCTATTTTTTATAACAAACTCTTGAAAAAACTTAAAATTAATTAAGCACATATGACTCCTTAACAAATATATATAAAAAATATAATTATTTTAAATATTAAAACAATTATACAATAACTTTTATTATTTCATTAAGGAGAAACTCTAAATATTAAAAATTTTATTAATTATTTATCATAAATCATCATTTTAATTGCAATGTTTACATAATATAAAAACTATGTAATATTTAAATGGCTTTTGATTTTTAATATTTATATAACCTGCTCACAAATAAATCATTTAGCATAATTATATACTTAAATTCAAAGTATTTTACAGTATCAATTTATAAATTTTATTAAATTTTTAAAAATAACCAGATGACAGAAATTACAAGCAAAATTCTTAAATTTTATTTTAAAAATTAGAATAAATAATTTTCTAAAATCAAAATATATTTAACGATATCCGCGATGAAATTTACTTTTTTCCAAATACTTTTGGGTTTTTATTTGATTTAAACGAATTAACGTCCGCTAATAAAAAATTTTTTTATGTATTCTAAAATTAAAGCGGTAATAATTAAAGATTTAATTAAATCTCTAATATTTCGCAGAACCAACACTCGGTTAACTTTAAATTAGTATCAATAGTAAAAATATAATAAAATATAAATTTGACAGTTGTTTTTATTTTGATAATTTTTTGCTTTAACTGTCTATACCTTGAATAAGAATATATGAAATTTTATGTGAATATAGCCGTAATTCGTGACACAACTTATTTTTACTAGCAAGTGTATTATGCAATTTGGGATTTTTGTATTAAAACCAAATGCTATCAGATAATATTAAAGAAAACCTATTATAATCTAAATCTAAAGTTTGTTGGTGAAACCCTGCACCGATTGAAAAATCTTAACCGTATGCAGCCTAATCCCTAGTGGGATGGTCATATTTCAAATATAGTGCTTAACACTATAAAATGCTCAAGTTAACTCTTTAGGTAAAAAAGGTGTAAATGGTGTTTCCATCCCTATTCCCTATCATATAATAACAACTACTTCAAGCCCAAAGGATCATATCTCTTCAAGGGACCTGTCCAAAATCTTTTAACATGTGATCTGAGAAAGAATATAACTCACATAATTGAATTCATCAAGGGAGTAGACTTTCTCAATCGCTACATCATAATATTGATACTCTTTCTATTTTTTATTAATACCTTGTGAAAAATGATACTTGTCCAGTTGATATTCAAACAAGTCTCCGTTACCCTAAGTTATCCCATCCCTATTCCCTATCATATAATTACAACTACTTCAAGCCCAAAGAATCATATTTCCTAATTATGAATTTTTTTTGGATTTTTTTAAGTAAGATTGACCATAGCTGGCATCTTATATCGGAAAGGGCTAACGTAACAATTTTAGACTTTTCTGTACGTATAGAAACAAATAGTTTCTTTTATAAAACCCACAGCATCAAGTTATGTAAGATCATTTTATTTTTAATATAAATGCGCTTTGTAATTTTTCTTCAACATTTTTTTTTATTAAAAAAAATTATTTAATTTCCTTAGAAAATTTTTTAAAATAAAAAACCCTACGAAAACTTTTCCTAACAAAATAAAGTAAAATAAGCTGCTATATTAAAGTACTTTTTACTTCTAAGTGTTATCATCTCATTTTAATAAAATTAAGAAGTTTTAATTAGTTTTAAAATAGTTTTTAAAAAATCTTTTGGTTTTACTTCAACAAAAAATGAGGGGTTTAAACGTTTTAATAGAAAAATTCCTTAATGTCAGATAATAAATGAACAGAAAGGAACCTTTAATATTATTTCGTGGTTTATCTTTCTTTTATAAACCCATTCTCTGCTCTACCATAAAGAACTTTAGATATAACATATTTTTAAACAAAATATGTATTTTATACAATAATACGGAAGTATTATTTTAATTATTTATATAAGGAAATGGGTGTTCTATTAAACTTGTTCCAATTTTACAGTCAATTTTTTTTAACACAAACATAAAAAGTGTTAACGTTTACTTTACCCCCCCATAGTACGATAAATATCAATCTCCATTCCAAAGCATTCTGTTCTAATCCTGATCTTAAAAATCAAATTGTATATTTGTAAAAAAGGCACTACGACCTTACCCCTAAGAACCTTACCCCAATATAAGTGAACTAATCTGCAAGTCAAATGAACAATTCGCCAAAACAAATAAACTGGCCTTCCCAAAATATATGAACTAATTCTTATAAATATTTTTCTATTTTTAGCAGTTTATTTCATATGAATTAATGCCCAAATTCTAAAAAGGAATTAAACCCCCAAAAAAAAAATATCCTAATTCCTAAGTTAAAATTTTTAAGAAAAATATTGTGGATTAGTTGATTATTGTACTTAGGTGTTAGTGACTTAGAGGCTAGTTCTTAGCTCCTAAATAGAAAATATTTTCGAAGAGTGCAATCGAACACTATTCAGGTAAATTTCGTGCAGTTCGAGGACTTGCTACAGTAATGGACAAAACAGGATTTTCAAACTTAAATGCCGTTTAAGATATTACTGATTTAAAGCACCACGTATAGAATATAAATCGGCCCCCATCATATAATTCTTACATTTTTATATAATAAATTTTTGAAAAAAACAGTTAAGTAACAGTATTTGCTCTTCATATAAATTGAAGTACTCATTGGTGCTTGGAAAAGTAATTAGTTAAGTATAGTGTTTACTTTAAAATACGTCTTAGCATTTTTGATATATTTATTATTGGTATTTCTAGAACGTGTTGGAAACTTTAGTTAAAAAGCATTAAAAAACAATTTAATTCCAAAATATATTAAGTAAGAATAATTCTAAGAATATTTTTGTAATAATATACCTAACACATATTGTAAATATTAACTGACCCACATAGTGTTTCCAAATATATTTCACTAAAAATATGTAATTCATATTAAGTTACTAAATAAATACATATATAAGGGATAGATAAATAACGATTTAATGTTACTTTTATCAATTTTTTCTTAAAATATTTACTTTTCTTTAAGAAGTATGACCCATTATTTTAATGGTCTACTTCTTAAAGAAAAGTAAATAATTTTTCGTGTACTTCATACTGAGATAACATTTTTTTTGTGTTAAATACATAAATTTTTGTTTTATTATGATGGCGTCATATTAATCTGTAACAATTCCAGTAAAACGTTACTAAGGCATATTTTATTATGATATTAACAATTTGTAATAACTTCCAGTTAATTTTTAACATTTCCATGGTTTTTAAACAATATCAATGCTAACACAGATATTGGGGTAAAATGGAAGAAATAGAAGAATTCTGGAATTAAAGATAAGAGCATTCTTTAGGGCTGTTCAGAAAGTCTGCCTTTTTCGATTCTTGCTTTCTTGCCTTTTTCCGATCTTCTTCTTCCTCTATTATACCGCGTAAGTAGATTGATTGCTTATTCCACCATTCTGACTTCGGAGACAATTGAGTAAAAGCCTTAAATTTGGTTTTCTTGGTGCCTGCTAAAAGTTCCGAAACCTTCCTGAGTTAAAAAAACTATACAAGGTTCCAAACTTTTCTGAGCTACGACCGAATAATTAATAAATTAGGACGAATAATTAATGATTGAAGTCTACATAATAATATGAAAAAAACAAACACCTATTTCGAATCTCCCTTCCTACCTTTTCCCCATATGCATACTCCTAACTTCTTAAATCCGCAAGAAGTTTAGGTGCTTCTTCCACTATTCTGATTTCGTAGGATTTATTTTAATGAATAAAAGATTTTTATGACCACATAACCAAAACCAAGGTTTATTTTGTGGGAAAACAAATAATTTGCAATCCTTTACAGAGTCCTTCAATAACATTTTTTTAATCGTTCTAAAAAACATAAATTACTCCTACAATTTCCTAATATTATTAAAGAACCCCACGTAATTATACAAATAAACATAATAATAAAGTTAAAAATGAAAACTTCAAATCCAAGCATCACTTTTACCATGAAGCATCCATAAAACAAATTATTTTTAGAAACAACGATAAATGAAAAGATCTATTTTAAATTTATCTACCCAAATTTTTTTTCAGACTTTGGTTTATTTTTTTAAAAATACTCTTAAATTTTAAAAGTACTTCACTTATAACTCTTACAGTATTTAATAGCCTTCATTAACTTGTCTACAGAATCAAAATATAAAACAATGTAAATTGACTTCTAACATCCAAAATTAAGTGAAATTATTTTTAGATTCTATTTTTTTACACTTTTCTATTTAAGTGAAATTATTCCACAAATTAAATGAATTATTGGATTCATTACTTATTTTAGTCACGTCCAGTTTTTTAGTAAAGAAAGAAAAGTTAAATATAAAAGTTAAATATTTTCCGTTAGGAAAATTATTATTTATTGTAATTTCAATTCAGCACTTAATAGACAGAAGGGTATGAATTTGTCATTCATAAATTTCATAAAATTCCTTAATTCTTGCTCTAGAATATAGAGTACTTGTTCTAGAATATAGGGTGAGGCTTGGTTAAATTATTGTCTATTTTGCTTAAAATTCAATGAAAAGGCAACGATGTGAGATTCGGGATCACTGCAAACTCTCGCATTTTAGGGGTAAGTGACAAAAAGCAATTAAGGTAATTGACAAACAATCTGAATTTAAATGGTTTGAAAATTGGATTAAATACCAAAACATAAAGAAATTTGTTCTAAACGATTTATAATGATAGCAGTCACTTCAGAATAGAACATTGCCTCCATTGTTTAATAAGCCTTGAATTGTATTTATTAAGACTGAATCAAAAAAAAAATTATAAAAAATACTTCAGATTTTGACGATTATTTAACGAAATCGAATATAACATATTTGTTTAAAAATTTAGTTTCATAGTTTTACACAATATTTTTTTTAGATAATGAATGATCTACAAAGTCTACAATAGTTCTTTTAAAATTGATATTTATTTAAAACCATTTATCTATAGATTGGAAAATTAAACGGAATGATAATAATAATTCTAAATATAGAAATCTAAGTGAGGTTAAAATTAAAAAATGTTTCTAAAATTAAATTAAATCATAAACAATTTTGCAAAAAATCTAAAACTATTGAAAAGACGGAATGATATCATTTTTGAAAGCATTTATAATACACCAAATATTATTTTGAAAATGGTAGTAAATATTAAAGAAATTTTGTAAAATTAAAAAAATTGCTAAAATGAAAAAATAAAAATTATAATTTAAATTTTTACAATAATCATTTAATTGTAAACATTTAAAAAAATTTTAAATTAAAAAAATTATAATTTAATTAAAATTAAAAAAAACTATTATTTCTCTACAGGAGAATTCAATATTTTTTCAAATAATAAGTTGTTTTTTTCTTTAATTATTTTCAAAATCATTAATTAATTGTTTACAATTTTTTCGCGTTTTTAGCACATTTTCAAAAAATTTTGTAAAAATGTGCCTATATAGCTTCACTCTGTCCGTCCGTCCGTCCGTCCGTCCGTCCGTCCGTCCGTCCGTCCGTATGTTTACAAAAACTTTTACACCGTTTGAAATAGAGAAAAGAAATTTTAACCATGGGTAGTTTTTGCAAAAAAAATAATTTCGTAGAAGAATTTTTTTCAGTAGCCCCACCTGTTACGGGGCTACAGCCCCCCAAAGTTGGAAAAAGCCCTATATTTAAATTGTTATAACAAGAGTTCTGTTACATATATTTTCAATCTGAAAACGGCAAATGATAGCTGGTTTCATAAAATTTATAAATTTTTACAAGGAAAATGTTTAGGGTTGTCATACGGTACTAAAATTTAACATTACGCAAAACTCGATTTTCGCAAAATTTTTGGTCACACATATCTTATGAACGGTTCAAGCTAGGGTCTTGAAATTTTGGGAGAAGTTAGATCTTAAAAAAATAGTAGGAGTCAGTTAACAAAATTTTTTTGTCAAGCCCCCTGTTTAGGAGCTATAAGGGCTCGAAAATTGAAATTTTGCTATTTTTAAACACCTGTAACTTGAATACCTGTCCAAATTTTTTTTTAGTGATAGACAAAATTCAAAGCTCTATAATTATATTTCAACATGTGTCAAAGGTTTTTCTTAATTTTGAAGGGTGACGAAGTTACAGCCCCTGAAAATTCCAAAAAAGCCCTATATTTAAATTGATATAACAAAATTTCTGTTAGGTTTATTTTCAATCGAAAAATGGTATTGGAGAGCTGCTTTTATAGGCTTTACAAAAATATGTCGCTTAAGTGTATAGGGTTGCCATACGGTACTAAAATTTACCATTATATAAAACTCAATTTTTGCAAAATTTTTGGCCCTACATATCTTCTAAACGGTTCAAGCTAGGATCTTGAAATTTTGGGAGAAGTTAGATCTTAAAAAAATAGTAGGAGTCAGTTAACAAAATTTTTTTGTCAAGTCCCCTGTTTAGGAGCTATAAGGGCCCGAAAATTGAAATTATGCTATTTTTAAGCACCTGTAACTTGAATACCTGTCCAATTTTTTTTTTATTAATATACAAAATTTAAAGGTCCAACATTATATTTTAACATATGTTAAAGGTTTTTCTTAAATTTAAAAGGGGTTCCTTAAATTGAAGAAAGTGTCTCTTAGTTTTACCCATTTTTGCTTAGATAATAAAATTCTAAGTAAAATTCCAAATTTTTGTGTAATTCACAATTTAATTCCTAGAACTTAAAAAACTAGAGGATGAGGGGGGGGGAGTTGAAGTTAGAGACTTGAGAAATTTGGCAACCTTCCCCATTGAAGGGCTATAACAACTTTTAAATAAAAAATTTACTGTTAGCAGTAAATTTTATAAGTCAGTAGTAGTATTCCAAGTAAATATTTCAAAAGTTAAACTCAGTATGTAATACAATATAATTTTGAAAATGTGCTTTTTTAAAAACCCTTGGTTTTTTTTCATCACTTGTTTTAATTAATTTTTAATAATAGTTTTTAATGTTTAATTTGCTCCTTATGTATCCTGAATTTTTTACAATTAAAACCAATTAAATTGGTAATATTTAAAACTACAGTTAAAGTTAAAATAACGGCAACACTCTAATTAAAGTGGGTGGTAAGAATTAAAAAAAAAAACACGGTACAAAACCATGTAAGTGAGCCATTTTATTCGTGATCATTGAAATATAAAAAGATCTGAGCTGTAATCAGGAGGCCAAGGCTCTGTACAAAATTAAGTAAATCTACTTACTTTTTATTTTGTTTACTTATCTACTAACTTGGATGTGAAACATAGTCTATAAACTTATTTCCCTAATCTAATTACTTTTTAAAAGCAAATCTACTTAATAAAACATTTTGGGTTGGCAGCACTGCCTATAAAACATTGCATATCCAAAGGCTTATCTATCTATTCTCTAATGAAGCTGAAGCTTTTAACACATGTTACTTCGACAATGCTCCAACCCAAAATATTTTTTAAAGAGAAAGCAAAGGAAAATGGACTTTTAAAATCTTCCAACCCGCTTCAGATACCGAAAAAATTAGCTCCGCTACTTGGATTTGGAATTCTAAAAATTTCTCCCTTAAATGTTTCTAATATTTTAGCCAGAACTGTATTTTGCAACACAAAATTTTATAGTTAATAAGAATTACTAGAACAATATTGTAAGAACAAATTTTCATCGCAACAAATAGTAGAAGAAATCCAAATCACTTGGCGATTCTCTAGTTTTATATATTTTTATTTATTTTGTATTTTAGAAAAATAATTAAAATATTAAAAAAAAAAAATAATTTTTTAATAGTAAATATTTTAAAGTTTTGAATATATATTATGTATATATTGAATATAACAGCACCCCCTGTGATTAATAATAATAAAGTATGATCTGCTATTTACTTCAAAAGTTGATTGTTTTTTTTTTTTGCAAACACCACCCGTGAAAGTAATAATCATAAATCAATCGACCATATGAAATTTTTTTTGATTGTTTATAATACAAAATTTTGTTTAAAATTTTTTCCGATTTGTTTGCTGTAGAAAATGAATAAAATTTTGATTAACCTAAACGGAATGATTTTCTTGGTGAATATGTAAACATTGATTAGAAGAAACTATATGAATCTTTCTTCTTATTCTTAAATATTTTTTTACAATTTTTGTAGTGTAATTTCTATAGGAAGAAGAACGTTTTATTTTATGTCGGACCTTCACTTATTTAACAATCAAGAGTCCTCCCAAGCCTTTTGAAGACAATTTAAATGAAAATCGTTTGTCGAATTTTGTGGTATATTTTGAGAGTTACAGTAGGAGCTTCCCAACATTCCCCAACACAATTTTAACCCTAGATTATTATTATTTTACAAGAAGCTTAAATCCCAAGCGTAGTCTACAATGAATTAAATTTAAGAAAAGGTATAAGGATTGAAGCAGACTTTTTAACAATTGGAGATTTGTATTGAAAAACTTGATATTGATGTTAAATTAAATTCTAGAAGGAAAAGTTACAGATTTGGTGATCACTAAGAATAATTGCAAAATGTTAACATACAGGATGGCCCTAGAATAGATCCCCCAAGGTAGGAGAAGGCGTGGCTCACCCAACAACACCTGGCGTCGAACACCCACCTCTGAACTAGCAAGAAACGGGCAAACTTGAGAGCAGATTAAGTTGTTATCAAACGATCGAGTGCAATGGAGGGGGCAACTGGATGTCCTATGCTCCCACGAGGAATAACAGAAAAAAAAACATACAAGATACAGAATTTCCCTTAAAATTTGAAATGGAATTCCATTTTTTCCTTTATATAATACTTTAAATCACCTGTCATATCTTTTGTAAATACTCAAAGTCTTCCTATGAAAACGTAGCCTACTTCGTAAATTGTCAATTCCATATAATATTGTCTGGAAATTGTTTGTAAACAATTTTTTGAATTTTTCGTAAGTCCTGCAGATATTAATAAACTTATCATATTTTGTTTATTTTTTTTATACACATAATATATACTTTACATATCCTGAGTTCCAATGTCATATATGACAACTTAAACTCCCTGTAATTTATATGGGAAAAAAATTTGTTAAAAAAAATGTAATTTGGAAAATTCTTCAGAAATTTATTGCTCTACAATAAAACAAATATTAAATATTTATATTTTCGCTTTTTTTTTTAAATTTACGAATAAAACTCAAATATTTCGAAATATCTTACGAACGTTCTAGAATTCTATACAATACCATTAATATGTGCTTCGAAATCGAATTTCTATGTAGATCGGCTTCAAAATTTTACTAAATTACTGCTTTCAATCGTATTCTAGAGATGCTTTAACACTTACTTCTTAAAATCTTAAATTTGAAACACAGTTCATATAATGATTCGTAATTGCTTAACCCCATCTTTTGCGAAAATTAAATTTAATATAATTAATTATTAAATAAATATTCAAAGCATTTTTAAACTAGAAATATATATTAAAATTTTTAAAATATATTGTAAAAAACAATCAATTACACGACATTAATTAAAATTTTATTAAAAATTTATTTTTAACTCGCAAACAAATTGTACTGCAAAAAAAAACTCTTTTTATTCCAATTTTCAACAGAGTCATGAAACCACAAAAAAGGAAAACTGTTGCAATTGAGGTTAACAATCATGACACAAGTTTTCAAGTTTTATTTTTATTCTTTTTCTTATATCAGTTAAAAACTTTTTTCGAAGAACTCTATATACCGTTATATTTCTACTGTTTGAAATTTGAATTATTGCAACATCATCCTCGGAACATTTACACACACACAAACTCATTTTCATTAAAATCTTCACAATTATTTACTGACGTGTTAAAAGTTAAAGGGATGTTTATCCTTTCGAAAAGACGCTTTTGATGTCAGGTAGACTTTACTTATAAAATTTCGAAAATCTGTTATATCATATATATATACAAATATAAACTACAATATAACACCATTTCAGAAAACTTTTGCTTTTGACAAATTATTGACTTGGAAAATCTGTACATTCAACTCACTTTGTTTTCCACCTGAAAAAAGAAAATAACAGTAAAATAACGGTTTTTTTTAATAGTAGTATAGAAGGAAGTCACCTTCAGTAAGTTTTCACAAAAAACTACAAAAAGAATTATTTAATGTGAAAAGTTTTTCATATGGGGTTATAAACAGAGAAAAACTGTTTGTAAGTATAGTAATTAATCACAATCAAATTGAATTGTAAAAATAAAAAAAACATCCATGATTTGGCAAATTTTAAAATGTTCTAAGAAAACATTTAACAACTATTAATGGTACACTAATTACTTGCGGAAATATATTATACAAAAATCAAATTAATTTTCTCTAATTTTTCATATCATGATTTTTTTATATAATAGTTATATATATTATAAAGATAACTCTTATATAAGTTTCTAGTTAGAAAGTAATTCTCTGCTAAAATTATTTATAAGTAACTTTTACATTTTCTTGTGTGCTCTTTTTTTTTAAAAAAAATGTGTTTGCTCCTAAAAGTAGGCAATTAAAATTTAATATTAAATCTTTTTAATCAAAGTGTCATATTCTAATCAATCCGCCCAAATATAAGGTATAATATTTAATATAATTTTTTTTTTTCTATAATATAATAATAAACTGTGTATGCGCCATCTTTTGCAATTATATGTTTTGCGCCTAAAAGCAGGCAATTGTAATCTGATTTTGAAAAATTTCAATCTTAGTGCAATTTCCTAATTAATCAGCCCAAATATAAGGTATATATTTAATACATAATGGAACACTATGTTTACGCCATCTTTTGGAATTAAATGTAATATTTTTTATACAGATCACAGATCCTGACCCGCAGATATATATGTGTTATGTTGTTGTTTTTATGTGTTATAAGCAAATCTTGATCCAAATCGGAATGCAAAAACAAAGCTAATATTACATGTTGTTTAATACAGTATCAAACTTATAACGGTGTTAACCTAAAATGGTGTAAAATAATATTTTTGAAAATCCTAGCTGCTTTTAATATATAAATTTGAGTAAATAATTGATTCAATGTGTCCTTACACGATGTTTACATTACCCACCACATTATCGATTCTGAAATTTAATAATACATTTTTATAATTAAAAATATTCCTTTACAATTGAATTGAATTATTTAAAATTGTTTTTCAAAAATACCTGGATTTATAATAAATTTCCAAAACAAATGTTTTAAAATTAGATCAAAATATCACCTTGAAAAACAATTCCTACATAAACATTTCTTAAATTTCATTTTAAAAGAACTTTTCAATTTAATACTTATTTACAAATAAATTATTTAAATTTTTAGGTATTTCTAGTCAATTTAACATTTTAAAAAAAGGTTAATTTTAACAAGAATACAATTCATATTAGGTATATGATATTATCAACATAATATGATACATATCAACATTTTGTATAATATAATCTTTAAAATAAATATTTAAATTAATTAAAAATTCTATACACGTCCGCTTTTATAAAGCACCTTGAAAATTTGTTAAGAAGAATACCTTAAATAAAACAAATAAAATCAAATTAATAAAAATCAAGGACCTTCATTAATTTCATACTCTTAAGAAATTGTATACACATTATAACATTAATACATATCATAAATAGACTAAATTGAAATAAGTTCTTTAAAAGAATTTTCCCATATGCCTTTTTTTAACAGTTTTTCCAGTTTTTTAATGTTTAAAGGTACTTTTAAGATCCTTCTGAAAATTAATAATATTTATTTATAGGTTTATTTTAAAAATAAATAAAATTATTTTAAATTTTATTATTACAGGTAAATTGTCTATTTATATTGGATAAGGACATTACAAATAAGTTGCTCCATTTAATTCTAAAGATCCAATCATTGAGAATATTAATCGCATCTTGCATATACTTTATACATTAAAATTTCAATACGGTGGTAACGCTGCTAGCGTCATGCGTCTTGCGCCTTAATAATCATGTAGCTAAATCTAGCAATCAACTTCTTATATCTTTAAAAACTATGTTATTATAGTATGGTCTATTAATGAGGCACTTGAAAATTATTTAAAAAATTTAATTGTCAAAAGATCTGTCTGTTAAGATTTTATTGTGAGTTATAACGGCGGAGTGAAAATTTTTACTAATATTTATTAATTTAGGACTTAGTTTTTACAGAAAGTTGATATATATTGAATAAAGTAAATCACCTGAACTGTTTGGCATATTTTGGGCATTAATTTAATTTTCAGGTTTAATTTAAAAATATTAATTTAAAATACTAACTAATAGAGATTAGATTAGTGAGTTTGTTACAGTTGAAACAGAAAGTTGAATAATGGGAAAACTGTTTTTCAATCTTCTAATTCGTATATTTATATTAAGAAAGCTGAAATCTGAATTTTTCAATGAATTGAAACTAAAGAAAACTAAATGGAAGACAAACAGAGGTAGTGTCTAAAATCATAAATTTAATCCTGAAATCCGATCAAAACATTTATAATACCTACGCTTTTTTAAATAATTTCATAAGGTATTCTATAAGTAAATATTAATATTTATGTTTACAATTGTTTATAGAAATGTTGACAATAGAAAAATATATATACATATTATAAAATATATGTCAAGGATCAGAAATTATCTTAATTCATATTTGTCAGATTCATTCATAAGATTGTTTATAAGGTTGATTACATAACTCATAAATATTACAACTTGACTGCCAGTTTTAAAATTTTTTTTTTAAAAAACATACATTTTTCATTGTTATTTTAATATTGTTTTTTGCTTTTTTTTTTTAAATATTATCCTTTAGGTACAGAGTGTTTTAAAACTAAATAACTAAGAAAACAGATTTTATGGATAAGTACAGAAAAAAATAATCAATTAAATCTATAATTAATTTTAAATATATCTTGTAGCTACTTATATCTTGTTGAATGAGTGCATTTCAAGCTACAAAGTTTACACTATTTCTGAAAATACTTAAAATAAACTTTAAAATCACCCTGTACATTTTAAATGAAGAAACCTATTCAATTTTTTGTAAATCCTAGGGATATTAATAAAC
The DNA here is from genome assembly GCA_963082915.1 of Dolichopus griseipennis. NCBI lineage: Eukaryota > Metazoa > Arthropoda > Insecta > Diptera > Dolichopodidae > Dolichopus > Dolichopus griseipennis. Next base: position 6,447,428 of record OY720442.1, read on the forward strand.
CTATCACATTTTATTTGTTTTTTTACGTACTAAGACACATATACTTTGCACGTCCCCAATTTCAATGTCATATATGACATCTAAAACTCCCTGTAATTGATATGGGAATATAAAATTTGTTAAAGAAAATGTGATTTAGAAAATTTTTCAGAAATTTATTGCCCTAAAATAATACAAACATAATATATTTACATTTGCTTCTACTGAATTTGCTTCTTCTCAAGAATTTAAAATACAATAAAATTAAAAAATTGTCAAAATATTTTCCGAAATTTCTAGAAAATTTTACTTAAGAAAATTTAAATCCTGGATCAATTATATGAGTATGATTGTTTACTTTGTCAACTAACTAGATTTTAATTCAAGGTTTCTTAATTAAATTAGGTTACTATTTAATTCTTTAAATTGTTATATAATGGCAATCGTATTAATTACTTAACAATTGCCTCACTCTATCATTTGTTTTTATTATAGATGCAGCTATAATTTACATTAATACTAGTCAATTGTATATAATTCTTTGATCTAATGCCCCTTCAGTATATGCAATTTAATATATACTTATTCACTTCTATAATTTTAAAATAAAAATCATTCTAATACTAAACCTAAATGAAAGCTCGTTTTATTTGATTAAAGTTCAAACCCTAAAACAGATTTTTTTTCCTCTTGAGATCTCCGCCTACTCTTAAAAAAACCGAATATCATTTTAAGGACTAACTTGTGAAAAACAAAATTATGAACCATAGCCAGAATCAAATAATAAAAAAACCCTCATTTATTACCGCTAAATAAAAAGTTACTTTTAAATAATTTAAGATTAAAATGGTGGATATTAAAAAAAAAAATTTCCACCACTTATAAATTGTTATGAAAGTGAAATCAGTATTAAAAAAATTTTATAACATAGTGGGCGGATCATAAGATGCAAATTTTTGAGAAAAACTTAAAATTAATAGCAATTTAAAAGAATCTCTTTAACTTAAAAAACAATTTTCAAATTAAATTAAATTTTTTAACATCAAATTTACAAAAATCCTAAAATTCTTAGATATTATGATGTTAAAACAACTTGTCGCTATATTTTAGAAACCTTTCAAATTTCCCATCAACTTATAATAATTTTTTCAAATTTATACCATGTAACATGCGTTTGGTTAACGCACGTGAAGAATGCAGATCAGACCTATCTTTCATGTGATATTTTTTATATGACAAAGTTTATACTGTCGACAATCATAAATTTAATCATAAGTACAGTACAATTATAAGTTCCGATTTTTTTAATTTTTTTTTAAGTTTCGCGATTAATAAAGGACAAGAGTCAATGTTTGGTGGTCGATTAATGCTCTAACATTGAAAATCGTAAATGCAATCGATTGATTTTATTATAGAAGTTATACATAAAATTTAGCAGTTAAATAACTGTCACATGTATGTAAAAATTGATGAAATATTTCTTAAAGTATTTAAATGACAGTATTCGTCTTTTTAAGTTCATTCCCTCTCTATACATAAGTTCATTTTTAACTGCAATTCATTTCTCTTCGTAAAAAACAAACAAACATATTTTTAGATAAAATGAATTTATGGAAAAGTAATCAAAGTGATTCATAAAAACACGTTGAATATCAATGTTAAAATGTGTATCAAACAATTAGAAACTTTTACAGCTTCACCATCAATTTCAAAATAATTTCTTGCAAAAAAATCTTGTATCTTTTTTATACTTCATTTTTTATATTTCATTTTTTCTTTTTTTTATTATTATTTTCTTAGTAAAATTTTATTTAATCATCAAAAGGTACTTCAAATCATGTTTTCTCTTTCAAATTTCTTAAATAAATATTATTCTTATTCGTTTTTTCCAACATTAGGCTGTAAATTTTAAAAAAAAAAAAATTTTTTATAAAATAAAATGAAAAACAAATTTCTTTTGAAGATTTTTCATTTTTAATTCAAGTCATATGAGATAACATGCTCATTAAACATTTAAATAGCATAAATGCCTCTTTTATTATATTTTTAGTTCTATTTTCCACGCAATTAAAATTTAAAAAAAAAAAATACAAAAATGGAGAAAATTTTATATTCTATTGAAATAGAATAGAGTTTATTATTTTGATTAATAAATAATATGTTTTTTTGCGAATCAGTTATTATTACCTACAGTTAAAACTTTTCTAAAAATATTCCTAATATTTGTATTTAAATTTGTTTTATTTATATTTAATTTATTTGATTTAATTTAATGAGCTATTTATAGTTGTAATTAAATATCTTACTTCAATGAAATTAAATTGAATTGACATAAATAATCAAACTCATAAACTTACACAGTACATTAATGGAAGTGTTACAGAAGTTTGGTTTTAATACTCTGAATTTTTCCAAAAATTAATATTAAAATAAATTGCTAAATTTCAATACTACTAAGATGTTTAAGAATAAAATAATTAATGAAATTAACAATAAAAACGATAGGATAAATTTAAATTTCTATCAAATTAAATAAAAACTAGCTGTTGGCCCGTCACAGAATGACGGAAGGTCAACTGAAAGAAGAACTATTTCTAATTTCATTATGTACATTATGTTAAAAGTATGTTAAATAAAATTGCAACCGTTACATTTTGTATAACGCAGATTATGCTTCGATTCTAGTAATAGATACACAAAAAATAAATAAATGACTCATATAATTTCTTGCTGTATCTTAAAAACTAACAATAATGTATCTATTTATATGTACGTAAAATTGTATTAAATAAATGTTGATTTTTGAATTGAGCTTTGCATTATCAAATGCAAATTATAAATTTTATTTGGAATTTTTTTTAAAATACCTAATTAAGTTTAAAAAAAAATTATTTTGTGTGGATTCATGGTGAAACTCAGGTATTTGTATACCCGCAGCCACTTTCCCAACCTATAAAAAAAAAGAATAATGATTAAAAGATCATAAGGGTTGGATGAGGGATAGATGAAATGAGAGAAACTTTGAAAATACTTTGAATACATTGCTTGGTATATTTGCGTAAGCAAACCAAGCAATGCATCAAAGCGTACATTGGGCCTTCGTCCTTATTCCAGATTTCACTGAAAATAATTAAGACTTCCTACACAAATGTCTTTGTAAAGCATAGTCTTCTTAATTTTTACTTACAAAATGTTTTACTATTTATTTAAAATTTCCAGAAAATCATCTGTGATTTTTAAAATTGAAATGAACTAATTCATAAGCTAATAATTAAATTTAATTTCATAAAAATTTTTTTTTTTGTTTTTTTTTTTTTTTATTAAAAATTAATAAAATATTTTTTGGCCTGCTTATGATAATTTATGATATTTTATTTTCTAAAATAAAACACATTCAACATAACAATAATATTTTAATCTTTTATAATTGAACACATCCAACAAAACACATTTAATTGAATGCGTTTGTTAATAGATATACTAAATTAAATGATTTTATTCTTATAATTTTAGAAAAAGGAAAAGTAAACATTTTTATTTTAAAAAATGCCAATTTGATTATTAATTATTACTTTTAAACTCTTATTTAAAAAAATTCTATGCAAACTTAGATTCATAATTTTAGTAATTGGAAAACAAATCCTTAATTCATTGTAATTTTTCAAAATGTGTTAATCAGACCTGTCAAATGTTTAAATCAGATCTAAACCACAGCTGTATATTTCAAGTACCAGAATAATTACCAGTATCATTACCTTATTTTCATTACTTTGTCAACTAGCAAAGTATTACTAGACTTTGAGACTTACAAAATTTAAATATAATCCAAGGAATCCAGAAAAATATACTTGTAATTCCATGAAAGTAATTAAATTTTGTGTTTAATTACTTTTGTAATTATTTTTTGATAATTAAGTATTTTCGAGTAATTATATGGCAAGAAATATTTAAGTATAAAAAAATTCAGTTGTTTTCAAAGTATGGAAGCATTTTGCAAGTATATAATTGATGAGTTAATTATAGTAAATTTAGAATTTAGACTTTCAAATAATTGACACATATTTGTACTTGCCCAAAACTTAGAACTTTTAAGTGAATGTCTTTTATGTAACCTATAGTTATATGAACACCAATACTTCAACAATTTTTTCTGAAAAATTGCTTTTTCATTTTCTGCGTGTACGAGGCCCCTTCACTTACAAACATCCTTCACTTACAAACACTTACTGATTCTTCATTTGATAAGTAATTTAAATGTAATTTGGTGCACCGAAGAATTTATATGTCTTTGATGCAATTTTAAAGTTCTTATGATTTAAAATATATCTGAGAATTTAAATACATCATTATAACCTCTTGAATATATAAGGCTTTTAAAATAAAAATTCCAGACAATTCAAAAAAAAATAAAATTCTTAGAAATTTTACCTTATTATACAATTCTCGAACAAATTAGGCAATTGCAGTTCAAAAACACAATAAGATTCTAAAAACTCAAAACAAAGAATATGTATAAAGAGGTTTACATAGAATTTTACTTTAAATATATCACAAAAGAATTTCTTTTATTATAGTAAACTAGCTAATACCCGGTGCGCGTTGCTGCGCCTCTCAATGGAGGTTTAATTAAAGTTGATGTTACTGCAAAAAGTTAACACAAAAATTACACACGGTTTATACATGTAAATTTTAAAATGTATGAAAGCAATCTTTTTAAAACGATTTTTCTAGGATTATTCTAGTAATTTTTGAAACTTTTTGAAATTCAAAGCAGTACAAACTACTTTCCAAAGTTTGACGTAATTTACTTCCAAAAAATTTTTTTGACCAATCGTAGGACCGACTGTTAACATACTCAACTCCATTTTCAAGTTGCTTCACATTTATAAAATTTGAGGTCAACCGGTCAAATCGTTTCTAATTTAGAGTTAAGTATAACGCAAAAATCTATAAAAGCCACTGTGCCCCATTGGGTTAACGGAACTATACTTTCTCTTTGGGCAAAGCAGTATTGCGCTAAATTGGACGTAATTTTCTTCCAAATCTTTTTTTTATCAATCGTCGGGCCGGCATGAGTTAATTGCAAGTCTGTAAAAAGAGCTAATTTCATTCTCAAAACGGAACACATATACAAAATTTGAAGAAAATCGGTTAAAACGTTTCTAATTTAGAGTAAAGTAACCAAAAACTTTATAAAAAGCTGTTGAGTCGCAATGGGTTATTGCAACTCAATAAAATTTTTGTGTGGGCTTTCTTTTTAGCCAAAGCAGAATTTCGTAAAGTCGGACAAAATTTGGACCCAAAATTTTTTTTGACCACCCGTCGGCCCGACATGGGTTAACAAATTCCAAATCTGTTAATAGTGTCAACTCAATATTCACAGGAGAGCACGTATACAAAATTTGAAGTCAATTGGTCAAACCGTTTCGAATTTAGAGTAAAGTATTGAAAAAACCTATAAAAAGCTGTTGGGCCGCAATGGGTTAATGGAACTCAACAAAATTTTTTTTGGGGCTTTCTTTTAAGCCAAAGCAGAATTTCGTAAAATCGGACAAAATTGGGAACCAAAATTTTTTTTGACCACCCGTCGGCCCGACATGGGTTAACAAATTCCAAAACTGTTAATAGTGTCTACTCAATTCTCAAAGAGCATCACGTATACAAAATTTGAAGTCAATCGGTCAAACCGTTTTCATTTTAGAACAAAGAAGTTTAAATACTTGCACCACAGCCCCAACTTGGCGGTCCGTTAGCGCAAAATTTTTGGGCCACGATTTCCTTCCGAACCCAAAAACCTCTATATACAAATTTTCATGAAAATCGGCTGGGCAGTTTAGGAGCCAACTCGCTACATACAAACAAACAAACAAACAAATAAACAAACTTTCGCTTTTATATATATAGATATATAGATAAAAATTCGATGGAATCATTTGTCGAATTTTTATCAATTTGTTAATTATTTTTTATAATTAAAAAAAAATAAATGGATGCATATGTGTTTTTAATTTTTTTTCAGTTCATTAAAAAAAATATTTTACTTTTTTTATAAAAAAAAGTTTATATTTTTTACTTCAAAAACAGAACTTGAAAGTTATTTGACAAATAAATGTTGTGTACCTATAAAAGAAAGCATTTATTCTTTCGGAACAACAAGCAAAGTGACAACATCAAAATAAAATAATTTTCCCTTTTTTTTATTAAAATAATTTTCTTTTTATTATAAATAAAAATTATCTGACACAAAACATAACCTTTGATTGATTTTCTTTAAATTTAATATGAAAAAAAAAAAGTTTTACCTTTTTATTTAATTTCTTTTTTTTTTGTATTTAATGAAAATTGATTCATTCACTTTATAACTGGCAAAAAGATGCCATCATCAATAATATTCGAAATTGATTTTACTTTCTTTTTTTTGAATTAATTTCGAATAAAATCTACCAATCATAAAAAAATGTTTTCAATGAGTATATGGAGTACAGTGAAAGCCAAAAAGTTAGTTATACCTATAAAACAGATTTCTTTCTAAGTAATGAACCCGGTAAATCTATAATATTTCTATTTACCTATTCGTTTTATGCACTAACCTGGCGTTTACATACTGTCGCTATACATTATATACGTTATCTAATGTAAACCCATACTGTCTTGTACTGTTTGTGTTTTTCATTTTTTAAATGGACTGTCAAAACAATATTCGAACCCAATTGCGTTCTCAGACAGTAAATTGACATTTAAAACTAGCGATAGTAAAAGTGGATAGCGACAGTATGCAAACTCTGGATAACTAAAGGAATAAGTCCCCACAATAAATAAAAACAATAAACAGAAACTTTCACTTTAATAAATCTTTATAAATAGTAAACTGAATATTTAACAAATCTATCAATTTATATTCCGATAGCTTTTTATTGGTTTTTTATTCTATTTCAGATCCCCTGACCATAAATTCTACTTTGTCCAACAACTCCTAACCCCTTCTAATTAAATTTATAAAACAGTTTACTAAGATCTGCTAACGGGAAAAAGCTACAATCAATCAAAAGTTTTTCGAATACATACGAATATTAAGAATCTGACTATGACAGGACCATAACCTTAAAAATATTTATTTAGAAGAATACATCGCATATGTTCCTTTTAGCAAAAAGAGTAAATGAAGAGTAGATAGCATTAGTTGGTAAATGCAACGCTAGTTTTTGTTTCAGAAGTAAATAATTGTCAGAGTAATTGTCATTCATATAATTGACATTATAAAACTATCTGTCATTTGAGAAGTTTATTATTTTTTTATATGTTTGGATATTTAGAAGTGAATAAATTAAGGTTTATTGCTTATATATATATAAAGAATATTTTTAAAGACGGAAGAAGTAAGTGCTTGTTTGTTATCTAATAAAAATATGATTTAACAAAATAATTTCAAATGAAAATTTATCTATTATGAAAAATTTAAATTAACGCCAGTCGGAAGTTTTTTTTAATTATCTACTCCTCTCATCTACTCTTCTGCAAAAGCTGGCGTAGCTGGGAGTAGTTGAGAACAGAATAGAGTAGTTTATCTCTCATAAAGGAAAGGAAGCATTACTTTATTACTTAACTTTAACATGACACAATTAAACACTCTTCCATAATTGTAACCATCACTATAATTCTGTGAAATAAAATGATTGTCTGCATTCTTTATACATTAAAAAAAAAACGACAATTGCCTACGGGAGACTTTAAAAAGTTAAAAACTTCCGAAAGTTTCAACATTACTTTTGCATCAAAAAAAAAAAAAAAAAATTAAATAAAAAGAAATTCAAAATCGAATTAAAAAGTTTTAGATAATTTAAGAAAATTGATTTTACTTATTTGCTCTTTTCTTATTTTTAAAATCTTCTTAATTTTAATTTCATTTTGTTAAGTAACCCACGTTAGAGTCAATGAACTTGATTTTGACTTATAAATCAGTTAACTTTTTGAATGTCAATGTTAATTTGAAAATGATGTTTTCTATAAAAGTTTGAAACAAGAAAATTTTTTTTTTTTTAAATAAAATTTGATGATATCATTCAATAGCATACTTTTGAAAATTTATTTGGAAAATTAAAAGTATTTGACAATTTTAATGTCAAAAAAAAAAAAAAAATCATATTAAGTTATTTTTGTGACTGACATTTTGAAAAAGTAATCAAAAATGTCAATATAAAAATAAATAAAGTACCTACTGCTTTTTTTATTTAAATAAACTTTGACATGCACGTGTTACTTTCCTGTAAAATAGGTTTGACATTTTTGAGAAAAGTTTTGAAACCACATGTAAAGTATATTATAATAATTTATATTCAAAGCAAAGAGTCGTTAGAATTTTAACCTCAAAAAATTTAAAACAATATTCTTAATATTATGAGAAACGTATGAAATGTACTTCATGGTTCCATTCTTTTATGAGGGGTAAACTACTCTTTTCCACTTTCAACTACTCCCAGTTTCACCAGCTTTTGTAGAAGAATAAGCGAAACTAAGACTAATTGATTCTAAAACAAAAATATACTACTAGAATAATATAACTTAAATAGAATAATAAAAAATTCTTGGAATTTAATTTATGTATTCTCATATATTTTGAACGCGTCAAATGATCTTTTATATGTTTACAAAAACTTTTACAACGTTTGAAATAGAGAAAAAAAATTTTAATCACGAATAGTTATTGCAAAAAAAAATAATTTTATGAACTTTTTTCTGTAGCCCCATCCGTTTATCATCAAAGTCATAAAAAGTCCTATATTTAAATTGTTAAAATAATAGTTCTGTTAAGTATATTTTCAATCTGCGAAAGCTAAAAGACAGCTGGTATTACAATTTACAAGCTTTTTAAATTTTCAAAAGACAAATGTATATGTATTTAATGTACAACATTAAATTTTAACATATGTCCAAGGTTTTTCTTAAATTTAAAAGGGGTTCTTTAAGTGTCTCTCAGTTTTAACCATTTTTGCTTAGATAGCAAAATTTTAAGTAAAATTCCAATTTTGTTTTCAAAATTTAAACCTAGAATCTGGCGGATTGAGGTTAGATCCTTGAGAAATTTGGCGACCTTCCTCATTAAGGGGCTATTAAAACTTAAAAATTAAAAATTTATGGTTTTTATAAATAAGCAGTAACTTAATCACCAACGTATATATTTCCATAAATTAAACGTTAACATTGAAGCTCCAACATTATATTTTGATAAAATACTCAGTATAAAACACTATATAATTTTGAAAATGTGCTTTTTTAAAAACCATCACTTGTTTCATCACTGATAACTGATGTAGTTTCAAAGTAAAAAATACCCATATCAATTATATTCTTTTATATTATTGCAATTGAAAACCCTAGTTTTGTTTTATTTTCAGTTTTCACTAGATTAAAAATTTAAAGTCACTATGACGCAATTTCAAGTTAAAGATAAAAATGGAACAATGAAATATTAATTCTCTTATTTGTAATACAAAATTAATTGATACCAAACTATTGGACCGCATTAAAAATAATTTTTATATTTCTAGAAGTAATTTAATAAAAATTTAAGTAATTAACATGCAAATATGCAACTGTTCGCAAAAATTCTCTTTAAATGAAAAAAAAACTTTCAAATTTTTTTTTTAAGAAATAAAAACAAAAGAATATTAGTTAAAATAAAATTTTTAAATATTCATTTGATTTGATTTAATCTTAAGTTGAAATCAATAAAAAACAAATGATCCAAAAAATACAAAAAAAAAAAACAATAAAAAACTCAACCCTATCAAAGTTTCTTCATTACTTTGAAAATGACAGAACCGATAAAATTACAACAAAAAACAAAAAGCATTAAATGTCACAAAATTCAATTTTAAAGACTTTTTTTCTTTTTTTAGAATTTCAAATAATTGAAATGAGATGAAAACTTTTTAAATGGGTTAAATAAAAATAGAATTTAAAAAATTTGTAACTGTTTAGTTTAAATACTTTTAAAGTCGATTTTCGATTTCTTTTTAAAAAAAAAAAGTAAATTTTAAATTTGAGTAACATTTGAAAAATTTATACTAATCGATTTTTGGAAACAATAAGAGCTAGACAAAAATCAAAATAAAACGAAAATAAATTTAAAAAAAAAAGGTTTTCTGAAAATAAATGTTAAAAAGTTATAAAGTCCAGTATTCTGATTTGGATTTTTTTTTTAAATAAATTTTAAAAGTTTATTTTGTAAAAAATGGCATTCGATTTGTTGTTTTATTTTTCTTAAATAAAACTCTTAAACCTTTTTTTGTTAATAATTGCAAAGAAATTTAAAAAAAAAAACTTTATTTTGTCTAGAATTATACATGATATTAAAAAAAAAAGTATTAATATGCTTTTAAAAATCAATTTTAAATATTTAACTTTTAATTTTCGATTACTTTACTTTTAGGAAAGTACTTAACTTTATAAGTATTTTAAGTACTTGAATAAATGACTTAAAGATTATTTTCTAAAAGTATTATTTCCTGGCTTTACAAATTTTATAAATTTTAACAAAATTTAGAAACAAATTAAATGCTTGATTAAATGCTACATTTGTGTTGTATAATAAGTACAAATAGTTTTATGCAGTAAGTACACGGTACTTACATCAACGATTGTTCAAAAGAGTACCTAGTCTTAAAATTAAAAGCAGAATTTACAAATGAATTTATTTTTTATTTATTTTGTCTAAAACCTTAAATTAATTTTTAATGTATTCAACAATTTAACTTAGACTTATAAACAGTACTTCTTGCACTACAGTACTTTGCTTTAGAATTCATAAGCCAAAGAACTAACTTAAATCTTTTGTAAAAAGATTACTTTTTATATATTTTATGGCTTTTGAATACACATCACAGCACAATTGAATACATTCAATAACCTTGGAAATTTCAAAATAGTACTAAATAACTATTGAGTACAGAGATTGTACTGTTGAGTACAGAGATAAAAATGTGTAATTGAACTATAAAATAAACTTTATTAATTGTAAAAATTTATTTCCTATATTATCAATGAAAAAATTTAATGATTCATAAATATTCTTGGAATTGTTCAGAGTTAAAGAGATTCAAGTATGCAACACAACATCATGTTTTTTTAGTTCTAAATGAAATTAATGTAATATTACTTATAACACCTTTAACATACGTTTCATGTTTAAAAATTTAATAATATTTTGCATTTTTTTTTTCCTTTTTATTTTGGAATTCATTTAACAATTTCCTATTTTTTTATTTATTTTATTACACATTTTAATTTTTTAATAAAATTTTATTTCAAAAATGTCTAAAGTTATTTAAAAAAAAAAAAAGAATATGCAATGCATATTTCCTATATAGAAATGACAGGCGCTCCACAAAATAAAAACTAAATAACATAACATGCAGGTCATCTCAAATTAAAAAAATACTTAAAACCAAAAATGCAAAAAACAAAAATACAAAACTAGAACCAAAATTTATGCATTCTTTTCATCTTCAATAGAAATTTACCGACTGTATGAGCAAGTTATACGAGAATATTATAATATGGCGAATTGCATTCAATTGATTCATAGTTTTTCTATTTTTTTTTTTTGTACTTACTTATTTTCTAGTTTTTTATTTCACACATTTTCTCCCTATACATATTTTTTTGTTTTTTTTAAACATTTCCGTCCGACTCGACACTTATTACATGCTTTTTATGAACTTTAATAAATATGTACATAAAAAAAAAAAAGAATTTATAAAATTTACCACCTATAACTGATCTCCTGATGATCTCAATACATATACCTTCATGATATTCTTCCGTCACTTGTACATTGTATTAAATCGTTATTTAATATACAGAGGCAGTTTTAAGGTATTCGGTAGGCTCTGTTGTATTTAATACAATTATTTTATAACATAAGACTTTATTTTTCTAAAAATTTTATCCATTACCCTTTTTGTATACTACCAAGTCAGATATTTTCAAAAACTTTTATGCATTTGATTGTCTGAAAAATAAATTGTTAATTTTTTATACTCTTTAATCAAGAACATAGAAGAGAGACTCTTTCAAGGAACTTTTTTTCCATAATAACATAAATATTAAATAATAATGCATAATTTTAGGCGGACAAGGTTTAAATTTGTGTGGTTAGATTTACAGTACGAGAACCAAGTTTTGAAGTCAAAGAATTAAAAGTTTCAAAAGTATAAGAATATATAATTAGTTAGTAGTAGCCTTCATAAAATTCTTTAACTGTACTATAAGTATTATTCATGGGCCGGATTAATTTATAAATCTATTATAGCTTCACCACTTTCTTCAATTGAACGTACTTTCTTACCTATTGTTTCTTTATATTTATTTACTTAAAGAACGCATGCGTCAGCACATCAACTTTCAAAATACAATATGTGAAAAATTATATTATATTAAATATTAAATAATAAAGGTAAACATAATATAAATTTTCAAAATAGATTTGAGTTACAATATACAGATCAACAAGACATTCGAATCTCCTCAATGTTCCTGCAAGTAAAACTGCAAAAAAAATTAAGTCACTTGCCAACTGGTATTCGTGTCTTAACACCTTACCACTGTACGTTAAAGATTGTACAACAGATAAATTAATCAATATCTTCTACTATATTCTTGTAACTATGGTAACATTGGCTTATCAACAAAAGTTTAATTTAATAAGATGGTATACCAATACTCCATACCAGTTCACAAAAAGAAGAGGATACAACTTCCAGATCACAACTATAATACATATATATGTAAAATTGTTATTATTTGTCTCTAATACATAATAAACAATGCAAAAACAATTATACAGGGTTTAAATTAGTCAGCGTAAACATTTATTAAAAAATATTTGAATCCAACCCTGACTTCGTTGTAAAATTCAATTAAATTTTAATAAAAAATTTTAATTCTTCTTTCGTTTTTTTTTATTTACTCCCATATTTCTGGTACTATTAATTAATTTTTATTTTTGGAATTACATTGCTTCGTTTGTTGCATTTTTACATACATACATACATATATGTTTATCGTATTAATTTTTTTTTGTATTCGAAAAAAAAAATCCATTATTTAATTTTTTTTTTATATATATAAATACGCTATAATACTGTTAAATGCTCATGTCACTAATTTGTTTATATTCAAATTAAAATCATAAACACACATATGTACACACAATACCTGTGGCATAATACCGCCAATCGACTGTATAATAAAACTGATAAAATTCACATAAAATAAAACGAAAAAGAAAACAAAATACGAAAATCCGCGAAAAAAACCGCGAATATAAAAAATATATAAAAAAAAAACAAAAATAAATTTGAAAAAAAAAAAACAAAACAAAAAATTGTCAACGAGAAGTTTATATTTTTTTTTTTAAACATCACATGCCATAACATAAAATGTGAGTGAATACAACATAAGTATGAGATCAAAAATTATAATAATAGGGAGTACCATATTCAGTACCGGTTGGTTGGTTGGTTGGATCAAGTTTTGTGACAGTTAAAGAAATAACGAATTATTGAAAAATGGATGCATTAAATTTTGAATTAGGAAATAATGCACAATTAAGAGAATTATTATGAATATGAATCTTCTGTTAGGAAATGTTAGAGTCTTAATAATACTCAGTTTCAGTTTAATAGATTTAATGGAAAAGGAGTAAATGGTTCAATAAATAAACTTAAAGACTAGAAGATATAATTTTTAAAGCATTATAACTAAGTGAAATAATTTTAAGATCCTACAAACATGTATTCGTTTACCCATTGAAAAGACTGCATAGGCCCTGAACCAATATTTTAAAAAATTAGAAAAGCGTTTACAACGTCGATTAGAAATAATTGGTGCTTCAAAAATCGGTTACATAAGTCAAAATCAGTTCAAAACTACAAATTCTTAAATATGGGCGATTCAGTTTTTTAATTATAAAATAGTGCCAATAATCTTAAGTCTGCCTAAATTTTTAAGTAACTCCCATTTCATAAAAGCAAGTTGTTGATAGGTCTAGTAAAGATAAGTTGATAAACTTAAGTAAACTAAACTGACAGAAAAACAACTAAATTGAAAAACAATGGGTGGTACATTGGTTAGAGTGCCAATCTTTCTTACGAAATGCTCAGGTTCGAATCCCTGTTAAAGTACTTTTATAGTTTTCCACTAGACTCAGCTACCATTCGCCACTGGGTTCATATTAATAGCTTAATCAATAATAACAATATAAACAAATACAAAATGTAAACAAATAATTTAATTGAATAATATAACTCACAGATATAGAGTACCATATAACTCAAATACAAAATATTCGATATAAACAAAAATAGAATTGTATATATTGAAAATCTAAGACGTTTCTACAGGTTATAAGGCCTAGTATTATCTCATAATTAAATTGTATGTGGAATTCATTAAGATCAATTATAATAACACGAATATAATATGACCCCCTGTTCCAAAATGTACCTATGGTATAGAAAGGCTTATTGACACTTAAAAAAACTATTTTTAAAATCAAACTCTAATTTTTTGGAGATACTTTAAATGGTAATTTTAAAACGAAGTCCCTATTAATATTTTATATTTTAATAAAACCTATAATTCTCAGGAAAAATATAGATTTTGAAATAATTTGCATATATGTATATAACATAAGTACATATTACGAGTTTTTATATGTTTATTATTTATAAAACATCTATGATGCAAAACAAATCGATTTCAATTATCTATCAGTGTGCGTTTTAATCTATAAACGTTGTATTCCCAGAACAAAATAATACCCATAACGATAATATAAAACAATTTGATAGTGGAATAGTTGATATTATCAAACACTATTAAAATAGAAATAAAATTGAAATGAAGTCTGCATATATCAGTGATAGTCTTCCTATTACAATAAATTGTTTTTATTTTCTTTGATGCTTGAATCCCCATCTTTCGTTCTTCATCAATGTTAGATTACCTTTTGTTATTTTGTATTGCGATATATTCTGTTCTTTTAAATTGTCTAGCTCTGTCAATACTATGATTATAAGTATAGTTTTATAACAAGTAAATAGTTATTTTTACTTTAAAAAGCAAATAATTGTAAGAAGTGCACCATTTTTAAGTAAATTGCATTATAAATTGATTTACAACTTGAATTTACAATTATGGACTTCATAGAAAAATTACAAAAAATCTCCTGGGCTTACGGAATATATTTGAAAATGTTTTTCTGAATTGTATTTTAATCAACAATGTGATTAAATTATTGAGACAGTATTTAAGGGCTAGTTCGAATACAATTTCACATTCTTCTACTCTAAGTTATAGGGCCAAAGAAAACACTTTATAAATTATTAAAAATTATTATAAAAGCTAAAAGCTTGTATAGAATTATAAAATTATTAATTTGAATTTCATTATATTTAAATTCTATTTTAACAACAAGCTGCGCACGCATTTTTATGATTCACAGTATGTAACTTTTTATTCACTTAAATTGTCAAAATGTCTATCACCTTGATAATTTTATAATGAATCCTAATCTATTCATAAAATTATTGAACAATTTTTAACACATTTTTAAAATATTTTTTTAATCTCTGCCTACTTACAAAGCTTAAATTGACAATTTTTATTAAAATGTCAAAAAATTATGTCAGATGTTAAAAAATTATAACAGAAATTGTTATTTCTTATTGATTATCATTGGTTAATCATAACATTCAGTGTAGTCTAATTGTCTAGATGGTAAAACTATTATTAAGTACCCAAATCGGGTTTTTAATTGAAGTGCAAAAAAATTATCCATCCATTTCTAAATTTATCTAAGAGGTACTTTACCCCCTTTTAGTACTAGACTCCTTCTAAGATTTCTTACACCCCCTTAGATTACATACATATATTTATTTAAAAAAAAAAATCATCTAAGACGGTTGCGAAACTTTCTAGCAATTCTAGTACTTCTTAAAAAATGATTCTACAGCAATTACAATAAACCAAATATTTTCAGTAATAGGTCCTATTATATAAAACGAAAAACACAATTCCTAACTGATAAACAACTTTTAAATGGAAACACGTCCTTCAACTTCATTACCTATCTGCACCACATCTTTTACGAGTACTGATATCCTATAGATCACTTTTAGTTCAACATCCTAATAGCCGCGGTTGAATTAAATGTCAGAAAAATGAATGTACAATACCAAATTAGGATTCTGTGAGACCTTTATCTAGTTCAACTATACAGTGAGTGCATAAAAATCAACACAAAAAAAAAACTCCAACCATCTCACATTTATCACATTAGTAAATGAATCATATAATAAACATTTCACATTTCAATTTGACATTTACCTTTTTTGCGCAAAATGTGCCTCTTTTTTTGCTTTGAAAATATGCCAAGAAACGTTACAAAATCAAAAATTCAAAATACGCTCAATTGTAATTGAATATTTAATTTTTTTTTGTAATTTATATGTTAAATTTAAAAGAAAAAAAAACTTTACCGCATTTTTAAATCAACACTTAAAATTTTTATTTTTTTTATTTTTCTTTTTTTTTCAGACGTATAAAACCATAAAATCACACCATTCCTTCTTTAAAAAAAACACTACCGTTTTGTAAAATACAAAAAAACCGAACCGCAACATCAAAATTTTGGCATAAAAATTAAGTTTTTTAAAAGAAAATTTTTAAGAGCAATAAAAACCCTAATTTTTATATAAACATACATGCCATAATATAATGTATAGATGCAATAAATATAATTATATACATATATATAATAAACGTTACGATTTAATAAAATGTACGCGTTTAGTACACGACCTTACGCAATGCTACGTAAAAAATCAACTAGTTTGGCATGGTTTATACCTGATATCAAAATAAAAAATTCTCTTTCTTCTTTTTTTTCGCTCGCAATTTCTTTAAATTAACGCAATATTTAGGTTTTATAAATAAAAAAAAAAATTGAAATAAAAACCAATAAAATTTACCGCCATTATAATAACCGTTATTTTTATTTTCTATCGAGAGAAATGAATTTTTTAATTAATACCATTTAGGTTTTAATGATCTAAGATACAAAATATAAAATTTAAATTGAAGCCCGATGATTTAAAAAAAATTAAATTCAACTCCGATTTTAAATTCTAGGGACATAAAATGAATATTAATTAGGCAACGTAACAGCCCTTCACATACTATTATTGCATGAGTGATTCCAGATAAAATTGAAAGGAACATATCTTTTGTTACCACTTATAGTACTTTAATAATTAATCTCGCACAGAAATCAAATGTAAATTACTCATATAACTGTGAAACCAATTTAAAAATTTGTAGTATACTACATTATATACTACAAAACTTAATAGACCCTTCAATATTAAGCTACAAAAATTGAACGCGTGTAATTGTAAACGCGTGCCGATGCCACAAATATTGACACATTAAAATCGATTTTAAACCACATATATCCGCCTGAAATTATGCAATTTAATAAATTTATTGCGTTTGATTATATACAATTATGTATGATCGGCCCCAATGGGGCTACGGACTAAAGTATTAATGGAGGTAATATAAGATAAGTATTAACGGAGATAATATAAGACATGGATAAATTAATAAATAAAGATTATTGATGATTAAATACATCTTAAGATTTTATCTATACAAATATTTGTACAATTTTTTAACCTTATAATATTAATTTAGATAAATTTTGTGTTTATTTTGTACGTTAAGCTTAGAAAATTAAAAAAAATTAAAATTATAGCGAAATAAAATTTTACTTAAAAAATATGCATAGCTGACTGGCTAAGAGCTTAAGTATTTGGCGAATCGGCTTAAAGATTGCGAGTTCGATTCCCCGGACACGGTTTATAAATTTTTAATGAACATAACTGATAAAAAGTAATTTTCTTTACAATTCCTCCTTGCGATCAAGTATAATAATAGTAAAATATAATTAAAAAGTATTAAATAGGAAATATAATAAATAGTTTTAGTACAACCTAATAATTTTATCCAAAACTATAATGGTTCAAACCAGTGGCGGCTTCTCCTAAGATTCAACTGATTCATTGAATCAGTTGTAATTTTTGCTTTACTGAAAATCTAAAAGTTTTAAAAAAACTTATATTTTTATAAATTTATATTATTTCGAACAAAACAAAAGAAAACACATATTTTGGTCCAAATGCCAATATCAATTTTACCTTAGATTCAGTAGAACAAATTGAATCCACAATATTAAATATTCTTCGTATATTTTTATTTTTATTATTTGCATACATTTAAAAATGTTCAATACCTATATTTATTATTCGCGTTAAGTTGTATGTATGTATTATATTATTATGTTAAAGTATGCAATCGCAATGTAATATAGTACCATGTGCATGCCCATACATTCAATTTAGTTATTTGAATCTATGAAGTATAAACTATAAAGAAAATATGAACCAACGACAAAATTTGATTTTTATTTTCTCTTCGGCGATTTCGATATTTTTTTTTAACGAAGATTCAATTTTATGTTTTGAATCTAAGGAAAAAAGAAGAATAAGTACCTATTTTGACTATTGAGTATTGTATTTTATAAAAACAAAAATAAAAAAAAAACAAAATAAAAAAAACGAAAACCATAGCGACGAAGAGAGAATCAATAAACAAACGAAAAATTGAGATTACTTTTAATACTTTTACTTATAATTTCATAATAGAATACATAGTTATACGTATACCATACCAATACAATAGTACAATACAAACGACTTATGAGAGATACCTATATTAAATATCATTTTTTCGTTGTTGTACATATGCATATTATTCATATATGAATAAAAAAAATTACATTTCTCCTAATAAGAAACGACAGCAATCTAGAAAGATTCAATTGATATTTTGAATCTAGGCAAATTTCTTAAATAACAAAATAACGAAAATAAAAATAGAAAAAGCAAAACAAAATACTGAAAAATATGAATCAAACTAAAAAATTATTCAAAATTATAATTTTTTAATGAATTTAAACTATTTCTTTTTTCAATCTAATTTCTTTTATGAATTTAAAAAGTATTATAGTTGTTTGTAATTTGCAATTCCAACTTGTTGTCATTACAACAAGTGTATGTCAATGAGTTTAATGTTTTGTAGCCTTTGTTTTATTTTTATTTAGACTTTAGTAGAGTTTAATATTTTTAAACAATTTCATATTAAAAATTTCCAATTAGTTACATTAATTCATTAAAAGATAATTTTCTTTCAATTTTCGATTTTATTTCTTTAAGAAATGATTTAATTTTAGTTTATAGGATACAAGATTTCCGAAAATTTCAAAATATTGCAGATTTTATAATATATTGTAAAAAAAATTACTTGGTAGATAATATAAAAGAAGCACTCAAACTTGCATTACCAAGAGAAGCTATACCAGCTTCTTCTACGTCAGCAGAAAGATCTTTTTCAAGTTTAAAAAATATAAAAACTTAGACAGAATGTCTAGTTTGTCATTCATTGTCATTGTCAATAAAAATGTTGCAAGAACTCATACTTTTTATGAAAATGTAATAAATATTTTTGCAACTAAAGAAACCAGAATAAAATATAACTCTTTAAATAATTTTTGGTTTTATTTAAACTTTTTTTTTATTTTGAATCAGTATGTGGAAAATCCACGAGCCGCCACTGGTTCAAACCTATTAATAAATAGGTATGGCAAAAAAAGCATTCAGATTTTTTCTAATATTTCATTTTATTAATTATTTAATATTAAATTTAATTAAGAACTTTGCATATGTGAACTCCCAAGTATCCAATAAAATTCCAAAATTTTGAATCAAATATCAAAATTTGATTTATATGCACAAATCCAACAAACAGACAAAAATTAATCTAAAAAATGATTTATTTCATTTTATCCCCAATGTAAATAACAAGCAAAAAAATTACAAGTTAACTTGCATGTTTATAAGTATGTCAGTATGTGCATATATTTTATAAAAAAAAATATTTATAGGTATATATTATATTTATATAATATGTATATAATAAAAATAGATAAAGGTACTTACCATTTTGCTCCAATGATTTTGTTTCTCTTCGATATGATGCCATTAAATTTAAATCAAAACTTAAGCGTTCTTTTATAGGAAATGTAACTTCTTTTTAGTTTTTTTTTTGTACATATTCTTTTACATGAAAATTTAGAGTTGCCATATATACTCATATTTATATTAAAAAATATAAATGTACTTATAGTTTTATTTTTATGAAGAAAAATGTGATTTTATATAGAGAATACGATAATACTATGAAAAATGTTCTTGTTTATCTATCCTAGACCTTAATGTAATGTTTAAAATGTACTAAGTGGAATAATGTTATTGGAATTATGATAAGTGATAGTGATAAATAATGTTAGAAAAATCTGTGAAAGGTAAAAAAGATAACTATACAGAACTTCTATCATAAATGAAAAGATTCTAAAATTTAGAGGAACATGTGAGTATTTGATTCTTTAAACGTGAGGTTATAAAATGGTTTTGCTTTTGTTGCTACCTTATTATTTATAAAAAACAGTTAGGGGCTGGTTGCAAAACACCTATAGAGATTTGGTTGCAAAATCAGGAATTTAATAAATTTCTCTGTTTCATAGATATCTTGTAGGTAATGGCAAATGCTCTATTGAACTAAAGTCAATAATGCCACCTTTGAAACCTTCCCAATATAACACCATAGGAGCACCAAGTACTACACTTTGAAAATTTCAAGATGATTTAAAATTGGTTATGAAAACTCCCGTGGGGACTGCATGTTCCACGCTTCCATCTAACGTGTTCCCCTATGTTAATAATGTCTTATACTACAACTTACAAAAATTCAAATCGAATTTTTTTAGATTCATTTCCAATCTACCCACAAATTATCCTTAATATCATATTTCCCTTCCCTTTCCAGCTAAACATTCATGTCATGTAAATAGGAATCCGTTCATATAAGCCATAAAAAACAATTTGTAGAGGATTTTTCATATGCAAAAGGACCCAAAAATACAATTTTTTAAAAATTCCCAAAAAGTCCCAGCTTGAGGGCTATTTACATATGAAAAAAGGCCATAAAGTTGTATACAAATTTTTGGGCCATTTTTCATACAGCTTATACAGTATCTTCGTATAATTAATAGCCCTCTTTAATGTTCATAAAAATTAAACTTTTGCATTTTCTTTTATATTAAAAAAAAAACTTGTTACAAGAAAAACCTATCATACAACCACCATAATTGACTATCTAATAAATAAAAATACCTGGTAACTCTTTAGCATTATTAATTTCATTATAAAAAGATACCATCATAATAAAGATGTTGAATATAATAATTTATAAAGATTGAAAACTCTACATACATTATATGCTTACAGGTAAATAAAGTAAGCAGCAATAGTTTGATACTTTTTTATAATTTATTGATATCTTACGGATCAAAACACATATACGTATGTATCTATATAAGAATTGAGAGGCAAAATAAGATCATTTTCCATATATGTAGGATTATCAAATTAAAAAAAAAAAAAATAAAAAAAAAACATTAAATCATATTGTGTTTCTTAATTCTTTGCAAAAATTCCCCAATGGTGGTAAATTCAGACTAGAAGAGTAGTTTTATTTATACTAGACTTTATAATTAAATTTAATATTTGTCTCAAAGGTATTATTATCAATACGTGTGTTGTATATTTTGTATCTTTAAGATTCAAAAAAAAAATTATAATAATAAAGAAACATACTGTTATAATGATAATATTCATATAATAGATAATTAAGTTGCATAAAATAAATTTAATAAAAAAAAATAGTTTATTAAAAACTTTTATGTCAATATTTTTTTTTTATGTTAAATTTTAATATTTATATTAAATTTTTATATGAAATATTTTAAATTTAATTTTTTTCAAAAAATTTTATATTAATTATGGTATATTTAAGTTTGTTAGTAAACTTACAGAGGTTTATATCTAATTGTATACTATAAAATATGGTAAGATTTAGAAAAAAATAAATAAATAGAAAAAAACTAGTATAAAGAGTATAAAATTTAGGATCCAGTCACTACACAATTTTTAATTGGGAGCGTGTCATATGCCTGTATTTCATTTGTCTTTTTTTTGCAGGGTTATACGCCTTTTACAGAATATTTATATATATCTATAAGTAAAATTTTGAGTTAGGAGATTAATCGACTCTAAATTAGGATTTATTTTAGAGTTGGTTACAAAATCAGGGTTTCAATAATTTGTTTAGCAGGGGTTTCGGGCGGCAGCCTTCCCCCTATTTGAAGTTCTTTATTATTGAAAATATATATTAATCCTTATAGTAACCCTTTTTAATTGTGTTTTTCAATTTAACAAAATTCTGTAAAACTTCTTTAGAATAATAGCAATATATTTTTTTTCTAAGCCCCCAAACTTTAACCAGTCAAGAGTTTTTTGGTCTTCCAAAGCAAATACAATATCGGAACGAAAGTTGGTATATCTTAATAAACAAGTAGTTCTCAATTTCAGCATTCAGCTAAGTCTATTTAGACTAGGCTTCAGTTTCTTTAATCGTTATATTCACTAAGCCGTTGATTACTCGGCTGGAGCTATTGTATAAGGTTATGAATACACAAATGTTAGTTTTGTGCGCCATCTATTATCCTACACAAGAGTTATTTAAATATTTATATTAAATCTTATCTTATATTATGATATTAATTATTACGATATAATTATACAATTTTACGATATTTTTTTATCAGATTTGATCTGACCGGGGTTTGAATCCTAGACTTCCCATAAGAAATTCGGCCTCTTTTCCACTACGCCTTCGGGCGGAACCGATTTATAAAAACCTTTTTAATTTTAAACTTTGAAAGCTTTTACTTACAGGCACAATTCTATTGAAATTTAAAATTTTAAGACAAACTTACACCCACTTTTTCAATATTTAAAATTCCATCTAATTATTGACTCCAAGTGAATTCATTGTAGCACTTAATTGTCCACATATCTTTAAATACTTACAAAATTGTTCTAAGATAAAATGTTTAAGAAAAAAATTTGTATTTTTATTTTTTCTGTTGAAATCAAAATTCTTAAATTATACTCTATAGAAAACCTTACCACAGCAATTCAATTGTAATTGAGAATGATTGACGATTTCCTGTAAATCCCTTATGGCTAAAAAAAAATAATTAAAACAATCTATCTACATTCAAGCTAACTTGAAAGAGATTTCAAGAAGTATTTGGGAATTTCTTTAGAATTTTAATTTGTAAATCGGTAGATTGGAAAACGAATCCAAAATAAAGAATAAAAATAATAAATTTTAATAATTTATTTATTTTTAGAAACATTTAGAATTCAATATATTACTTGGGGGTAAATATAGAAATATATCTGCTTTTCTTTGGATTTTTTGATTTATAAAATTTCGATTAAAAAATAAAAAATATCCTATATGTCCAAGCAAATACTGCTTCATTTAATTATATCTTAGAATACAATATTTGAGCCATTGGTGCTTTTCGAGTATCTACTTAGAATAAATCTTAAATTTCTGATAATTGCTAGAAACATATGTGAAGTAGAGAATTTAATAATGATGTAAATAATTCTGTACGTATCAAAACCTTTAAAATAACGAAAAATATTACAGTTTTGCAAAAGTTTATGGAAAATTAATACAAAGGGCTTCACGTAATTTGAATTAAAGTTTTCAAATGATAAATTAACATGTTGCAATTTACAATTTTTAATTTGCAATAATATAATTAAAATGTTTAAAAGTTATAAAAACTACCTCTTGACTGTGAAATGTAGAATGGCACTTATATATTTTAATTAAAAGTTATCCTTTTTTTTAATTACAAATGTATTTTTTACCACTTACAATTTAATAATTCCAACTTTTTAAAAATTAACAATTAATATATCCATGGTAGTTACATTGAATTCCTCATAATTTGACGATGGAATTACAGTGTGTAACAGTTTTATTATAGCAGTAATTGGTTTGGAACTAAAGTTAGAGACTTATTATTATAAAGTTAAAGTCAAGTATTTTGTCATCATAAAAAAGAATTTCCAAATAAATAAGTAATTAACTTTATGTCGAAATTCGTTTGACTTTGACGTATGATTATATTAAGGTTAAATCCTGTTAGTCAAACACGGCCATTTCGAGGCGTATATTTTACGAAAGTTCAAAATTTAAGAGAATGTTTTGAAAACCTTAAATACCCCAGTAAGCCAACGAATATTTGACAAAGCCAGAAGTTAGACACCGTAATATTTTATTGCCATACAAATGAAAAAAACATACAAAGATGTTTCAAATAAAGTATTTTAAGATATTATTTATTTATTTGTAGCACCAGACTGACTGATATTATATTAGTCTTTTGCCTATTTGACACTTTTTTTTTGTTTTTGCGAGGGAATGGAACGCTGGAAAACCATCTATCGAAACTGTGCGGTATTTCATTGGATAGAGTGCGACTTTAATGCACTAAAACACACCCTTTTTGAACCAAACTTTAGAAAGGAACCTATGATACAAATGTACAGTTTGGTAACAGTGATGGGAATATGAAAGGATTTTAGGATTGTGGGAGGTTATTAGGAAATTTATGATTGTGGGGGATGGGCAAAATTTGGAGCGATATTTGGACTTCTTATTAAATTATTAAAATATACACTATATTTTTTCATTAGATATGATCAGACCAGAGTTTGAGTTATGGGGGATGGGCAAAATTTGGAGCGATATTTTGACTTCTTATTAAACTATTAAAATATACAATATATTTTTTCATTAGATATGATCCGACCAGAGTTTGAACCTGAGATACTTCGATTTAAAGCCCGACGTCCTAATCACTACGCCACCGGTCGAATATATTATTTATATAAAAATTTTAAAATAAAATTATTATAATTTTATTTACTTTTGAATTACTAAAAAAAAAAACAATTCCTTATATTCTTTTCTTATTTATTAATTTTGTTAATTCACATGCAAAATTTATTTGACATAACAAAAATAAACAAAATTTACTGAAAAATATTTTTCAGTCAAAATATAAATTATTTCCTTCAAAAATATATATATACAATATTAAAACATAAAATTTGAATTAAAAATCATTTAATTTATTTATTATTATAGCAAAATTTAACATTTGCAAAAAACAACATTTAAAATATGAACAACTTTATAATAAATTTCTCATCAAAAATCTAGTACATTTTTAGTACATTTTTCAAATTATTTATTTTTATTACATAATTTTTTTTTTTTATTTTTATTACAATTAAATTTGTAACAATAAATAAATATTACATATGGTAATACATAAGTAAATATGTAAATAAGAAAAGTTAAAAAAAATATTAAAAAAAATATTTCTAAATAAAAAAGGAATGATAATAACAGTTTAACGAATTTAAATTTTAAATGTTATTCTTTAATAAATCGTAACATCCTGTTTTGACATTTTTCAACACTCGTGTATAAAACTTATTTTCTTTACCTATTTTTAACACACTTTAAACATAAATTTTATTACATAATTTTAGTTCCCTTATTTTTATTTATTTATTTTCTAATTTCAGTTAAGAATGTAAAAAAATTATTGGATTAAGATTCAATTTAACTCTTCAAGAAAATTGTTGCAAAACGTATAAGAAAATAAAAAAACTTTTCTAAAAGAGTTGAGTTCAAAATTAAAAACAAAAACAAAACAACAAATTTAATTTCCCCACATGTTATCTTTTAGAGTAAATATTGAACACGTGCAAATTTTGAAAAAAAAAAAATTACCGAAATGTTAAGGTTATAACAGAAGTCATTAAAATGTTAAAATCATGTGTTATTCTTTGTGTACATAACATATACACATGTAATACAAGTATGTATTTAATAATTAGTATAATTTACATTCGGAATTAATATAATTATGTATAGTGTTACTTATTTATAGAGATTTAAATTACATGATGTAATGTAAAATGTATTGTATGCATGTTATTATATAAAATTTACATTTTTTTTAATCCTTTTTCTTAATTTTGATTACATGCTTAATTGACGTAACATTTGATGTAATTCTATACAGAATATATGTCAAATAATTTATGATAATCAGAATTATCTTTATTTTCATAAGAATATACTAATATTCTCACGTTTTGGGGCTTAGATATTGGCAGTTGTATTGATAAATATTTTCCGAAATGGTCATATTAACAAAAAATATAGGTTTAAATTGTGTTTAATTGCGATGTTATATTTTTAGTTAAAAATTGCAATTTCTTTTTTTAAGAAAGAAATTTTAAGTTGATTTCTTTTGGTAAAAATTGTGGTGCCGGACTTTTAAAAAAACCGTGGTGGTATATGGTGAATTAAATTTGAGTTTTAAATTTCAAAAAGCAATATTTATTTAGTTAATCAATGTAAAGGGTTTCTGTCATTTCAGATTAAGGATGGCTGTCATTTGACAGATTAGAAAAAAAATAGTACAGTAGAACCTTGATTTTTTGAACCATTTTTAATCTTAACATTCTAATTCTAATTTTTTTTTTAATTTTTAGCTAAAGTTCTATCTCAAAATGGTTGTTTTTTATTAAATCCAATTTAAATTTTTTTTTTCAAGCACAGTTTAAAAGTTTTCATAGACAGACAAACGATGGAAGATAACAAAAAGTATAAAAAGATATTATCTGAAAAAGATATTGGTTATATGAAATCTTAATTGCATCATTACATTTGAGACACCTTTTCAAGCTTTATTTAATTTGTATAAAATATATTGCAATGTTAATAATATTCAGATAATAATAAGTCAGATATTCGATTTTCAAGTGTCAACAGTCGCTCTTACATTTATCTCCTCTAAACTTTAAAGTTTTTAAAAATAAATTTTTGTACGGAAGATTTTCCGTATTCTGAATTAAATTTACTAAAACATTCAAATTTGAAATCTAAACTTAAATAACATTAGCTTTTGATTCTAAATAATCAAATGAAACAAAAAAAATTGTTTAATTCTATTTGGTTACAATTTAAACACTTGAAAATTAAAAAAAAAAAATATGCAAATTAATGGAAAAAAAATAAATAAAAACATTTAATTTAAACATATTTAAATCAATTTTTTTCCAAAAATTTCAGACCAAAGTTTAGTCAAATGTACAACAAGTACAGCAGATCTTTTATAATAATTTAATGGAGTGTAAATAATTTTTGTAATAGTAAATAGAATTTATAAAAAAAAAATAATGTGTTTATTAATGTAAACTCAATATTATTATTTATTAGCTTATTTCTACTATTAGATCATTTATATTTCACTTTTTGGATTATATTATCTCATTAATAATGTATTTTATGTTCAATCGTATTTACTTTAAAATCTGAATACTTTAAAATAAATATCTTTAATTTTGTTCTTCTATTACTTCTCTGTTGGTGATTCTATAATTAGAGCGGAGGTGCCGGTGTTTATTTTTGAAGTTTTTATTTTTGAGGTTTTAAGTAAAAGTACAATTAAACGAAAAAAGGCATTGTAGATTAAACTTTGGCAATACTAAAATTCTCCTATGAACATTATGAATGAATATCATCGAACAAAAATTGAAAGATTCCTTTAATGCCTTTGCAGTTTCCTATTTGGTTAACCATTTTAGTTTTATTTTTTTTTTAATTCATTGAAAATATTTTTAAAATTTTTAAGTTAAGGCATTAGTAAAATCCAATTTCATTAATCATATGTAAAGCTGTTAATAAATCATTATTAAGTTTTTTTAGAGGTCTTTTAGAAGTCGTTTCCTTGAAATATCTTCATCTCTGACTAAATTTTAGAAATCAGGCAAAATTTTGTATATTCAAGTAGAGCTACAAATTCTCATTTGTATGATAGCTTTCTGAATCTTCTATACTACACTAGAATGAATACTCATATCTCCTAAAACTATCTTAGCATACACGCCAAACATGTATATTAATAGCAATCGATCGTTTCTTGACACATGTAGAGGTATTTTATACCAATAGGAGGTTTACATTGAATTATGATTTTTATTTTGAATTAAGGGAATAACTTATAACTTAAGATAACTTAAAATTTAATTCTCTATCAAAAGATGTTCTCGATCAATTTACAATAGCATTTTTAAATTGAAAAATAAATTCAATTGTATAAAAATTTTTGTAAATCGATTGAATACAAAAAAATTGAATTTCTGATTGATACTGAATCCTGAATTCTCGGATCAACCAAATTGGTTCAAAAAATTAAATCTACATTTAATCTCAACTTTTTTTGTACATCACTCCAAATAATAAAAAACCTTAAATACTTTTAAGTAAAAAAATTTTTTTATATTCAATAATTTATAAAAATTTTTATATAATTGAATTTATTTTCCAATTTAAAAAATTTTAATAAATATTTATTTAAATACGTAATATATTAGTATATATTAGTAATTTTTTTTTTATTTTAAAAATTAATTAGCAAAAATAAATATTCAGATAAATAAGATTGAATTTATCAAAATTTAACCAAAAAAAAAAAAAAACATATACCTATATATTTAAAATCAATTGAGTATTTAAAAAAAATATATATATTTATTAAAAATTATAATTATAAAATGAAAATCAATTGAAATATTTTTTTTACACAATAATTTTGCCTAGAATTTTAAAGTACATAAAATCAGACCTCTACATAATACATTTACATAACATATTCATAAAATACGTATTTAAGATTTTAAAAAATTTAAATAATTGGGAAAAAAATATTTAAAAATGAATTTATTAAATGATTTATGAATTACAGTATTGTTACCATGTTACTTCTACTTGTATTATTTTTTAAATAAAAAATTTATTCATAATACTAAAAATTAAATGCAAAGAATTACAAGAGAAAAGCTGCTTAAATTTATTTATTTATTTATTTATTTGTAATACCAGACAATAGTAAATATTTCCTGATAATATTAATCCTTTGCCGATTCGAAATTTGGACTTATTATTAAATTATTGTAATATACACTATATGTTTTTATTAGATATGATCTGACTAGGGTTGGAGACTAAGACTTTTCGATTGAAAAGCCACCACTTTACCACTTAGCTATCGGTCAGATGTTCCTTAAATAAATCATTGGACAAAAGAGAGTTTAGAAAAAAGATATAAATATTAAAAAATTTCAGATATAAAAGGTAATATTGAGTAAATAAATCGAATTTTTGAATTAACAAATGAAACTCAGATTTTTTTTTATAATTTTAAGAACTGGAACAGTTTTGGAGGTCATAATTATAATTTTTATCAAAATCAACTATTATAATGCCTCAAAATTAGTCCAACGATATGTTTGTACACGTTTAGTCCAAATTGTTTTAAAAATAATTAGAAAGTACGAATTAATTGGAAATATTAAGATAAAGAAGGTTCCATAATACTTTATAGAAATTTCAGGAATCGCAAGTAAATCTTAATTCGTAACTCAATCTAGTCTTAGTTCCTTTTGAAATAAATTACTATTTTCCATTGAATATAAATGATATTGTAACCCTTTTAACAATATAAGCGTCTTCTGTGTTTTAGAAGTCAGTTTTATACCATTTTACCATAGAAACCTTCAAAGTGGAATAGTAAACTTTAATACGAGAATAGTAAACTTTAAAATGAGAATAGTAAATTTCAATATGAGATTTTTTATTTACATTTAATTTAATAGTATAGCATGTTTTCTAAGTTAAGAGCTGCTTTGAATGCTTGCGATGCAATTGACACATGTTGTTGGTTTAATTGGTTGCAGACCATTTTCCGTAAGGCTTTTCGGGGCTCTTACCCTCTGTTCTTTCAGGAATAATTCATTTCTGCTGTTAAGAATAGTTTCGAAGTTCACTATGTGCATTTTGAAACTAAAATGGTATAGAAGAGAACTATTCTGTTTCCCAATTTAATATTTCACTTAAAATGGTCAAGTAACTAATCTTTAATATAACTTTATTATGAACTATATTATTGTAATTTCATAATGGTATGTATGAAGAAATAATCGCCTAAATTATTCATTATTATGACATTTATTTGCGTCTATTACTAAGACGAACCCTCCTACAATTTTATTAACGAATAAGTTTATCCTTCGAAAATCAATTCTACATTTGATAAATTATTATTTAAAATCAAAATTTTCAAAATGAAAAAAGCATAACATTGTAATCAAATGAATTTAAACCTCAGTACAATAAATTTTTTACCCAACTTTTGAGAGTAATGTAAATACTCATATTTTCATTTTTAAAATATTTAAATTGTATTTTTTTTATTTTTTTTAATTCAATATCTGTCAATATTGACAATTCTAGTAAAATATTAAATTCTATAGAAATTTCATTAATCTAATACATATATATACATGAAACCAAAATAAGTCAGTATTATTCAAAATATCTTTAAAATTGTGAATAAAAATAAAATTCACAATATACTTAAACAATTTTCTAAGAATTCAATTTTTTATATATGCTCTAATTCAGTCTCCACAGTAGAAATTTTTTTAACAATTTTCAATAAAAAGCACCATTTCTATTTTATTTAATATTGCTTTAAATTTTTTTTTGTAGTAAAAATTGTAAAAAAACAAACACAAGAAACAATGAAAAAACCTCGAGATCTAGACATTTTAAATAAAATTTCTTGAGAAAAAAAAAAGACAAGAAAATTTTTTTTATTATAACCTCCAATAAAAGAATTTTAAAGCAAATAGGAACAGAAAATATTTCCCAAGATCCCAATTCCATTTTACCCTAATCCAGAGAAATAAAAAAAAAATAAAATAAAATAAAATACCCTCAGGATTTTAGGAAATTGATTGGCTATGAATAAAATAAAAAAAAAAATAACAAAAAATTTAAATAAAAATGATTTTTTTTATGAAAAATAATTTTTATGTAAAGTTTTTCTTTTGTTTTGTGTGTGTATGTGTGTTTTTGTTTTTTAAATTCAATTGGAACTTAAACAAGTGAACCTAAAATAAAATTCGAAAAATTTAGAAAATAAAATTTCCAAAAAAAAAAATTAAAATGGATATTAAAAACATTACAATAATTTTGACAAAATTTTGATCAAGTACATTGACATTTACTGTATTCTTAAATCGAATGGAAGAAAACAATTTGGGAATGGCTGTAATAAATGTTGTAATGACAATTGAATATAATCAAATTACGATATATTGTATTTCACATTATGGCATATATAAACTGAAAAATTTTATAATGCAAAAGATCGACCTTGTTGGAGGGGTGTATATGTCCCAAAAATCTAATTAAATTTATTAAAATTTATTTATTTCATTACTTAAATTTATTTGAGTTCAATAGAAAAAATCTTTGAACAGGGTTTGGAATCCCTGATTTTTTTTTTATTTAAACTAAAGGACTGTAAGCGTAATCGCGTAGTCTAATTTTATAATATCTATATATTTTCAAAACTATTAGTGCCACAGACATGATTATAATTTTCCGGACCTCGAACCATCTTAACCTTCAAATATGGGTATCATTTATGAAAATAGGGTTTATAATTCGCTAACTCAAAATAAAAGTTCGAGCTTACGAAATTATTTATATATAGAAGATATATTATTAGGGTTGGATCTGAAATCTCGGTTTAGTAAATTTCGTTTTTAGAAAATCTTGTTTTAGAAAATCTTGTTTTTAGAAAATCCCTTTTTTTTATATTCTTGAAGAAGCTGATAATTCTGGTTATGTATCCAACTCAAAAATCCTTAAAAACCAGATTTTTCAGTTAAAAAAGAGATTTTCTTAAAAAGTGAGATTTAAAAAAAACATTTACTACTCCGAGATAAAAAAAAATCATTTACTAAGCCGAGATTATAAACGCTCCCACATTATTAAAACTGCTGAATGAGCTGGTCAATCAATTTTTGTGAAGTTGCAAGTCTTAAAACTAAATCGTAATTCTACAATTAAATACTAATTATTCTATTCCAATAAATGCTAACTAATTTTCTAATAAAACTCGAATTTAAATAATAATTCTGAATCTAAGATTTTTAAAAAAACTTTTAACCTTGTAGCTTAAAAATATTTTTTAGTTTTTAAAATAATTATATACTAAATTAATGGAGTATATTACCTCAATTTTATTCTAAATATCTTTAATTCAAATAAAAGCAATTAATTATTAAATATTTTATGAATTTTAAGGTTTATTTTAAATAATGAAAATATTTTGTTGTAACCACTAAGGAATTTTTTATTAAATATTCAAAGGTATTCATGGTATTTATATTTATTTTAAATTTTTTAAGATTTAAATATTTTTATTTTTAATTTTTTTTTTAATTGGAAAATATATTTTCTAAAGAAATTGATTATTTAATTTTTTTTTTAGATTTTTCAAATTAATATTAAAAAAAAAATCACAATTGTCTGTATTAAAAATATAAATAACTTTAAATAAATCTATTCTTATCTCTTACAATACAAGAATATGTACAGATTTGTAATATTAAATTTTATCTGTAAAATATTACATAAATATTAATTCATGTAGGTTTACGTGGGAGTCTGAGCTTTAAAAAGCAAAGTGATAAGAATATTTACTTTGTTATTATAAAATAAGCATTATTATGTTAAGAAGAATTATTTTAGCTCCGTAAAATATGCAATTTAAATTTTTTTTTTTTTTTTAACTTATTTTACTTATTTATTTTCTTTGAAGTTAAAGGTTTTACTGATGTTATTACAATTTATTGTATTATTAGATTAAAAATAAATAAAATAAATAAATTAATTATTTATTTTATGCTGAGGCTGTGGTAGGTGGGGTATTGATTGATTACCTGGCGTATCAGCGGAGGAAGAAGAGATTCGATCCCCGATCAGATCGTAAGTTTTTTTCAAAAATAATTATATACTTAGTAACCTCTGTTTTTAAATTGTAACATAAATGATAATATATATATAATTAATAAATTATAATTCCTATGATTTTCAGTATTTTTTTTTATAGGGAACTTATTATTTGTGAAGCGCTTTAATTTATCTTCGTACAAGTTTTCTCAACATTTTATATGACAGTAGAGCGATATATACAACTAGATCAATATATTTTTCTCAATTAAATTACTTATCATTTAACTTAATAATATTTGATATATATTTAATTCCCTTATGGATTAAATTTATTCCTAGAGTGATATCGACTTTACCAACGGTTTTTCAGAATTTTATTTGATCAATCTTTCACAATGCTCGCTCTCTACCAGGGTAAAGTTATTATTAATTGGATCATGTTTATTTTTAATTAAAAACTAAATTAAATTTAAAATATAATTATTACATATTAATAGAAAATAAAAATTTTGAAAAAAAAAGTGATTAATCAATTCTAGAAATAAATACGTATTTAATTGATTTATTGTTGTTGTATTTTGACATGGGGAATAGCATGTGCCATCCTGAAACGTAGGTCTTGCGGCCCGAAATATATTCCAATTTTTTAATAAAATAAAATTTATTTTAAAACAAAATACAAATATTTTCTCCGAATTCGACAATAATTAATTTACCAAATTTTGTCTTTAAATCCAATTTATGGGAAAATTTAATAACCAAAAGTAATAATCAAATAAATATCTTTAATATTTAGAATTCCTTTTAAAATTTAATCTAAAGAATTAAATATCGGCATTTTTATACACTATACTAATTTTTAAATTGAAAAATTTATAGTTTTATATTTAATTTATTTTTAAAAATTAAATAAAGCAGTTCTTTAAGTTTCTCTTACTATATTTAAAATATTTAATTATTTAAATTATAAAGTAATCGAAGTAATATCAAAAAAGGTTAGATTCAATTAATAATCGAAAGTATTTTTTAATAGCAATAAAATCAACTTTAAAGTATTTTACAAAGTACAATTTTTTTGTATTTTTCAAATCAAGTTCAGTACTAACATTTAATAAATCAATAAAATTATAGACCTAACCAACATATTAATACAATTTTAAAAACTATTAAAAATTTTAAAAAAATATCAATTACTAAAAACAGCTTTTATTTTTATTTAATATAACAAATAAGTTTACTGAGTTTAGTTTGAATAAAAATTCAATATTAATGCAGTAAAACCCCCTACTAAAAAAAATAACTAAAAATAACAATTAATGCTCAAAAAGTTCCAAGAAATGTTATCAACAACGGGGGTCCGCAAAAAAAATGTCCTCAAATATAAATTATTAATTTCCAGGAAATGTAAAAAATAAAATTTTAATTTTTGGAAAATAATATTTCCACTCATTAGTTTAAAAAATGTATAAACGATTTTTAAGGGAGTGATTGAAATTAATAAAAAAATGCTGTTTTAATAAATTTATACTTAATTTAAAGTTAACTCCAATTTTATTGAAAAAAAAACAAAAATTGGAGGAAATATCAGTAAAACGCAAGATATTTTAATTCTGCAATAAAAATGCACAGGTTAATTAAAAAATAAACTAATGGTCCGAATTTATTTAATATTTAAGAATGCAATACAAATTAAAAACTTTTTGCATATTATTCAATTAAATGTAAATTAATTTTTAAAATTATATTTTAAATTAAATTTAAAGTACTTACCTTAATAATTTATTTTTAAAGATTCTTAATTCCGAATTCAAAATTTAAGAAATGTCACTGATTTTGAATATTATATTGAATTTCAAAATTTAATACACTCTTGTTTAAAATATCAGTGATAACACTTGACATATAATATTTTTTTTAACTTATATATATATTTTTTTTTTATATTTTTTATTTTAATTATTTCTTAATTAATCCAAAATGTGTATTATTTATTTTATTGTATTTTTTAAATTATATTTCAAATTCTGTTTTTTTAGGATTAAAAACAATTATAGCATAATTTTAGGCGCACACAAATAAAAGCAATGGTTTATATTCTTTTTCATTTCATTTGTAATTACTTTTATTAATACAATTTCAGTTTTTTTTTTTAATTTGAATTCATGGTTAATTTAATTTTTTTTTTAATTCCTTTACTAAACTTTCAATGAATTTTTTATTTACAATTATTAAATTTTTTTTTAATTAAAAATGCGCTTAAATCTTTTTTATCAGTTTTTTTGAACAAAATTTTTTACATTTAATTTAAAATAGATTTTGTTTTTAAAACTTCTGGTCATTTCTCAAGGTAGTTTTTAATTAAAAACATTAAAAATTAACTAATAATAAATTTATAAAATTTTTTCACTTAGTTTCAGCTTTTTATTAAACTGTGGCACAATAAGAAACAAAATACAATGTAGTCTTTACCACTTGTACATTTGAACTGATAAACAAATTATCAAAATTAAAATTAATACAATTTCTTTAACAGATTAGTTTATATATATATATTAATTTATTAATTAGTATATATATATATTTATGCAATTTTAAATTTTTTTTTCGTACTATATTATAATATAAATATTATTTCATTAATGAATTATAAATGAAATATTTTCAAAGATAAAGTTATCTTACGGATACAAAATCACAATGACTAAAAAAAATAAGAAACGCGTCATTACTGTTACACCGCGAGAATACGAATGAAATTTATTTTTGTTCAAAAAGAACATAATTTTGTGTTGAAGAAAAAAAAAAATCTCAACATTTTCTAAATGAAAACAAAACAAAAGCAAAAACAAAATAATAACAATATTTTTATATTTTATTTTGATTTTTATTTTGTTTTTATTATTCTTTTTTTTTTTTTTGAATCACTTACTGATTCACTTCTATACTAAAATATGTGTAGATACATTTTTTTATTAATATACATTGAATGAATCTATAAACATTGTATCTATACTTGATATACATATAAAGGTAGAATAGATATCTACTATATTAAAACATTATAATGAATGTTAGATACATACACACAATCAAACAAAGGTATTAGCAATATTAATAATCATAATAAAATTTAAGAAAACAACAACAACAACAATGTTTTGAGAAGAAATGAGATGTTAAACAATTTTTCCCAATGTTCAAAAAAAAAAAAAACATCGTATCGTATCGTATACACAGTGCGTGTGGTTTTTTTAGAACAGAAAACCGCTGTTCAATTTTCTGTTAATACTCATCGTAAAGTAACTCGTAATACAAGTGTTATACAAATGTTAATTTTTGTTGTTGTTTTTGTTTTGAACTTCAAATATGCCGGTTAAAAAAAAAAAAAACAATTAGAATCTTCTTCAAATTCAAAACAAAATGTTTGGTACTTTCTTAAATTCTGCAACATTTTCCTTTTTAGAAATATAGCAAAAGTGTTGTATAAAATGTTTATAAACATTTTAATGTATTATTTTTATTTAGAAGAGAATGTAACAGTTATTATTTTAATTTTATGTTAATGTATTTTGATGAAATAACTTTTTTTTTAGTAATGTAATAGTTACTGTCGTGGCAGTAATTTTTTTAAAGTGTACTGTAATAATATCGTATAATATAATGAGCTAATATTATTTTTCGATTTTAAATTCTCTGAAATCGAATTCTGAATTACTGTCAAATCTAAACTTCTTTTAAATGTCATAAAATGTTTTTGAAGACCTTTTTAAACTAATATATATACTATTATATGTTAGATTAATAATAATGATATATCTTCAATTATAAACCTAAATTGTATAACACTTTAATTTTAAATTTAATTGGCAGTTAAATTTGTTTACACATACACAGTAAAACTTGTATAACAGAAAAACAAAATCTCTTAAAAATTCTCTTAATTTTTTTGTTTAATAACTGTTATATTTTTAAAATATTAAACTCTTATAGTATAAGAATTATTTACTATAGAATATATTACAACAGTATATACATAGTAGTTTATATTGTTATACATTATTTACTCATATTTAAAGCTTTCATTCATAAAAAAGTTACGAATAAATAGTACACAATTATTGAAGTAAATAACAATGAAAATGTTGACTTTATTTTTCCACTCATAATGGAAAAAGTTCGTTGTGTTAATTGCAGGATTTTTCTAACTATCCAAATTAATATGAAAAATAGTTTGAGTGGACAGAATTTTTGGTGAATAGGAATTTTAGTGTTTTTTAAATTTTTTTTGAAAGTTTAATATTTTTTTAGAAAATTTTCATAACTTTCTAACTTTACTTTATTAAAAACATAATTATACCTTGATCACGTTTATTTTTAAATTGTTAAAAACTTCTTAGCACATTTTATGTGGTGGCTAAATTTTACAAAACTAAAAATTGATTGGATTTATAATACCAGTTGGATATTTAATAATTGTCTCTGGCTAGATGGTTTTTAGACTGCCGTAAGGCTGCTCAAGTTCAAATACCAATTTATTTGTGCATCATATTGAATAGTGTTCAGCTGGTTCTTCTTTATATTGGAACTGATCCACTTTTTATATAAAATTTTTTTCATTCTTTAACCAGTGTTTCAAAAATGTTTGTATTATAAAGTTTTATATACCATTTTCTTTTATAGATACAATAATTAATTCTTTAGAAATTTTTTTCAAAGGATAACATAATCAGTTATTAATATATTTATAATGTGCTATCTGCACCATCTGTTATCAAATAAAAGGATTACATAAAATTTATTTTAAGAATGTTTTTAATATATTTCAAGCACTAATTAATTTTCTATTAAAAAGTAATCAATTTAAATTTTTAATATAAATTTAAACATATGTGTAGCTTTGTAATCTCATACCCCAAATACATTTGTAACCTCATATAACCCAATACATTATATTTCAAGGTTAATAATATTTAATATATATATATATATATATATATATATATATATATATACATATATATCCTTTAGGAATCGTTCTCTATAAATCAGAATAACCATTAAACTTAAAAGGAAAAGTTCACTAAATTTTCCAAGTATTTTTTAATTCTTTTTACAAAAAAAAATGATTCCACGGTGAAACCATTAAAAATTCAGTTACTTTAGAGCTTCATATTCTGTTTTATTTTTAATAGTTTACTTTTGAATTTTTTTTAACTTTAAAATAGAAAAAAATTATAACAAAAGTTTTTAAAAATTAAAAATAAAAAAAAAATGTTATTATGGTTTTGTAAAACTTTTTAAATTCCTTGTTTTATTAAATTGAAAGTTTACCTAAAGGAGTAACAGTTTAAAACTAAAATTTAAATAACATTTGATCAATCAAAAATTTAAACCATTTCTTGTCCTTGTATTTTTTTTTAAATGTCCTTGAATCATTTTGTCTCAGCCACATAATATATCTATAAATAAATTTCGAAGTCTTATTAAATTTATACATAAAAAATATCTCCAATAAAACTTCAATAATTTTATTACATTCATTTTAATTTATAGTTAATAGTTTTTAATTATTTTACAAAGTTAATTATTAATAAAGTGTATATTAATAATTAAAACACGTTTTACAAAAATTAAATGAAAGGTTCAATTTGTATTCCAATATAATGAAGGGAACCTGGTCAGCAATTCCAGTTCTGCATTCCTTTCCTTCAGTTCTGCATTAATGAAATATAAACTCTTGATATTCGAAAATTTTGAATTAATTCAGTACTTAAAATCATTTATAATATTTATAATAATATTTATTTATTTTTTAAGATGAGCCAATTTGATTTGCATTAAAATTGTTAGATATGATATAATTGTTGAACCAATTTTTAAAATTATTTTATTTGATAAATTAAACATTCCAAATATCTTTAATTGAAGTGGTTTTAATTTCGATTTAAGATATAAACAGTCAATCTGAAAATTTAAAATATAAATATTTTAATAAAATGAAAACATAATATAAATTATTTAAATTATTAAAATATTGATACGATCGAAATATTATTGTATTATATAAATATTGATATATATTTTATGGGAATATTTAATATGAAAATAAATTAAAAAATTCGTTAGAAAAAATTAAAAATTAAAAAAGATTTACCTGTTTAAAAACACTACTATTAACAATAAATAAAATATTATTGTAATTTTTTTTTTGAAATTTTTCAGTATTTTGTACATAATCAGTTACTAAAAGTAACATAATTAAATCACAAATATGATGAAATGATATAAATATATTACGCCATGGTGTATCATGACTAAATTCACCATTTTCAATTAATTTTATTTTTATTTTATGAATATAATCAAAATATAAAACTGATATAATTTTTGTAAAATAATATAATAATACTGATAAACCTTGTATTTGATAATAATAATTAAATTCATTTGAAATTTTTTGAATTTTTATATAAAATAATAATAATTTTTTGATTTTTTTCGAAATTAATTTCAATTTATTCCTTTTCATTATAATTAAATATCTGTCTGAATTTTCAGTATAATTATAAATTAAATAATAATTTTTTTTAAATTCTTCCAAATAAATATGCAATTTAATTTGAATTTGTTGAAAAATACAATTTATTATAATATAATAAATTAAATAAATATCAATAGTAGAATAATTAAATAAATATGAAATTAAATATGGTAAATAACCAATAAATTCTTTAAATTTAATATATTTTCGATAATTATACAAATATAAAAAATCAACAAAATATGATATTATTAAAAATATTGATCTTAATAATAATATTACAAATATATTCAAATTAAATAAATTATATTTTGATATATTACATATATTAATCATTTTTCTATATGAATTATATATTAAATTTAAAATTTTTAATTCTTTTTTTTTATTTAATAAACGATAAATACTTATTATTAATGGTTTATATATAACAATTGTCATAATTGTATTTTCTAATATTATACCATAACAATCAGTTGAATTATAAAATAATCTTCCAACAATTTTTCTTGATTTTAATCCAAAAATAGTTAAAAATATTAAAATAATAGTAGATAAATTGAATTTTATGACAGAAATTGTAAAATTTTTCTTAAATTTATTATATTTATAAATATTTAATTGATTTATAATTAAACTAAAATTAATTATTTTAATAATTTTTATACAAATAATATTTAATAAAAGTTTTATATTCATTTTGATGTTAAACATTCTATGAAATTTAGTTTAATACTAAAAAATATATCTAAGAATATTTTTTAAATTAATAAAAGTATAATTACTAAAAACTTTTTACGAAGGTATACTCAAAAATTCTAGTATAGATTTAATATAGATTTAATTTACTAATATGGAACTGTCAAGTTTCATATTTAAATACCTTAGTAAAAGAATAATTACCCTGTCACCATTCAATATTATATTAATATGAGTACCTACTTGTCTTTTTCTTAAAAATTTTCTTTAATTAAGAAAATGTAATTTAAAATATATGCAATTAAATTAATTAAAATTTTAAAATAAATAAATTTAAATAAATTAAACAGTTATACATTAAGTTTAATTAAATTTGTAACAAAATGTAAAGTACTCATTTATACAATTTAATTTTTAAAATATAAATAATAATAGAAGGTACCTTTTATTAAAATAAGTATATAACTAGTTATATATTATTTAATTAATCAATACTAGTAAATTCAAGTCAAATTCAAATTCTTTTTATTTTAAAACATATGTAATAATACAAATAGAATAATTCAAAAAAATTACGTATATATTTTTACTATACTTAATTAATTTAATAATATTTAACTTCCAGATTAAATAAGTAGTTTTACAAAGTTCAGTTGCAAATAGTGGTTTTATCTTCCAGTTTCCAGTTTTTTTACCACATACCAAAGACTATAATTTTCTTCAAGAATTTCATTCACAAGATTTATTACGATTTGCCAATTTTATTTGCATTAATATTACAAAATATGATATAATTGTTGCACCAGTTCTTAAAATAAATCGATTAGATAAATTAAACATTCCAAACATTTTTAATTGAAATGGTTTTAATTTTGATTTTAAATATAAAATATCAATCTGAAATTGAATAAAAAAATAGAATTTATTTAACAATATAATTATTTTAAAATCATAATTAATATATTAAAAATACCTCTTTAAATGTACTTGCATTAATAATAAATAGTAAACTAGTATAATTTTGTAAATTTAATTTTTCCATATTTTTTGCATAATCTGTTACTAAAAGTAAAATAATTAATTCTGAAATATTTCCACTTGCCACATAAATATTACGCCATGGTGTATCATGACTAAATTCACCATTTTCTATTAATTTTATTTTTATTTTATGAATATAATCAAAATATAAAATTGATAAAATTTTTATAACATAATATAATATCATTGTAAATACATGTATTTGATAATAAAAATTAAATTCATTTGCAAGTTTTTGTAATTTTACATAAAGTACCAATAATTTTGTAATTTTAATTAAATTAAATTTTAAATTAATTTTTTCCGATTTTATTAATTGTGTATTTTTTTTATAATTATTTGAATTTGTATATATAATTAAATATTTTTTCTTAAAATCTTTTAAATAAAAATTTAATTTAATTTGAATTTGTTTAAAAAAACAACTTATCATTACATAATAAATGAAATAAATATCAGTTATTGCAAAATTAATTAAACATGAATAGAAAAATGGTAAAAATTTAAAAAATTCACTTATTAAAATATATTTACGATATTTATACATATATAGAAAATCAAGTATATAAGTTGATATTATACATATTAATTTAATTATTAATATTAATAATATATTTAAATTAAATAATTCATATTTTGTTGTATTACATAATCTAATCATATTTATATAACAAGAATATATATTATTTAATAATTTTAATTCTTTATTTTTATTTAATAATTGATAAATACTAATTATTAATGGTTTTGATAATACAATAGTCATATACATTCGTTTTAATATTATACCATAATCATCAATTGAATTATAAAATAATTTTTCAACTATTTTTACAGTATTTATGCCAAAAAATGTTATTAATATTAAAATAATTTTGAAAATTTTTAATTTTATTAATGAAATTGAAAATTTTCGTGTACATTTATTAAATTTGTATATATCTAAGAAGGTGATAATGATGGTTAAATGAAATATTTTAATAATATTTATACAAATTTTATTTAATAAAATATTTTTCTTCATTATGCGATAAATTAATATTGCATTAAGTACAAATTTATAGATGCACTACTAAATACAAAATAAATTTATATTTTCAATATTTTAAAATTACTGAATCCTTAAATTTATTACTTTAATTTTAATATTGAGTGAAATTCAAAAGTTCTTTGAATTATTTTTAGATACATGGCAAAAAAATTAAAAGACATTTTTTTTTAATTTCATTAGAAATCAATTTAGTTAAGTAATGCTTTCTTAATTGAAAAATTGCAATAAATTTATGAATGAAATGTTACCAATATAATTTTAGTAATGAAATAATTTGAGTTAATAACTTCGAATTGAAAATTTTTAAGGTCCCCAGTCAATACGAAATCTCTTTTCAAAATAATAAATTTTTAACCTTAAGTAGTTAAAGAACTAGGGTTTTGAATACGGACTGCTTGAAACCTAAGATTTTAGAGCAATAACTGAGTAACATGCTGTACAGTAATACATACTAATAACATTTTTAAACAATTTATATTTTTCTTTGCCAGAGCTTTTATAAGGATCAAATTGAGTATAAATTATTTTAATTTAACCACAGCTTAATATAAGTTATATAAAAACTGGTAGTCAAAGTCGCTTAAATGCAATACGGTTTAATTTCACATATCGCTTTGTAGCACAATATCAATATGTTTCATTTTCCCAATAACTTTTCTATATAAATTTTAAACTATAAATACAATTCTTTTAAAAACAATATCGCTTTGTAAACACATTTCTTTAGTCAATGTTCTTACTTTTCTTATTAATATAAACCGATAAATGCACAAAATAATTTTTTTTTGTGAATTTACTAACATTAAAAGATTTATTACGAAATCAGACATAAAACACTTACATACACTTACTATTAAGCTTTGATTTTCTTAACTTACGGCTAAAAAAGTTATAAATGCAACAATCGGTTAAGTGCACAGTATCAATAAGCACCAAGGCATGTGCATTTAAGCGATTCCAAAATTTAACAAGTTACTAAAAAGTCGCTATATTTTAAAACAATTGTAATAAAACAATTGCTATAACACTTTTAATAATATTGTTGTGATGATTATATTAAAATGAAATATGGTAAAACTTTCTATTTTTCTGATTAGTTAAATTTATTATAAAAACCAATTAAATTAATTAAAATTTAAAAAGATGCTGTTAATTATTTAAAATATATTTGTGAATACTAGAATATGAAAGAAATAGCAATTTTTTAATAATATAGAACAACTATAATCTTATGGATACTGGCTGAATATATTTTCTTATTTTCATTAATAAATAACTAGAGTAAATAAAACACACATTTATTTTTTAAATTTTTATTAAATTTTATTTTCATACATACAAATTAAAATCTGAATAATACAAAAAATGTTTAATATGCAAGTTTAAATGGTTTGAAATTTTCCAATAATAATAAATAATAATTTTAACTTTTATATATATTTTCATTAAATTAATTAAAATCCTTTTAAATTTAATTGTGTGCCAATAAATTTAATCCTTATTTAAAAGTTGAGCCAATTTAATTTGCATTAATATTGTTAGATATGATACAATTGTTGCACCAGTTTTTAAACCAAATTTGAATGACAAATCAAACATTCCGAAAATTTTTATATGAAATTGTTTCAGATTTGATTTTAGATGCAAGCAATCAATCTAAAAATAGAAAGAACAGATCATTAAACTTATTATATTAATTAATATTAAGAAGTATAATTGTATAAAATTAAAATTATTTATTTTTTATTTCTTTAAAAATTAATTTAAAAATTATTTTACCTCTCTTAATGTATCTTCATTTATTATTAATACAATATTATTTAAATATTTTATTTGTAATTTTTCAGAATCTTTTACATATTCCGTAGCCATAATTAATATAAGTAATTCACTAATATGTTGTGATGCAATTAATATATTACGCCATGGTGTATCTTGTGTAAATTCACCATATTCTTCAAATAGTCCATTTATTTTATGAATATAATCAAAATATAAAATTAATATAATTCTCATAAAATAAAATATTAATACTAATATTACTTCTATTTGATAATAATAAATAAATGAATTTGATAATTTTTGTAAATTTAAATATAATTTTATTAATTTTTTTATATTTTTTAATATTAATTTTAATTTTATATCTTCTAATATTTTTATTTCTTTATTTACAGTATATTTATTTGTACAATTAATTAAATATTGTTTATTAAAGTTATCTAAAAAAAAATTTATTTTTAATTGAATTTGTTGAAAATAACAACTAATTAATATAAAACCAATTACATAAATATCAATAACACATGATATAAATAACCATGAATATAAAAATGGTAAATATTCTATAAATTCTGATAATTGAATATATTTTTCATATTTATAAAAATATATTAAATCTGTGGTATATAATGATATAAGTGAGTATATTTTTAAT
This sequence comes from Dolichopus griseipennis, assembly GCA_963082915.1. Classification (NCBI taxonomy): domain Eukaryota; kingdom Metazoa; phylum Arthropoda; class Insecta; order Diptera; family Dolichopodidae; genus Dolichopus; species Dolichopus griseipennis. Next base: position 6,492,176 of record OY720442.1, read on the forward strand.
AATAATATTATTAATATATTTATATTAAATATATTACTATTTATTGTTATATTACATATTTTATTTAATTTTAAATATATTAAATAACTATAATTCAAAAATTTTAATTCTTTTCCATGTTTTATTAAACGATATTAAACAGTTAATAATGGTTTTGAACATACAATTATTATATAAATCATTTTAATTAATAAACCATATTTATCAATTGAATTATAAAATAATTTATTTGTAACTGGTATTGATTTAAAACTTAAAAATGATAAAAATATTAGTAAAAATGTTGATAGTTTATATTTTATAGATGAAATTGAAAAATTTTTCATAAATTTATTATAATTATATATATCTAATAGTGTTAAAATAATTGTTAAATGAATTATTTTTAATATTTTTATACAGAAGAAATTTATTAAATCTTTTCGATTCATTGATATAACTTTTCAAATGATGATTATTTTTTAATAAGGCAATGCTTCTTGGGTAATGCTTCTTTAATATTAAATTCAGAACAAAGTGCTGAATATAATTTTCTAATATTATAACATTTATTAATATTATATTATATTTGAATAGAAATTTACAAAATATTACATTGAAATTCCAAATTAAATGAAAAAATCAACTTAAACTAATTAATTGCATTATTTATAACATACATATCTACTTCTTGATTAATACAATTACTCATTTTAAGTATATTCAAAGTAATTTTTCAAAATTCTTTATATTCCAATATTTAAAATTACTTCAAGAACAATATTTTAAGGTGAAACTTCTTCATTAATATTTATTGTAGTTATAATTTAATTTCATATGAGCAACCATACAGTTGCACAACTACAATTTATAGAATTAGTGAAAAGAATTAATTTAAAAAACACGCTTGCATTTAAATATTCTTTTGTTCTAAAAGTATTTAAAATTAATTGACTAATTCGTTCTTTTAACGCTTTTTATTAACTTTTTTTTTTTTTTATAATTTACATTGCAAATTAACAGGTTTTTAAGTGGGGTTATTTAGAAACTATTTATTTACTTGATTTGATACTAAACTTGAAATTTTGCAGTAATATTTAATAAGTGAATGTTAAAACATCTAATCTAATTATATTATATTGCTATTATTAAGTTAATTAAATTATATTAATATATTAATATTAATTAAGTTTGAAATAATTACTAAGAAAATTGAAAAATAATGCGTTTAACAAAACTTATCAGAATTTTTATTTTGATTGGAACAATTTTTACAATTATGGTACCAAATGGAATTGAAGCTATTGGTCGTAGAATTTTAAGACGTAGACTTCGTATACGTTTTGGAAAATAAAAATTTTAATTATTAAAATTTTACATGGAACAAAAATTGTCAATAAAGATACAAATATAAAAAAAAAAAAAATTAAGTGTTTATTAATTTTTAAGCTTAATTGTGACAGGAAAGTGTTACCACATATGCAGATTAAATATCGATTAAAAAGTGTACCATCGGATTTATGTGTTAAATGCTATATTGATATTATTCTTTGGCTGTGAAGTTGTCTTTAAAGGATCTCACACCCATAATATATACAACACATATATAGAATTTAATTTAAAGTAAAATACAATAGCACTTGACTATAATAGAGTAATGTGTATATATAAAAATGTTTTTAATTTATCTCGTTTTAAAACTAACCAAAAGTTGAGATATATACGTTTCTTCATCAAAAATTGTTGCAATGCAAAATAATAATGAAAAGATCGAATTAATTCTTATTTTCACTCCGTCCATTTTTTCGCTTTCTAAATACAAATTCAAATTTAAGTGTCCTTCAAAAAATTAGTATAGACTCAGTAAAAAGAGGAGACTTTGAGTTTTTCTATATCTAGAGCTTTGATCTTCTGTGCAGAATTTTAATAAAATTTTATCAAAAAGACTAATGTGTTAAAATATGTATTACTATTCAACATAATTAATTTTTTTCAGTATAATTTTCAATTTATACGGTCTATTTATTAAGTAAAAGTTATTTAAAAAAGCTCAAATTATAAAATTAAACAGTGTTCCACAATAAGTTTTAGGTATAAACAGTATAGAATATTTAAAAATAGTTTATAATAATTTTTTAAAACTTTTTTTTGAAATTTATTAAGCAAAATTATAAAAAATCATAATGCTGGGGCTTTTATTTTTGAAAATTATTATAAAAAACAAATTTTAGACAGGTATTAAAGTTACAGGTGTTAAAAAATTAATAATTTTCACTTTTTCATCATTTACAAATCCTTAACGTTTTTTTAAAAGACTCATATGTTATTTAAACTCCTCTCAAAATTTAGAGTTCCTATTTTAAACTGTTTCAAATCTATATAAGGGATGAAGAACTTTGTGCAATTTAACGATAAATGAAAGTACCGTATGGCAATCCTATACATCTGAATTACATATTGAGCTTTTAAAGCTTTCGTTTAGTGTTTCAAGATTTAAAATATTCCTTGTATAGAACTTTTGTTTAAAGTGAAGAACTGAATCAAAGTCCAAAAGTTTTGTAAATACACGGCCAGACTGACAACGTGATACTGGTAGGCATATCTTTTTCAAAATTTTTGGAAAATGTGCTAAAAACTATATTCATTGTACTTTATATTATTTGTTCTGCATTGAAGTTTGTATTATCGTATATGAATACACGGTAAAAAAAAAATACGATAAAAAAGAAGAGAAAATTTATTATGTAAATTAAATATTTAAAATTGAAATGTTGTTTATAGAATCCAATATATTTTTTAACTCTTGTACAATTTGATTTCTTGAATGAAGACAGAGTAATTATGGATGAATGCATATATGATAGGAAAATTTATTTAGTTTAACGAAATCCGAAGGTCAATAATAAATATGTAGAATTAATAAATTAAAATTATGCGGAAAACAATTCAAAGTTCTGTCTAATTCTAATATAATATTAAAAATTTTTTTTATTTTAAAAATTATGAATTGACAATGTTAAACCATTGCTTAACAAATGTGTTCGTTTCAGATTCTATATGTGCTTAAATTGCATTCTTTGTTTTTCTCTGTAAATAGTTTCTTATTTTAAGATAGAATTAATTCACAGAAACGGATTTTACGGAAAAAATAATTTGTTGAAAGTCGAGCGACTTAAAATCTGTTTATGTGAATTGAGCTTCTGTGAATTGTTTTTCGGTGAATTGTTTTTCTGTAAACTGACCTAAATTCCTTAAATTGCCTGAATTTAGGGTAACCCCCAGATCTCCGTTAAAAATTTGTCCTTTATTTTCACTACTAAGACCTTCTGTTCTATTTATATATTTTTTAAAATACATTTATACTAATTTCAACAAAAATAGAAACAGTCTCAGCTCAAGATAGCACTAGTTTATTTAAAAAACGAGTTGTTTCATACTTAAATGCTGAATTAAGAAAATCAATTGTAATCTCCCAATTCTTCATAGGAACATATTTTCTCATTTAAGAATAAAATACCAAAAAAAAAGTCTTTAGTATCACACCTAATGTTTAATATTAATGAATCTTATATACATTATTGATTATTATAATTTATCCCAATTTTGTTTGCATTAAAACTGTTAAATAAATTAACATAGTTCCTATTAATTTTAATATTGTATTATTTGAAAACTTTATCATTTCAAACATTTTTATTTCCAGGACTTCAATTTTTGACTGCAATAGTAAATGTTGCACCTTTAATTAAATATTTAAAAAAAAAAATAATAATATTAATTAAATATTATAATAAAAATTAATAAATATATAATAATTACCATTTTTTCAATTTTTTCAGTAATCACAGATGGTGTTTGAATAATAGTTATTTCAAAAAATTTATTAATTTTTAATTTTGATATTTCTTGTATATAATTAATAACAAATATTAATATAATTAATTCATTTAAATTATGTAATGTAACCCATATATCACGTAATGGTGTATAATAAACATATTTACCACGTTCTTTTAATTGATTAACAACAATATGTAAAAAATGATAATAAAAATTACCAAATATATTTAAAAAATAATGTAAAATAATTAAAGTTATTTGACATTGATAAAATACATTTACTTTTAATGTAATTTTTCTTAATTTTAAATGTAATTCGATAATTTTTTTTAATCTTTTATTAAAATATTTTAATTTTTTTGTAATTTTGTTTATATTTAATGTTGTTTCATTTATTTTTGTATTTTTTTTTGAAAATATTTTTATTTTATATATTAATAAATTTAATTGTTCTATATCATAATCTATTGTTAATTTTAATTTATTAAAATATGATATTAATATAATATATATTATAAAATATAAATTACCAATAAATGCATTCAAATACCATGTATATTTAAAACAACCCCATTGTATATAATCACTTACAGTTATATAATCTCTATATAATATTAAAACTGGTAAATCAGATAATAATACAGATATTAAAGAAAAAAATTTAAATATTAATAAAAAACAACTTTTATAATTAAATAAATATTTAAAACTAATTAATTTTAAAATATCATTATGAATTTTATATATATTATTTAAAAAATATAATTCAATTTTTGGATAAAAGAAACGATTTAATGCAGTAAATAATGAGCTTAAAGCACATAATCTATATAATGTTTTACGTATTAATAATGAATAATAATCAGATACATTATAAAATAAACGTGTTATTGTTGATACAGTATAAATACCAATTAATGAAAAAAATATCCATAAAATAATTGATATTTGACATTTTGTTTCAGATAAATGAAATTTTTTTAGTATTTTATTATATTTATATACATTAATTAATAATATTGATATGAAAAATCGTATAATATATAATATTTTATAACAGATTTCATTTAAAAAAATTATATTATGCATTTTAGTCTATTCTTTTATATATATATGTTTAGAATAAGTAATTAATAATTATTAAATAATTAAAAATTACTATATTATTGAAATTAACTTGAATTTAAAACCAAATATCTTTAATATACTTTTTTACTTATTTGATAAGTACTCGACACTGTTAACTAAAATATAATTTTTATTTAAACTTTTATTAATCCTTAAATTACATAATGTCAAAGTATATAATGTTCATAAAACTCCATTAAAATTATTAAATAGCAACTTATTAAATAAAATGTATTTAAAAGTGGAAAATTTTTTAAATTTCCACTTTAAATAAAATATACTTGAAAAATTTTAATGTACTTAAAGTCAAATGGTGCATTACAAAAACTCTTAATCAATTCAAAAAGAAAAACAAACAAACGTGATCTGGAATGTTATCCTTTTGACTTTCTCGTATAATAAAATATGAAGAAGATAACAGACCGCATTAACTGCAACCAACTATCAGTTACCGCCTATTGTAACCTATTATCGCTCTTTATCATTTAATATTACAATTTGTCTACAGTGTTATTAACACTAGTAATAGAGTGTTGCCACTTACCATCGCACCCATTCCCACCATTTTTAATAAAAGCAAAAGCATTGAGATATGAGATTGCAATGTTTTCAAAAAAATATGCAAAATTTGTATTTTACATTTAGATAAAATTTTGTATGTGAACGATTCCGATACTGAGAAGAGATGAAAATTTTAAAGAGAATTCTAAATCATTAATTATGTAGAAAAAGAAACAAAGTTGAAATTATAAAAAAAAATTAAGCAAACACATACAAGTTGATTTGTACAAGTTGATTTGTGCCTCCTGCAATATGGCAGAGAAAATTGGCAATACCAATATCACAATCACTAATGACCAATAAAGTAAACAGCCACCTACAGCCACCTATAAAAAAAAATAAAATAAAAAAAGCTTACACACCTGTTAAAAGATAGAGAACTATGTATATTATCAGCTGATTAATAATTTAAATACATAATGACACAATGTCCTCCAAAGTATATTTTACGAGTAATCGATAAATTTACTGATTCGTGTAAATTTAAGAATTTAAGAAAAATATGCAAATAAAGTTACAGCGTACAGTACGTCGCGTATTTTGGGTACCCTCTTATAACATGTGTCATATATTTAAAATTGTATATATTGACAGAAAATATTTACCGTAATTTGTCATTTAGGTTGAAAGCTTAGAATACAAAATGAAAACAATAGAATTATTTATTTTTAAATAAATTACTTTATTTTTTATTATTATTTATAAAATATAGTATATTAATAAGTATATAATGTTATTATTATTGTATTTTTAATTTAATAAGAACACATTAAATAACTTTCTTAAATTTATAATTAAAATTTTAATATTTTTTAGAATAATTACAGTATTATTATATCTAATTGTTATAGTATAAATTAAGAGTTCATTATTATCATAATTTAGATAATATAATTGTATATTTTTTTTATGACAACTTAGTCTTATATAAAATTAATAAAATTGCAATAAAAAAATTAATAAAATTTATTATATAAATTCAATTGTATGGTATACTCAATATGCTTATTAATAACTTATTAATAACTATTCTATATAAACATGTTGGAAAATCACATTAATGAAATGATAATCATTCTGTTCACATTGTATTAATTTAGTATTTAAATAATACAATATTTCCTTTCTGTAAGTTATATTAATCAATTAAATTATTTGTTTAATATTATTATTACTGAATTTTTAGTTGTTAATTATTAAGTTCTTAATAATTTTATTAAATTTCTTTAATTTAAATGATGATTAAAAATTGTAAGTATTAGAAATGTTTGTAATTTCAACTTAATTTTTTCTTATTTTAAATGCAATAATTATATTTTATAAAATTATTTTAATTCAATTTAAATAAGACAAATGTTGTAATAGTTAAATAAAATCTATTTAATAATATAAAATAGTTAATTTTATTTAATAAACTATTTTTATAATATTAATTGAGGAATACAAATTTTTAAGTATGCAATTAATATAGAAATTTATAGAAATTAATAAATTTATTTCTTAATTAACTCGTACCTTGATTTAAGAAGAATAACATCAATAATTAGTCTTAAAATTGTTTAAAATATAATAATTAATTAATTGTTATTTTAGGTATTAACTAATTAAGTAGTATTGATTAATTGAATTACCTATTGTTATTTATATAGCATTGTATTTATGTATAATTTATGCATGAATATAGTTAAAATATTATGTTAATTGTTATTAAAAGCTTTAGGGTTAAAATAACAGTTTTACAGTACATTAAAAAAGTATTTGTATATTTTTAATATGTTAATCTTAATAGAAACAATTTACAAAGGCTGATATTCGGATAAAATCTAATTTAAGTCCCTGCAGAAAATTTATCAGGAAAGTGTTTGTAATATAATTGTTTAATCATTGACTTAAACATCTTCCTTATAATGAAAGTATTCATGTTCTATACTTATTCTTTAATTATTTAAGTAAAATTTATAAAAATGAAAAAACGTCTTTATACAAAAATAATAAGAAAATACTGTACATAAAATTTTAATAATAAATTTTAAATACTTTTAAAATATATTAATATAATATTAATACAGAATTAAATAAGTTTTAAATGACATTTATAGATTATTTTTCTCAAGCTAAACACATTTAGGAGATATTTAACAAATTTTGTTTAATATATACTTTAAAAATAATATTTTATTTAATATAATATTAAATTAGTAAAAAATATAATGAATCAAAATTATTATTTAATTAAACAAATTTATATAATTCTTTTATCAATTATTAGATTTAGTTTGATTATAACCCTCTTATATTCATTTAAATATAACAAAAATAAAAAAAAAATTATATTTATAAATTTAACATTTAATATTTCATTATTAATAAAGTTTTTTTGTTTGTTAACATGGCCGTTTACAGTTGAAAGTATAATACCAATTTTTTATGGATTTTCAGAAACAGATTCTTATAGTTATTTAATTGTCTACTCTGTAAATATATTATTTTTCATAATAATATTTTTAAATGCAATGGGACAATTAATGGAACCTAAAAAAGAGTTAATATTATGGAGAAATATATTAAAAATTTATAATAATATTTTAATAATTGATATTAATAAAAATAATAAAAATAAAGAAATATTATCTTTTAGTAATTTTAATTTATTTATGAATTATAGAAATATAAAACTATTTATTATGCTATTTTTAAAATGTTTTGGATATTGTATATTATGTACAATGGAAATATCATTTATTTTATATAATATTAAAAATATTAAATTAAATGAAAAAGTTATTTTATATATATTATACGAGTATATATGTTTAGTTTGTTATACTATTGGAAACTATTATTTTATTGGTCTATTAATAATTTCAAATTATTTTGAAAAAATTCAAAATGATTTAAAACTTAACTTAAATATATTAGAAAGTTCAAAAAATTTCGTACATAAACCAATAATTCAAATTAATATAAAAAATTATATTAAATATTATATAAAATTAAAGAAAATTACTATATTATTTAATCGTCATTTTCAAAGTCAAATCATTGCTATTCTAATATTTTATTTTTTAAATATACTTGGAACTTTATATTTAAAAACAATTTTATATATTGATAAAAATTTTAAAGTTGAAAGTGAAATTCAACCAGAATCTAATATGCGTGAATACATATGTTTTATCCAACATTTTGTTGATATCTTAACAATATTTTTAGTCACTGATTACATTAAAAATTCTTCAAAATTAAATGAAGATATTCATCTATTAAGGAAGTCATTTAATGGCAATGCAAAATTGGTATATTAAGAAAAAAGTTTTTTAATTAATTAAATAAACTAATATAAATTTTTTTTGTATTTAACAAAGGTTGATGATTTTATTTGTTACACAAGAAGTTTTCCATTAAAAATCGAATTATTTGGTACGCAGATATCAAATAGTGCAACATTAAGATATTTTGCAGCAATTTTTACATATTATACAATTTTAACACAATTGAAATTAGCACAAATATATTTGAGAATGTAAAAAATATTTATTTATAATCAATATAATCCATTTTTAATCAATCAAAACAACATTTACAAACTGTTAAAATATATTAAAAGATGTTTAACTCTGAAATTGTGCTTTAATAAGTAATAGTAATCTTTTAAAATCTGGAGATGACGAGGTTTTTATTATTTTATTTATTAATTCAATTAATTTTTTTTCAATTAATATTTCTTTTTAATCAGAAATAATCTTAATTTATTTATGGTGTACTTCATTTTAAACAAATTAAAATTGATTTTAATTTGAAAATTTCTAATTATGCTCATTATTTTCTACTTTCGAAATGTCCGTCCACGGAACAATGAAAAATTAGAAAGCAAATTTCGTTTGAACTAACAGAACTTTAAAAAGTTTTAAATCAAAGCAGTTATATTCAAAATTAAACAAATTATCCATAATTAGAAAAGGAAGACAATAGTTGCCTTTACCAACTCTGTGATGCTTGTGCGAATTCAATATACCACCGATTAACTAAGATTATGTTCTGCGCTTTTCATTTGATAAAATTTAAAATATAATACACTTGACTCTATATCTATTTGATCTTCTTTACATAACGCCACAAAGTAAATTGTAAATTTAGTATACCCATAGAACTACAAGATATACAGGTATATCAATTGGTGAAATTCAAGATTTCAATGGGACGAGAGATTCAAGATGAAAAAAGGAGAAGAAATTATTATTATACTTCTGCATAAGTGAAAATTTATAAATTATATTAATTCTAAGAAAAATTTTATTTTAAATATATATCACTAAATATAGTTACATTTAAATAAATGATTAAATCATAAAGATAATACACAAGTGTTGGCGAAACCTTGCCAACATGTAAAAAAATACATATACATACATAAAAATAGAGCAGTTCCAAATTTTGACGTTTTATAAAATGACAAATCAATTATAATATGATTTCGTTGTGTAAGACTAAAATCGAACCAAATAGAAGTAAATTTAAATAAAATTGTACTTTTGTCTTATACAGAAAAAAATATTAACATCTAGAGCTACAAGAAAAATGCAACGCACGATAAAATTTTCTATTGAAAGAATTGTATTGTGTAGCAAATTTCAATTGACGTTAAAGTGTTTACATTTTAATGTAAAAAGTGTTTGTTTACAAGATTTTCTGATAATTTTTGAAAGTAAAACATTTCTTATAAAATTAAAAAAAACATAAGCATTTGATTAATTTTATAAATTTTAATTTAAATAATATTTTAAATAAAAAAATATTAAGGATAGAAATAGAATTATAGAAATAATTTTGAATTTAAATAAAATAAAAATATACCAAAAGTCAATCAAAATCAAGTGTCATTTAATTTTGCTGCAAATTGTTCAGCACAACAATTCTTAATTGCAATGTTTAATTTGATTGGTTACCAAACAAACTAATACACAAATATGTTAGCGAGACTTAGCTATTTCACAGCACAATTCATTTTCATACAATGTAATTCGATCATCAATTTTATTATAAAAAAAATATAAAAAAAAAATTAATATGAATTAAATTTATTTTTATTTTTGTTAAAATTGTAATAGGAAAGCAGGAATGATATTCAGAAAAATATTATGGTAATAAAAAGGTAAGATTTTAATATCTCACTAATCAAATTGGTAACGCGTTCAAAAATAAATATTTGAATTCTTATTTTTTAGCAATAATTATACAAAACGTAATTTAAATGCATATTTGTCGAAGTAATTAAAGATTTACTAAAGTAACTCGCTACTACAAAGTACTTCAAAATAACAGTATTAGGTATCTAGTGCTAAAAGAGTTAAAATACTTTCATATCCTACTAGTATAAATAAAATTTTATTATTATTAATAAATAAGTTGATTAAAAAAATCTGTTTATTATTTTTATCAATTTTAAAATTGAATATAATTATATGATTATTATTTCCATTTAATGAAATTAATATTTCGAATTTCAATATTTTTTAGTATTATTTTTTTTTTAACATGTTTTAAACAATTTCAAATTGTAAAATATATATTTAATTTTCAAGCTGATAACATTATTATTTATATAATTTTTTCAATTTTACATATTTTACGATATTTCTATTAAATATAAGTTATCAATTAAAGTATATAACAATTGAATTGAAATTATTGTATAAAGTATTAAAAATTTATAATTAAATTTTATTAATATATAATTATACCAGCATTAATCAAAGTTATGTTACATTTAATTTAAATATTTTTGAAGATATGTACATTAAATATTATTAATTATATTTTATTTCAAATATAAATTAATTATATTTTATTTCAAAAATGTAATGCATATGGTTCAGCGTGTTAAATTGATATTTCATTTATTATTTATAATATTAATCATATTCAAACAAAGATTTATTTTGGTATTTATTATACGAATATATGTATAAATATTTTGTCATTCTATTATATTATATTTTTGGGTATTTAATAATTGGAATTTATTTTGAAAAAATTCAAAAAGAATTATATATTTAGTTAAAATAATATAAAACAAATAAAGTATCAATTAATTTATTAAAAGAAAATCAATTATTATTTTAATATTATTTTATGTTGCAAATTGTTGCAAACTGGTATAATAAATACTTTTGTAAATATTGTTAGTTAATCCAATTTATAAAATTGATTAAAAAGGTAAAACTATTGCTGTGCCTAATGAAATAACTTATCTAATAACTGTTAGATAAGTTAGTTTAATAACTAATGAAATAACTGTTAATTATTTGGTTTCAATAAATTTTACAAATTTAATTTTTTAATTAACTCTTATATATACTTCTTAATTCACACATTTCACTATTTATTTACATTACGAAAACCTAATATTTGTATCTTTTAAGATCAAATAATATTATAAAATAAAATAAATTTAAATAGTTTGGTTCTGATTTATTTATATATAAAAAATAAATTAAATAAATAATCTTCTCTTAATCGTTAGTTTGAAATTATTCAAAAAATAATCGTATCGAAACTTCTCCTGTTCAATCAATTATTATTTTCAGATTTTAATGAAATTTTATTTTGCATTAAAACAATTATATAAGGAACAATTGTTGCACCAAAGCTAATGGCAAATTTATTCGAAACGCATGTCATTTCACATAATTTAATTCGTAATGGATTTAATTTTGTTTGATACAGTAAACTATGAGTCTAAAAATAAAAAATCAAATAAAATTATTTAAAATAAAAATTTTAATAAAAAAATAAAATTTAAGTTTTATATTTAATAAAATTGTATATTTACCATTTCTTTTATTAATATTTTTTTTCTTACATTTAATACTTTAATTTCAATTAATATTAATTTCATATAAATTGAATGTTGAATAGTTGCCATACTCTGTATGTAATCTGCTGCGAAGAATAAAGATAATGTATCTAAAATATGATATATACAAATCCATATAGGTCGAAAACTTGTTTCAGATTTTAGAAAATCTTCTTCCGTGAATTTTATATCAATTTGATAAATAAAAAAATAATAAGCCACAATAACCATGTTAAGAAAATTGAATAATACAATGGACATTAATTGCAATTGAAAATACATATTAAATGAATTAATAATTTTTTGTAAATTAATAAAAGAGTTTATTAATAATTGTATGTTTTTTAATCTTTCATCACTAACATATGAAATTTTTATAGATTTTAAATTTAATTTCAATAAATATTGTATAATTTTAAAAAATAAACCAATTATAATTAAAACTGCTAGATATAAATTACCAATTGAACTACAAAAAAGCCAAAAAAATTGAAATAATAATACTCCTATAAAATCATTTTTAGATATAAGATTTATATTATGTATCATAAGTGGATAATCAATAATCAATGCTGAAAAATAACCAATCATACGAAATAATAACATTAATAAAATTTGTTTATCATAAAAACTTTCTAATTTGAAGCTATTGTTAATTATTTTATAAATTTTCAATGTTTTATTTAACAAATTTAATTCTTTCTTTGGCTCTAATAACTGACGAATTGAATAATAAAATGGTAATATTGCTAATGTATAATATAATATATTAACTATAAATTCACCATATTTATCAACATTACTATAATATACATTTTTAACTGATGGTAATATAAATGGAAATAATAAAAATAATATAATACGACAAAATGTTGATAATTTAAATATATTAAATAAACACACAATTTTTCGAGTTTTGGCATCATAAGTATAAATATATACTAATGAAATTTTTAAACTAAATTTCAACATTATAAATAATATATCACATATTTTAATTATACAATATTTTTCAAGATTAAACATTTTTAATATAAAATATTTTGTATTAATAGTTATACTTCTGTCGGATTCCTAAATGTCCTGTTATATAAATTGGAATGGTGATTTGATAAAAATATTTGAAAAATAATTGTTATATAATCAATTTGTATTAATTGAGTTATAGAAATTGAGAACAATTATATCTAGTAGAAGTGATCAATCTAAAAACTAATCAATTTAAAAGAATGTGTGAATTATAATTCCAGTTAAATAAAACAAAAATACTTTTGGTTTAAAATATGAGCAAATACTGAAATAAGTTGATTGCAGCCAACTTTACTTACGGATTATAATAGCAATTAACCAAATTTTATTATAAACTTTATTAATTGTAATAGTTTAGTTTAGTTTAGTTTTGTTTTATTTAGTTCATATAAACTATTTATAATTACAATATTATTATCAACATATTACAAAATAATTAAAATTTACTTATATATATATATATAATAATACTTATATACATATATATTTACTTATATACATAATAAATTTAATTTTACTTTATAATACATTATAAAGTAAAATTAAATTTATTAATTACTTTATAATTTAATTTTTTTTAAACATATTTAACCGATTTTCGTTTTTTAGTTCTATTGGAAGGTCATTATATAGTTTTAAACCTTTATATATCATAATATTTTTTGTTTTTTCATTTCTATACATATTTAATCTAAAGTTATCTTTATTTCTCAAATTATATTCATATATGTCTCTATTATACACAATTCTATTACATAAATAATTTGGTTAAAGCCCATTTTTTATTTTAAATACAATAATCAAAATATTCATATTAATTTGCTGTTCATTATTTAACCATTTTAAAGTAGCCAACATTGAATGCGTAGATGCATAGCGATTTAATCTCAGAACAACTCTCATAGATTTGTTTTGGAGTCTTTGCAGTCTATTCATCATTTCAGCATTACACATTAAGATATTTGAAGAACAATATTCAAATTGAGGTTTGATCATTGTATTATATATATTAGTTGCAAACTTTAAAGATATTTTCCTTCTGATTTTACTAAAAAATATACCATTGTGGCGATCTTTTTACAAACATAATTAATATGATTCTTAAAATTTAACTTACAATCTATTATTTCTCCTAAATATTTTATCTCTTCAAGTATTTCAATATTTTTATTATCAATTACAATATTAAGGCTTTCATTATTAATTCCATTAATTAAAAAACATTTAGTTTTATCAACATTTAATTTAAGTTTATTCATATTTAGCCATCTACTTAAACTATTTAAATCAATATTTATTTTAGCAAAACATTCAGTTACATATTCACAAGTAACATATAACAAAGCATCATCTGCAAATTGTATTAATTTACCATATTTCACTACCTTCTCCATATCATTAATAAATATCAAAAACAATAAAACTCCCAATACACTTCCCTGTGGTACACCGAGTCAAAGTGTCATATTTGGGCCTGATAAATAACCATTAATTTTTGTTCTTTGAGTTCTCCCATACTTAAGATAAGATTTAAACCACTCTAATTCTGTTCCACATATACCGTACTCCTCAAGTTTGCATAACAGAATATATAATGACAATAATAATATTTATAATGATTTCTATAGATTCTGTATTGGCAAAAATTTTTTGAAAAATTGTGTGTGAACGTAGCATCATATGTATTTTTTGCAATTTATCTGTATTTCATTTTCCTTTTGTTTCTTTTGCATATATCGTGGTGCATGAGACTTTACTGAAACAAAAAATTCTGAAAAAAATGCCGAATTTTAATTCTATAAAAAATATTCCGAATGTTCCAAAATCCCGAAAACAAAATACTGAGAACCAAAAATCAGCCCACATTCTATTAAATAATTATTTTTCAAATTCATTTTGAACGTAGACCTTTTGTAGCTAGAATATTATGTATGAAATGAACTAAGAATAGATACGATATAACTAATAATAATGATTGATATGTTGATTGATGAATTAAAAAAAAAAAAATAAGAAAATAATTTTGAATATCTTCATCATTTTACGAGTAAATGAAGTTTGAATCCCTTCATCATTTTACGAGTACAGTTTTTGAGAAAAGTACTGGACCGATTAACATGCTTTTTTAAAGAGCTATGATCGAGGAAATTTAAACACATGCATTTTTTATCAGATTTTTTTTATGTATTTATTATTAGCTTTTTTCAGTAAATTGATATAAATACAATAATCTTATACTTTTCTATTAATATCATAGTATAATATTGAATAGATTATTTAATTTATAATTCACATAAGATTACATATTAAAATCGTAAGTCATTTCATTTAAAATTCCATTAATTCTTATTTTTTTTGTTTAAGTTCGTTTTTTCGTAATTTCTCACGTTTTTACACTTGAACCTGTCATAGAACATACTTTCATTCTAGTAAATTAATAATATTCGAAAGAGAAAGTGTTACTTCAAAAAAAATCTCCTTTTCAATTTAAATCAATTACTAGTATAATGTGATTTTAATGATATTTTATTTTGCATTAAAACAATTATGTAAGTAACAATTGTTGCACCAAAGCTGAAGCCGAATTTATTCGAAATGCTTGTCATTTCAGCAAATTTAATTCGTAATGGATTTAATTTTGTCTGATACAGTAAACTATTAGTCTAAAAATAGAAAATTAAATAAAATATTTATTTAAACCTTAATAAATTAATTTCAAATCTATTTAAACCTTAATAAATTAATAAAAAAAATAAAATTTAAGTTTTATATTTAATAAAATTGTATATTTACCATCTCTTTTATTAATATTTTTTTTCTTACATTTAATACTTTAATTTCAATTAATATTAATTTTATATAAATTGAATGTTGAATAGTTGCCATACTTTGTAAATAATCTGCTGCTAAGAATATAGATAATGTATCTAAAATATGATATATACAAATCCATATCGATCGAAAACTTGTTTCAGATTCTAGAAATACTTCTCCCGTAAATTTTAAATCAACTTGATATATAAAAAAATAATAAGCTACACCAACTATGTTAAGAAAATTAAATAATACAATAGAAATTAATTGCAATTGAAAATACATATTAAATGAATTAATAATTTTTTGTAAATTAATAAAGGATTTTATTAATAATTGTATTTTTTTTAATTTTGCATCACTGGCATATGAAATTTTTATAGAATTTAAATTTAATTTCAATAAATATTGTATAATTTTAAAAAATAAACCAATTATAATTAAAACTGCTAGATATAAATTACCAATGGAGCAACAAAAAAGCCAAAAATATTGAAAAAGTAATACACCTATAAGATCATTTTTAGATATAAGATTTATATTATGAATTACAAGTGGATAATCAATAATCAATGCTGAAAAATAACCAATCATACGAAATAATAACATTAATAAAATTTTTTTATCATAAAAACTTTCTAATTTGAAGCTTTTCTTAATTATCTTATAAATTTTCAGTGTTTTATTTAACAAGTAAAATTCTTTCTTTGGCTCTAGCACCTGACGAATTAAATAATAAAATGGTAATATTGCTATTGTATAATATAGTATATTAACTATAAATTCACCATATTTATCAACATTACTATAATATACATTTTTAACTGATGGTAATATAAATGGAAATAATAATAAAAATAATATAATACGACAAAATGTTGATAATTTAAATATATTAAATAAACACACAATTTTTTGAGTTTTGGCATCATAAGTATAAATATATACTAATGAAATTTTTAAACTAAATTTCAACATTATAAATAATATATCACATATTTTAATTATACAATTTTTTTCAAGAATTAACATTGTTAATGTAAAATGTTAGATATTAATAGTTATTCTTCTGTCGGTTTACTAGATGTCCTGTTATATAACTTGAAATGTCGATTTGATAGAAATTTTTGAAAAATTATTGTTATATAATCAATTTGTATTAAATTACTTATAGAAAGTGAAATGAATTATATCTAGATAAAGTGATCAATCTAAAAACTAATCAATTTAAAAGAATGTATAAATTATTATTCTAGTTAAATAAAATAAAATTGCTTTTAGCCTTATACTTTTGATCTAAAACATGAGCAAATACTGAAATAAATTAATTGAAGCAAACTTTAATTTCTATTAAGAAAATAATAGAAATTAATCAAATTTTATTATAAACTTTATTAATTGTGATTTGTAACGATTTTTCAACATTCTGTAGTTCTTCTCAAAAATGTTGTGAAAAAGAGTGTGTGAACGTAGTATCATATGTATTTTTTGCTAAATGGCTGTATTTCATTTTCCTTTTGTTTCATTCGTATGTATCATAAATAAATAGTCCTACACCATTTTAAGGGTTCCGTTTCTGAGAAAACTACTAGAGAGATTTACTTAACTTAAAAATAACGAATGCGAATTCGATGAATATGGAGTGGAACTACACAAGCCAATTTAAACATAATAAATACACTACATATAAAGGCAATCAAAGTAATACTTAATTATGAGATAAGATTCCCAACTAGTTTGTTATATTATATGTAAATTTTATTATAATACAATATTGAAATACAAAATATTTAAATAAATCTTTGTAAATATATTTAAAATAATAATTAACTAACTAACTACTAATCAAACTAAAATCATAATTTAAAAATTGTTCATAAAGGAATGTTAATTAAAAATATTAAGTCGTAAATTAATATTAATATATATTATGTTTATATATTCGTATTATGTTTCAAATTTCACTTCAAAATTATTATAAATTTTCATATATTATAGGTACATAGTAAAATTAATTTATTTTTATTCTTAGTTTGCATATACAAAATGATTTACTTATAGTACTTGCTGTTTCGTTGAGAAGATTGAAATATTATAAAAGATTTACGTACCCAAACTTAATTATAGATTTGATCTTAATTATAGAATTTCGAGCACGGACAAAAACTAGTTTTATTAAAAAGGTTGTAAAGTTCAATTCAGTCCCAGATTTAAGTTCATTGCAGATCCAAATTATCAAATATATATATACATACAAATTTATCAAAAGAAGAGAACATCCTGACTTAAAACAATGCATTTATAAAAGTGTTCGTAGATTATTTAGTTTTTAATTGACATTAGATTACATATTAAAATCGTATGTCATTTCACTTAAGATTCTCATTTACTCTTATTTTAATTTTTTTTTTTTGTATTAACATCTATAAAAATAATACAAAAGTATAACATTTTATTCTGAGAAATGAAACTACATACATACATGTTTATAACAGCGTTTTTTTACTTTTTATTCTTATTATTTTTAAATAAACTCAAATGTTATTTTTATTTTTCGTAATTCCTTACATTTTTACACTTGAATCTATCATACAATATGCTTTTATTCTAGTAAATTAATAATTAATTAATCTTCCATAAATTAATAAATTCGAAATAGAAAGTGTTTCTTTAAAAACATTCTCTTATTCAATTTAAATCAATTACTATTTTCAGATTTTAATGAAATTTTATTTTGCATTAAAACAATTATGTAAGTAACAATTGTTGCACCAAAGCTGAAACCAAACTTATTCGATATGCATGTCATTTCACCTAATTTGATTCGTAATGGATTTAATTTTGTTTGGTACATTAAACTATTAGTCTAAAAATAGAAAATCAAATAAAATTATTTAAAGTAAAAATTTTATATTAATTATTAATAAATTAATAAAAAAATAAAATTTAAGTTTTATATTTAATAAAATTGTATATTTACCATTTCTTTTATTAATATTTTTTTTCTTACATTTAATACTTTAATTTCAATTAATATTAATTTCATATAAATTGAATGTTGAATAGTTGCCATACTTTGTAAATAATCTGCTGCCAAGAATATGGATAATGTATCTAAAGCATGATAAATACAAAGCCATATCGATCGAAAATATGTTTCAGGTTTTAGATATTCTTCTTCCATGAATCTTATATCCATATGATAGATAATAAAATAGAAATATACTACACTAATTATGTTAAGAAAATTGAATGATAAAATTGACATTATTTGTAATTGAAAATACATATTAAATGAATTAATAATTTTTTGTAAATTAATAAAAGAGTTTATTAATAATTGTATGTTTTTTAATTTTTCATCACTGGCATATGAAATGTTTATAGATTTTAAATTTAATTTCAATAAATATTGTATAATTTTAAAAAATAAACCAATTATAATTAAAACAGCTAGATATAAATTACCAATTGAACAACAAAAAAGCCATAAAAATTGAAAAAATAATACACACGTAACATCATTGTTAGATACAAATTTTAGGTTATGGATTATAAGTGGATAATCAATAACTAACGCTGTAAAATAACCAATCATACGAAATAATAACATTAATAAAAATTTTTTATCATAAAAACTTTCTAATTTTAAGCTTTTCTTAATTATCGTATAAATTTTCAATGTTTTATTTAACAAATTTAATTCTTTCTTTGGCTCTAATAACTGGCGAATTAAATAATAAAATGGTATCACAGCTATTGAGTAGTATAATATTATAAGTATAAATTCATTATATTTGTCTATACTTGTAAAATACATCTTTTTAATTGATGGTAACATAAATGGAAATGAAAAAAATAGTATAGCACGACAAAATGTTGATAATTTAAATATATTAAATAAACACACAATTTTTTGAGTTTTGGCATCATAAGTGTAAATATATACTAATGAAATATTTAAACTAAATTTCAATATTATAAATAATATATCACATATTTTAATTATATAACCTTTTTCAAAATTAGACATTTTTAAAGTAAAATTTTATGTATTATTAGTAATTCTTCTAACCATTTCTTAATTTTTCTAATATATAACTTGAAACGCTGGTACGACAAAAGTAATCGAAAAATATTTCTTAAAATTTTTTCATAATCAATTTTAATAAAATTACTTACAGTAATTTAATATATTTTCAAGAAATAATCAATTTAAAATATAATTTCTTATTAAAAGAAAGTATAAACTAATATTCCAATTAAATAGATTAAAATCACTTTAAAACTTATATTCTATTATATATTTCATACATATAAGTAATAATCATCTGACCAATACTGCCGTGCTAAGGAAAAAATTCGTAAACGACAAAAAAAAATTTTCGCGATAATGGAATATTTGAATATTTATAATTTGATTGATTTTTAAATATAAGAATTTCTCTACACCCTGATTAATTATTTACAATATATATATACACAGGGTGGTCCACGCCATGCATATCAGATTTTTTAGCATGCAAGGAGAGTTATTAATTTAATAATATAAAAAAAAATTTGAATAACTAAGTTGAGGGTGCTCTATCAATTAGCGATATTTTAAACTTGCGAAAAGGACCGGAAGTTCTCCGAAATCGAGATTTTCAAATGGAAATGGGTATACTTTTCGACGCGAATTCGGGTTCTATGTCAAAAAATAAAAAAAAATTTCTCCTAATAATTTTTTTTTGTTTTCTAACTATTTCCCTATAAACTTAATAAATGTCTTATAAGAAATAATTTTTATTGAACAACTCTTTTATAAAACTCCAAATTTCCGAATTTAAAAAATTCTGTCAAATTCTGACATAGGAATCTTATTAAATTCGTCAAGTATAAATTAAGAAACAGTCAATTTAAAATAAAACAAATTTTATAAATAAAATTAATATATATTACATGTGTAAAATTGACAATATATTTTGCATTAAAACAATCCAATATGTAATAATTGCAGCTCCAAAATTAAATGCAAATTTATTTGATAAGTGAATCATTTCACATAATTTTATTTGAAATGGCTTCAATTTTATTTGATATATTAAAATGTCAAACTAAAAATTATAAAAAAAAAAAACAAAACAAATTTATAAAATTAAATAATTATTTAATATTAATTAAATTACCATTTTTTTAATAATTAATTTTGATTTCATATCAGATTCATTTAATTCAATCAATATAAATTTCAGATAAATTGAATTTTGAAGACGAGTAGTTGATTGAATATAATCTGTTACTAAAAGCATTCCCAAAGATTCTAAAGTTCGATAAATTAATATCCATAAAGGGCGAAATTTTGTTTCAGATTCAATAAATTTATGTTTAATTTTATTTACATCTATTATAAATACAGCTGTATAATATGATATTACAAGTATATTAAGAAAATTAAATACTATAATATATAACATTTGCCATTGAAAATATTTATTAAATGAATTAATAATTTTTTGTAAATTAATAAATGATTTTATTAATAATTGTATATTTTTTAATTCTTCATCTGTGGCGCGTAAATTATTTTTAATAGAATTTAAATTTAATTTCAATAAATATTGTATTAATTTAAATATTAAACTTATAATAATTGAAACACAAAAATATATATTACCAATTGAACAAGTAAAAAACCATATTGTTTGATATAAAAGTAAACCTATCATATCATAATATGAAATATATTTTTTATTATGTAATATAAATGGAAAATCAATAATTAATGAATTACAAAAAACTAAAATGCGAAAAAATAATATTAATAGAATTATTTTATCATAAAAATATTTTAATTTAAATTTTTTATTAATTTTTTTATAAATTTTTAATGTTTTATTTAATAAATTTTGTTCTTTTTTAGGTTCTAATAATTGACGAATTAAATAATAAAATGGTAATACACCTACTGAATTATATAATAAATCAGTTATAAATTCACCATATTTATCAAAATCTTGATAGTAAATTCTTTTAACTGATGGTAATAAAAATCTAAATGATATTAATACTAAAATACGATGAAATGATGATAATTTAAATATATTATATAATAATATAATTTTTTGTTCTTTTATATCATAAGTATAAATGTACAATAAAGAGATTTTTAAACTAAATATTAATATTGAAAATAATTTATTACATATTTCACATGTATAAAAGTCTCCAATAAATGAATTTTCCATATTTCTATTTTAATTTAATATTAATTGAGTTGTTTTAAGTTTTGTCTCATATTCGAATAATTCTTAAACGAAAAATGAAATAAAATATGGCTATTTTATTACAAGTATTTTTATTTATAAGAACAAAATTTATTTATTTAATATTAGGCGAGTAATTAATTAATTGATTTATCTATTACTCTTTTTCATAAAAGTTGGTCTCGTTGTAAACTGGCTCGTACAAAAACAAATAGGTACTCTAAAAATTAGTTTCAAAAAATAAATGATTATCTTGTATTCCAAATCAAAGTTTTTACTTTCTTTTATATTTCCCAATCTAAATGTATTAAGAGATCACTATAAACCCGTTTTTAGGTTAAAGTTTAGGCCAAAGTTATATTTCCCATAAATTGAACTCAAAATCATAAGCAAAAATTTGTAACAGCCTTCCAAATAAAAACTTCATTCGGCCTTACATTAGAAATTTTTAAAAAAATCAAGTCAGTAAATAATAATATGAACAATTATTTATTAAAAGAACTTTAATCTATGCTAACCTTAATACAACAGAACTCGTAGAAATTTTATTAATCAAAGAAATGGAAAATTGAATATTATCTTAATAAATTAAAATTAAATTGTGTTTTGTAAAATGAACAACTTGATGTACTTCTAATTCAATGGAAATTCAATTTCAATAAAATACTCTTCCAATTTAATTTTTAAAAGTTTTTATTAATTTTTAAACATTTCTTATACTAAATTAAATAATTCTTAACAAATATATTAAAGTGGATATAGAATTAATGTATAAATTTAACGTCAACTATTTGAAACTTTATTTTTACATTCACTAATTACCAATTTTTAATTGCATTAATACAAAAACATAATTAACAATTGTTACCATATATATTAATAAAAACTTATTTGATATTTTGAACATTCCAAACATTGTAATTTCCAATGGATTTAATGCATTATCATAATATAAATTATCAACCTGTTATATTGAAAAAAAAAATATAAATTAATAAATACAAAATGATATTAATATTATTAAATTTTATATCTAGGGAGTGGTACGAAATCTCTTTGAGTGCTCAAACAAATTAAAAAATTTATTAAAATTAAATAAAATTTAAAAATAAAAAAAAACAATATTTTAAAAGAACTAGATTTCGTAGGTAAATGTTTTTTTAACTTACAATTTTAAAAACTTCATCATTATTATTATTAGAAATATCCACTAATTTTGTTTCCAAAATAATTAAATTAAATTTAAAATTAATAATCATATAATTGACTGACATAAAAATTGTATATATTTCAATTAATATAAATATTATTGAAGAAATATCTTTAATTAAAAATGAAAAGTTTGTAGAAAAATCAATCATTATAATAAAATGAAAATATAAAATGCATATACAATTTAAAAAACAAAATATTATTATTAATAATGTTGTTATTTCAAATAATTTGTTAAAAAGTAATGCAGTTTTTTTTATTTTTATATATAATTTTATAATTATATTAAATTTTATTTTATTTAAATTATTTTGATTTAAATATAATTTTATAACTTTTAAATAAATTGTTAAAAATAAAAAACCACAAAAATATAAATTTGTTAAAGTCCAAAAGAACATAAAAACTATTACAAAAATCCATAAAATATACATATAAATATTATGAAATAAATGTAAAATATTTATAAAAAATATAATATTATAAAAAAAAGATATTAGAAAACCAAATAACCTTAATAATAATAAAAGAAATAATTTTTTATCAATTAATTTATAAATATTAATATATTTTAAAAATTTTATATGAATTTTATTAAAACTATTAATTATTATTAATTGTTTATTCCAATAATAAAATTGATTTAAAATACTAATTATTGGCAACCAAAGCATAATATAATATAAAATATATAAGATTTTTATGCAAAAAAAATCTGTTGCAAGTAAATGAAATGTATTATCCATTAATTTCATATAATAAAAACCAAAAAATGTAAAACAACATCGTAAAAATATTGAAATTTTTATAGTACATTTTGAAATTGAAAATTTATTTAATTTCCAATCAAAATTATATGTATAAAGTGATGAACAATATATTATAAATTTAAATATATTTAATATTATTATACTACATTTGTATATTATATTTAATTCATTCATTATATTGAATAAAATTATTGTAAATATTAAATAAAATTAAAATTTTAATTATAAATAACGAAGAGCTCAGAACTCTTAAAACTTTCTTATATTTTTATTAATATAATTGTAGACTTTATAAAATTAAAGGAGCAAAAGCTAATCATTGTAAAAGCTGTAAATTAAAAATTTTGTATTACTAATATATTCTACACAAAAAACTTTGTATTATTACTATATTCTTCATACAATTTAATTGATTACAAATTTCAAATGATTACAAAACTAATATTAATCATTTTTATTAAACTAATTTAATAATCGAATATTAATAAAACAGATATAATATTCATATAATATGTACTCATTTAAGTCCAATTGGTTTTAAGTCCAATTGGACTTAAGGATAGATAGCACAGTGTTTAGAGTGTCAACCTTTCATGCGAAAGGCCCGGGTTCGAATCCCAGTGAAAGTGAAAAGCTACCATTCGCCATTGAGTTTAAATTAATAGCTTAATTAATAATTACATATCTTTAATAAAAAATACATTAATATAACAATATAAACAAATACAAAATATAAACAAAAAATTTAATTGGATTATATAAGTCACAGATATAAAATACCACACAATTCAGATATAAAATATGTATGATAATACAAACAAAAATAGAATTGTATCTATTGAAAATCTAAGATATTTCTACATGTTATAAGGCATAGTCCTATATCTCATGTTTAAATTGTATGTGAAATTCATCAGTTCTAATATATGAACATATCTCCCCCTGTTCCGAAATGCAATTAATTTACTAAGAATATTAGCAATGGAAATAATTAGCCTCTTCAAATATATTTTAAAATTGACTTGAACTCTTAATTTGTTTTAATCATTTTTGTGGCAATTTTCATATAAAAAACGCATTCTTACATAGTTATTATTAATAAGAAATTCTTATTAAAAATTAAAAGTTAACTGATTTTTCACTGCAACATTAAAACTGTTGCATAAATATTTTTTTAATTAAACAAATTGGTAACAAATTATTTTCTCAATTTTATTAGAATTTAAAGTCTCAGTCAAATACAGGATGTCCCATAATAAAATGATTTGGAAAATGAAAAGAGAGAATGTAAATAAATTAGATAATTTAATGGTGATTGCATACAGTACAACAACGTGTAAGACGGAACCTTGTTTATATAACTGTAAAAGACCAAATATAAGCAGGAATTCCAGGAAAACATAAGGACTATTAATTGATCTCTATGCAAAACTCTTAAACTGTCGTATTGCTCTCTGAAATATTCCCAAGGCACTTTTATAAGCTTTGGACTCAGGAATTGACTTAAGTTAGAAAGAAGTTTGTGAAAAAATTAAGTTTTTGAATCAGTTTAAACGTGTAATTTTAATTGATTAAAAAAAACTGTAGATACTCCTGCTGTAATATTTCCTAACATAAGTCAATTATTTTACTCTAGTAAATCGAATGAGGCACTCTGTAATAATACTATAAATTTTCGGAAAAGTTAAATCCAATTAACTGTATATATAACAGCTGTCGTCAAACTATAATTAATTGAATTATTGAAATTGATACCAAAACTAATTGAACAAATTTAATTTATTCCTAGAATATATTTAAAATATACATTCAACTTTAAATATAATTAAATTTTAAATAATTTTTTTTTTTAACTTAAACATATATATACTTTTTTTATAACATGTAAACATTATATTAATTAAATAGTTCTCACATATATTACTAATATCATGATCAAAACTATTTTATTATATTTAACTCAATTAAATAGATATAATAATATGTTTTAAATAAATGGTTAGTCATGTTATTTTTATGGTTTTTAATTATGATTAAGTAAATATTTATGTAAAATATTGATATATTTACTAACAAGAAAAAAAATTTCAGATAATTTTACATAATTTTTATTTTATGTAAATAAATGGAACTCTTATTAATTCATATAATTATACAAAGAGTAATTTTAGGTTACCCTACATAGTAATTTGACAATGGAAATCTCTTAAACCAATACATATTTTACTACACCTTTGTGTTTATGTTATTAAATCGAATTTAATAACAAAAATAAATGGGACACTCTGTTTTATATGTATGTATTTATTTCAGTCTCAGTGTATTATACTATTATATACCGCCCTTCAGAATAATAAGTCATTTCATACTTTTAAGAGGGAATGCATTGTAACGGTATAAAACCGTTTTGTAAATTTCTTTCATCGAATTCTTTAGTAAATCTAATTGCTAATTCTAATCTTATTTTTTATATATTTTATGATTTTTTTTAAGACAAACCATTTTAAGATTACCCCGTTTTAGTTAGAGTCCCCTTGATTTGTATTAAAAACTAAAACTAAATTGATACTTTAATATTCCGCTATGTATTTACAAAAATGATAAGACGATTTTTAAAAATTTTTACAGTGTTTTTTTTTCTTACTTTATTTTAATTAAATCCACCAATTAAATTCATTATCATGTTGTCACAACAATTATTTATAAGCATCAAGTGCACAGATAATTTCAAAAAAAAAAAAACCGTAAACTTTGTAAACTAAGTTATCTAGGTAATTGTTAAGTTACAAGTTTTTAATAGAGTTATAATATAACAGTAAAAAAATAAAAGTAAGAAATATTAAATATAACGTAAAATACTAGGACAAAATCATCAATCAATAAAGATAAACGATTTTACATATCAAATTACTTGAAACAACTTAAAATGACCTGCTCTAGTGTAAAAACATGATCTAAACATTTACAAAACCATGGCTTGAACTTAAAACAAGCATATTTGGTCACTACATATGAGCCCAAAAAAGAGAACCTAATAGGAAGCAAAGCTGGACACAGAGGGTTGAATACTTTGAACTAAGCTTGAACTGACGCTATACTTAAATTCAACGAACTTGTTTGAAAAATTGGTATTTGAAATCAAGCTTAGTTTTTTAACTTCGACCGGTTACCTAGCAAACAAATCATGGCTTAAAAAATCAACCATTTTATAAAAAGGAAGCAATGCTGGACACTATGTTTGCTTTAACTGAAGCTATGTTTAAAACAGACAAATTTGTTTTAAAAAATGGGATTTGAAGTCAAGCTTAATTATTTAACTTTGATCGGCTAGCTAGCAAACAAATTATGGCTTAAGAAACCAAGTATTTTATAAAAAGGAAGCAACGCTGGACACAATGATTTGAATATTTTAAACTAAGCTTGAACTGAAGCTATGTTTAAATTAGACAAATTTGTTTGAAAAAGTGATATTTGAAATCTAGCTCAGTTTTGTAAATTCGACCGGTTAGCTAACAACTTAACCATGGCTTAATAAACCGACTTTTACCATTTTATAAAATAGAAAAACATTATAAACGAAAAAATTATATCAACATAATCTTTAAAGTTTTCATTTATTTCAAAATTACGCTTTGATGTTATAATATTTGCCTATCTACTGCCCAAAATAATCATTTGCAAAACGTTTTATAAAATAAAAACTAATCTGATAAATGAGGAGCAATGAAAGCAACAAAATTAATGTTTTATTTCTTTATTTTTTTATACAAATCTGATTAAATCGATTTTTAGCCGCCGGTAGCTATAGAATATTTGATTACATTAAATTGCAACTATTTAATTATATATTCGATTTTAATTTTAATTTTTATCTATTTTTATACTTACTATTTACTTAAACTATAAAATATATCATACTATATTTCCAGATATATATATACAATATACATATATAATAAAACGTGACATTAATAAAAAAAAAAGTTATAAATTTTTTAAAAAAAGAGAATATGTAAGACATTTTTAGAACGATTATCATTTAAATAATTTAATAATAAATTAATTTTGCCAGAAGGTTTTATAAAATTTAATTTCAAATTTAATTGATTGTATTTGTGTAAGACATTATTTTTTTTTTTTTTAATTACATTTGATTAAAAAAATATGTTTTATTATTTCTTAGAACCAAGGAATTAAAATGTAAAATTTTTGTTTGAAAAAAAATTTTTAAACGATAAACACAACTTCAAAAAAATTTAGATAACGTTCAGAAAATTAGATTCGAAAAACAGCATTTGTCTCCAATACTAATATTTTGAAGTCAATATTCTTGTAAAGTATTTTGTCAGAGCAAATTCTTAACTGTAATAAATAATTATATAATAAAATCATTTGTATAGAATTAATAAATTTATAATTTAGGTTAAGTTAGTCAGATAACAACACCAATTTAAGTTTGAGAGAATATAAAACCTCCATTATTTAATATTTGTTTGTTCGTGTGGAAACACTTTAAATTTGACCTATTCGCCATCTGCTTTATTCACATCAAATCTATTTGATCAAATCTATTTTAAATAATAAATAAAATTTATTTTAATTGCATGATTTTTCAACTAAATATGAAGTCATGGGATAGTGCTAAAGATAACTAATACTCTAATGGAAATCTTTTTTTTTTTGAAGCAAAGGAGCTAAGATTATATTGGCAAAAAAACAATTTAATCCGTACAGGAGATTTAGAATAAAGTTCTGAAAGTTAATAAGTACAAGGTTTTTAAGTTCTAAGTCAAGGTCTTTTAAGTATAGGTTGTATTTTTTTCAACTACCGAATGGATTGCGAATTCAGATTTAAATTTGAAAAAGAAATTCTTAGCTTACTTCTTCTGAATTCCATAAACATTCTCTATTATAATGAATTACACATCCCTCTTAATACTTTCTGACCACTGCTCTGTCTTAATAAAGTCCAAACAAATATTTAATATCTAATACAAATATTTCCTAATAGGGTTCCAAAACTTCCATTTTATTTCCCAGCCTTGTACCAGGCCTTTAAAAAAGGTTTGTTCATATTTTTGATCGTACTCAATTTGTCCACTATATTTAAAGGGATTTTTGTAACTAACCATTTAAGAAATCAATTTTATTAATAATTTTTCTATTTTAATTTCCAATAGCTACTAAATTAAATACATTTTCTCAGTTTATTATTAGTGTTATTTTTTCATTAAGAATTAAATAAGAATTGGTTTTTTTTTTTATTGTATTTTTCAATATACAATTGTTTTACCATTAAAACGTATGAAAAGAGCTTGTAATCTTAGTAGGCGATATGACAAAAGTCCCGGAACCTTAAAACCAAATAAAGAAAAACTCCATTGAAAAACTTAAATTAAAGTTTCAATATTTATAATTAAGCATTAAAATCATTAATTATTTCCAAAATATATAGAATTACATCTATTATTAAAATTTTGTAATCAACTTAAAAGTCAGGGCCTCGGTGGATTAGAGGGTAAGCATTTGGCCTACTAACCAAGGTGTTGCGGGTTCGATTTCCGTACGGATCATGAATTTTTAATTGAAAAAACATTATTGTTCCTTACAAATCCCCATGGTGACCAAATAAGTATAGTAAAATATAAAAATATATAATATAAACATAATAAATAATATTACTAATAAAATTAATAAGTAGCATAATCTGCCATGCCTGAAAAGGAAAGGCATACTAGACTGTCTTATCACATTGTATGAGGTAAGGGAGTGAAGCTGTACATAAATAAATAAATAACTTAAAAACCGCTTTTAATTCAAAAATTCGAATATTTCTTCCATATTTCTGTTCCAATTACAATTCAGAATCTAATCACATATCTGAAAATATAATTGGAAATTATGTCTTTTTTTTAAGGAGACTTTTGACCCATTTTTCGAAGTTATAATTTCCCAGTGACTTTTGGCTTATTTTAAGAGTCCTAAGTCCTGAGGACTTTTTTACATCGCCTTCTTAGTAATATTGTTGTAATATTAAAAACAAAAACAATTCAAAAGAGTTAAAAAAATATAAATATAGAATATGTAAGTTTTATTTATATGTACATATATATTATGTGAATATAATAAGAGACATAATATTCACCCCCACATATGTGAATCTATATCAAATCTCATTTTAAAAAGAAAAAAAAACTATTTTTTTTTGTAAGGTTTCTTTAAGTAATTATTATTGAAATATGTCGTCGTTAAATGCTATTTTCTCTTTAATTTTGTAATATTTAGTTTTGTTTTTAAAAAGATGGCAAAAATAAAACTTTAGAATTCTATTATTATTATTGCTTCCGTTTGGAAGTTTTATTTTAAGCAACAATTAAAAGTCAGGAATTATTAAGACTATTGGAGTACGGGTTATAAATCTGAAAAGCCAACTTGCAAAACTCTTCAATAATTGTGTCTCAACTTGCTGAAATCACCTCCATTTGGCTCTAAATTGAGAATTAAGGGTCAAAAAATGTATAAGCTGTGATACATTTTTAATTTTTATCATGGTTTGATTGCGCAATCCAGGATATTAAAATACAATACCGACTAAAGATGGTGACCTAATTGTCGCTTCCCTTTTATCGTTGCTTCTAGGGTCGCTTCCAGCGCCGTGTTCTAAATAAAAGTAAAACCTAATCCTTGCGTCGCTTTTTAATTGTTTATTTTTCAAATTGAATAAATTATAAAATAAACCCAAAGTTTTTTCATATTAAAAAAACAGAGAGTTTACTCTAACGTCGCTCCGTGCGACGCTACTAACATCGCTTTCCTATATGGTCAAGTTTCACTTAAATGAATGTATTCTACTTAAACGTCAAAGAGACGCTAGAAGCAAGGCGTGTATTGGTCATCGTCTTTAGGTTTAGACTTTTACTTAAAAGACCCTTAATATAGTATTTACATTTTAAAATCTTGTGTATACCAGTAACACCCTTATAATCAACGTCTTGGTAAGACGAATTGCAATATATCTTCTAGAATGTCTTAATGAAGAATGAACTTCTGTGATCTATCCGCAGTCTGCCTTATCCATTGAATTTGTCGTTGTACAACAAAATTTGTCGAAGCATCGGTTGATAAAGAACTACTCGAAACTCACACTCTTCCTATAACTTAGACTTTAAGTTCCTCAAGATATCTTAGGGTTGTTCATTATTTTTTAAAAATAAAAACAATATAAATTTTGTTCTGCTTAGAATATTATTATGATAATCATATATATATATGCCCATGTAAATACTATATGGTATAATTTACATAATATTGATAAATTTTGTTAAAAATATACATACTCCTTTTAAAAAACCGTTACAATTTCGTTATTTTATAATTATTTGTCGTTATTTTTTGTCAATTTTCATTTATTTATTTGCATTTAGTTTTATTCGTTACGTGAAACACTTCGGATTCGTTATTTATATTTTAGTTATACTTTTGTTTTTCGAAATTGCATTGTGTTTTACATTATTTTTATTGCATTGAATAAATTCAATCGATATAATTTTCAAAAATAATACATATAATTCAATTATAATTTTTTAAATAACTTTAATTCTTATTTAATCCAAAAAAAAAAAATAAAAAATTGGAATCAATATTTTAAATATATTTTAAAATAATGAATTCATAGTAATAATTAGTAATAATAGTAATAATAATAATTTCCAAAAAATAAATAAATAATTAATTTAATTTTACAAGGAATTTTATTTAAATTATGTTTGATAATGGAATTTTATAAATTTAATATTTATAAAAATTGTGAGTAATAAAAGTGAGATAAGTTTTATTAAATATTTAAAAAAAAATTATTTAAATTGAAAAAAAGTTCTGACATAATTTATAAAATACCTAATATTTATTTAATATAATTAAATTAATAAAAGAGTTTCAGTTAATAAAAATTTGGATAATTTGCACTATAGTAAAAGGTATCTCTTAATTTAACACCATAATATAAATTTTCAGGGGGTTAAATAAAGTCGAATGAAACAAAGTCTGTGAAATAGCCGAATATGCTGATTTTGTACCCAAATCTAAAAATAACCACAATTCTGCAAACATTTCTTAGAATATTTAAAAGCCAAAGGGTTTTTGTAGCTTGTTAGGTTTGGGTTATCTCTTTTTCGGGAATATTTCCACATTTATATGAAAGTTTATTAAAATAAAAGAATTGAATTCAAAATCAGGATTTAAGTAATTTGCTTAACAGAAGTTTGGGGACGGTGCCAAAAATGTACTTTAAAAGAATAAGTAGAAGGAATTCAAGAATTTTTATAAAATATCAATATTCCAATAATTTGTTTTTCAGAGTAGCAGCCCTTTTTATTTTGAATGCTTTCTTATGTGTATATATATGAAGAAAACCATAAAGAAGGGGGTTTTTATTGTTTTAAAACCAGGGAATTCCCCTTTTTCTGAAACATTTCCATATTTTTATACGTTAAAATGCGGATTTTAGTATGGAAAAAACGGCGATTGTTTTATTAATATTTTTTTTAGATTCAATTATATTTTTTTCGATAACAAAGTCGACCTGACAGCATAAGCTATAGCTGAAGAAGCAGCCCTTTTATAGTTTCACAGATTTTCCCATTGACAAATTTATAGCAAAGTCTAAATTATGATTTATTAATAAGACAATGACAGTCATTTTTATCTTAAAATCAAAAAAAAATCTAGATCGATTTAAAACCTCTAATTAAGTATCTTGAATATTTTTCACAAATTCTAATTAAGGTTAAAATCAGATTTTAAGAATGAAAGTTCAAAACTATATTTACGATTCAATCACTACATAATTTTGATTATAATTATAAAACTCAAAATTAAATGAGTTTTTTGAAATTTTTTTTATGAAAACAAATTAAAAATGACAAACATATTTTATTATATCTTCATATAGCACCTTAGGTTTCACTATAAGTACTTAAATGATGTTTACTTTATTTAATTCTCTAAAGTCTAAATACTAATTCCTCATTAGAACTCAATGTCAAAAATAACATTATATTTAAATATATATATATATATATATATATACATTTATACAAAAGAATATTTGTAAGAAATACAAAAAAGTTACAACTTTTAAACATTTTTTAATCCACATTTAATTCAATTTCATATGATTAAAAAAATTTTACATGTTCTTTCTGATGATTCCATAAACTTATAAATAAATAATTAAAATCACAACAGAACACAATCAAACACAAAATAGTCAATAGAATAAAAGAAATACGAAAAAAGCATTGAATAATTTATTTTATAATAAATAAAGAAAAAGAAATCGTAACAAAATATAATTAAAACATAACATATACTTAAATTAAAGACTGCCCTCTAAAACTATTACGAAATATCTAAATTTTTATTATAGGCCTTGAGTAAAACAGAAAAGAAAATCAAACCAAAACAGTAATGGTAAAATTAACAATAAACTAGCTGATACTAAAAGACTAACATTTTTAATTAAGTCTGACACCTAAGAAATATTTTGAAATAAATACATAGGTAGCACATAATAGCTAACCCTCTGAATAAGGTCTTTAGTGTTTACTTTTATAATTTGGTTTCTAGTTTTGTTTATTATATGCGATAGCTTCTTTTCTTCTTCCGCGTTACATTAACGCGGTGTAGACCTTGATCGTATTTATAATTTAGAGCTTCAATTCAAGTCTGATTCCCTTAATTGTTCCAATATAAAAAATTAATTTTAACTCATATTTATAAATCACAGACAAATTTGTAGAAATCTTTTAAAATTATTATGAATTGTATGCACTACAAAAGTAAAAGAATAACACACCGGAAGACAAAAACTACAAAATAAAATTTAAACTTTTGTTTTGATATTTAATTTAAATTTTTTAAAATTGATTTATTTAAATCTATCAGAATTGTGCAAATAAATTAATAGCAAAGATGAGTAAAACCCATACCCTTCTTACTATACAAAACACAACGTTTATTGTAATTTAAACATCATTTTCAAATAAAACTTACAACGTTTAATATAATATAAATCTCACTTTCAAATAAAATGTCCCAACTTTAAGAAGAAAACAATTTAAGTGAATAAAAAATAAATAAGGTGGTTAAAATCGTCAGTTTTGAAAATAATAATCATAATTTATTCAGTATTTTATTCAAATTCACTTAATGTATATACATACTATTATATTGAAAAGCTTTAAAAGGCAGAACACATTTATACAATTACTTTAATGTAACAATAGTACTTAAATATACACAAACTCATTTATCATTATGATATTTGAATTTAAAATTGTTTATTATTAAAAACCATTTTTTGTCATTATTTAGAATAGAAATTTTTTTTAAAAAAACGTTCAATTGTATGTGATAAAAATCGGTAATATATAATTTGATTCCGCCCCTTTAAGTATGCAATTTTTTTTTATTTATTTTTTTTCTTAACACATTTCCTTGCGATAAAATTTAATAATATATTTAATATAATTTAATATATAATATAATATATTTAAATAAAAATAATAAATATAGTATTATACAAAATAATATGTAGTACTCGTAGGTCAACATATGGATTATTAACCGCAGAATTGCGAGTTTTAATCTCGTACAGATCACAAATTTTTTACAAATCTTTCTAAATATAATGTTAATATCTAATACATACAAAATAAATATTACTTGTATAGTTAAATAATAAAAAGTATAATCTTTAATGAGGGTCATCGGTAGCCCATGGTTTTAGTAATATTGCATAATTCTAGGTGATTTGTAATATTTAAAATAAAGTATATATAAAAAATTAAATATATTGCCTAATTCTTTCTTCTATAGGAATTCAACAATTTTTAATCCAATATAATGCCTACACACATTTAAAAATTAAAAAATGCAATAATTAAGTAAATCACTTGTTTAAATTATAATTAGGATGGGAATAATATTTATATATAATAATTATTAATTATAAAAAAATGACAACCAGATAATAAATGACTTAGTTAAATTTTTCACTTACACAACTGAAATAAAATCAAATTTATATAATAAGTTTAAGAAAAGCTCCTAGAACTTACTGCAAAACAATTTAAATCATGGCTCAACTTAACAATATACACATAATATGCAAATTATTAAAAAATTTGCTTCCTTTTGTGTATATACATAATCGTTATAGACCTCGAGTTTCTATTTCCCTTTAATTTAATAATAAAAGAAAAAATACCATACAAATATAAATAAAAGAAAAGTAGAAAGAAAATTTGACGACATTTTGCAAAATTTTTTTTTTTCATTTCCTTAACTTGTAATAATTGAAAAGTGTCTAAATAAAAAATGAATAATGAAAATTAATTTTTCATATTTTTTTTTTTTTTGCCTTCAACGTTTCTTTTTTACCTTTAAAACACTTTATATATGTATGAACATGTGAATCAATGTAACTCATATTATATATTAACACTTATTTTAAAAAATTTTATACAATACTAAATGTGTACGCAAAGTAAGCGAAAGTAAAATGAGGGTAAATCACAAAAAAAAAAAACCAAATTAAAATGACACGGTATAAAACAATTTTACTTACATTAATTATTTTTATTATTATTGTAATTTTTGTAATTTAATATATTTGAAGGTATTTGTTTTTTTTTTTTAGTATGAAAGTCAAAATTTGATTTAATCAACCTTTTAATTGGAATATTTTCAAGTTGAATGATTTTTGACATTAATTGATTGAAATTTTATCCATATCATTAACGCACATTAATATACATATACATATATAACCAAGTCCATTTATTGAAAACTCAAAAATTAAACCCTTTTTTTTGTAAACCAAAATTATTATACAAAATTTTAGCAATCTATATAGGTTAAACTTTGATATTTAAGGTTTAGAAAGGTTTCCCTTGGAATTATGATTAATTTTACAATTTGTAAAATTATTACTTGTAATATATGGAAAATTGTTTAATTAATTATTTTGTTTTTCTTTGATTTTTTATTAGTAAGTAATTATTTTAAACCAATGCTAACCTTTTGATTGGTTTCTCAAATACTTTGTAGGAGCAAAAAATGAATCTTTATTTTAAATTTTTCTAAATCAATATTTTTAAACACGTTTACGTTCTTGTAATCTAACTATTGCTTTAAAAGTCGTTGGAAAATTTAAATTATAGATTTTTCATTACCCCTACAGGTATCGAATTTCAATTATAAGTATTCGGCTTTGATGTTACAGAAGACTGTTAAAGTTAGAAAAATCTAGAACCATCTGCAATTATTTACAAAATTTTACGTACTTCTTAAATCAATAAACTTTTCAATTTTTAATGTTAAGATTATTGATTTACAATTTTTAAAAAGTAAAACAATATTACAAACAATTTACCAGATGAGATTATTGGTTTCAAAATTGCTGCGCCAGTTAAATAAATTTTAAATGTAATTTAATTTCATTAGTGGGAAACAATATCATTTCCTTAAAAAATTATAATCTTGCCATGATAAACGGTTCTTACTTTCATTGATTTTTACTAGTTTTTGTAACGGTTAATTAAAAAAATATCTTGTTCTATTGTAATAAGAAAGTGAGCTAAATATTAGTTATATTAACCCTATTTCTGTTTTTAACTCCTTAAAAATATAAGCAAGTTTAATAATTAATTACAAGACGTTCCATGTGAGTAATTATAAAAATGTTCATAGTATTATTTGTGTAGTGCAAAAACCTCTCATTATATTTCACTTACAAAATCAACTACAAACTAATTTTAATATAAGTTATACCATTTACATATATATATATATGCAGGGTGGCGCAAAACGACCGATATGGTTTCAATGATGTTTAATAACTTTTTTATTTAATGGTTAATTATTATTATTTTTTTGTTATACAGTATAATATTTTTAGCTTAAGTAGAAAAATTATATTCCGCAAGTGGTGACCATTTTCGGCTTTGCACATTTGTGCTCCAATACATTTTTCATAACTTTTCGTAATTTTAAATCGCTGTTCTGTTGTGTACTATTCCATTTCCAATTCCTCAAGTTTTCTTCACAAAATTCTGAAATAAAAAATACAAATAAATTTAAACCATATCGATTAAGTTATTAAACATTCAAACCATATCGATCGTTTTGCGCCACTCTGAATAACATGTAGAAACGTCTTAGATTTTTTATATTTTTCATAACGTTTCGAATTTTTGATCGCTGCACTGTTGTGTACTGTTCCATTCCCAATTATGGGGAATCGGTTGTTTTGCGCCACCCTGTATATACATTTATATTAAAACATTTATCTTATTTATACAAAATTACAAATTACTTAATTTATTGAAATTTATTTGTTCAAATTATTGTCCAGGAATTTAAATCACGGAGAAATACAACAAAATTTCTATGTCCTTCGGGAACATATGGCGTTGAAACTCTGATGAGTAAGCCAAAAGTTAGCTAAATAATAAGAAACAATATCCCTATTATATTTTCAAATATCAAATTAGGTTTGAAACTGCATTTTGAAATAAAGCCGTAATTGTAAAGCAAACAAAGTCGAATTTTATACTTATTATGAAAAATTTCTGAATTTCTGTTCTGTACTTTGTAATTTAAATATGATGAAATCCAAATACATAAATAAAAAATAATAGAAGTTAAATAATAAGTATTTCTATACATATATATATATATATATGTGAGGGGATTCGGTGGGTTAGTAGGTAAGAATTTGCTTACGAACAAAAAGGGTATACTTGTTCAATTCCCGTACAGGTCATGAAATATTTAATTGCAAAAAAAAATATTGAAAAATCATTTTTCTTTACAAATCCCCTTGGTAACCAAATATAATTCAAAATATACAAATTTATAATATAAACAAAATAAATAATATTACTTATAAATTATAGAAAGTATTGAAAGTTCGATGCACAACTATCCCCCATAACAAGCTACAACAACATTTACATATTTGATTATGCGAGATTTTTAATCAGTTTGCATATTAAAGTTTTATTGAATACGAAATCAAAGGTGTTCATTACTGCATTTTTTTTAAAACTACAGTACTCCGAAATCACTAAAATTAAATAAATTATAATTAAAGAATATTCCGAAGTTATATACCGGAGTAAAAGTTTTAAAAAAAATTTGTTAATAACCAATAAATGGTTTTATAAAACTAAATTTAATATATTGATTTAAAACCAATTTTTGTTTAACTGCTTCAAAGCAATGAAAATCTGACTTCTACGTAAAATCTGAAAATCAACTCACAAATTAATTTTTCTAGTTGACATTTATGAACCAGCCTTTGATCCCATTTTAAAAAAAAGTATTAGTTATATTTAATTTATAAAAGATTTCATAACTTATATATAATAATGTAAATAATTAACTAATTTTGTAACCCAAAAACAAAAGATAATAAAAATTAAATAGAAATTAATTATTTTTAATCTCTTTTGTATATAATGAATATATAAGTACTCGTATATAAATAGTATATAACTAATTTTTGAAAAATTTCTATGCATGCACCAGTTATTATTCTTTTCTAATATGTATATCAAAATATATCTATGCATACTGCATTGTATAATATATAGTACACACGTTACACCAATCTTTATGAATATGTATGTATATTATATACATTGTTTAATTGCATTGTAGTTTTTGTTTTTTTTTTTTTGTTCCGTATTGTTCTAAATTCAAAATCGGTTAATCAGTGAACCATAAAGCTGGTCGCGTGGTAGCTAATGAAAGAAAGTAAGAATTAAAATATGAAAATAAAAAATAAGGGTATATATGTATATACAATATGGTAACATATACAAAATAAAATATTAAAAAAAATACTTAAAAAACCAACAAAAAAAAAATCATCCACATAAGGAATACAAAAATATGAAAACAAAATTTTTTTTTAAACATTTTTACAAACTGACTAAATTTGTACCTTACACAATAAAAAAGTGTTACCATTTTTGTACTAAAACCATTTAAAATTCCCTAGAGTTTTTAATTTTTTTTTAGTTTTTTGTTTTTGATTTTTTTTTTTTTGCTGTGGAATTGGTCACCGTTATATTTTTGTTTTATTTTAATTCTCTGCTTAATTTATAATTATAAATTTTGTTTTCTTTTGGTATTGTTTCAGTCAATTTTATATTTTTCTTTTTCTTCTTGTTTTTTTTTTTCTTGTAATATTCACACTAGTAATTTAATATTATATGATTTTTCATTTAAAACTCAGTTTACAGT
Source organism: Dolichopus griseipennis (assembly GCA_963082915.1). NCBI lineage: Eukaryota > Metazoa > Arthropoda > Insecta > Diptera > Dolichopodidae > Dolichopus > Dolichopus griseipennis. Next base: position 6,531,925 of record OY720442.1, read on the forward strand.
TCAAGAGGAATTGAAATTTTCACAAAGGAAATGAAAAAAACGAATATAGGTACATATTATGACGTAATTGTATGTTATATTTCTATAATCCTGAACAGTTTGAAAACTGTACTATACGAAATTGTAGTATATCTAGTGCTGTAGGTTATGTAAAGTCAGGTTAGATAATATTTAAGTTTTCATAATACTATAAGTTATATAAGATTTTAGGTATGTTTCTTGATAATGAATTATTTTTTTATTTATTTATTTATTTATTTGTTTGTTTAAACCATGATATATATGAAAGGACCAGATTAGTTGTAACCTCTTTTTCCAATAGGAAATGTAAGATGCTTTTATGATATAAATTATAAATTAATTTTTTTATTAGATATTTTCTGCCCATGATTTGAACGCTAACGAATTTTATAAGAACTAACGGATGATAAGTAATCACAAGAGTCTATGTTATATGATCGTACTGCATTTAAGAACTTTAGTGTTAATATTGAAATTTATCTGCCATTTGTACAGCAATTGTGATTCGATCACACTTCTTTGGTTAATATAAGCCCTACTTAAAATTAGAAATTAAGATTGGAAACACAAGTATCTAATTAACGTTTTAGAGCCCTTTTTTCATGGAAAGGTGTCAAAATTAATCACTACATTCGGCTGCAATAGTCAAACTGTATCAAATGTATCATACTATCAATGGGAATGAGAAAAAAAACTATTCTTAGGCCATATCGTCAGTAAAATTAAGTCAAAAAATACTTCACAAGACCTTGAAGTATATTTAAGAAAAAACAAACACTTTTGAAAAACATTTTTACAGTTTTAATTTTTACAAACAAGTCATTTGAGTATCTTCTGCTTATGTTCTACTTCAACACTTTGATGGATACATCATCCTGATAAATATTAAACTTAACTGAATACTGAACTTATATATCTGAAAAAAAATTCCAAAATTTCCAACAATTTTCAATTAGTTCGAAAACCTAAACTATACTTAATTTGATATATTTTACATTCATTCATTTTCATTTCTTTCACTTAAATATTAAAAAAATAACTTTCATACTGTTTAAACACGTAATTCTTTATATTTTTTTTTTTAACTTATTTTTTATAAAAAAAAAAAAAATTAATTATTTGTTGCAATTTTTATTTTTTTTTTTCATTATTATTTATTTAATATTTTAATATAAAAATTCTTTAATATGTTTTCTAATTTTTGCAATCTGAGAACCACATGTGTATAAAAATGTGAGTCAAAAAAAAAAAAGTGTAACAGAATTTTTACGATAAAAATATTTTAAATTTAATTTTTAAATTTGATTATGATATTTAATTTTTTTTTTTATATAATTATATTTAATTAATTATTTTATATATAAAAGTGGTCACTTAGATTTAATTAATAACAATTAGAACAATGAATTAAATAGAATTTAATTGGAATGAATTTTTTTCTAAAAGTGTTGTTGATAACAAAATACTGAATATTGAATTTTAAATAAAATTAAATTTAAAAAGTTTTATTCTTAAAATAATAATAATAAAGCGAATTTTAAATGTTGTAACTAATATAATTATCATGCTTAAGTAAAACCATTTTCCACTTCAAGAAAATGGATTAGTTTTAATA